>CM065591.1:408094188-408808115 GCA_033119425.1 Bufotes viridis | reverse complement strand
ACCTTCCCATTCCTAGGTCACTAGACCATAACCATACAGTCCTCTCTTTCATGGTCTACAAGCAAACATGAATAATATAAATACGCCACTGTCAGGGAAGAAATGATGCAAAGTATTCATTGGCCTGAATGTGTTTTCTTACAGATTTACTTGTGACCAGAAAAATCCTAGCATTTTTCCACAATCTGGAAATCTGTTTTTAGCCACCGATAAGAATGAATGCAGTTTTTCATGAGTCGGATGTGCCCCTTCCTGGAAGGGTTAAGTAATGCTACAGAGGGGGTGTTAAGGGCAAGAAACTCAATAAAAAAGTAGAAATTATAGTATATCTGATGGCAAATAAGCTGTAGGTTTTACATTTTGTTACAAGGTACTAAACAGGCAGAGACTTAATGCAGTGGTTGGGCATAGAATGATATGTAGTAGGAAAATAAGGAATACTTGGAAAATGGAAGAAGGGTGGAACTTCCTGGATCAGGAAATGAAACCTGTTACCTACGATTCCCAGGAGGAGGCGAATAACAACACCTTTCATCGTAATATTACATCTTGTACTTCAGAAGTAAAGCAGCTTTGTCCATAGAAAAGAAAGCCAGCAATTCACAATACATATACTGTATACAGTGGCTTTCTAATTAGGATGGATATTTGTATACACCAACCCTCTAAAGCTCATAGAAGTGTAATAACATTTTAACGACTACACAGACCTAAGCATTAAAAAATATATATCTACAGTACATACACGGTAAGAGGTGGAGCTGCAGCTGGAGGAACCCAGCCAAAGAATTGATGTGAATAGCTATTCTTTGTAATTCTTAAGGGCTCATTCAGAAGGCCGTATGCTGGCCGCAGAAATGCGGATCGGTTTTTTGGTGAACAGTTCAGCATGTCCAAAGAAAAAAACGGATTGCATTCCGTATTTTTGCGGACCCATAGGCTTCAAGTTTTTTCCAAGATAGGAAAGGCAGCCTTTTTACTTTCTAATTCTGGATAAACCCTTTAAGGAGCCGAATATGAAACAATTCCTGATAATAAAACCTCCACAAAAGTATGTTTGTCCGGTTCTCCCCAGCCCGTTCCTAGTGATGTCAGCAGATTAGCATGATCAAAACTGATAAAAACTCCCTTTAAATGTTTATTTCTGGCTCAACAGCTGAAGTACAGGAAATACATTTAAGTAGCATGTATATACAGTTAGGTCCATATATATTTGGACACTGACACAAATTTTCAAGTTATAATTATATTCAACATATTCAAGTTATAATTATATAATGGACATGAACATAAAGTCCAGATCTTTAGCTTTAATTTGAGGGTATCCACATTATAATTGGATGAAGGGTTTAGGAGTTTCATCTCCTTTACATGTAGCACCCTGTTTTTAAAGGGACCAAAAGTAATTGGACAACTGACTCAAAGGCTGTTTCATGGGCAGGTGTGGGCAATCCCTTCATTATTTCATTCTCAATTAAGCACATAAAAGGCCTGGAGTTAATCTGAGGTGTGTTGCTTGCATTTTGAAGATTTTGCTGAGAAGTAAACATGTGGTCAAAGGAGCTCTCCATGCAGGTGAAACAAGCCATCCTTCATCTGCGAAAACAGAAAAACCCATCTGAGAAATTGCTACACTATTAGGTACATCCTGAGAAAGAAAGCACTGGTGACCTCAACAATGCAAAAAGACCTGGACGCCCACGGAAGACAACAGTGGTGGATGATCGCAGAATAATTACCATGGTGAAGAGAAACCCCTTCACAACAGCCAACCAATAGAACAACCCTCTCCAGGATATAGGCGTATCAATATCCAAATCCACCATAAAGAGAAGAGACTGCATGAAAGTAACTACAGAGGGTTCACTGTACGGTGCAAGCCACTCATGAGCATCAAGAATAAGAAGGCTAGATTGGCTAAAAAACATCTTAAAAAACCAGCACACTTCTGGAAGAACAATCTTTGGACAGATGAAACCAAGATCAACCTCTACCAGAATGACGGAAAGAAAAAAGTATGGCGAAGGCATGGTACAGCTCATGATCCAAAGCATTCCACATCCGGATTTTGCTGGTCTGGATTTTTGACACCATGTCCCATTTGAAGCCCCCCGATGCACCCCTAGAGTAGAATCTCCAAAAAAGTGACTCCATCTAAGAAACGACACCCCTCAAGGTATTCAAAACTGATTTTACAAACTTTGTTAACCCTTTAGGTGTTCCACAAGAGTTATTGGCAAATGGAGATGAAATTTTGGAATTTCTATTTTTTGTTACCTTGCCTCAAAGAAAGTGTAATATAGAGCAACCAAAAATCATATTTACCCTAAAATAATACAAACAAAACTGCCACCTTATCCCGTACTTTCCAAAATGGGGTCGCTTTTTGGAGTTTCCACTGTAGGGGTGCATCAGGGGGCTTCAAATGGGACATGGTGTCAAATAACCAGTCCAGCAAAATCTGCCTTCCAAAACCATATGGCGTTCCCTTCCTTCTACGCCCTGCCGTTTGGCCATACAGCAGTTTACTGACCACATATGGGGTGTTTCTGCAAACTACAGAATCAGGGCAATAAATATTGAGTTTTGTTTGGCTGTTAACCCTGCTTTGTTACTGGAAAAATGGATTAAAATGGATAATTTGCAAAAAATAGCTGTTTTGGGACAGTTTTGTATTTTTTGTTATTTACATCGTTGAACTGACAGGTTAGATTGTGTGCTATTTCTATAGAGCAGGTTGTTACGGACGCGACAATACCAAATATGTCTACTTTTTGGGGTTTTTTGTTTCAGTTTTACATAATAAAGCATTTTTGAAAAAATGATTTTTAGTGTCTCCACATTCTGAAAGCCATAGTTTTTTTTTTTTTTTGGCAATTGTCCTATGTAGGGGCTCATTTTTTGCGGGATGAGATGGCGGTTTGAATGGTACTATCTTGGGGTGCATATGACTTTTTGATCACTTGCTATTACACTTTTTGTGATGTAAGGTGACAAAAAATGACTTTTTTACAACGTTTTTATTTTTTATGTTTACGGCGCTCACCTGAGGGGTTAGGTCATGTTATATTTTTATAGAGCAGGTCGTTACTGAACGCGACGATACCCAATATGTATACTTTTTTTTATTTATTTTGGTTTTACACAATAATATCCTTTTGAAACAAAAAAACATGTTTTAGTGTCTCCATAGTCTGAGAGCCATATTTTTTCAGTTTTTAGGCGATTGTCTCAGGTTGGGTATAATTTTTGCGGATGAGGTGGCGGTTAGATTGGCACTATTTGGGGGTCATATGACGTTTTGATCGCTTGCTATTACACTTTTTGTGATGTAAGGTGACAAAAAATGGCTTTTTGACAAAGTTTTTTTTTTTTTTTTTACAGTGTTTACTTGAGGGGTTAGGGTCATGTGATATTTTTATAGAGCAGATTCTTACGGACGTGGAGATACCCAATATGTCTACTTTTTTTAATTTTTTACATTTAACACTGAAAAGCATTTTTGAAACAAAAAATCATGTTTTAGTCTGAGAGGCATAGTTTTTTTATTTTTTGGGCAATTGTTTTATGAAGGGCTCATTTTTTGCGGGATGAGATGGCGGTTAGATTGGTACTATTTTGGGAGGCATACGCCTTTTGATCGCTTTGTATTACACTTTTAGTGATGAAGGTGCCAAAAATGGCTTATTTACACCATTTTTTTTTTTTTTATGGCATGTTCACGTGAGGGGTTCAGTCATGTGATATTTTTATAGAGCTGTTTTTTACGGACGCGGCGATACCTAATATGTGTAGTGTATTTTATTTTTTTACTTTTTATTCAGTGATTTGTGTTTTTTTTATTTTTACTTTTTTCACTTTTTACATTTTTTTGGACCCAGACCCACTTGGTTCTTGTAGATCCAGTGGATCTGATGTCTATATATACAGTACAGTACACTATATAGTGTACTGCACTGTATTTTTACTTTTACAGTCTGGTCAGACTTCTGCCTTTAGCAGAAGTCTGACCAGAGTTACTATACCATGGCAAGCAGGACGCTTCTGAAAGCGCCCTGCTGCCATGGTAACCATCACCCACTGCCATTAGAGAGTAGTGGGTGATGGATGGGGAGGGAGGGGAGCCCTCCCTCTGCGATCTCATCCTGGGGGCTGCATAGGCACAGCAGCCCCCGATGGGAGAGGGAGGGAGCTCCTCCCTGTTAACACCTTCCATACCGCGGTCCGTCCGGACCGCAGTAAGGAAGGTTAAACGGCTGGCATCTGCAGCACAGATGCCAGCCGTTTCTCTATCAGAGTGCCAGCAATGTGCTGGCACTCTGATAGAACCACTAGACACCAGGGAATTATTACAAGGGAGGCGGGCGGGGATCGCTATTGCGATCCCGCCTGCCGCACCGCCCCTCCCGCCTCCGCAACCACTCCCTGCACCCCGCAGCCATAACAAGATTGGGGGCTGCAGGGGGTTAAAATGAATATCTTTGGGGCAATTAACTCTCTGATCCCAGGAGATCGCATGAGATCGCAGATGCAAACCGCAGGTCTGAATTGACCTGCGGTTTGCAGCGATCGCCGATACGGGGGGGTCACATGACCCCCCTCGGCATTAGAACATGGTTCCTGCTGATCTACATCAGCAGGAACCATGTTGCTACCGCGCCCACATCGGGTGCAGTAGCAGTTTAAACACAGGGCGTACATGTACGCCCTTGGTCCTTAAGGGGTTAAAGCAAAGAAGTGGAATATTCTTGAATGGCCGAGTCAGTCACCGGATCTGAACCCAATAGAGCATATCACTTGTTAAATACTAAATTTCAGACAGAAAGGCCACAAACAAACAGCAACTGTAAACTGCTGCATTAAAGGCCTGGCAGAGAATTAAAAAGGAGAAAACACAGCATCTGGTGATATCCATGAGTTCAAGACTCCAGGTAGTCATTGGCAACCAAGGCAACCAAGTATTAGAAATAAACATTTTATTTACAATTATTTAATTTGTCCAATTACTTTTGAGCCCCTGAAATGAAGGTATTGACTTTAAAAATGCTTTAGTTCCTCACATTTTTATGCAATCATTTTATTCAACTCACTGAATTAAAGCTGAAAGTTTGAACTTCGACTGCATCTGAATTGTTTTGTTTAAAATTAGAGATGAGCGAACACCTGGATGTTCGGGTTCGAGAAGTTCGGCCAAACTTCCCGAAAATGTTCGTGTTCGGGATCCGAACTCAACCCGAACTTTATCCCTAACCCGAACCCCATTGAAATCAATGGGGACCCGAACTTTTGGGCACTAAAAAGGCTGTAAAATAGTCCAGGAAAGGGCTAGAGGGCTGCAAAAGGCAGCAAAATGTAGGTAATTGCCCTGCAAACAAATGTGGATAGGGAAATGAATTTAAATAAAATAAATAAAAATTAACCAATATCAATTGGAGAGAGGTCCCATAGAAGAGAATCATGCGTCATATCACGCACCACTGGAGAAGGCCACTTTCAGTTATTTCGGCCCCAGCACCCAGAAAGAGGAGAGAGGTCCCACAGCAAGGAATCATGCGTCATATCACCCACCACTGGAGAAGGCCACTTTCAGTTATTTCGCCCCAGCACCCAGACAGAGGAGAGAGGTCCCACAGCAAGGGAATCATGCGCCATTTCACCCACCACTAGAGAAGGCCACTTTCAGTTATTTCGGCCCCAGCACCCAGACAGAGGAGAGAGGTCCCACAGCAAGGAATCATGCGTCATATCACCCACCACTGGAGAAGGCCACTTTCAGTTATTTCGGCCCAGCACCCAGACAGAGGAGAGAGGTCCCACAGCAAGGAATCATGCGTCATTTCACCCACCACTAGAGAAGGCCACTTTCAGTTATTTCGGCCCCAGCACCCAGACAGAGGAGAGAGGTCCCACAGCAAGGAATCATGAGTCATATCACCCACCACTGGAGAAGGCCGCTTTCAGTTATTTCGGCCCCAGCACCCAGACAGAGGAGAGAGGTCCCAAAGCAAGGAATAAGGCGTCATATCACCCACCACTGGAGAAGGCCACTTTCAGTTATTTCGGCCCAGCACCCAGACAGAGGAGAGGTTCATTCAACTTTGGGTTGCACCGCAAGATCATGGTAAAGTTAAAAAAATGAGGATTCAATAAAGAAGTGCCCCGAAATACAAGAATACATGGTTGAGGGGGAGGCAGTTATAAATGTCTATTCTGCACAAGGGAGGCACAGGTCCTGTGGGATCCATGCCTGGTTCATTTTTATGAACGTCAGCTTGTCCACGTTGGCTGTGGACAGGCGGCTGCGTTTGTCAGTAATGAAGCCCCCTGCCGTGCTGAATACACGTTCAGACAAAACGCTGGCCGCCGGGCAGGCCAGCACCTCCAAGGCATAAAATGCTAACTCTGGCCACGTGGACAATTTGGAGACCCAGAGTTGAATGGGGCCGAACCATCAGTCAGTACGTGGAGGGGTGTGCAGACGTACTGTTCAACCATGTTAGTGAAATGCTGCCTCCTGCTAACACGTTCCGTATCAGGTGGTGGTGCAGTCAGCTGTGGCGTGGAGACAAAACTTTCCACATTTCTGCCATGCTAACCCTGCCCTCAGAGGAGCTGGCCGTGACACTGCTGCGTTGGCGACCTCTTGCTCCTCCTCTGCCTTCGCCTTGGGCTTCCACCTGTTCACCTGTGACATTTGGGAATGCTCTCAGGAGTGCGTCTACCAACATGCGCTTGTACTCGCGCATCTTCCTATCACGCCCCAGTGCAGGAAGTAAAGTGGGCACATTGTCTTTGTACCGGGGATCCAGCAGGGTGGCAACCCAGTAGTCCGCACACGTTAAAATGTGGGCAACTCTGCTGTCGTTGCGCAGGCACTGCAGCATGTAGTCGCTCATGTGTGCCAGGCTCCCAGAGGTAAGGACAAGCTGTCCTCTGTGGGAGGCGTATCGTCATCGTCCTCAGTATCCCCCAGCCACGCACCAGTGATGGGCCTGAGCTGTGTCGGGTGCCACCCCGCTGTGAACCTGCTTCATCCTCATCCTCCTCCACCTCCTCCTCATCCTCCTCGTCCTCCAGTAGTGGGCCCTGGCTGGCCATATTTGTACCTGGCCTCTGCTGTTGCAAAAGCTCCCTCTGAGCCACTTCTAACAGACTGGCGTGAAAGTGCTAAAAATGACCTCCACCTCCTCCTGGGCCACCTCCTCTTCCATCATCGTCCTAAGCATTTTCTCAAGGAGACATAGAAGTGGTATTGTAACGCTGATAACGGTGTCATCGCCACTGGCCATGTTGGTTGAGTACTCAAAACAGCGCAACAGGGCACACAGGTCTCGCATGGAGGCCCAATCATTGGTGGTAAAGAGGTGCTGTTCCGCAGTGCGACTGACGCGTGCGTGCTGCAGCTGAAACTCCCACTATGGCCTGCTGCTGCTCGCACAGTCTCTCCAGCATGTGCAAGGTGGAGTTCTACCTGGTGGGCACGTCGCTTATGAGGCGGTGAGCGGGAAGGCCGAAGTTCCGCTGTAGCGCAGACAGGCGAGCAGCGGCAGGATGTGAACACCGGAGCGCACACTGGCGGCCCGCACTTTATGCAGCAGCTCTGGCATGTCGGGGTAGTTGTGAATGAACTTCTGCACCACCAAATTCAGCACATGCGCGCAGGCAAGGAGGTGCGTCAAACCGGCTAGTCCCAGAGCTTTCGCCCATTATCGCACACCACCAGGCCGGGCTTGAGGCTCACTGGCAGAAACCCTCATCGGTCTGTTGTTCAATACCCCGCCACCACTCCTGCGCGGTGTGGAGTCTGTCCCCAAACATATGAGTTTCAGAATGGCCTGCTGGCGTTTACCACGGGCTGTGCTGAAGTTGGTGGTGAAGGTGTGTGGCTGACTGGATGAGCTGGTGGAAGCAGAGTAGGAGGAAGCCGAGTAGGCTACAGGAGACAGAGAATGATGCCCTGCGATCCTTGGCGGCGGAAGGACGTGCGCCAAGGAACTCTCCGCCTGGAGCCCAGCCGCCACTACATTTACCCAGTGTGCAGTTAGGGAGATATAGCGTCCCTGGCCGTGCTTACTGGTCCACGTATCTGTGGTTAGGTGAACCTTGCCACAGATGGCGTTGCGCAGTGCACACTTGATTTTATCGGATACTTGGTTGTGCAGGGAAGGCACGGCTGTCTTGGAGAAGTAGTGGCGGCTGGGAAGAACATACTGTGGGACAGCCATGGACATCAGCTGTTTGAAGCTGTCTGTGTCCACCAGCCTGAATGACAGCATTTCAAAGGCCAGTAGTTTAGAAATGCTGGCATTCAGGCCCAGAGCTGAGGTGGCTAGGTGGGAATTTACGCTTTCTCCAAGGTTTGTGAGATGGAGAGCTGAACGCTGCTGTGTGACATGGTGGAGATGCTTGGTGACGCAGGTGGTGGTGTCGGTGGCACATCCTCTGTTTGGTGGGCGGCAGGTGCCAACATTCCTCCCGAGGCGGAGGAAGAGGCCGAGGCAGCAGCAGAAGAGGGAGCAGGGGAGCCAGAGTGAGTTCCTTGCTTTTAAGGTGTTTACTCCACTGCAGTTCATGCTTTGCATGTAGATGCCTGGTCATGCAGGTTGTGCTAAGGTTCAGAACGTTAATGCCTCGCTTCAGGCTCTGATGGCACAGCGTGCAAACCACTCAGGTCTTGTCGTCAGCAAATTGTTTAAAGAAGTGCCATGCCAGAGAACTCCTTGAGCTGCCTTTGGGGTGCTCGGTCCCTGGTGGCAGTGGCCAGTAGCAGGCGAACTCTCTCTGTAGGACACTATGAAACTTAGCCAGCCACAGCTGAAACCACTGATTTATGGTATTGCTATTTTGGCAATTGAATTTCACCCCAGAACAAAATATATGTTTTGGCGGACACTATTATAGTTTGTGTAACGCACCAAATTGATCAGTTAGGATCTCAACTGCGGAGTCCTTTGACATCCACTCCTATCACACTACTTGAGTGTTGATGGAGTCTTTGACTGCTGCTCAGTGTGTATCCCAGGCGGCTCTCTCAGTCTTAAGCGGAGAGTATGGGGTAACAAAATCATGTACCGCTGTACTAAAGATAGAGTGTAAAACTAATAGTGAGGAAAGTTCGTTTTAGGAATCAGAGTACAGATTAAAGTTCATGAATAACAGCTCTAGGCAACGTTCAGAAATCCCAGGCCTGCAGTACTAATAGTCACCAGCGCAGTCCCTTCCTTTCAGTGAGCAATGTCAGTGAAACAAAAATGACAGGCTGATACTTGCTGTTAGAAGTCATGCAGGGATCCTGCAGTGGTGGAGCTGGATAAGGTAGGTGAGGGTTTCTCCTGGAGGTTCAGAGTTGCAGGTAGTTAGGAGCTTGCGTCCTCGTGGTGAATGGAGCAGGCAGGGTGCGCACTCCATTAGTGGAACACCCTGTGCAGCACCTGGCTCCTATTTATTGACCAAGTGTGGATGGGCGGAGCCACCTTAGACGGCCCAGCGGCCACTGCTTCCAGCCTGGGAGGCAAACAGCGATCGTTGTCATGGTTACACAGGGCATGGATCCAGGCTGGAGCGCAAACCACCGTATCCTACAGTACTCCCCTTAAGGGGACCTCTCCGGGTACCTCAGTAGGGGAGGGTCGGTCGGGAAATCTCCTGTGGAACAACCTTTGGAGTCTGGGTGCATGGACGTCTCGCACATCTTCCCAAGAGTCATCCTGAGACCCGTAACCCTTCCATCTAACGAGGTACTGGATCCTCCCCGTCTTCTTCTGGAGTCGGAAGCTGCTCAACCTCAAATTCCTCCTCACCACGGACATCTATCGGGGAGGGTTGAGGAACCCGTGCATGACACAGTGGGCTCATTGCCATCCAGTGCCTGCGGTGACACTAGGGATAAATGCTACTGCCATCTTAGTTCCTGACTGACTTCTGCTGACAGCATTTATACTGGTTATTATTGTTGGATATGTTCATTCTTCTAATGGTATTCTTTCAAACTATTTTTGGTGCTCCTCCCTAATACCCTTTTCATCCTCTGTTGAAAAACTGCTGGTTTTGTCATATTCATCTTTATATTTTCTTTAGTATTTCATACATAAATGTATTTATAGTATGTGCCCCTTTAAAAAGATAAAGCAATTTACACGTCACCCTCTTTAACAAGCATAGCTAAACTTTTACTTGTGTCTCGATATAGTAAGGCCCCTTGCAGACGAGCGTGAGCGGATTAGGTCCGGATGCATTGCGGATGCGTTCAGTGAAACATGCGCGTTTTCGCAAGCAAGTACATTCAGTTTTGTTTGCGATCGCGTTCAGTTGTTCAGTTTTTATCGTGCGGGTGCAATTGCGTTTATCGCGTTTTGCACGTGTGTGATAAAAAACTGAATGTTTACAAACAACATCTGTTACCAACCATCCGTGACTTTCACGCAGCCCCGTTCACTTCGATGGGGCCAGCGTTGCCTGAAAACCTCAGAATATAGAACATGCTGCGATTTTCACGCAACGCAAAAGTGATGTATGAAAAACATCCCTCATGTACACAGCCCCATTGAAATGAATGGGTCCGGATTCCGTGCAGGTGCAATGCTTTCACATCACGCATTGCACCCACACGGAATACTCGCTCGTCTGGAAGTGGCCAAAGATAGTCACCATTGTCTATGGAAGGCAATAATGATGCCTATTTGTTTCCATCTATTTAGCTGTGCCCTACAAACATAATTTTCGGAGCAGCTGTCATTTATTTTTGTAACCTAATACTGGACCTGGCAGTGCAGAAGTTAATGTGGCCTATTTCTTTATTGCTGTCATGGGAAGTCAGCTCTGTTGCTTTACATAACACCTTCCCATTCCTAGGTCACTAGACCATAACCATACAGTCCTCTCTTTCATGGTCTACAAGCAAACATGAATAATATAAATACGCCACTGTCAGGGAAGAAATGATGCAAAGTATTCATTGGCCTGAATGTGTTTTCTTACAGATTTACTTGTGACCAGAAAAATCCTAGCATTTTTCCACAATCTGGAAATCTGTTTTTAGCCACCGATAAGAATGAATGCAGTTTTTCATGAGTCGGATGTGCCCCTTCCTGGAAGGGTTAAGTAATGCTACAGAGGGGGTGTTAAGGGCAAGAAACTCAATAAAAAAGTAGAAATTATAGTATATCTGATGGCAAATAAGCTGTGGGTTTTACATTTTGTTACAAGGTACTAAACAGGCAGAGACTTAATGCAGTGGTTGGGCATAGATTGATATGTAGTAGGAAAATAAGGAATACTTGGAAAATGGAAGAAGGGTGGAACTTCCTGGATCAGGAAATGAAACCTGTTACCTACGATTCCCAGGAGGAGGCGAATAACAACACCTTTCATCGTAATATTACATCTTGTACTTCAGCAGTAAAGCAGCTTTGTCCATAGAAAAGAAAGCCAGCAATTCACAATACATATACTGTATACAGTGCCTTTCTAATTAGGATGGATATTTGTATACACCAACCCTCTAAAGCTCATAGAAGTGTAATAACATTTTAACGACTACACAGACCTAAGCATTAAAAAATATATATCTACAGTACATACACGGTAAGAGGTGGAGCTGCAGCTGGAGGAACCCAGCCAAAGAATTGATGTGAATAGCTATTCTTTGTAATTCTTAAGGGCTCATTCAGAAGGCCGTATGCTGGCCACTAAAATGCGGATCGGTTTTTTGGTGAACAGTTTAGCATGTCCAAAGAAAAAAACGGATTGCAATCCGTATTTTTGCGGACCCATAGACTTCAATGGGGCGTCCTGATTTTCACTGACAAGTATAGTACACGTTTCATTTGTTTTGTGGAGCCTTGGAATGCAAGAAAGGGGCCCCATAGAAGTGAATAGGTCAGCATCTAATCCGCAAAAAAACAAATCTGTATTTTTGCGGACAGCATACGGCCATCGGAATAAGTAATGTTAAAGGCGTTATATACTTTTATAAATACTGCCTTTAGTATATAATTATTCCTGTAGTGCTCCTCCAACTTGTATGTTGTATTTTAATTTGATCCTTAAAGGGGCTTTCCCATCTCAGACAATGTGGGCATATCGCTAGGATACGCCCACATTGTCTGATCGGTGCGCATCCCACCGCTGGGACCCACACCTAGCGATATGCCCCCATTGTCTGAGATGGGAAAACCCCTTTAAAGGGGTTGTGGAAGAATGGAGTTTTTTTGGCAACACTGCTCACACACTTGGCCGGGCTCCTTCGATGTCAAGATCCAGTTTGACATCACTGCAAGCAATCACTGGCCGTGGCAGAGACAGTATTATGTAACTATTTGTCATAACGTAAGGGGAGCCCATCACCGCTGTGGCCAATGATTGGCTGTGGTGATGTCAAACCGTATGTGGACATCGAGGGAGCCTCGCAGAGCATCGCAGGCCTGAAAGAGAAGGCGTGGACAGCCACGCCAGGAAGTAGGTAAGTAATCTTTCCATTACAGGTCCGGTCAAGTGGTGGGGGGGGGGGGGGGGGCAAAAACCCCACCATTTTTGCACAACCCTTTTAAAGGGAATCTGTCTGCAGTTTTGACCATGCTAAAATGCAGTGCAGTACTAACAGACCTTTTGTGGAACTTCTATTATTAGGAGTAGTGTGAATATGAAATTTTATTCTGGCACATTCTGCTCTTGACAAAATGCACTGGAGGTGGAGCTTCACTGTGATGTGCTCTCTGCACTGAGCTGCTTCTCAGCCAGGCCCTCCTGCTTTCAATGACAGATGTAGCATTCAACCAGGATTCCACTACAGCTGTCACTCAGGGCATAGGGGAGGGTCTATAAAGTAGCTCAATGCAGAGAGCACTTCACAGTGAAGCTCCACCTCCTGGGCACTGGAAGTTTTTTCCAAGATAGGAAAGGCAGCCTTTTTACTTTCTAATTCTGGATAAACCCTTTAAGGAGCCGAATATGAAACAATAACAGGTTATATTCTCACAATTCCTGATAATAAAACCTCCACAAAAGTATGTTTGTCCGGTTCTCCCCAGCCCGTTCCTAGTGATGTCAGCAGATTAGCATGATCAAAACTGCTAAAAACTCTCTTTAAATGTGAATTAGATTTCTGGCTCAACAGCTGGAGTACAGGAAATACATATTAAGTAGCATGTATATACAGTCAGGTCCATATATATTTGGACACTTACACAAATATTCAAGTTATAATGATATTCAACATATTCAAGTTATAATTATATAATGGACATGAACATAAAGTCCAGATCTTTAGCTTTAATTTGAGGGTATCCACATTATAATTGGATGAAGGGTTTAGGAGTTTCATCTCCTTTACATGTAGCACCCTGTTTTTAAAGGGACCAAAAGTAATTGGACAATTGACTCAAAGGCTGTTTCATGGGTAGGTGTGGGCAATTCCTTCATTATTTCATTCTCAATTAAGCACATAAAAGGCCTGGAGTTAATTTAGGGTGTGTTGCTTGCATTTTGAAGATTTTGCTGAGAAGTAAACATGCGGTCAAAGGAGCTCTCCATGCAGGTGAAACAAGCCATCCTTCATCTGCGAAAACAGAAAAACCCATCTGAGAAATTGCTACACTATTAGGTACATCCTGAGAAAGAAAGCACTGGTGACCTCAACAATGCAAAAAGACCTGGACGCCCACGGAAGACAACAGTGGTGGATGATCGCAGAATAACCCCTTCACAACAGCCAATCCAGGATATAGGCGTATCAATTTTCAAATCCACCATAAAGAGAAGAGACTGCATGAAAGTAACTACAGAGGGTTCACTGCACGGTGCAAGCCACTCATAAGCATCAAGAATAAGAAGGCTAGATTGGCTAAAAAACATCTTAAAAAACCAGCACACTTCTGGAAGAACAATCTTTGGACAGATGAAACCAAGATCAACCTCTACCAGAATGACGGAAATAAAAAAGTATGGCGAAGGCATGGTACAGCTCATGATCCAAAGCATTCCACATCCGGATTTTGCTGGTCTGGATTTTTGACACCATGTCCCATTTGAAGCCCCCCGATGCACCCCTAGAGTAGAATCTCCAAAAAAGTGACTCCATCTAAGAAACGACACCCCTCAAGGTATTCAAAACTGATTTTACAAACTTTGTTAACCCTTTAGGTGTTCCACAAGAGTTATTGGCAAATGGAGATGAAATTTCAGAATTTCTATTTTTGTTACCTTGCCTCAAAAAAAGTGTAATATAGAGCAACCAAAAATCATATTTACCTAAAATAATACAAACAAAACTGCCACCTTATCCCGTACTTTCCAAAATGGGGTCAGCTTTTTGGAGTTTCCACTGTAGGGGTGCATCAGGGGGCTTCAAATGGGACATGGTGTCAAATAACCAGTCCAGCAAAATCTGCCTTCCAAAAACCATATGGCGTTCCCTTCCTTCTACGCCCTGCCGTTTGGCCATACAGCAGTTTACGACCACATATGGGGTGTTTCTGCAAACTACAGAATCAGGGCAATAAATATTGAGTTTTGTTTGGCTGTTAACCCTTGCTTTGTTACTGGAAAAATGGATTAAAATGGATAATTTGCAAAAAAATAGCTGTTTTGGGACAGTTTTGTATTTTTGTTATTTACATCGTTGAACTGACAGGTTAGATTGTGTGCTATTTCTATAGAGCAGGTTGTTACGGATGCGACAATACCAAATATGTCTACTTTTTGGGGTTTTTGTTTCAGTTTTACATAATAAAGCATTTTTGAAAAAAATGATTTTTAGTGTCTCCACATTCTGAAAGCCATAGTTTTTTTTTTTTTTGGCAATTGTCCTATGTAGGGGCTCATTTTTGCGGGATGAGATGGCGGTTTGAATGGTACTATCTTGGGGTGCATATGACTTTTTGATCACTTGCTATTACACTTTTTGTGATGTAAGGTGACAAAAAAATGACTTTTACAACGTTTTTATTTTTATGTTTACGGCGTTCACCTGAGGGTTAGGTCATGTTATATTTTTATAGAGCAGGTCGTTACTGAGCAGCGACGATACCCAATATGTATACTTTTTTATTTATTTTGGTTTTACACAATAATATCCTTTTGAAACAAAAAAAACATGTTTTAGTGTCTCCATAGTCTGAGAGCCATATTTTTTCAGTTTTTAGGCGATTGTCTCAGGTTGGGTATAATTTTTGCGGGATGAGGTGGCGGTTAGATTGGCACTATTTGGGGGTCATATGACGTTTTGATCGCTTGCTATTACACTTTTTGTGATGTAAGGTGACAAAAAAATGGCTTTTGACAAAGTTTTTTTTTATTTTTACAGTGTTTACTTGAGGGTTAGGTCATGTGATATTTTTATAGAGCAGATTCTTACGGACGTGGAGATACCCAATATGTCTACTTTTTTAATTTTTACATTTAACACTGAAAAGCATTTTGAAACAAAAAAAATCATGTTTTAGTCTGAGAGGCATAGTTTTTTTATTTTTGGGCAATTGTTTTATGAAGGGCTCATTTTTGCGGGATGAGATGGCGGTTAGATTGGTACTATTTTGGGAGGCATACGCCTTTTTGATCGCTTTGTATTACACTTTTAGTGATGTAGGTGCCAAAAATGGCTTATTTACACCATTTTTTTTTTTTATGGCGTTCACGTGAGGGGTTCAGTCATGTGATATTTTTATAGAGCTGTTTTTACGGACGTGGCGATACCTAATATGTGTAGTGTATTTTATTTTTTACTTTTATTCAGTGATTTGTGTTTTTATTTTTACTTTTTCACTTTTTACATTTTTGGACCCAGACCCACTTGGTTCTTGTAGATCCAGTGGATCTGATGTCTATATAATACAGTACAGTACACTATATAGTGTACTGCACTGTATTTTTACTTTCACAGTCTGGTCAGACTTCTGCCTTTAGCAGAAGTCTGACCAGAGATTGCTATACCATGGCAAGCAGGGCGCTTCTGAAGCGTCCTGCTGCCATGT
Source organism: Bufotes viridis (assembly GCA_033119425.1). NCBI lineage: Eukaryota > Metazoa > Chordata > Amphibia > Anura > Bufonidae > Bufotes > Bufotes viridis. The sequence continues at coordinate 408,792,147 of CM065591.1, read as the reverse complement.
GCAACCATCACCCACTGCCATTAGAGAGTAGTGGGTGATGGATGAGGGAGGAGGGAGCTCCCTCCCTCTGCGATCTCATCCTGGGGGGCTGCATAGGCACAGCAGCCCCGATGGGAGAGGGAGGGCTCCCTCCCTGTTAACACCTTCCATACCGCGGTCCGTCCGGACCGCAGTAAGGAAGTGGTTAAGCGGCTGGCATCTGCAGCACAGATGCCAGCCGTTTTTCATCAGAGTGCCAGCAATGTGCTGGCACTCTGATAGAACCACTAGACACCAGGGAATTATTACAAGGGAGGCGGGCGGGGATCGCTATTGCGATCCCGCCTCCCGCACCGCCCTCCCGCCTCCGCAACCACCTGCACCCCGCAGCCATAACAAGATTGGGGGCTGCAGGGGGTTAACATGAATATCTTTGGGGCAATTAACTCTCTGATCAGAGATCGCTAGAACCGCTGCAAACCGCAGGTCTGGAATTGACCTGCGGTTTGCAGCGATCGCTGATGCGGGGGTCACATGACCCCCTCGGCGATAGAACATGGTTCCTGCTGATCTACATCAGCAGGAACCATGCTGCTACCGCGCCCACATCGGGTGCAGTAGTAGTAGAACACAGGGCGTACATGTACGCCCTTGGTCCTTAAGGGGTTAAAGCAAAGAAGTGGAATATTCTTGAATGGCCGAGTCAGTCACCGGATCTGAACCCAATAGAGCATATCACTTGTTAAATACTAAATTTCAGACAGAAAGGCCACAAACAAACAGCAACTGTAAACTGCTGCATTAAAGGCCTGGCAGAGAATTAAAAAGGAGAAAACACAGCATCTGGTGATATCCATGAGTTCAAGACTCCAGGTAGTCATTGGCAACCAAGGCAACCAAGTATTAGAAATAAACATTTTATTTACAATTATTTAATTTGTCCAATTACTTTTGAGCCCCTGAAATGAAGGGATTGACTTTAAAAATGCTTTAGTTCCTCACATTTTTATGCAATCATTTTATTCAACTCACTGAATTAAAGCTGAAAGTTTGAACTTCGACTGCATCTGAATTGTTTTGTTTAAAATTAGAGATGAGCGAACACCTGGATGTTCGGGTTCGAGAAGTTCGGCCGAACTTCCCGAAAATGTTCGGGTTCGGGATCCGAACTCGACCCGAACTTTATCCGAACCCGAACCCCATTGAAGTCAATGGGGACCCAGAACTTTGGGCACTAAAAGGCTGTAAAATAGTCCAGGAAAGGGCTAGAGGGCTGCAAAAGGCAGCAAAATGTAGGTAAATGCCCTGCAAACAAATGTGGATAGGAAATGAATTAAAATAAAATAAATAAATAAATTAACCAATATCAATTGGAGAGAGGTCCCATAGCAGAGAATCATGCGTCATATCACCCACCACTGGAGAAGGCCACTTTCAGTTATTTCGGCCCCAGCACCCAGACAGAGGAGAGAGGTCCCACAGCAAGGAATCATGCGTCATATCACCCACCACTGGAGAAGGCCACTTTCAGTTATTTCGGCCCAGCACCCAGACAGAGGAGAGAGGTCCCACAGCAAGGAATCATGCGTCATATCACCCACCACTGGAGAAGGCCACTTTCAGTTATTTCGGCCCCAGCACCCAGACAGAGGAGAGAGGTCCCACAGCAAGGAATCATGCGTCATATCACCCACCACTGGAGAAGGCCACTTTCAGTTATTTCGGCCCAGCACCCAGACAGAGGAGAGAGGTCCCACAGCAAGGAATCATGCGTCATATCACCCACCACTGGAGAAGGCCACTTTCAGTTATTTCGGCCCAGCACCCAGACAGAGGAGAGAGGTCCCACAGCAAGGAATCATGCGTCATATCACCCACCACTGGAGAAGGCCACTTTCAGTTATTTCGGCCCAGCACCCAGACAGAGGAGAGAGGTCCCACAGCAAGGAATCATGCGTCATATCACCCACCACTGGAGAAGGCCACTTTCAGTTATTTCGGCCCAGCACCCAGACAGAGGAGAGGTTCATTCAACTTTGGGTTGCACCGCAAGATCATGGTAAAGTTAAAAAATGAGGATTCAATAAAGAAGTGCCCCGGAGTACAAGAATACATGGTTGAGGGGAGGCAGTTATAAATGTCTATTCTGCACAAGGGAGGCACAGGTCCTGTGGGATCCATGCCTGGTTCATTTTATGAACGTCAGCTTGTCCACGTTGGCTGTGGACAGGCGGCTGCGTTTGTCAGTAATGACGCCCCCTGCCGTGCTGAATACACGTTCAGACAAAACGCTGGCCGCCGGGCAGGCTAGCACCTCCAAGGCATAAAATGCTAACTCTGGCTACGTGGACAATTTGGAGACCCAGAAGTTGAATGGGGCCGAACCATCAGTCAGTACGTGGAGGGGTGTGCAGGCGTACTGTTCAGCCATGTTAGTGAAATGCTGCCTCCTGCTAACACGTTCCGTATCAGGTGGTGGTGCAGTTAGCTGTGGCGTGGAGACAAAACTTTTCCACATTTCTGCCATGCTAACCCTGCCCTCAGAGGAGCTGGCCGTGACACAGCTGCGTTGGCGACCTCTTGCTCCTCCTCTGCCTTCGCCTTGGGCTTCCACCTGTTCCCCTGTGACATTTGGGAATGCTCTCAGGAGCGCGTCTACCAGCGTGCGCTTGTACTCGCGCATCTTCCTATCACGCTCCAGTGCAGGAAGTAAGGTGGGCACATTGTCTTTGTACCGGGGATCCAGCAGGGTGGCAACCCAGTAGTCCGCTACACGTTAAAATGTGGGCAACTCTGCTGTCGTTGCGCAGGCACTGCAGCATGTAGTCGCTCATGTGTGCCAGGCTCCCCAGAGGTAAGGACAAGCTGTCCTCTGTGGGAGGCGTATCGTCATCGTCCTCCGTATCCCCCAGCCACGCACCAGTGATGGGCCTGAGCTGTGTCGGGTGCCACCCCGCTGTGAACCTGCTTCATCCTCATCCTCCTCCACCTCCTCCTCATCCTCCTCGTCCTCCAGTAGTGGGCCCTGGCTGGCCACATTTGTACCTGGCCTCTGCTGTTGCAAAAACCTCCCTCTGAGCCACTTCTAACAGACTGGCCTGAAAGTGCTAAAAATGACCCTCATCCTCCTCCTCCTCCTGGGCCACCTCCTCTTCCATCATCGCCCTAAGCATTTTCTCAGGAGACATAGAAGTGGTATTGTAACGCTGATAACGGTGTCATCGCCACTGGCCATGTTGGTGGAGTACTCGAAACAGCGCAACAGGGCACACAGGTCTCGCATGGAGGCCCAATCATTGGTGGTGAAGTGGTGCTGTTCCGCAGTGCGACTGACGCGTGCGTGCTGCAGCTGAAACTCCACTATGGCCTGCTGCTGCTCGCACAGTCTCTCCAGCATGTGCAAGGTGGAGTTCCACCTGGTGGGCACGTCGCATATGAGGCGGTGAGCGGGAAGGCCGAAGTTCCGCTGTAGCGCAGACAGGCGAGCAGCGGCAGGATGTGAACGCCGGAAGCGCGCACAGGCGGCCCGCACTTTATGCAGCAGCTCTGACATGTCGGGGTAGTTGTGAATGAACTTCTGCACCACCAAATTCAGCACATGCGCCAGGCAAGGGATGTGCGTCAAACCGGCTAGTCCCAGAGCTGCGGCAGATTTCGCCCATTATCGCACACCACCAGGCCGGGCTTGAGGCCCACTGGCAGAAACCACTCGTCGGTCTGTTGTTCAATACCCCGCCACAACTCCTGCGCGGTGTGGGGCCTGTCCCCCAAACATATGAGTTTCAGAATGGCCTGCTGACGTTTACCACGGGCTGTGCTGAAGTTGGTGAGTGAAGGTGTGTGGCTGACTGGATGAGCTGGTGGAAGCAGAGGAGGAGGAAGCCGAGTAGGAGAGGAGGCTACAGGAGGCAGAGAATGATGCCCTGCGATCCTTGGCGGCGGAAGGACGTGCGCCAAGGAACTCTCCGCCTGGGGCCCAGCCGCCACTACATTTACCCAGTGTGCAGTTAGGGAGATATAGCGTCCCTGGCCGTGCTTACTGGTCCACGTATCTGTGGTTAGGTGGACCTTGCCACAGATGGCGTTGCGCAGTGCACACTTGATTTTATCGGATACTTGGTTGTGCAGGAAGGCACGGCTGTCTTGGAGAAGTAGTGGCGGCTGGGAACAACATACTGTGGGACAGCCATGGACATCAGCTGTTTGAAGCTGTCTGTGTCCACCAGCCTGAATGACAGCATTTCAAAGGCCAGTAGTTTAGAAATGCTGGCATTCAGGCCCAGAGCTCGAGGGTGGCTAGGTGGGAATTTACGCTTTCTCTCCAAGGTTTGTGAGATGGAGAGCTGAACGCTGCCGTGTGACATGGTGGAGATGCTTGGTGACGCAGGTGGTGGTGTCGGTGGCACATCCTCTGTTTGGTGGGCGGCAGGTGCCAACATTCCTCCCGAGGCGGAGGAAGAGGCCGAGGCAGCAGCAGAAGAGGGAGCAGGGGAGCCAGAGTGAGTTCCTTGCTTTTAAGGTGTTTACTCCACTGCAGTTCATGCTTTGCATGTAGATGCCTGGTCATGCAGGTTGTGCTAAGGTTCAGAACGTTAATGCCTCGCTTCAGGCTCTGATGGCACAGCGTGCAAACCACTCAGGTCTTGTCGTCAGCACATTGTTTAAGAAGTGCCATGCCAGGGAACTCCTTGAAGCTGCCTTTGGGGTGCTCGGTCCCTGGTGGCAGTGGCCAGTAGCAGGCGAACTCTCTCTGTAGGACACTATGAAACTTAGCCAGCCACAGCTGAAACCACTGATTTATGGTATTGCTATTTTGGCAATTGAATTTCACCCCAGAACAAAATATATGTTTTGGCGGACACTATTATAGTTTGTGTAACGCACCAAATTGATCAGTTAGGATCTCAACTGCGGAGTCCTTTGACATCCACTCCTATCACACTACTTGAGTGTTGATGGAGTCTTTGCGGCTGCTCAGTGTGTTACCCCAGGCGGCTCTCTCAGTCTTAAGCGGAGAGTATGGGGTAACAAAATCATGTACCGCTGTACTAAAGATAGAGTGTAAAACTAATAGTGAGGAAAGTTCGTTTTAGGAATCAGAGTACAGATTAAAGTTCATGAATAACAGCTCTAGGCAACGTTCCAGAAATCCCAGGCCTGCAGTACTAATAGTCACCAGCGAGTCCCTTCCTTTCAGTGAGCAATGTCAGTAAACAAAATGACAGGCTGATACTTGCTGTTAGAAGTCATGCAGGGATCCTGCAGTGGTGGAGCTGGATAAGGTAGGTGAGGGTTTCTCCTGGAGGTTCAGAGTTGCAGGTAGTTAGGAGCTTGCGTCCTCGTGGTGAATGGAGCAGGCAGGGTGCGCACTCCATTAGTGGAACACCCTGTGCAGCACCTGGCTCCTATTTATTGACCAAGTGTGGATGGGCGGAGCCACCTTAGACGGCCCAGCGGCCACTGCTTCCAGCCTGGGAGGCAAACAGCGATCGTTGTCATGGTTACACAGGGCATGGATCCAGGCTGGAGCGCAAACCACCGTATCCTTACAGTACTCCCCTTAAGGGGACCTCTCCGGGTACCCCAGTAGGGAGGGTCGGTCGGGAAATCTCCTGTGGAACAACCTTTGGAGTCTGGGTGCATGGACGCCTCGCACATCTTCCCAAGGAGTCATCCTGAGACCCGTAACCCTTCCATCTAACGAGGTACTGGATCCTCCCCGTCTTCTTCTGGAGTCGAGAAGCTGCTCAACCTCAAATTCCTCCTCACCACGGACATCTATCGGGGGGGAGGGTTGAGGAACCCGTGAGGGGAACGGGCTAGGTCTAAACGGTTTTAGCAACGATACATGGAATGTGGGATGTACCTGTAGTCGAGGAGGAAGGGTAAGTCTCACCGTGTTGGGGTTGATAATTCTTTCTATCAGAAACAGACCCAAAATTGCCTACCCAGTTTCTTAGCAGGTACCCCCTAACCGAAGGTTTCGTTGACAGCCATACCGAGTCTCCAACCTGATAAGGAGGATTTTCTCTTCTGTGACGGTCGTAGTAGATCTTCTGCCTTTCCTTTGCCCGTTGGAGGTTGTCTTTCAGCATCATGAGGGTTGTTTGCAAGGTAGTTACATAATCATCTGTGGCAGGAACGTTTGTAGGAAGGCTGATACTTGCTGTTAGAAGTCATGCAGGGATCCTGCAGTGGTGGAGCTGGATAAGGTAGGTGAGGGTTTCTCCTGGAGGTTCAGAGTTGCAGGTAGTTAGGAGCTTGCGTCCTCGTGGTGAATGGAGCAGGCAGGGTGCGCACTCCATTAGTGGAACACCCTGTGCAGCACCTGGCTCCTATTTATTGACCAAGTGTGGATGGGCGGAGCCACCTTAGACGGCCCAGCGGCCACTGCTTCCAGCCTGGGAGGCAAACAGCGATCGTTGTCATGGTTACACAGGGCATGGATCCAGGCTGGAGCGCAAACCACCGTATCCTTACAGTTTGCCAGCCAGTGCTGGGACACCAGATTTAGGGGATTGCTATTTTGGCAGTTGAATTTCACCCCAGAACAAAATATATCCTTTGCAGGACACTATGAAACTTGGCCAGCCACAGCTGAAACCACTGATTTATGGTATTGCTATTTTGGCAATTGAATTTCACCCCAGAACAAAATATTTTTTTTGGAGGACACTATTATAGTTTGTCAGCCAGTGCTGGGACACCAGATTTAGGGGATTGCTATTTTGGCAATTGAATTTCACCCCAGAACAAAATATATGTTTTTGCGGACACTATTATAGTTTGCCAGCCACAGCTGTGAGACCAGATTTATGGTATTGCTATTTTGACAATTGAATTTCACCCCAGAACAAAATATACCCTTTTATGGACAGATTAACACTTGGCCTGCAACAGCTGTGACACCAGATTTATGGTATTGCTATTTTGGCAATTGAATTTCCCCCCAGAACAAAATATAACCTTTTATGGACAGATTAACACTTGGCCTGCAACAGCTGGAACACCAGATTTATGGTATTGCTATTTTGGCAATTGAATTTCACCCCAGAACAAAATATACCCTTTTACGGACAGATTAACACTAGGCCTGCAACAGCTGGGACACCAGATTCAGGGTATTGCTATTTTGGCAACTGAATTTTACCCCAGCACAAAATATATGTTTTTGCGGACACTATTATAGTTTGCCAGCCAGTGCTGGGACACCAGATTTAGGGGATTGCTATTTTGACAATTGAATTTCACCACAGAAAATAATCTATCCTTTGCCAGACAGCAGACAGTATTATTCTTGGCTAGCCAAAGCTGGAACACCAGATTTAGGGGATTGGTATTTGGGCAATTGTATTTAACCCTTAATAAAATATAGAAATTGCTATCCTGAGTTTCTAGGGGTGACAATTAGCACAGCCAAGCCCCTGATGTAGGATATAGCAAAAAAAAAAACTAGTATTGATGGATTGATGGACTTGGTGGCAGCTTGTTCTGGTGCACCACAAGTCACAAAATGGCCGCCGATCACCCCAGAAAATAAGTGACAGAAAACGCTCTGTGCAGCCTAAAAACCAGTGAGCAAGTAACTAGCAGAAGTTCAATCATTCACAGCTGTAGATCGATCACTTCATTAGGTGCTTTTGCAGACTTTTCCCTGCCTAATCTCGCCCTCACAGCAGCTGCGTCCTCTCCCTACACTAATCAGAGCAGTGTGACGCGCGGCGCTACGTGACTCCAGCTTAAATAGAGGCTGGGTCACATGCTGCACTTGGCCAATCACAGCCATGCCATTAGTAGGCATGGCTGTGATGGGCTCTTAGGGCAAGAAGTAAAACGCTAGCTGATTGGCTGCTGTGCAGCCCTTCAGAAAGTGGGAAGAAATCGCCGAACAACGAACCCGAACCCGAACTTTTTTGAAAATGTCCGGGTCCCGAACACCCCAAAATTCGGTACGAACCCGAACTATGCTCGAACTGTTCGCTCAACACTATTCAAAATCCATTGTGGTAATGTACAGAACAAAAATTAGAAAAATGTTGTCTCTGTCCAAATATATATAGACCTGTAGATGCCCCAGAAATAGGATATATATATTACTTACATTCTCGCAGAAACTAGACTAAACAGAAATCAGCAAACATACATTATAGATTATAAATTGTAATAATGCCATATGCTCTATTGCGTTCTCATCAGGACCTGCCAGAATTCTGCCCCTGATGCCATTCTGTGTTTCACTAGTGACCTGAGAGAAGGTGCTGTGTCTGTACCTGCCAAAAAGCAACTGCAGAGCAGACACAAGCCAGTAATCAAGTTGCACTAGAAAACACTATAGGAGATTACAGGGAGATATAGTTAGGTAGATATTAAGGATTTATCGGGGAAAAAAGTGAGAGTGAGGGGTTGGTCACTCCGAGTTGTGTGTTGTTTAATAGTTCAAACAACTTGCTGGCAAGTTCAATCCTGCCACAAACTCAATTGTTTCTGTATATGGACAGCCAGCCAACTTTTTTTTTTACTAAAAACCTCAAGTTTCTGCAGTTAATAGGCATATTGCCAGCACTCCAATAGCACACATTCAGCTGCTGCTACCTTTTTTTTCTAAAAACGTCCATATACTGTTTGTAATTGGGCATTTTCAGTGCACTGAAGTGCATCAATATAACCATGTGATCACAAGATACCATTTAGTTACAGCAAAGTTGCAAAGACATTTTACTGCAATAATGCAATTTGTATGCCTGTGTTGTTAAATCCATTGTATTTAGGCAAAATGCCATTAAGTTAGAGCAAAGTTGCAAAGACGTTTTACTGCAATAAAGCCATCAGTATATGTTTGTGAAGTGTTCTACTGCAAAAAGTGCATTAGTATACCCATTTTTGTGAATGTGTTGTATTACTTCAAGATTCCGTGTAGTTACAGCAAAAGCATTTAACCGCAAAAACTGTATTATTACCATTGTAAATTGACAATGCCAGTGTGCAGTGTGTTTGTAGAAGAGGAAGGAAATTTAATTGTCCCTCTGTGTGGTCAGGAAACAACTAAATGAGCCCAACAACCTGATGTGGAAGCTTAATTTCCACCTGGCCAAGTTGTTGGTGGTGCAGACGCTGTGCCACCTCACAGTATTTACGCCCACTTTGTGCTCCACACAGTAGTTATCCCCACTTTGTGCTCCCACAGTACTAATGCCCACATTGTGCTCCCCTTTCAGTAGTAATGCCCATATTGTGCCTCCCTTTCAGTAGTTATGCCCACATTGTGCCCTCCTTTCAGCCACTGTGACTGCTGAGGCTGTGATTGGCCATAGAGGTCATGGGACCAAGCCCCTTTCTGGTCTTGCATTGATCAGAAGCAGCCAGGAACGGAGCAGCAGGACTATGGACAGGTGGGTAAGCTTTTTTTTTATGTTCAGGAGGACCCCAGGGGTTGTACAGCCTTTAAGCATGCCCATTTTTTGTTCCTACAGTAGAATAGCCACTGTAAAAGCATGCATGGTCAGCCGAGCCAAGCATTCGTGTATATGGGAATGTCGAGAGGAATAGCTGTCTGCCAAACTAGCATCAGCTTTACACCAGCCTGATGTGCTGCATTAGTAACATAGTAACATAGTAACATAGTATATAAGGCCGAAAAAGACATTTGTCCATCCAGTTCGACCTGTTTCCTGCAAGTTGATCCAGAGGAAGGCAAAAACCCCTGTGAGGTAGAGCCAATTTTCCCCACTTAAGGGGAAAAATTCCTTCCCGACTCCAATCAGGCAGTCAGAATAACTCCTGGATCAACGACTCCATCTTTAGTAGCTATAGCCTGAAATATTATTACGCTCCAGAAATACATCCAGGCCCCTCTTGAATTCCTTTATTGTACTCACCATCACCACCTCCTCAGGCAGAGAGTTCCATAGTCTCACTGCTCTTACCGTGAAGAACCCTTTTCTATGTTTGTGTACAAACCTTCTTCCTCCAGACGCAGAGGATGTCCCCTCGTCACAGTCACAGTCCTGGGGATAAATAGATGATGGGAGAGATCTCTGTACTGACCCCTGATATATTTATACATAGTTATTAGATCTCCTCAGTCGTCTTTTTTCTAGAGTGAATAACCCTAATTTTGATAACCTTTCAGGGTACTGTAGTTGCCCCATTCCAGTTATTACTTTAGTTGCCCTCCTCTGAACCCTCTCTAGCTCTGCTATGTCTGCCTTGTTCACAGGAGCCCAGAACTGTACACAGTACTCCATGTGTGGTCTGACTAGTGATTTATAAAGTGGTAAGACTATATTTTCATCACGGGCATCTATGCCCCTTTTGATGCAACCCATTATCTTATTGGCCTTAGCAGCAGCTGCCTGACACTGGTTTTTACAGCTTAGTTTGTTATTTATTAAAATTCCTAGATCCTTTTCCATGTCAGTGTTACTGAGTGTTTTACCATTTAGTATGTACGGGTGACTTGCATTATTCCTTCCCATGTGCATAACTTTACATTTGTCAGTGTTAAACCTCATCTGCCATTTCTCTGCCCAAGCCCCCAATCTATCCAGATCCCTCTGTAGCAGAAAACTGTCCTCTTTAGTGTTAATTACTTTACACAGTTTAGTGTCATCTGCAAAAATTGATATATTACTGTGCAAGCCTTCTACAAGATCATTAATAAATATATTGAAGAGAATAGGGCCCAATACTGACCCCTGAGGTACCCCACTTAGTGACCGTGACCCAATCTGAGTGTGTACCGTTAATAACCACCCTCTGTTTTCTATTACTGAGCCAGTTACTTACCCACATACAGATATTTTCTCCTAGTCCAAGTGTTCTCATTTTATATACTAACCTTTTATGTGGTACAGTGTCAAATGCTTTGGAGAAGTCCAGATATACTGACATCCATTGATTCGCCGCTGTCAAGTCTAGAACTTACCTCCTCATAGAAACTGATTAAATTAGTTTGACATGACCGATCCCTCATGAAGCCATGCTGATATGGTGTAATTTGCTTATTTTCATTGAGATACTCCAAGATAGCATCTCTTACAAAACCTTCAAACAGTTTACCCACAACAGATGTTAAACTTACCGCCTATAATTTCCAGGCTCTGTTTTTGGACCCTTTGAATATTGGCACCACATTTGCTATACGCCAGTCTGGTGGAACATTCCCTGTCAGTATGGAGTCCGTGAATATCAAAAATAAGGGTCTGGCTAGGACATCACTTAATTCCCTTAGGATACGGGGTGTATGCCATCCGGTCCTGGCGATTTGTCTATTTTAATCTTTTAAGTCGCTGCTGTACTTCTTCCTGGGTCAGACAGGGCACTTTTAAAGGGGAATTTACTTTTACATTTTGCATTTCATCTGACAGTTTATTTTCCTCAGTGAAAACAGTGGTGAAGAAAATATTTAATAGCTTGGCTTTATCCTCGTCGCTTTCTGCAACTCCCCTCATTGCTATGTAGAGGGCCGACTCCTTCAGGTTTATATTTTTACCATTTATATAATTGAAAACATTTTAGGTTAGTTTTGCTCTCTTTGGCAATTAATCTCTCGGTCTCTAGTTTGGCAGTTTTTATTAGTTTTTACATATTCTATTTTTTTCCTTATAGTTTATCAGTGCTTCCTGGCTCCCTCCTGTTTTAGTGATTTATATGCTTTCTTTTGTCATTTATTGCTTTTTTACGGTTCTATTTATCCACATTGGTTTCTTCTTATTTCTAGCCTTTTATTTCTATAAGGTATGCATCGATCACAATTAGATGTTACAATGCTTTTAAAAATCTCCCATTTTGTGGTTGTATTTTTATTTTTGAGGACTATGTCCCAGTTAATTGGGCCTATGGCCTCTCTTAGTTGGCTAAATTTTGCTTTTTGAAGTCCAGTATTCTTGTTCCTCACTGTAGAAACTCTTGTTTGAAGGATAATTGGAAGGTTATTACTTTATGGTCACTATTTCCCAGGTGTCCCCACCTGCACGTCTGTTGTTCTATCAGGTCTATTGGTTAATACTAAGTCCAGTATGGCGTCCTCTAGTTGGGTCCTGAACCATTTGGGAAAGGTAATTGTCTTTGGCTATTGCCAAGAACCTGTTTCCTTTATGGGATGTACAGCTCTCAGTTTCCCAGTCTATATCTGGGTAGTTGAAGTCCCCATAATAACCACCTCATTATGGTTTGCCGCCTTATTTATCTCGTGTTAGTAATAGATTTTCTGGTGACTCTGGTATGTTAGGTGGTTTATAGTAAACTCCTATTAGTAATTTATTATTGTTTTGGCTCCATTTATCTCACCCACAATGACTCCACATTTTCGTGTCCCTCACAGATGTCTTCCAGAGTGTGGGCTTTAGACAGGACTTTATGTAAAGGCAGACTCCTCCCTCTCCGGTTTTGACGATCCTTTCTGAACAGATTGTAACCTTGTACATTAATCAGCCCAGTCATAGCTATCATCCAGCCATGTCTAGTTATTCCCACTATGTCATAGTCCTCCTCACGCATCACTAATTCCAGTTCCCTGAGTTTTATTAAGTCAGGCTTCTGGCATTAGTATACATACATTTAAGAGGTTTATGCATATTTTTGCTCTCTACACCTTTCCTTCTGAACTTTTCTAGTTCCTCCTTCCATTTCTCCCCAGTCCCACTACCTTGCCTCCGGTCTCTATCTGCACTCATCTTCCCCTCCTGTAATGTAATTTCCCTCCCCCAGTCCCTAGTTTAAACACTCTCCAACCTTCTAGCCATCTTTCTCCTCAACACAGCTGCCCCTTCTCCATTGAGTGTGCAGCCCGTCCCTACGATAGAGCCTGTAGCCGATGGCTAAGTCAGGTCTAGTTCTCCATGAACCCAAAACCCTGCTTCCTACACCAGTTCTTGAGCCACTTGTTAACCTCTAATCTCCCACTGCCTCTCTTGTGTGGCCCGTGGTACAGGCAGTATTTGGAAAATACTACCTTTGAGGTCCTTGCCCTAAGCTTTTGACCTAAAACCCTGAAATCATTCTTAAGGACTGCTCCACCTTCCTCTAAATTTGTCATTGGTTCCGATATGGACCATGACCGCTGGATCTTCTCCAGCCCCTCCCAGTAATCTGTCAGCCTGATCTGCGATGTGTGCCGAACTCTAGCGCCAGGGAGACAGCACACTGTTCGGCGATCACGATCTTTGTGACAGATCGCTCTATCTGTTCCCTAATAATGGAGTCGTCCACTACCAGCACCTGTCTGGCCTGCCCTGCTCTCCTGGTCCCCTGCTTACTGGAGCTGACATTCCCTGACTGGCAGAGGAAGTGTCTGGCTGCAGCGGTGCTGTCCCTGAGCTGCCATCCCCTCATCTGCCAAGCGTGCAAACTTGTTGGGGTGTGTCAGATCAGGGCTAGCCTCCTGGCACTCTTCCCTCTACCCGCTTTCTTACTGTCACCCAGCTAGCTACCTCACTTCTCCTCAGCCTCCTTTCTGTCACCCTCCCCACATCTACCCCAAAGACTGCTTGCTCGGTGAGCAGCAAACTCTTTGCAAATTGTCAGTGGCTCTCAGTGTTGCAATATGCCCGTTTAGAGACTCGATGTGCGATTCCAAACGGGTAATTTGCTCACATTTTGAACAAAGATATGCACCCTCAAACGGCTGTTCCAGGACTGCATATATCATGCAAGATGTGCACTGGACTGGCATTGTCAACTGTCAAGACATACTAATGGGGATTACACCACAAAACAAAAAAATACAATATAATCTAGTTACAAGAACTGACGACTTCAGTCCCCACTGAAGTCCCTGAATCTGAAGTCACTAATCTTAAGTCACACTTCACAACCACACACTTAATCAACCACGCGTCGCGACCAACCTCGCGTTATATATATATCTACTTATATAAGTATGCTGTAAATGAAACTCAAATACACCAGCCTGTTTTTTTTTCCTCTGGATTCAAAATATATGACTTGTATTTGTAAAAAACATTTATTGATTTCCAGGTGTTTATAAAGCAGCAACATGCTCTGCAGTGATGTACACAGAGCTGTTCTCTGCATATAGACATGTGCAGATGCTGATGAACAGCTGGTGTCAATGGCGCTGGTCCACTTCAAAGAAATGGCCCATAATACCCTGCTTTTAGTGGTCTTTGGGCATATTCTTTATGAAGGTTGCCTCTTAGCCAACCTGGTCTGACCCCACAAAACCACCACTGCTAACAAAACATTTTTAAATAAGATCCACATTCGAGATGCGTCTGGGATATTAAGCAGCGTAGCCATCTGGAGATACACATTTCCAACAAACCACAGCGTTACGTCTTAACAAAATCCTGCAGGCAGTTGTTTTTATTTTCTGCCATTGTATACTGGTGTCATTAGCAGCTGCATACAGATGGCTGGAGATGTTTTACTTAGCTGTCCTTTCCAAAAGTCTCAAAATTATGAAAATAAGTCCAGCCAACAAAGGCGTTATTACATCTGCCAACTCTTGAGAAAAATGTTAGGAGACTTTTACCCCCAAAGTTCCCTAGTTCAAAGCATGTGTGTTTACTGCACCCCCAAAACATTACTCAAGATTGCAACGTAGCCTCACTTTTTAACACACTGACTCATCTTACCTGAATTATGCATAGAATGCTTTTGTCTTTGCTGTGTTGTGCAGGCACTGCAGCATGTAGTCGCTCATGTGTGCCAGGCTCCCCAGAGGTAAGGACAAGCTGTCCTCTGTGGGAGGCGTATCGTCATCGTCCTCAGTATCCCCCAGCCACGCACCAGTGATGGGCCTGAGCTGTGTCGGGTGCCACCCCGCTGTGAACCTGCTTCATCCTCATCCTCCTCCACCTCCTCCTCATCCTCCTCGTCCTCCAGTAGTGGGCCCTGGCTGGCCATATTTGTACCTGGCCTCTGCTGTTGCAAAAAACCTCCCTCTGAGCCACTTCTAACAGACTGGCCTGAAAGTGCTAAAAATGACCTCCTCCTCCTCCTGGGCCACCTCCTCTTCCATCATCGCCCTAAGCATTTTCTCAAGGAGACATAGAAGTGGTATTGTAACGCTGATAACGGTGTCATCGCCACTGGCCATGTTGGTGGAGTACTCGAAACAGCGCAACAGGGCACACAGGTCTCGCATGGAGGCCCAATCATTGGTGGTAAAGAGGTGCTGTTCCGCAGTGCGACTGACGCGTGCGTGCTGCAGCTGAAACTCCCACTATGGCCTACTGCTGCTCGCACAGTCTCTCCAGCATGTGCAAGGTGGAGTTCTACCTGGTGGGCACGTCGCTTATGAGGCGGTGAGCGGGAAGGCCGAAGTTCCGCTGTAGCGCAGACAGGCGAGCAGCGGCAGGATGTGAACGCCGGAAGCGCACACTGGCGGCCCGCACTTTATGCAGCAGCTCTGGTATGTCGGGGTAGTTGTGAATGAACTTCTGCACCACCAAATTCAGCACATGCGCCAGGCAAGGGATGTGCGTCAAACCGGCTAGTCCCAGAGCTTTCGCCCATTATCGCACACCACCAGGCCGGGCTTGAGGCCCACTGGCAGAAACCCCTCATCGGTCTGTTGTTCAATACCCCGCCACCACTCCTGCGCGGTGTGGAGTCTGTCCCCCAAACATATGAGTTTCAGAATGGCCTGCTGACGTTTACCACGGGCTGTGCTGAAGTTGGTGGTGAAGGTGTGTGGCTGACTGGATGAGCTGGTGGAAGCAGAGGAGGAGGAAGCCGAGTAGGCTACAGGAGACAGAGAATGATGCCCTGCGATCCTTGGCGGCGGAAGGACGTGCGCCAAGGAACTCTCCGCCTGGGGCCCAGCCGCCACTACATTTACCCAGTGTGCAGTTAGGGAGATATAGCGTCCCTGGCCGTGCTTACTGGTCCACGTATCTGTGGTTAGGTGAACCTTGCCACAGATGGCGTTGCGCAGTGCACACTTGATTTTATCGGATACTTGGTTGTGCAGGGAAGGCACGGCTGTCTTGGAGAAGTAGTGGCGGCTGGGAAGAACATACTGTGGGACAGCCATGGACATCAGCTGTTTGAAGCTGTCTAGTGTCCACCAGCCTGAATGACAGCATTTCAAAGGCCAGTAGTTTAGAAATGCTGGCATTCAGGCCCAGGGCTTGAGGGTGGCTAGGTGGGAATTTACGCTTTCTCTCCAAGGTTTGTGAGATGGAGAGCTGAACGCTGCTGTGTGACATGGTGGAGATGCTTGGTGACGCAGGTGGTGGTGTCGGTGGCACATCCTCTGTTTGGTGGGCGGCAGGTGCCAACATTCCTCCCGAGGCGGAGGAAGAGGCCGAGGCAGCAGCAGAAGAGTGAGCAGGGGAGCCAGAGTGAGTTCCTTGCTTTTAAGGTGTTTACTCCACTGCAGTTCATGCTTTGCATGTAGATGCCTGGTCATGCAGGTTGTGCTAAGGTTCAGAACGTTAATGCCTCGCTTCAGGCTCTGATGGCACAGCGTGCAAACCACTCAGGTCTTGTCGTCAGCACATTGTTTAAAGAAGTGCCATGCCAGAGAACTCCTTGAAGCTGCCTTTGGGGTGCTCGGTCCCTGAGTGGCAGTGGCCAGTAGCAGGCGAACTCTCTCTGTAGGACACTATGAAACTTAGCCAGCCACAGCTGAAACCACTGATTTATGGTATTGCTATTTTGGCAGTTGAATTTCACCCCAGAACAAAATATATGTTTTGGCGGACACTATTATAGTTTGTGTAACGCACCAAATTGATCAGTTAGGATCTCAACTGCGGAGTCCTTTGACATCCACTCCTATCACACTACTTGAGTGTTGATGGAGTCTTTTGCGGCTGCTCAGTGTGTACCCCAGGCGGCTCTCTCAGTCTTAAGCGGAGAGTATGGGGTAACAAAATCATGTACCGCGTACTAAAGATAGAGTGTAAAACTAATAGTGAGGAAAGTTCGTTTTAGGAATCAGAGTACAGATTAAAGTTCATGAATAACAGCTCTAGGCAACGTTCAGAAATCCCAGGCCTGCAGTACTAATAGTCACCAGCGAGTCCCTTCCTTTCAGTGAGCAATGTCAGTAAACAAAATGACAGGCTGATACTTGCTGTTAGAAGTCATGCAGGGATCCTGCAGTGGTGGAGCTGGATAAGGTAGGTGAGGGTTTCTCCTGGAGGTTCAGAGTTGCAGGTAGTTAGGAGCTTGCGTCCTCGTGGTGAATGGAGCAGGCAGGGTGCGCACTCCATTAGTGGAACACCCTGTGCAGCACCTGGCTCCTATTTATTGACCAAGTGTGGATGGGCGGAGCCACCTTAGACGGCCCAGCGGCCACTGCTTCCAGCCTGGGAGGCAAACAGCGATCGTTGTCATGGTTACACAGGGCATGGATCCAGGCTGGAGCGCAAACCACCGTATCCTTACAGTACCCCCTTAAGGGGACCCTCTCCGGGTACCCCAGTAGGGGAGGGTCGGTCGGAAATCTCCTGTGGAACAACCTTTGGAGTCTGGGTGCATGGACGTCTCGCACATCTTCCCAAGAGTCATCCTGAGACCCGTAACCCTTCCATCTAACGAGGTACTGGATCCTCCCCGTCTTCTTCTGGAGTCGAGAAGCTGCTCAACCTCAAATTCCTCCTCACCACGGACATCTATCGGGGAGGTTGAGGAACCCGTGAGGAGACGGGCTAGGTCTAAACGGTTTTAGCAACGATACATGGAATGTGGGATGTACCTGTAGTCGAGGAGGAAGGGTAAGTCTCACCGTGTTGGGGTTGATAATTCTTTCTATCAGAAACAGACCCAAAATTGCCTACCCAGTTTCTTAGCAGGTACCCCCAACCGAAGGTTTCTCGTTGACAGCCATGCCGAGTCTCAACCTGATAAGGAGGATTTTCTCTTCTGTGACGGTCGTAGTAGATCTTCTGCCTTTCCTTTGCCCGTTGGAGGTTGTCTTTCAGCATCATGAGGGTTGTTTGCAAGGTAGTTACATAATCATCTGTGGCAGGAACGTTTGTAGGAAGGCTGATACTTGCTGTTAGAAGTCATGCAGGATCCTGCAGTGGTGGAGCTGGATAAGGTAGGTGAGGGTTTCTCCTGGAGGTTCAGAGTTGCAGGTAGTTAGGAGCTTGCGTCCTCGTGGTGAATGGAGCAGGCAGGGTGCGCACTCCATTAGTGGAACACCCTGTGCAGCACCTGGCTCCTATTTATTGACCAAGTGTGGATGGGCGGAGCTACCTTAGACGGCCCAGCGGCCACTGCTTCCAGCCTGGGAGGCAAACAGCGATCGTTGTCATGGTTACACAGGGCATGGATCCAGGCTGGAGCGCAAAACCACCGTATCCTTACAGTTTGCCAGCCAGTGCTGGAACACCAGATTCAGGGTATTGCTATTTTGGCAATTGAATTTCACCCCAGAACAAAATATATAATTTGCAGGACACTATGAAACTTGGCCAGCCACAGCTGAAACCACTGATTTATGGTATTGCTATTTTGGCAATCGAATTTCATCCCAGAACAAAATATATGTTTTCGCGGACACTATTATAGTTTGCCAGCCAGTGCTGGGACACCAGATTTAGGGGATTGCTATTTTGGCAATTGAATTTCACCCCAGAACAAAATATATGTTTTGGCGGACACTATTATAGTTTGCCAGCCAGTGCTGGGACACCAGATTTAGGGGATTGCTATTTTGGCAATTGAATTTCGCCCCAGAACAAAATATATGTTTTTGCGGACAAATTAACACTTGGCCTGCAACAGCTGTGACACCAGATTTATGGTATTGCTATTTTGGCAATTGAATTTCACCCCAGAACAAAATATACTCTTTTATGGACAGATTAACACTTGGCCTGCAACAGCTGGGACACCAGATTTATGGTATTGCTATTTTGGTAATTGAATTTCACCCCAGAACAAAATATACCCTTTTACGGACAGATTAACACTTGGCCTGCAACAGCTGGGACATCAGATTCAGGGTATTGCTATTTTGGCAATTGAATTTCACCCCAGAACAAAATATATGTTTTTGCGGACACTATTATAGTTTGCCAGCCAGTGCTGGGACACCAGATTTAGGGGATTGCTATTTTGACAATTGAATTTCACCACAGAAAATAATCTATCCTTTGCCAGACAGCAGTCAGTATTATTCTTGGCTAGCCAAAGCTGAAACACCAGATTTAGGGGATTGGTATTTGGGCAATTGTATTTAACCCCTAATAAAATATAAAAAATTGCTATCCTGAGTTTCTAGGGGTGACAATTAGCACAGCCAAGCCCATGATGTAGGATATAGCAAAAAAAAAAACTAGTATTGATGGATTGATGGACTTGGTGGCAGCTTGTTCTGGTGCACCACAAGTCACAAAATGGCCGCCGATCACCCCAGAAAATAAGTGACAGAAAAACGCTCTGTGCAGCCTAAAAACCAGTGAGCAAGTAACTAGCAGAAGTTGAATCATTCACAGCTGTAGATCGATCACTTCATTAGGTGCTTTTGCAGACTTTTCCCTGCCTAATCTCGCCCTCACAGCAGCTGCATCCTCTCCCTACACTAATCAGAGCAGTGTGACGTGCGGCGCTACGTGACTCCAGCTTAAATAGAGGCTGGGTCACATGCTGCACTTGGCCAATCACAGCCATGCCATTAGTAGGCATGGCTGTGATGGACTCTTAGGGCAAGAAGTAAAACGCTAGCTGATTGGCTGCTGTGCAGCCCTTCAGAAAGCGGGAAGAAATCACCGAACAACGAACCCGAACCCGAACTTTTTTGAAAATGTTCGGGTCCGGGTCCCGAACACCCCAAAATTCGGTACGAACCCGAACTATGCTCGAACTGTTCGCTCAACACTATTCAAAATCCATTGTGGTAATGTACAGAACAAAAATTAGAAAAATGTTGTCTCTGTCCAAATATATATAGACCTAACTGTAGATGCCCCAGAAATAGGATATATATATTACTTACATTCTCGCAGAAACTAGACTAAACAGAAATCAGCAAACATACATTATAGATTATAAATTGTAATAATGCCATATGCTCTATTGCGTTCTCATCAGGACCTGCCAGAATTCTGCCCCTGATGCCATTCTGTGTTTCACTAGTGACCTGAGAGAAGGTGCTGTGTCTGTACCTGCCAAAAAGCAACTGCAGAGCAGACACAAGCCAGTAATCAAGTTGCACTAGAAAAACACTATAGGGAGATTACAGGGAGATATAGTTGGGTAGATTTTAAGGATTTATCGGGGAAAAAAGTGAGAGTGAGGGGTTGGTCACTCCGAGTTGTGTGTTGTTTAATAGTTCAAACAACTTGCTGGCAAGTTCAATCCTGCCACAATCTCAATTGTTTCTGTATATGGACAGCCAGCCAACTTTTTTTTTTTACTAAAAACCTCAAGTTTCTGCAGTTAATAGGCATATTGCCAGCACTCCAATAGCACACATTCAGCTGCTGCTACCTTTTTTTTCTAAAAACGTCCATATACTGTTTGTAATTGGGCATTTTCAGTGCACTGAAGTGCATCAATATAACCATGTGATCACAAGATACCATTTAGTTACAGCAAAGTTGCAAAGACATTTTACTGCAATAATGCCATTTGTATGCCTGTGTTGTTAAATCCATTGTATTTAGGCAAAATGCCATTAAGTTAGAGCAAAGTTGCAAAGACGTTTTACTGCAATAAAGCCATCAGTATATGTTTGTGAATGTGTTCTACTGCAAAAAGTGCATTAGTATACCCATTTTAGTGAATGTGTTGTATTACTTCAAGATTCCGTGTAGTTACAGCAAAAGAATTTAACCGCAAAAACTGTATTATTACCATTGTAAATTGACAATGCCAGTGTGCAGTGTGTTTGTAGAAGAGGAAGGAAATTTAATTGTCCCTCTGTGTGGTCAGGAAACAACTAAATGAGCCCAACAACCTGATGTGGAAGCTTAATTTCCACCTGGCCAAGTTGTTGGTGGTGCATACGCTGTGTCACCTCACAGTATTTACGCCCACTTTGTGCTCCACACAGTAGTTATCCCCACTTTGTGCTCCCACAGTACTAATGCCCACATTGTGCTCCCCTTTCAGTAGTAATGCCCATATTGTGCCTCCCTTTCAGTAGTTATGCCCACATTGTGCCCTCCTTTCAGCCACTGTGACTGCTGAGGCTGTGATTAACCACAGAGGTCATGGGACCAAGCCCCTTTCTGGTCTTGCAGGGATCAGAAGCAGCCAGGAACGGAGCAGCAGGACTATGGACAGGTGGGTAAGCTTTTTTTTTTTATGTTCAGGAGGACCCCAGGGGTTGTACAGCCTTTAAGCATGCCCATTTTTTGTTCCTACAAAAATAGCCACTGTAAAAGCATGCATGGTCAGCCGAGCCAAGCATTCGTGTATATGGGAATGTCGATAGGAATAGCTGTCTGCCAAACTAGCATCAGCTTTACACCAGCCTGACGTGCTGCATTAGTAACATAGTAACATAGTAACATAGTATATAAGGCCGAAAAAAGACTTTTGTCCATCCAGTTCGACCTGTTTCCTGCAAGTTGATCCAGAGGAAGGCAAAAAACCCCTGTGAGGTAGAGCCAATTTTCCCCACTTAAGGGGAAAAAATTCCTTCCCGACTCCAATCAGGCAGTCAGAATAACTCCCTGGATCAACGACCCATCTTTAGTAGCTATAGCCTGAAATATTATTACGCTCCAGAAATACATCCAGGCCCCTCTTGAATTCCTTTATTGTACTCACCATCACCACCTCCTCAGGCAGAGAGTTCCATAGTCTCACTGCTCTTACCGTGAAGAACCCTTTTCTATGTTTGTGTACAAACCTTCTTTCCTCCAGGCGCAGAGGATGTCCCCTCGTCACAGTCACAGTCCTGGGGATAAATAGATGATGGGAGAGATCTCTGTACTGACCCCTGATATATTTATACATAGTTATTAGATCTCCCCTCAGTCGTCTTTTTTCTAGAGTGAATAACCCTAATTTTGATAACCTTTCAGGGTACTGTAGTTGCCCCATTCCAGTTATTACTTTAGTTGCCCTCCTCTGAACCCTCTCTAGCTCTGCTATGTCTGCCTTGTTCACAGGAGCCCAGAACTGTACACAGTACTCCATGTGTGGTCTGACTAGTGATTTATAAAGTGGTAAGACTATATTTTCATCACGGGCATCTATGCCCCTTTTGATGCAACCCATTATCTTATTGGCCTTAGCAGCAGCTGCCTGACACTGGTTTTTACAGCTTAGTTTGTTATTTATTAAAATTCCTAGATCCTTTTCCATGTCAGTGTTACTGAGTGTTTTACCATTTAGTATGTACGGGTGACTTGCATTATTCCTTCCCATGTGCATAACTTTACATTTGTCAGTGTTAAACCTCATCTGCCATTTCTCTGCCCAAGCCCCCAATCTATCCAGATCCCTCTGTAGCAGAAAACTGTCCTCTTTAGTGTTAATTACTTTACACAGTTTAGTGTCATCTGCAAAAATTGATATATTACTGTGCAAGCCTTCTACAAGATCATTAATAAATATATTGAAGAGAATAGGGCCCAATACTGAACCCTGAGGTACCCCACTAGTGACCGTGACCCAATCTGAGTGTGTACCGTTAATAACCACCCTCTGTTTTCTATTACTGAGCCAGTTACTTACCCACATACAGATATTTTCTCCTAGTCCAAGTGTTCTCATTTTATATACTAACCTTTTATGTGGTACAGTGTCAAATGCTTTGGAGAAGTCCAGATATACGACATCCATTGATTCGCCGCTGTCAAGTCTAGAACTTACCTCCTCATAGAAACTGATTAAATTAGTTTGACATGACCGATCCCTCATGAAGCCATGCTGATATGGTGTAATTTGCTTATTTTCATTGAGATACTCCAAGATAGCATCTCTTACAAAACCTTCAAACAGTTTACCCACAACAGATGTTAAACTTACCGGCCTATAATTTCCAGGCTCTGTTTTTGGACCCTTTTTGAATATTGGCACCACATTTGCTATACGCCAGTCTGGTGGAACATTCCCTGTCAGTATGGAGTCCGTGAATATCAAAAATAAGGGTCTGGCTAGGACATCACTTAATTCCCTTAGGATACGGGGTGTATGCCATCCGGTCCTGGCGATTTGTCTATTTTAATCTTTTTAAGTCGCTGCTGTACTTCTTCCTGGGTCAGACAGGGCACTTTTAAAGGGAATTTACTTTTACATTTTGCATTTCATCTGACAGTTTATTTTCCTCAGTGAAAACAGTGGTGAAGAAAATATTTAATAGCTTGGCTTTATCCTCGTCGCTTTCTGCAACTCCCCCTCATTGCTATGTAGAGGGCCGACTCCTTCAGGTTTATATTTTTACCATTTATATAATTGAAAAACATTTTAGGGTTAGTTTTGCTCTCTTTGGCAATTAATCTCTCGGTCTCTAGTTTGGCAGTTTTTATTAGTTTTTACATATTCTATTTTTTTCCTTATAGTTTATCAGTGCTTCCTGGCTCCCCTCCTGTTTTAGTGATTTATATGCTTTCTTTTTGTCATTTATTGCTTTTTTACGGTTCTATTTATCCACATTGGTTTCTTCTTATTTCTTAGCCTTTTATTTCTATAAGGTATGCATCGATCACAATTAGATGTTACAATGCTTTTAAAAATCTCCCATTTTGTGGTTGTATTTTTATTTTTGAGGACTATGTCCCAGTTAATTGGGCCTATGGCCTCTCTTAGTTGGCTAAATTTTGCTTTTTTGAAGTCCGGTATTCTTGTTCCTCCCTGTAGAAACTCTCGTTTGAAGGATAATTGGAAGGTTATTACTTTATGGTCACTATTTCCCAGGTGTCCCCCGACCTGCACGTCTGTTGTTCTATCAGGTCTATTGGTTAATACTAAGTCCAGTATGGCCGTCCCTCTAGTTGGGTCCTGAACCATTTGGGAAAGGTAATTGTCTTTGGCTATTGCCAAGAACCTGTTTCCTTTATGGGATGTACAGCTCTCAGTTTCCCAGTCTATATCTGGGTAGTTGAAGTCCCCCATAATAACCACCTGATTATGGTTTGCCGCCTTGTTTATCTCGTTTAGTAATAGATTTTCTGCGGACTCTGGTATATTAGGTGGTTTATAGTAAACTCCTATTAGTAATTTATTATTGTTTTTGGCTCCATTTATCTCCACCCACAATGACTCCACATTTTCGTGTCCCTCACAGATGTCTTCCCGGAGTGTGGGCTTTAGACAGGACTTTATGTAAAGGCAGACCCCTCCCCTCTCCGGTTTTGACGATCCTTTCTGAACAGATTGTAACCTTGTACATTAACAGCCCAGTCATAGCTATCATCCAGCCATGTCTCAGTTATTCCCACTATGTCATAGTCCTCCTCACACATCACTAATTCCAGTTCCCCAGTTTTATTAGTCAGGCTTCTGGCATTAGTATACATACATTTGAGAGGTTTATGCATATTTTTGCCCTACACCTTTCCTTCTGAACTTTTCTAGTTTCTCCTTCCATTTCTCCCCCAGTCCCACTACCTTGCCCCCGGTCTCTATCTGCACTATCTTCCCCTCCTGTAATGTAATTTCCCTCCCCCAGTCCCTAGTTTAAACACTCCTCCAACCTTCTAGCCATCTTTCTCCCCAACACAGCTGCCCCTTCTCCATTGAGGTGCAGCCCGTCCCTACGATAGAGCCTGTAGCCGATAGCAAAGTCGGCCCAGTTCTCCATGAACCCAAAACCCTGCTTCCTACACCAGTTCTTGAGCCACTTGTTAACCTCTCTAATCTCCCACTGCCTCTCTTGTGTGGCCCGTGGTACAGGCAGTATTTCGGAAAATACTACCTTTGAGGTCCTTGCCCTAAGCTTTTGACCTAAAACCCTGAAATCATTTTTAAGGACTCTCCACCTTCCTCTAAATTTGTCATTGGTTCCGATATGGACCATGACCGCTGGATCTTCTCCAGCCCCTCCCAGTAATCTGTCAACCCGATCTGCGATGTGTCGAACTCTAGCGCCAGGAAGACAGCACACTGTTCGGCGATCACGATCTTTGTGACAGATCGCCCTATCTGTTCCCCTAATAATTGAGTCGTCCACTACCAGTACCTGTCTGGCCTGCCCTGCTCTCCTGGTCCCCTGCTTACTGGAGCTGACATTCCCCTGACTGGCAGAGGAAGTGTCTGGCTGCAGCGGTGCTGTCCCTGAGCTGCCATCCCCTCATCTGCCAAGCGTGCAAACTTGTTGGGGTGTGTCAGATCAGGGCTAGCCTCCCTGGCACTCTTCCCTCTACCCCGCTTTCTTACTGTCACCCAGCTAGCTACCTCACTTTCCTCAGCCTCCTTTCTGTCACCCTCCCCCACATCTACCCCAAAGACTGCTTGCTCGGTGAGCAGCAAACTCTTTGCAAATTGTCAGTGGCTCTCAGTGTTGCAATATGCCCGTTTAGAGACTCGATGTGCGATTCCAAGCGGGTAATTTGCTCACATTTTGAACAAGATATGCACCCTCAAGCGGCTGTTCCAGGACTGCATACATCATGCAAGATGTGCACTGGACGGCATTGTCAATTGTGCAAGACATACTAATGGGGATTACACCACAAAAACAAAAAAAAAAATACAATATAATCTAGTTACAAGAACTGACGAATTTCAGTCCCCCACTGAAGTCCCTGAATCTGAAGTCACTTAATCTTAAGTCACACTTACACAACCACACACTTAATCAACCACGCGTCGCGACCAACCTCGCGTTATATATATATCTACTTATATAAGTATGCTGTAAATGAAACTCAAATACACCAGCCTGTTTTTTTTTCCTCTGGATTCAAAATATATGACTTGTATTTGTAAAAAACATTTATTGATTTCCAGGTGTTTATAAAGCATGCTCTGCAGTGATGTACACAGAGCGTTCTCTGCATATAAGACATGTACAGATGCTGATGAACAGCTGGTGTCAATGGCGCTGGTCCACTTCAAGAAATGGCCCATAATACCCTGCTTTTAGTGGTCTTTTGGGCATATTCTTTTTATGAAGGTTGCCTCTTAGCCAACCTGGTCTGACCCCCACAAAACCACCACTGCTAACAAAACATTTTTAAATAAGATCCACATTCGAGATGCGTCTGGGATATTAAGCAGCGTAGCCATCTGGAGATACACATTTCCAATAAACCACAGCGTTACGTCTTAACAAAATCCTGCAGGCAGTTGTTTTTATTTTCTGCCATTGTATACTGGTGTCATTAGCAGCTGCATACAGATGGCTGGAGATGTTTTTACTTAGCTGTCCTTTCCAAAAGTCTCAAAATTATGAAAAATAAGTCCAGCCAACAAAGACGTTATTACATCTGCCAACTCTTGAGAAAATGTTAGGAGACTTTTACTCCCCAAAGTTCCCTAGTTCAAAGCATGTGTGTTTACTGCACCCCAAAACATTACTCAAGATTGCAACGTAAGCCACTCTTTAACACACTGACTCATCTGCCTGAATTATGCATAGAATGCTTTTGTCTTTGCTGTCATATAAACTTGATGGAGAAGAGCTCTTATATGATTATTTGCATTGGCCCCGGATATGAAGACACTGCTCTCCTTTATTCACTAGATAGCATACAGCCGTATGTTATAGAAAACCTGACATTCATTGTATGCTGCCCTCACTGATTTCAGCAGTCTTTCACTTATTTGCTAATTTTTTGTGTCATGGGGAACTAAAGGGGTCTTGCCATCAACGCTAAGTTATACCACAAATATCAGATATGTGTGTGTCCCACCTCTGTGACCCTCTCCTATCTCTAGATTGGGGCCCTTAAAGTGGAGGGAGAATACACGGTACATGCGTGACTGTCCTATATTCACTGCTATGGGAGTTCTGAAAATAACCAAGCGCTGGCATGGCTATTTCTGGCAGTCCCATAGCGGTGAATGGAGAGGTGGCTACGGTTGCACGGCTTGCTCTCTAAAAGTAGCTGAGCTTGCTCACTCAGCTTTTTTTCAGAAGCTCTCCTTTAGGCTGGGTTCACACCAGCGTGTCCGGATTAGGTCCGGATGCGTTGCGGACGCGTTCAGTGAAAACTGTGCGATTTCACAGGCAAAGCCATTCAGTTTTGCCTGCGATTGCGTTCAGTTGTTCAGTTTTTTCCGCGCGGGTGCAATGTGTTTTGATGCGTTTTTCACGAGCGTGATAAAAAACTGAAGGTTTACAAACAACATCTCCTAGCAACCATCAGTGAAAAACGCATCGCACTCGCACTTGCTTGCGGATGCAATGCGTTTTTAACGCAGCCCCATTCACTTCTATGGGGCCAGAGCTGCGTGAAAAACACAGAATATAGAACATGCTGCGATTTTCACGCAATGCAGAACTGATGCGTGAAAAGCAACACTCATGTGCACAGACCCATAGAAATAAATAGGTCCGGATTCAGTGCAGGTGCAATGCGTTCACATCACGCATTGCACCCGGGCAGAAAACTCGCCCGTGTGAAAGGGGCCTTACTTCAGGGTCCCTGTACTGGAGATAGGAGCAGGTTTTAAAGGTGGGAGCCACACCTATTCTATGTTTGTGGCAGATACTGGCGATATAACAATACAGCAATAACAAATGACAGGACAGGTGCACACTGCGGTCTTACTAAGCCCTCAAACTGATTTTAAAATTGAGAGATTAGTCAACATGTCCTGCTGTGGAGGACATGTCTAAGCCCGAGCACCACGCCAAGGTTTCTCAAGTAGCTCGGGACCTAACACTCACCTACCTGTGCCGTATGGGCAATACCAGGGGCCAGTGGGCAAAATTACAGGAATGTAAAGGCTGACTCGCAGCAAACTCCCCAGTTACCTCCAGCATGTAGCCATGCCTGCAATGGGAGGAGGGAGAAGGCTGTGGATAGAAAACAGGCTACACTTACATAGGAGTGTAAAACTCCTATGTAAATGTAGCCTGTTTTCCATCCACAGGCTACATTTAGGTGCACCTGTGAGGCCTGGGCCATATCAGCCAGTCTTGGGTGGGGCTCACAGCCCTCTCCCTCCTCCCAATGCAGGCATGGCTACGTGCTGGAGGTAACTGGGAGTTTGCTTTACATTCCTGCTATTTTGCCCACTGGCCCCTGGTATTGCCCATACGGCACAGGTAGGTGAGTGTTAGGTCCCGAGCTACTTGAGCGACCACGAAGCGTGAGTGAAGCACTTGCTATTACTCATCGCTCCGTGGTCACCCGCCGGCCTGCATCGCGCTGTACTTTCCTCCTGACACATCGTCAGGACATAGTGCACATAAGGGTGCACTATGACCTGACGCTGTCTGACATCAGGATGATAATGCAGCGCGCAGAGAAGAAGATGGATGAGCTGTGGAGCAGCGCCCCCACGGGAGAGGTAAGTATTTTATTTTACTGGCACTGGCTAGGAGGGGAGATGGTGGCACTGGGAGGCAGGCTGGTGGCACTGGGGGGCAAGCTGGTGGCACTGGGGCGCAGCTGATGGCACTGAGGGGCACAGCTGATGGCATTGAGAGGGCAGCTGATGGCGCTGAGGGGGCAGCTGATGGCGCTGAGGGGGCAGCTGATGGCGCTGAGGGGGCAGCTGATGGCGCTGGGGGGCAGCTAATGCACTGGAGGAGCAGCTAATGGCACTGGAGGGCAGCTAATAGCCTCGGAGGGGCAGCTGATAGCACTGAGGGGGCAGCTGATGGCACTAAAGGGCAGCTGATGGCACTGGGTGGAAGCTGATGGCATGGGGGGGGGGGCCTGATGGCATGGGGGGTATGATGAGTTTTTATACAGAAATTTTTTTTTTAAATCAAATTGTTTTTTATTATTAAACAATTATAGTAACCATATCGTAAATTACATCATCTCTTCAGTAATCATTTTTTGATACAATAAAATGATCTGTCAGAATTCAGCATCTTCCAATGACAGAGCGATCCATCAAATTATCAGTGTTCACGACCAAAAGCAAACATTACATGGTGCAGACAGAAAACATAAGTCTAATATCTCCCCCACCCCACCCATCCCCTCCCAGACCCCTCCCCCCACTATAAGCAGATGCGCAAATACCTCAAAACTGTCTTATATTACTATATGAGTAGGCGACAACCATTCATTCCACAATTTCTCAAATTTCTGAGGACACCCTCTCTTCACAAACACGCTTCTCTCCATACTCAACATGTCATGCACTTTCCGCACAAATTCGCCCCCTGTCCTGGATCCAATGTTGAGCCACCAACTTTCTGGCCACATATAGCAGTCTCCCCACTGCCACCTTAACAAACTCATTCCCACCAATTTCTGAGACATAACCCAACACGCATACCTTAGGGTCCTTTCGCAACCCAATCGCCAAGTTGTTGTTAATCAGATTCAGCACCTCATCCCAATATCTCCCTATTACTGGACAAGACCACAGCATATGCAACAGGTCCGCTCCCTCCTCCGAACATTTAGGACACTTGTCATCAGACCTAACACCAATCATCCGCAAAAATATTGGCGTTTTGTATACTCTGTGGATGATTTGGATGAGTTGTGACAATTTACCGTTTACTTAGGGACACTTTAGGAACCGCCTCTAATATATCCTCCCACTGATCTCTGGAGATGGTGCCTAAATCACCTTCCCATTTCATCATCCGCGACAGCGGCAACCCAGCTAAAAACTTGTCCAGCAAAAGAGCATATACCTGAGATATCAATCCTCTCTTTCCCCCTTTCGGCAGAATGAGCTTATATACCACATCCATCTTGGCTATAACACATCCTTTCCTCACCGTAACATCATAGGCGTGCCTTAGTTGAAGATATTGATAAAACCAAACCTTGGGGACATTGAATTCTTGCTGCAGCCCCTCAAATGATTTAAACATGTTACCATCCAACTGTTGTGCCATATTGGGGAAAGCTCTCCAATTCCTCCCACACCTCTAAGCTGTTTAACTTTCGCCCATACCTTCTTCATAAGCTCAATAAGCAAGGCCTTCTCCCTCCCCACATGCATGCCTGCCTCCTCCAGTATACACAAAAGGTCCTGACTGCCCAACCAGTGCTGTAGCATCCTACCCGTCATATCCGGGGGCTGACAATCCATCCAGCCCTTAAAGTGCTGGCACTGAGAGGCCAAAAATAAATCCATGCATTGGGAACAGCCAAGCCTCCTTCCGTCTTGGGGTACTGCAGCGTTTCCAACTTAGTCCTCGCTCTGCCACATTTCCAAATAAGATCCCTAAACATAGAATGTATCCTCCTGAACCTATCCAAGGGTATCCATACTGGGGCGTTGTTGAGTACATAAAGTAGCTGAGGCATCATTACCATTTTCAATAGATTCACTCTACCCACTACAGACAGAAAGAGCCTACACCAAGTCCTCACCTTAAGTCTGAAGGTGGCAAGTAATGGAGACAAATTCAACTCCTCAAAATCCGACAACCTAGGCATTATATAAAGCCCCAAATATTTGAATTTATCCACCCAGGGTGCAATACTGCCCACCGGCTCGGCTGACAGAGCCTGTCCATCCACTGGCATCAGAGCAGACTTTTGCCAATTAATAGTAAGCCCAGAGTATCCCCCGAACCGATCAATTAGAGACATGTCCGCAGCCAGGGATGTCCCAGTATCACTCAGGAACAGCAAAGTGTCGTCGGCATACATAGCCACTTCGTTCTGCACCATGCCGTATCTGAACCCCACAATATGAGGCGACAGGCGTACTAAAACCGCTAATGGCTCAATGGCCAAGGCAAATAGCAAGGGCGACAATGGGCATCCCTGCCTAGTGTCCCTTGCCAGAGTAAAACTATCCGACAGCCCCCCATTAGCTCTAATGCAGGCCTTAGGGTTCGAGTATAACACCGGTACCGATAAAATAAACCGCGGACCGAAGCCTATGGCCCTCAGGGTCCCCCACAGAAAACTCCATTCTACACTATCAAACGCCTTAGCGGCGTCAAGCGTTAGCAAGGCCTTGTCTCCACAATTATCTGCTGAAAGGTTCAAACTGGCGTACAATCTGCGGATGTTTATAGCAGTTGACTTCCCAGGCATGAAGTCTGTCTGATCCAGGTGCACAATGGTCAGAATTACACTAGATAACCTGTTTGCCAACACCTTTGCTAGGAGCTTCACATCCGCTGTTAAAAGCGAGATCAGTCTACAGGAGTCTGGCAATTTGGGATCTTTTCCAGGCTTTGGGATGACTACAATTATAGCCTCCTGCATAGAGTGCAGTAGCGAACCCATCTCCAGGGAATGCTTAAACACCTTAAGCAATTCAGGAAGTAATACCCCCTGCAACTTTTTATATGCTTCCACCAGCAGACCAGCGGCCCCCGGAGCCTTACCATTCGCCATGCTCTAGAGCGCTGCCTCCAGTTCCTCAAGTGAGATAGGCTCTTCCAACTTCTCCCTATCCGCATCTGACAACACCGACAACTGCGCCTCCTACAGTCAAAGCGTCTTCAGAGCTGGAGACAGTGGACGTGTATAAGGAAACATAGAAATGTTTGAGTATATCTAATATTCCCTTTGTGTCCTGCCTGATAGTCCCAGTCCCATCTCTCAGTTCCTGTATACAGGAAGATCCCCGCTGAGCCTGAGAAACAACTGACAGTAGATGGCCTACCTTTTCACCCTCCTCAAAAGACCGTTGTTTATAGAAACTGCGCTTTCGCTCTGATGCTTGCATCAGATGACACCTCAACTGCTCCTGAGCTACTTTCAGAGCCTCGCTGTTAACTAAGGATTCCACCACCTGTACGTGCGCTTTCACATCCGCCTCTCTAGACTTAGTTTTACGCTTACTAATCTCTTTTATCAATAAGCCCCTTAAGAACGCTTTCATAGCATCCCAGATTCCATGTATTGAAGCCGTCCCCTCATTAATAGCAAAGTATTCCCTAACCGCCAAAGAAACCTCCAACAGGTCGCCCAGTATATTTAACCAATGCGGGTTACATTTCCACAGCCTTGGTCCCTGCCTGAGCGCCCCAAGATTCAAATCCACCTGCAACAAGGAATGGTCAGACAGCGACCGAGGGTGGTAGGCAACATCCTGAATCAATGGCAACATAACGTCATTGACAAGAGCCAGATCTATGCGTGATAATGAACAGTGCGTAGCAGATCTGCACGAATATTCGCGTCTATCAGGGTTGCGTATTCTCCACAGGTCAAGCAGACCAGTTTCAGTCATAATATTTTTTAAAGCTGCACTCCCCGGTGATCCACCCGACCCCACCACCCGGCATCTATCCAGGCAATCGTCTGGTGTACAATCAAAGTCCAGGGAAGTCCGCCACAAAGGTCATAATTGACGGTGGAGGCACATACACCGTCACCAACACCACTTGAATCCCATCAATCTTACATACAACACAGACAAATCTGCTCTCAGCATCTACACACTGCTGGACATGTTCATACCTAATACTCTTATGCACTAACACACATACTCCCCTGGAATGTGAGGACAAGACAGCGTGTACTGCATGGCCCACCCAAGTTGTACTTAGCCACTGTATAGTGTCACTAGTCAAATGCGTTTCCTGCAGGCAACAGATGGCAGGCTGAAAACACCTCAAGTAGTGAAAAATACAATGTCGTTTCCGTGCATCAGCCATACCTCTCACATTCCAGCTCAGAACTTTAATCACCTGTGTCATGGTAAAACACTGTTACATAACCACATCGCACACAGCCACAGCCATCCAAAATTCGCGCCTACCAACATGCACTCAAATATCGCCCTACAACCCCCCCCAAGCCAAAGTACAGAAAAGGAACACACAATCCCAACATCCCATACTGGAAACCCATAAACGTGGCAATCCCATAGCAACTTGCCCACCGATAAGCAGTAAACATCACTGAACATAGAAACACACGCCCTCCAAGAGAAATTTCTCTTCACTACAGGGAAACACATTGTAACCCCCGAACCACCCACTCCCACCTCAGAATCTACCATGTGGTAGCGTTATATAAAACACATCTTAACTGGTGTATCAAGAAATGGCATTCAAGTGCAAACATAGGTATAGACTAAACCAAATTGCAGATCTGTTGCCTTCAAGTGTCCAGGACCCCATCTCTCAATTGCCGTTCGTGGACATCCAGCCACTGCGCCGCTTCATCTGGATCCTCAAAAAACTGGTGGATCCCAACGCCACCACTCGCAACTTGGCAGGAAACAGCATGGCATATTGAACCTGTAGCCCTCTGAGCCTCTTCTTAACATCCATAAAACGACTCCTCCTCCGTTGCACCTCATTCGATTAATCCAGAAAGATGGAAACTTTAACACCATTCAGGACCATCTCTTCATTATCTCTGGACTGACGGAGAATAGTGTCCCGATCTTTAAAATGTAAAATCTTCGCTAGTATAGGGCAAGGAGGTCTGCCTGGTGGAAGCGGCCACATGGGCACTCTGTGCGCCCGCTCCACCGCATATAAGGAAGACAGGCCTTTATCATGAAATAACTGGTACAACCATTTCTCAATAAATTCAGTGGCATTTGCTCCCTCCGTCTTCTCAGACACTCCTACAATGCACTAATTATTTCTACGGGATCTGTTTTCTAGATCATCCGTTTTAGCATACAAAGCAGCGATATCCTTCGTAGTCGTCTTAGACACCATTTGCAAAGGCTGCACTCCCTCTTCCAGCGATGACACCCTTTTTTCAAGCTCAGAGGTGCGCTGCGAAATTTTATCCAATTCATACCCAAATCATCCTGGTCAGAGGAGGTATGTATAGCAGTCCCCTTGTCTTCAGACCAGTCGCCCACACTACCTTCCACACGTGTGAACTTGCTGAGCCTGGCTGCCGCGCTCTGACTCACCACTTCCTGCTGCGCCATCACTTCTCCACCATCAGCGCCATGTTGGCCAGCCTCCACTCTGTCTTGCCTCACAGCTTTAATCGCCTTCTTCGGCATTGTCATGCACCCCAAATCGGCACAGCAGCTTCCAGACACTCTTCCCACACCAGGTAAGATCGTATGGCAAACCAAGGTTGCGCTACCCAAAGATTTAATCAGGATACCGGCAGGCAGTGCCGGACTGGGGTACCTAGGGCCCACCAGTAAAATTTATTTTGGGGGCCCACCGTATGGATACATTCAAATATAATAAATAATTTAACAAGTTTTTTTTATATGAACATAGGCTGGTTGAGGTGCTGTACATTGAATATATGTATGTGGTGCAGTAAGTCTACTGTTTTATGTGCCACTTGTGCAGGGGGTGGGAGACTAGGGGCCCACCTTGCTCAGGGGCCCACCGGGGGATTCCCCTGTACCCCTGTGGGCCAGTCCAAGCCTGCCGGCAGGAGCAGTGAACGGCGCGTCTCACTCCATGCGATGGCAGGCCACGCCCAGAAAAATGTATTCGATAGAATACTTGATTACAAAAATAGTTGATAGCTGTAGCCCTAATTAATAGACTCCCAGAACAGACCCAAATTGAATACAGATCCCAAAATGAACAGACTCCATAGACCTATAGATTGCATCCCAAAATTAATACAGACTACACATCAGCCCCAAAGTCATTCAGATCTGTACAGACCTCAGAGCAGCATCTAAATTCATACAGATTCCAGATCAGTCCTCAAATTAATATAGACTCCAGATAAACCCCAAATATAAACACCCCAAATCAGACCCCAAGTTCATACAGACCTCATATGGATCTCCAAATTGATTCAGATACTATATCCAAATCAAAGTTCATTCTGACCCAGATCTGACCCCGAATTGATTAAAATCCCTGTTGCCCCCTATAACTCCACCCTACTGCCCCCTGAATGCAGACTTTGTACCAGACAAAAAATGTAAAAAAATTACTTACATCTCCTCTTGTGCTATGGGTGCCAATGCCACTACTGGTCATAGTGTGTGCCAGAGGAAGAGTCAGTTCTACTCTTGAGAGACCACTAGGCCAGCTGCCTGTCATAAGCCTAGTTTCTAGGGATCAGCCTGCGGATCCCTAGCGCTAGTGTGAATCTAGCCTAAGCTTGTTGCCTCATATGAGATTAGTAAAGCCGCTGTCTGCGTGCATCTGATTCTTTTCGACATCTAAGAGTGGAGACCCATGCATACCACTCTGGGCCAAAAAAATCCTTTCTGTAAAGCAAAAACTTGCACAGTAATAGCTTAGAAAGAAAAAATAAATCGGGTCAGACTGAAAGCACAAAAACAAAACACAATACAACAGCACTTTGCAAGCA
Organism: Bufotes viridis; assembly: GCA_033119425.1. NCBI lineage: Eukaryota > Metazoa > Chordata > Amphibia > Anura > Bufonidae > Bufotes > Bufotes viridis. The sequence continues at coordinate 408,756,970 of CM065591.1, read as the reverse complement.
CAAATAATAAAATGAATACAATTGTCCCATACTCACTACAGAAAATGTATTAATGCTAATGCTACGTTATAAATGTGAAAGTCTTGGCAAATACATTCTGTACAAAATTATTTGTGCCCCTCACGACAAGGCTATCTCTTTAGGACAGAAACCTACACTAAATACTACTTCTGCTAGTGCCATACTGGCCTCCACTAAATTCAAGGAATGCAGGTTTCAAATGCATGCTGAGCCCACACTATATTACACCTCTTTTGGTGCCATGATGGCCTCCATTAAATTTAGGTAATGCAGGTTCCACATGCATGCTGAGCCCACACTATATTACACCTCTTTTGGTGCCATGATGTCCTACATTAAATTCAGGGAATGCAGGTTACACATGCATGCTGAGCCCTCTCTGTATTTCACCTCTCATGGTGCCAAATGGCCTCCATTAAATCTGGGAAGAGCAGGCTACAGCTTAAATTAAGACTATGGGACAGACAGGGTATTATCATATTATCCATTATTATAGCAATATCAGAACATCATTGGTTCAATACCGGCCAATAGCTGGAAACTGATGACTGACTACAGGGAACACCCAATACTGGTATTCTATCTTTATGTATTTTCTTTGCTTATACTGTATCTCTGAACACAGATTGTCATCACTTTGCTTCACCGATGCTGGTTTATATGTAGTACCTGTAGATATTTGATTTGCACTGAATGCATGTTTTATTATAGCCCTAGAAGAGCTCAATACCACATTACTTGCTAGTAGATAATATCTAAGCAAATATATCATATTTTCTTTGATATAGAAAATAAAAACAAAACAAAACAGGGAATGTCTTATGAAAAATTATGTCACAGCAAGTCCCCCCACACACACACACACACACTGCAGTGTTATATAATAACTCTAGAAATAATGAATGAGGCAGCTGTCATGTCTAATAACAGCGGAGGGTAGGAAACCTGAACACATGTTCCAGCATACCTTTATAGCTGCAGATAGACTTATTATTTCTGAGAAAAAGCACTTAGATCCATTATGCAAATACGTTGCGAGTGACCAAGGATGTTCCTGCGCCCAGCAGGTGCTCTGGGTCTTGTCAGTAAACCATGACCAACACCACCCTCTTGGTCTTGAATGACTAGTTCACTGCATGCGCACTGCATCTGTGATGCCATTGCCTAGACCCAGAAATTAGCCGGGTACCAACGGTGGAAGGCACATAAACTTAATACCTGGTTACACCATCTTTAGCAGCAACAACTGCAACTAATCCCTTACAAATCGATTCATCTCATCAAGCAGAGTTCTGCATCTGCAACGTGGTGTCCCTGAAGTTGAGTATGATCCCCCTGCTACTTGATTGGCAGGGCTGGACATGTCAGCCGGCCCTGACGATCTTACGCTTGCATCACTGCTCAAAATAGTGGCGCAAGCACAGAGGCTCTGCTCATGTACTTGCGCTGCTACTGGGGCCCTGTCAATCAAGAAGTAGTGGGGGGTGTCCTCAGATTCAGGGATATCCTGTGCATGATTGCTGTAAAACAACTTTTATTCCCCCGCAGGTCGTATACAAATGAGGTTCTTCAAGTCAAGGGGGCAGCGGCTTTCATGCTTGAAGTCAAGCTCAACCCACCTCCTTCTCTCGCCTCGATTGATGGCTTTTTGGATTCTTTCAGGTGCAATTCCATCCTGATATTTCACACATGCACCATATGATCTTGTTTCCAGCGCCTGCGCATTGATTCCCACTGTAGTGTGCTTGGCTTCAGCAAGTCAATGCGCAGGCGCAGACTCACGTGGGTAAGAGCTTCAGAGAATATTACCCAGCATCAGGAGCGCCTGCCCCGGAAACAAGGTCATACAGCAGTTGGGCAAAATCTCAGGTTGGAATCGTGCCTGAAAGAATTCAAAAGGCCATCAATCAAATGCGAAGGGGAGGGAAGGAGGAGGGGTGAGCTTGACTTCAAGCATGAACGCTGCTGCCCCCTTGCACCTTATTAGCATACAACCTGCGGAGGAATAAAAAAAGTTTTACTCCCCCCTGCTCTTTCCCGGTCAGAAAATATCAGGGTCTTGAGGACTGCCTCATAGAACTGAAGGAATTTCCCTGTGTTGCCAGCGCTCTGGAACAGTACAAAAGAGTTGTACAAGGCAACCTGTACCAAGTAGACCGCAACATTTTTGTACCATGCCCGGGTTTTGCGCATGCCATTATATGGCTTGAGGACTTGATCAGAGAGATCAACTCCTCCCATATACCGATTGTAGTCGACGATACAATCGGGCTTGAGGAACGTTGCCGCGGTACCTCGCACAGGGACAGGGGTGATGCCGTTACTGTGAATTGTGGTCAGTACAAGGACATCCCTCTTGTCCTTATATATGACCAGCAGCAGGTTTCCACTGGTAAGGGCACGTGTCTCACCCCTGGGGATAGGTACCTGGATGGGGACGGTAGGGAGGCCGCACTGATTTTTCTGCACGGTCCCACAAGCGGACATGGATCTGGCAGAGAGGGACTGGAACAAGGGGATACTAGTATAAAAGTTATCTATGTAAAGGTGGTAACCCTTATCTAGCAGTGGGTGCCTAAGGTTCCACACAATTTTCTCGCTAACACCCAGAGTGGGGGGACATTCTGGGGGTTCAATATGGGAATCTCGCCCCTCGTAGATACGAAACTTGTAAGTGTACCTGAGGTACTCTCACAAAGTTTGTACAGCTTCACGCCATACCTCGCCCGCTTAGAGGGAACATACCAGATTGAAAGCAATGAGAGACTCATCAACCGCGACCTCCCTTCCAGGTGAATAGGCCTCCATAATTTTGGCCCCAAAGTGATCGATGACCAGCCATATCTTATACAGACGATCATAGGCAGGATCACCTCATAATGCAGGCATTTCCGGATGGCCTCAAATCGGGGACGTTTCATCATGGCCATACTGTAGAGTGGGGTCTGGTAGAGGACGTCCCCACTCCAGTAATGCCTGACACTGGGTTTCTTGACTAGGCCCATGTGCAGCCCGAGGCCCCAAACGTCCTCATCTCGGCTGCACTGACCGGCATCCAGCCACCGGGCCTAGCCAAAAAAGAGCCCGGGTGTTGAGCAGCGAACTGTTGGGCGTACAGGTTCGTCTGCTCCACCATTAGATTTACCAGTTGGTCACTGAAAAAAAGACTAAAAAAGTCGTATTCAGTGAAGCCCACTGTGTAAATCTGGATTCCTGATTCACCAACAAAATCAGGAATTGCGGGACTCAAAGTTCTCTGGGGTACACCAGCCAAGTTTAACTGCAGGGGGCTCAGGTGAACTGACCTGGTGGGCCGGGAAACAGAGCTGCTCCTACTAGGGTGGGCCACAGGGTCCCTAGCATGGGGGTCCCCTCGATCCGCCTGGCGGCGTCTCCGTCTCCTTGGGGTCTCATCATCGCTTGATGATGAGGAGGACGCGGATGACAAAAGGAACGTGGGGTCATCCTCGTCCTTACTGGGGCTCGTGGAGCTGGGCGTCTGCCTCCTCGGCCGAGAACATCCGGCAGGCCATAGGGGAGTGTGTGTGAGTGGAAATCTTTATTAGGTGTGCGTGTGTGTGGGGGCACGGGTGTTCACGTATTTTTCCCTAACAAAAAAAAAAAAAAAACAACTAAAAAAATTAAAAAAGAGGTCCAAAAAGTGTAAAAAAAAGTTTCTGATCAAAGCGGTACAAAGCTGATCAGCAGTGGGGTGGGCGATACGCTAACAGTGGCTGGACGCTAAGAGTGCCGGCCATGGTCAGCGCACGCAGGAAAAAAAAAAAAAACACTTGTGCCCCAAAAAGTGTGTGTGGGAGGGGGGGGGGGGGAGAACACTGAAGCACCCCTGGAGGAGTCTAGGGCAGTGGTCAGCCTTTGATATTGGCTCTTCCAGGTGCGGGCTTACATGTACAGTGCGATCGCATTTTCATTGCCCGTGGCAAAAATCGGCAGGAGGGGGAGGACCAGGAAGCGGTGAAGGCTCTGTACTCACCGCTTCCTGGTCCTCGGCTGTAGGCCGTGCAGGGCTGCGCACAGTGTGAGGCGCCCTGTGACGTCACGTTGTGCACACCAGTTCACAGCACACTCGACAGCAGGAGGAACACAGAGCGAGGGTGGTGAGGAGCAGCGGCATCCAGGAGCAGGAGAGGTAAGTGCTTTATTATTTTATGAGACTTGGGGCTGATCTGAGGCAATGGGGTGATGAGAATCATAATGGGGGATATCGGAGGTATCATGGATGATGAGAGGCATCATGGATAATAAAGGAGATGATGAGAATCATAATGGGGGATATGAGAGGCATTATGGATGATGAAAGGCATCATTGATGATAATGGGGATGATGAGAGGCATCATGAATAATAACAGGGTTGATAAGAGGCATCATGGATGATAATGGGGATGATGAGAGGCATGGGGCTCTTATCTGAGGTCTGATTGGGGGTCATTTACTTTGGGGTCTGAGCTGACATCTGATCTGAGGGAGGTCTTATTAACATTGGGGGTCTGATTAGTGGTTTGACCTGAGGTGTAATGAAAAATATTTTTTTTCATATCGTCCTCCTCTAAAACCTAAGTGCGTCTTATAGGGTGAAACGTTGTGGAGTGAAAGATGTAGTGTCGAGGATTGAGAAAGGTATGTTCAGATGGTTAGGAATACCTGTCAGCGCCAGTTCTGTGAGAAGGTCAGACAGACGTTCTCCCCTACCTTGTATGACGTTCTTTGTTTTGGTTTCACTTTGTCAGCTCCTTTCCTTCTGCCAGGTGTCACTCATCTAGACTAATCGTCTTCCTTTATATTCCCTCCCATACTGCCTCACTTTGCGGTTTATACTACTTCCTGGATGAAGTGTTCACTGCTGGATGTTGCTGCTGTTTGCTCAGATAAGTCTTTTCCCTTTATTGTGTTTCCTTCCTGGCTTGATTCTAGGTGACCCTGACTCCGTCCATATTCAGTGCAGGGAGTCGGTGGTCGTGTCCCCTCACTATTATAGGGTTTTCAGGTGTCACACAGTCTTAGGTACGTGGGCATGCAATTGTCTACCATTAGGGCCCTTGCATGTGTGTAGCAGTCAGGGAGAGCTCTTAGGGGTTTAAAGGGCTCACCTATATGCTCCTTAGTTTGGGATCCAGCCAGTCAGTCGTTTGTTTATAAGTTCCAGCTATCTGTAACATCATCCGTGACAATACCCTTATTAAGTTAATAACAATGTACCTTCCTATATAGTTTCCGTTTAAGAAATTTGGCTCTCAGAAAAAATTAAATCACTGTTTTGTTGATATTTGGCTCAGTTGACTAATAAGTTTGCCCATCACTGGTCTAGGGTCACACAGCTAAGTGCTGTGGACCCCAGACACCTATGGAGTGCTAAAAAAAAAAAAAACAGAAACTTCAAACTTTCCCTAAACTGACCCACACTATCCCTGCCTATACACCCCTAACTAAATATCCCTAACTGTCCCTAAAGTGCCTGAGGTCACAAAAAACTTACAGTCCAGCAGCGACTGCTCTCCCGGCTCCACGGACGGTTGTGAGCTGGAAGAGCAGTGTCGGCAATTCAAATTTGCCGCCGCTCCGCCCACATGCCGCTTCTCATCCAATCAGTGGCGATCCTGAAAGGTGGCTCTCAGGATCGCAGGACGCTGAATGGTGGTGTATTATCACACCACTGATCACCGTCCTTTCCGGGTTATTGGGTCATCAGAGACCCGGATAACCCGGAAACGCAACAAACCGCAGGTCTGAATTGACCTGCGGTTTGCTGCGATCGCCGACATGGGGTTGTCACAGGACCCTCCTTGATTTCAGCAGGCAAAGTGTAGGGCAAGTGATAGGTAACATTTTTGCAATAGACTTTATTTAGTCAAAACGTTTATTTTTGGTAGAAAACTGGGGCTGAAATGGCCCTTAGCAGCACTCTCTGCATCCTAGGCCTCTGTTTCTCCGGACTGGTCGTAGGTGAGGCCTGCGCGCTGCTTCTCACCTGTGGTAAGTGTGGGTTCTCCATGCCCTCCCAAACCCTGTACTGCGGCTCACTTCTCAGTGCAGAGTATCTGGAAAAAGTCGCAGGGGGCTCCGGACTATGCTGAGGTCGTCTGTCGCTGTCCACACTCGTGCGATTCCGATGAGGAGTTTGGACTGGATCTCGGCGCAGTCTGTGGGGAATCACCGCTGGCGCCATCTTTGCCACGGTCCTGGCTGAAAAATAAATCCAGCTTCTCCTGCGGCTTCAGCCATTTCTTGCCCCTGGTCATCATGAGGGGATGTAGGTGGCACCCTGCGGTCCTTTCGGGTGAAAATGCGCTGGGTTTGAAGGGGACTAGCAGGACTGAGACGATGTACAGGAGCAGGAGCTCAGGATCAGGCTGCCATCTTTCTCGGCTGCTTGGCCACGCCCCCCAGTAGATGCTTTTTTATTTCACTTATTGGGTGCTGGCACTCTTTCTACCATTGTACAGTGCATTTGGAAAGTTCAGTCCCTTTCACTTTCTTCACATTTTGTTAAGTTGCGACCTTGTGCTAAAATAACTAAAAAAAGTTCAAATTTGCCCCATCATTCTGCACTCAATACCCCACCTCAGGCAGTGGCCATCCTGTCTCTGAGGGGGTGTCAGTTTGCCTGTTCGGCCTCCTAGACTGCATGCCACTAAATCTAAAGTCAGTAGAACTGTGCAAGAGGTCGCAATGACCTCATCTAGACCTCCTGTGCTATGTCTCAGGCAGAGTGATATCGTGGTCACGAACACCCGCATCCTGAAGCAGCGGTTTGTGATCTCTCCAGCTGACACCCAATGCAGGAGACCGTGATGATGTCATGTGACCTGAATCGCAGGCGGCGTCAAGAAAAAGGAGTCAGATGAGCATTTATTTTTTATTCATATGATGTCAGCATTACTGGGGGCACTACAGGGGGCAATATAAGGGGCACTATAGTGGCACTACAGCAATAAAGGGAGCAATATAAAACAGGGGGCACTATGGTGGAGACTACAGCAGACAATATAATACAGGGGCACTATGGGGGTGCACTACAAATGGCAATACAATACAGGGGGTACTATGGATAGCAATGTAATACAGAGCACTATGGGGGGCACTACAGGAGGCATTATAACACAGTCTGCGCTATAAGTGGGCACTTCAGGTAGCAATACAGCACTACAGGGAGCACTATGTGGGGCACTACAGGGGAGGGCATTATAATACAGGCTAGAGGACCTAAGGTGGGCATTATAATACAGGCCAGAGAACTACATTAGGCATTAAAATGCAGGCTGGAGCACTACAGGGGGCATTGTATTAAAGGGAGCACTATAATACAGGCCAGAGCACTACATTAGGTATTAAAATACAGGCTGGGAGCACTACGGGGGGGGGGGCATTATATTAACGGTCGGAGCACTACAGGGGGAATTATAGTACAGACAGGAGCACTACAGGGGTGGCATTATAATACAGGCTAAAGGACTACAGGGGGCGCTATAAAGGGGTTTTATAAATACTGACACTACTACAGAGGGTATTATAACTACTTGGAGCTACTACAGGGGGCATTTTAAATACTGGGACTACAGGGTCTTATTACTAGTGTGGGCTCTATAGAGGTGCCTTATAGAGGAGCCTTGTTACTGCTGGAGGCACTATAGGAGGGGCTTATTTCTACTGGCAGTACTGTGGCCTGCCCTGACCTTGAATTGTTTCCTGATTACGGTTTTGTTGCTCTGCACTGATGTTTCAAGTCCTATGGGTCAGCAACCACTGAACAGAGACTACTCCAAGTTGTAGCAGTCTGGTGGTTCGCCTGCAGTGGATTTTAGATCCCTGTATAGAGTTTAAAGGTTGAAGACTGTGGACAGAGGGCACTTAGATAAAGCCCTTAGGAGTAGCCCTAAGGGCTCATGCATATGACCGTATGTTTTTTGCGGTCCGTAAAAAATACGGATGACGTCCGTGTCCATTCTGTATTTTGCGGAATGGAACAGCTGGCCCCTAAAAGAAAAGTACTATCCTTGTCCATAATGCGGACACTAATAGGACATGTTCTATTCCTTTGTGGAACGGACATATGGAAACGGAATACACACAGAGTAACTTCTAGGGGGTTTTTGCGGACCCGTTGAAATGAATGGTTCTGCATACGGTCCGCAAAAAAACCAAAACTGAACATACATGGAAAGAAAATACGTTTGTTTGCATAAGGCCTGATTCAAATCTGTATAGTGGCACAGCATTTACTTCCGTAACATCTTACGTTACAACTGGGAAAGTATAGAAAATATGACTTTCTGAATGCAATAAACACATTTAAGACCAAATTTGCAAGACCAAAGTTTAAGAAACCCGCTAACTGGGGTATAATGAGAGTATGTGAAACAAATTAAAGTTAAATGAAAGCTTCCGGAGAATCTGATAGCAGATCTCTTAAGTATCACAACTGTTAATCTCTATGTCAATTCATCTTCCGAGCCCCCAGATACCAACTGTTAAGTAATCAAACCTACATAGCTGATGTGCATGAATTCACCAGATCCTGTGATAAAGGGAATATTTCTACTCCACAGGATGTAAATAAGTCAGATTGTTACTTTAATCTTCTTCTGAGGATTTAAGCTCCAATGATATACCATGAGAAAAAGAGAGCTTCCTCCACGGCACCTCTGCAAATAGAGGAGCATGTTAACAAAGTCTACACTGTGAGGAGTTAGATAAATAATTGTAATTTCTTGTATTATTTTACTTCATTCAAATAGTTGTTAACGTAATCTAATGAACTGCACGAACAGGAAAGAAGATTTGTAAATTTGCTAAAATATCCATGAAAAATGTCACGTATATGTAATAATAAATTGGAGCTGTGGCTTGCATGTTAAAAGGGTTGTCCGCCAATACAAAATGTCTACAGTTTTCAAACCAGGACTTGGACCTGAATACTATTGTAACTGCATGTAAATAAAAATGTAGCATAACCACTGAGTTATTCAAGTATATCTGTATCAGTGGCGTTGCTAGGGCTGGTGTCCCCCGGTGCGGTAGAAAATGTTGTTACCCCCCCCCCCCCAAGCACAAGCGGCGATCTGTCTGCTTAGCCCCCGCCCCCCCCCAACGTCAGCTGTCTGTTTACTTTCTAAACCCCCATCCATGTTATCGCTTGGGTTCAAATTCTAGCACCCCCAACAGGCCCCCCACCCCAACCCCCGGTAATCTGTCTTCTGTCTGTTTAGCACCCTCCCACACACACATATTTGCATACATATTTGCATACATATTATATTCTGTACTATCCAGAATACTGCACCACATACCTTACATCCAGTAACTTCTCTGATGCAGACCTTCTCTTTCCTCATCTTCTCCTTTCAGACCAGACCGCCATGATGATTTTTCACCCATCTCTCGTCTCTGTAGTTTGACAATAGACATCTTAGGTTCCTACTTTTCCATCATCCTCCTACCTTCTAACTCATCTGCCACCTTCAATAATAAAAATAATAATGTGCACTAATTCAAAAGAGCTCCCGTTCTGTGCACCAGTGCCAAAAAATTTCCTCAGTGCCGCCAGTCGAGCTAATGTCCCCATAATGTGTGCAAGTATAAAATACCCCTATATAATTCCCCTAGTAAATGCCCACATAGTGCTCCTCTCCTCTTCCCCATAGTGCCCCCATAATGTGCCAGTATAAGATTCCCCTCATAGTGTCCCCCAGAATGTACCAGTATTAAACGCCCCTTCTTAGTGCCCCCATAATGTGCCTATATAATATACCCCCATAGTATTCTTCTCCCCTCCAACACCATAGTCTCCCCATAATGTGCCAGCAATGCCCCCAGTAGATGCCCCCATGTGCCAGTAGATGTCCCCATAGTGTCCCTCATGTGCCAGCAATGCCCCCATGGTGTCCCCCATGTGCTAGCAATGCCCCCATAGTGTCTCCCATGTGCCAGTCATGCCCCCATAGTGTCCCCCATGTGCCAGCCATGCCCCCATAGTGTCCCCCATATGCCAACAATGCCCCCATAGTGTCCCCCATGTGCCGGCAATGCCCCCATATTGTCCCCCATGTGCCAGCCATTGCCCCATAGTGTCCCCCATGTGCCAACAATAATGCCCCAAAGTGTCCCCTTTATGCCAGCAATGACCCCCCAGCGCAGCGCAGCGCCTCACAGAAAAACAAAACAAAAAAAACCCACATACTTACCTCCATGGCAGCGATGCGATGCAGGCCTCTTCTGGCCTGTATCCTGAGCAGTACGGCTCAGGCGGTGTGATGACGTCATCGCACCGCTTGCGCCGGCCTCTGATAGGCTGCTACCCATAGCTACATCCCCCCTCCTGGATCTCCCACCCCCTCTCCCGGATCTCCCACCCCCACATACCTATCGGACTTATATGTTGAATGGCGTAGCAGAAAAAAAATGAAAATATGCGATTTGCACTTTTCATCACTTAATCTCCCAAAAAAATACAAAATGATCATAAAGTCATACATATTATCAAAAACTACAGATCGTCCCACAAAAAATGAGCCCCTACATATCTCCACAGACATAACTATAAAAAAATTATGGGGATCATTTTTTTTTTCAGTATTAAAACGCAAGAAAACCTATAAATATGTGGTATCGCCGGATTCCTACTGACCTGGAGAATGAAAAGCGCAAGTCAGGTTTGCTGCATAATGAACGCTGTAAAAAAACAAACAAAAAAAAGCGTTAAACTGTGGCGGAATTGTTTTTTTTTCAATTCCACCCCATTTGGAATTTTTTCCCACTTTCCACTATATCCTATGTAATATTAAATAGTGGCATTAGAAAGTACAACTTGTCCCATAAAAAACAGCCCTCATACAGCTATGTGAATGGAAAAATAAAAAGTTATGGCTCTAGGAAGGCAAGGAGCGAAAAAACAAAAACGCAAAAATGGAAAATCACCATGCCTGGAAAAGGTTAATGACCTATCATCAGGACAAGTCATCAATATCTGATTGGCAGATATTGACAGTTTGACAGTTTTCAAACCAGGACTTGGACCTCAATACTTTTGTAACTGCATGTAAATAAAAATGTAGCATAACCACTGAGTTATTCAATAAAGTATATCTGTATCAGTGGCGTTGCTAGGGCTGGTGTCCCCCGGTGCGGTAGAAAATGGTGTCGTCGTCCCAAGCACAAGCGGCGATCTGTCTGCTTAGCCCCCCCCAACGTCAGCTGTTTGTTTACTTTCATTACTTTACTTTCATTACTTGGCATTAGAAAGTACAACTTGTCCCATAAAAAACAAGCCCTCATACAGCTATGTGAATGGAAAAATAAACAGTTATGGCTCTAGGAAGGCAAGGAGCGAAAAAACAAAAACGCAAAAATGGAAAATCACCATGCCTGGAAAGGGTTAATGACCTATCATCAGGACAAGTCATCAATATCTGATTGGCAGGGTCAGACACCTGACATCCCGTTGATCAATTTTTTGAAGAGGAGGCGGAGATCCATGAGAGCAATGTTTCCTCTTCATTACACTGCCCGTCGTCTCCTTTGCAGTGGCGGTGTAGTGTAATGTAATTAAATTCAAGTGAATGGAGCGAGTACTTGTAACCTCCGAGAAAACCGGCTTTGTAATGACGAGGAATCAGTGCCTGCATGGAGCACCTACTCTCTTTCAAATAGCTGATCAGCAGGGGTGCCGGGTGTTGGACCCCAGCCGATCAGATTCTGGTGACCTATCCTGAGGATGGGGGGAGGGCCATTTCAGTTTTCGCATTAGGAAGCAGAAAGGCTAGGTGCAGTCCTGCCCTTGAGGTGCCAGCTTAATATAAATCTAGCAGAGCAATGAATGGGAAGATCTCTGGATCCATGTGAGGTACAGGGCTGGTTTTAACTTTGTTAGAAAGATGTCATGTATTATATAATGTCTGATTTTCATTTTTTATAACAAACACCTGTTTTATACCAAAGCAAGATACTACTCACACAACAATAAGGCAGGCAGATTGTTAGCCACACGGCTAAAAACACAAGCGCTGAAATCCTGTATCCCTTACCTCTTGGACCCAGCCAATACAGCAAAAATCACACATCCAAATAAAATTGCCAATCAATTTAAACAATATCATGCATCTTTATACAATTTGCAATCAATGTGCAATATTAAAAAGCTACCCCCTTGTAGCATAGGCACACTGCAAACAACAAACAATTAGAACCATACTCTGCTTGATTATCATAAGACCCCAGATAGACCTCAGAACTTTGGACCAATATCACTCCTCAACACAGACCTGAAAATCTAGGCCAAAATAATAGCTAACAGACTAGCTCCCATTCTATCAGACCTGATCCATGAGGACCAGGTAGGTTTTATCAAAGGTAGACAAGCATTTGATGATACCAGGGAGTGCTAAATATATTGCATTATATTAATCTGCATAAACTGCCAACCACATTGGTGTCACTGGATGCCAAGAAGGCATTCGACCGCATTGGGTAGTCATATGCCTTCTCGGTCCTGGAACAGTTCAATCTCAGGGGCGGGATATTACAGGCCATAAAGGCCCTATACTCAGCTCCTTCAGCCAGGTTGTTGACAAACGGAACTCTATCGGACAGTTTTAATATCACCAATGGCACCCGCCAAGGCTGCCCCTTGCAGCTTTTAAAATGTTACTACTGCCTAAATTGCTATATTTATTTCGTAAAGTTCCTATACAGGTCCCTGCCATATCTTTCACAGATATTCAACACTGTATTTCACAATTTATCTGGGCAGGCCGTAAACCTAGAATAGCATACTCACTACTTACTAAACATAAACTGTTCAGAGGCATTGCAGTACCAAATGTTCAGGCATACTACATGGCAATACAAATAGAGACAATCTCTCGATGGAAAAGGGGTGATGTTACAAATTGGATTTATATGGAAAATAACCTAGTCTTTCCCACATCTTTCCATGCTCTCACCTTCAAACACACAAAGAAACAATCCCTGATAGGGAATGCCTCCCCACTGATGCAAGCCACATTACAATATTGGAGGACTTTAATTTTAAAACCTCAGGGGAGTCTGGGCTATCCTGGGAAACAGTACCCCTGCAATACCTGGGTATTCATATCCAGGATCTAGAAATCTTGAGATAGGTTGAGAAAGGCATTACACAGGTTATACACTGATGAATTGCTACTTACATTTGAACAACTGAAATAAACATATTGAAAATCTGAAATAAACATATTCAGATTTTTAAAAATATTTGCGAATAAGGCACTTTTTTAACAATAAACATCCAGAAATAGTGCATGACACCCACAGATATTGCCAATCCTCCGAAACAGGACTAAGATCATGCAACATATATATGGCTTAATTGACACACACTTCCTTTTGTAAATCTCGACCATACATCCAGTCGGAAAGGGATCTGGAGTGTACTTTTAAAGCAAGGCAGTGGATGTCTGCTCTGCGAACAGTTAACTTGGCCTGTAAATGTAGTTCGCATTATGAAGCGGCGATAAAAACGTTTCTCAGGTGATATATGACCCCTGATAGACAGAATATATCCTACGACCTCTACAATGTGCCCCTGATAGACAGAATATATCCTACGACCTCTCCAATGTGCTGGAGACAATGTGGCCAGGTAGGAACACTTATGCATATCCTATGGTCCTGCCACAAACTTGGGACATATTGGGTAAAAAAAAATTGTATTTTATCCTCTATCCTGGGATTTACAGTACATAACTTATTTTTGGAACTGGACAAAATCCTGAAGAGGGGTAGGACACTATGTTGCAAGATCTTAGTAATAGCTAAGTTGGTAATTACTAGACACTGGAAGGAACAAACAGCCCCATCAGTAGAAGAGGTACTATCTACCATCACCACTACATGCCAATATGAGAGAGCACTAACTCCCACCATCATGTCGTTTAACTCTCTAAACCATACATGGCACCTGTGGTTTAAGTGTAAGTACGGATCTATAGGCTAACCCACCTTGATACAATTGTCCTGGACTCGCTATATCTTTGACTCACCGCTCAGGAATGGACTTTATATATAAATCTGGCTTGTTATACCTTGTTGTGTTACTTTACTTGTGTTTTGCCTTCTGAATGTCTGATCATATCAACAGATGTAAACACCACTGTGCAGGAATACCTTGTTATATATATCCTTTGTGTATTTCAATGCAAATATGAGACACATTTGGTACCAGACATGGCTGAGTATGTTATGTGTAATTAAAAAAACCTAATAAAAACTGAAACAAAAAAGATGAGAATCACAGCATTATCTCTACTGCATCAGGGGATATAGGTGTTAGAAATCAGGTTGGGAGTGAAAGCAGTAAAACCTGCTTTTACTTTCACTTTCAGCTGCATTCCAACCCGATTTCTAACAGCGACATCTTCCAATGAAGCTTGGAATGCCAGCTTTTAAACATCCAGAGATATTAGCAGCTACAGTAGCCCTCCCCTCTTTAGTCTGGATGAGGAGGGGGAGCAGTTGGGGAGCTAACAGCCTTCACTAGGAAATAAAAAAATAAAAAAATTTCACATTTATCTATTACTGTGAAGACAAGGTTTTACGCAAATTACATAGGGTACAGGAAACATTGTACATATATGTCCATACAGAAGTTCTTTTGGCCCCCAATATTATTAGTATGAACTGGTTTTGTACAGTTTGAACCATCCAATGCACATAACTTATGAACTCTAAATGACCCTACAATAAGAGAGATGAAGGGGGATGTGTAAGATACAGTTGCAAGAAAAAGTGTGTGAACCCTTTGGAATGATATGGATTTCTGCACAAATTGGTCATAAAATGTGATCTGATTTTCATCTCAGTCACAACAATAGACAATCACAGTCTGCCTAAACTAATAACACACAAAGAATTCAATGTTACCATGTTTTTATTGAACACACCATGTAAACATTCACAGTGCAGGTGGAAAAAGTATGTGAACCCCTAGACTAATGACATCTCCAAGAGCTAATTGGAGTGAGGTGTCAGCCAGCTGGAGTCCAATCAATGAGATGAGATTGGAGGTGTTGGTTACAGCTGCCCTGCCCTATAAAAAACACACACCAGTTCTGGGTTTGCTTTTTTCCAAGAAGTATTGCCTGATGTGAATGATGCCTCGCACAAAAGAGCTCTCAGAAGACCTACGATTAAGAATTGTTGACTTGCATAAAGCTGGAAAGGGGTATAAAAGTATCTCCAAAAGCCTTGCTGTTCATTAGTCTCCGGTAAGACAAATTGTCTATAAATGGAGAAAGTTCAGCACTGCTGCTACTCTCCCTAGGAGTGGCCATCCTGTAAAGATGACTGCAAGAGCACAGCGCAGACTTCTCAATGAGGCGAAGAAGAAGCCTAGAGTGTCAGCTAAAGACTTACAAAAGTCTCTGGCATATGCTAACATCCCTGTTAGCGAATCTACAATATGTAAAACACTAAACAAGAATGGATTTCATGGAAGGATACCACAGAGAGAGCCACTGCTGTCCAAAAAAAAACATTGCTGCACATTTACAGTTTGCACAAGAATACCTGGATGTTCTGTGGACAGATGAAACCAAAGTTGAGTTGTTTGGAAGAAACACACAACACTATGTGTGGAGAAAAAGATGCACAGCACACCAACATCAAAACCTCATCCCAACTGTAAAGTTTGGTGGTGGGGAATCATGGTTTGGGGCTGCTTTGCTGCATCAGGGC
The DNA here is from genome assembly GCA_033119425.1 of Bufotes viridis. NCBI lineage: Eukaryota > Metazoa > Chordata > Amphibia > Anura > Bufonidae > Bufotes > Bufotes viridis. The sequence continues at coordinate 408,741,222 of CM065591.1, read as the reverse complement.
CTGGACGGATTGCTATCATCGAGGAAAAATGAATTCCCAAGTTTATCAAGACATTTTTCAGGAGAACTTAAAGTATAACTGTCAAATTTTTTTTTTTTTAACTATTGGATTTTGGTGATTAATATCACCTTGTTGGCCCTGTTTTAATTTCTGATTGTTTAATAAATAACCCCTAAAAGCCACCTAAAAGTCCCCAGTATTGGCTATTGTTACCTGAGATAAAATCAGGTTGCTATGCTCCTTCTGTCTACCAGACATGAGGACGGAGCACCCTGCGTGCACTGGGAACTGATAGTGAGTCAACATTGTAAGGGAATGTATAAAAAGCCAGGTTCTTTCTGACAGGAGATAACAGTGCTGGGCTGTGTGTGTGAACTTCTCCACATGCCTGTGCTTGGCAGACACTCCCTTAGCAGTGCAGGACAATGTGGCTGCTCAGTGTATAAATGACAGCCTTTTCTCATAAGAGGAGACAGTGGCGTAGCTATAGGGGTCGCAGCGGTCGCAATTGCGACCGGGCCCCTAAGTCAGGGGGGCCCACGGGGCCCCCTCCAGGAGAGAGAGTCTAAAGCATGGGTGTCAAACACAAGGCCCGCGGGCCGAATCCGGCCCACCAGACCTCGTCATGTGGCCCGCTATGTTAAATAAAGTAAACTTGTGCCCGCCCCTCATACATAATAGAATCACTAACTCACTAACCGTGGTCCGCTCCATTACAGGCCGGGCGCGCGGCCGGCAGCGTGACTGACTGACGTCACGTGCCGGCGCCGCCTACTTTATGAATGAATCAGGCGGCGCCGGCACGTGACGTCAGTCAGTCACGCTGTCGGCCGCGCGCCCGGCCTGTAATGGAGCGGACCGCGGTTAGTGAGTTAGTGATTCTATTATGTATGAGGGGCGGGCACAAGTTTACTTTATTTAACATAGATTTATGGCGATTTTTTGGGAATGAGTGAGCGGAGGGGCCAGAGGACAGTGAATACACCTGGCCCCGCTGCAATTTTGAGGCAATGTGAGGGGGATCTGTGGATGGCACTTTTAAGGGGTGAGGGGTTATATAACAGTGTCATCCACAGATCCCCTATCCCATAATACTGCCATCCACAGATCCCCCTCACCCCATAACAATGCCATCCACAGATCCCCCTCACCCCATAACAGCGCCATCCACAGATGTCCCCCCCATAACAGTGCCATCCACCGATGTCCCCCCATAACAGCGCCATCCACAGATCCCCCCATAACAGCGCCATCCACAGATGTCCCCCCATAACAGTGCCATCCACAGATCCCCCCCATAACAGCGCCATCCACAGATCCCCCCCATAACAGTGCCATCCACAGATGTCCCCCCCCATAACAGCGCCATCCACAGATCCCCTCCATAACAGCGCCATCCACAGATGTCCCCCTTATAACAGCGGCATCCACAGATGTCCCCCCATAACAGTGCCATCCACAGATGTCCCCCCATAACTGCACCATCCACAGATGTCCCCCATAACTGCGCCATCCACAGATGTCCCCCATAACTGCGCCATCCACAGATGTCCCCCATAACTGCACCATCCACAGATGTCCCCCCATAACTGCGCCATCCACAGATGTCCCCCCATAACTGCGCCATCCACAGATGTCCCCCCATAACTGCACCATCCACAGATTTCCCCCCATAAGAGCGCCATCCACAGATGTCCCCCTATAACAGTTCAAAAATATGCATGAAGCTCTAAAAACAGTAATAATTGAATGCAGTGACAATAATTTATGATAATAAAGAGTGGACACATAGTCCTACAGATACAACTGGCCCTTTGAGGGTGACCAAACTGCTGATGCGGCCCCCGATGAATTTGAGTTTGACACAGTTCGGCTCAGTTATGTGCCGAATGCGTACTTTCCGTTCTCCTGCTCCTATAACAGAGCAGGAGAACGGAACGGCCGAACGGGGGGGGGGGGGGGGTGCCCAAATCGAACTCTTGCACCAGGGCCCATGAGCCTATAGCTACGCCCCTGAGAGGAGAGCTTGTAGGACTACAGGCTTCAGCCAGACCTGGGAACTTTACTGCAAATCCCCCTATACAGAGCTGGTCTTCACTAACTTCACTGCAGGTGTCCTATGGATTAGCCTCAGGGCTGAGGGTGGCCATCTTAACAGAATAGTGAAATTGCAGTTTTATGCAGACTGGTTGCTAAGGGCTGAATCTTATTAAATAAGGGGTAAGTAAGTCTAATAGTTATTGATTCAGGAATGTTATCATATTAGTAACTACATATATGAAAACTGAAATTAGGGTCTAAATGTGACAGTTATCCTTTAATGCCATCTGTCCACCAGCTGAAACTCAACAGAAGATGGGTGTTGCAACAGGACAACGACCCAAAGCATAGAAGTAAATCAACAACAGAATGGCTTAAACAGAAGAAAATACGCCTTCTGGAGTTGCCCATTCAGAGTCCTGACCTAAGCCCGATTGAGATGCTGTGACATGACCTCAAAAAATGGGGTTTTCAGAAATGAACGCGCATGTGCAGTATCCCAGACCCGGGGGTATCTGCAAATGTTTTGTTATATATAATTGTTTTCATGTTTTGGCTGTGTATTCCAGCAGAGGAGGTAATAGTTGTCAGGAACAGGGCTAACATCCTGTTCCTCACCTCTTTGTAGGAGTGGACTGGTCCTGCTTCCTGCCAGGAAGAGGAGTTCTGTTTGAGATAGAGAAGGGAGAGGAAGTACATGTGAGAGCTCATAATCTTCGGAACCAGATCTTATTCTCCTGTGAGACCAACACTCTAGACAGACCATCAGAATTCAAAACACTGTTTCCAGAAAGCATCAATTTGTTAAAACAGCAGTGTGATCAGGAAAATAATGATATACAGGCACTGCTACAAGGTTAGGGACTACAGCTCTGACACCCATCACCCACCGCTAGGCCAGACTAACATCAAGCCTGTATCACAGTGGACACCTCCTGTATCCACAAATGCAAGTGCATTCAATTGCCACACAGCCTGCTACCATACCTCTTCATGTGATGCCAGAAACTGCACTTTGTGCTTAATACTGCAGGATATGCCACAGGTTGTATTCTGCACTAAGTAAAGAGAGACTTTTATACATTTACTTCTGGCCAAGTTCTTCAAAACTACCTTTCCCCAGGGAGCAACAGCCAAGGGAATACACCATGACACAACGCCTCATCAGGGTCACTACCACTACCATCCTCTGCATCCGCAGCTCAGGGGCTCGCTGCACATGGTGCAGAAACAACCCGATCCACATTTGTGTAACGGCTTTCAAGTTGCAGAATTTTCAGCATCAAATGTGCTATGTGTGAAAAAACCTTATAACTGTCCATGGAGACATTAGACTTTTAATGTCTGATTCTAACGAATTTTCCAGAGATCACCAACAATGTAACCTTGTGAGAGACCTTGCTGTTGAGGGGTACATGGGTCTGACAGGATGAATTAGCTTTGTTCAGAGTCAGAGGTGTCTGGCAACTACTTATGTCCCAGATAAATATGCATTTGTGCATGTGGCCTCTTGCAGAATTGGGACTTTAGTTCAAGTTTGACCAGGTGCACAGATATATATATATTTTTTTTCTCCTTTTATGTGTGATATCTCTAGTATGCTGTTAAAGGGGTATTCCCATCACGCTCTTTCATACTTACCTGCTCCCGGCGCGCCGTACAGTTCCTGGCTTCTCCAGGGGGCGTGCTCCATCTTGATTGACGTCTTCTCCTGGCCGGGCTGCGTGCTGGACTGAACGTGCACACCGCCGCGCATGCGCCCTGGTGACTTCTTCCTGGCAAGTATACTACAGTTGTGTTCAAAATTATTCAACCCCCACTGAAATTGAGTGTTTTGGCCAGTTTGACATTGATTTTGATAATTTCAGTGATCTTGTTTACAATTAAATCAAAGAGGCACTTGTAAGTCAGACGAATATAACATAACATTTATAATGAAATAACCACAAATGTCTTTTCTGTGCTCACATCATTATCAGTTTTATTCAACCCCCAAGTGACATTCAATCTTAGTACTTAGTACAACATCCTTTTCCGGTTATAACAGCTTTTAAACGTGAAGCATAGCTTGACACAAGTGTCTTGCAGCGATCTACGGGTATCTTCGCCCATTCTTCATGGGCAAAAGCCTCCAGTTCAGTCACATTCTTAGGCTTGCGCGCTGCAACTGCTTTCTTTAAGTCCCACCAGAGGTTCTCAATCGGATTTAAGTCTGGTGACTGCGATGGCCACTTCAAAATGTTCCAGCCTTTAATCTGCAACCATGCTCTAGTGGACTTGGAGGTATGCTTGGGATCATTGTCCTGTTGAAAGGTCCAACGTCTCCCAAGCCTCAGGTTTGTGACGGACTGCGTCACATTTTCATCCAATATCTCCTGCTACTGAAGAGAATTCATGGTACCTTGCACACGCTGACGCTTCCCTGTACCTGTAGAAGCAAAACAGCCCCAAAGCATGATTGACCCCCCGCCATGCTTCACAGTAAGCAAGGTGTACTTTTCTTCATAGGCCTTGTTCTTCCTCCTCCAAACATAGCGTTGATCCATGGGCCAAACAGTTCTAATTTTGTTTTATCAGTCCACAGAACACTATCCCAAAACTTTTGTGGTTTGTCCACATGATTTTTGGCATACTGCAGTCGACTCTTCTTATTCTTTGGAGACAGCAAGGGGGTGCGCCTGGGAGTTCTGGCATGGAGGCCTTCATTACGCAGTGTGCGCCTTATTGTCTGAGCTGAAACTTCAGTACCCGCATCTGACAAATCTTTTTTCAGTTCCTCAGCAGTCACACGGGGACTTTTCTCGACTTTGCGCTTCAGGTAGCGCACAGCAGTCGAAGTCAGCATCTTCTTTCTGCCACGACCAGGTAGCGTTTCAACAGTGCCCTTTGCCTTGAATTTGCGAATAATGCTTCCTATGGTGTCTCTTGGTATGTTTAACATCTTTGCAATCTTCTTATAGCCATTGCCCTTCCTGTGAAGAGAAATCACCTCTTCTCTTGTCTTCCTGGACCATTATCTTGACTTCACCATGTCTGTAAACACACCAGTAAATGTCTAGAAGGAGCTGAGTATCACAGTCATTTTACATCTGCCTCATTGGGGCTTATTCTGCTTGATTGCTGCTCCTTGACATCCACAGGTGTTTTCAATACCTGATCGAAAACACTTGAATGAACCTCTGTTCTTAAGAGTGGTCGTCTTTAAAGGGTTGAATAATTGTGTCAATGAAGAAATCACAAAAAAACATGTAATACTGTATTACAAAAACAATTGATGTCATTTTAGTTGCATTTGGTTCTTTAAAAAGTCCTTGTAAGATTTCATTCTGAACACAATTACAAATGTACACTAAATTCCCTAAAACCCTTTACAGCATTGGGGGTTGAATAATTTTGAACACAACTGTACTTAATTCATCTTGACAATTTTGTTAGGACTGGCTGACCATCTAATGTGTATTGGGGTTTCCAAAATCTTCCCTAGTGGCTGATTCCTGGGGAAAAAAAGGATTGGGCAGTTGGATTTCAACTTTCCCAATCTTTTTGTTCTCAGGGGAGATAAGTTGCCCTCAGAGCTGCCTTGCAATGGCTTATTTCCTTTCCCCTATTCAGAACACACAAATGGTTGGTCAAGTGCGATGTGTGTATAGGAGGTCAGTAGGAATTGCTGTCAGTGTTTAAACTCGATGACAATTTGAAGTGTATGGCCAACTTAGGGTACTTTCACACTTGCGGCAGAGTGTTCCGGCAAGCAGTTCCGTCGCTGGAACACTCTGCCGGATCTGGCAATCTGGATGTAAACTGAAAGCATTTGGAGACGGATCCAGATGCGGATCTGTCTCACAAATGCATTGCAAGAACGGATCCGTCTCTCTGCTTGTCATGTGGATAGATGTGTTCCGGCATTTTGGACGGAGATAAAACCGCAGCATGCTGCGGTATTTCCTCCGTCCAAAACGACTGACCGTGACTGAACTGATGACATCCTGATGCATCCTGAACAGATTTCTATTTTTTCAGAATGCATTGGGATAAAACTGATCAGTTCTTTTCCGGTATTGAGCCCCAACGACGGAACTCATATGCCGAACAATTTTGCCGCAAGTGTGAAAGTAGCCTTAAAGTGGTTATCCGGAAAATGATAATGATGACCTATCCTGAGGAGTTCCATCTGGTGAGCACCATAGCCTCTCACCACCTTACCAAACACATCTCCATACATCATATAGCGGCTGTGCTTGGAATTGAAACTCGGCTCCATTAACAGCAGCTCTTTAGGGGTCCAGGGAGTCGGACCCCGACTGATCTGATATTGGTTACTGATCCTGAGGATAGGTCATCAATATCTTTTTGCAGTTTGTGATTAAGCACTGCATTCCAATCACATCCCGAGAGCACCACATAGCTGTCTTAGCAGCCTGGCCCACCCAATAGCAGTAAAATGCAGCACAGTTCCATTCAAGTCAACTAGTGATGTGGCCCCTGCATTCTCAGGATAGATGGGTGTCCTAGGAGTCAGATATGATATTTATATGGCACCAAAGATGACGGCTATATTTTTCTCACAGTTATTTTCTCTTAAAAATTACAGTAACTCTGGAGGAGGATCACCTGCAGGAGGGAGACCTTTGACTTTTTCTACTGTTTATCATGTTATTGGGTATCAGATGTGCTGGGAATTTCACGACTGACTTGTTTCCTAGCCAAAATTCCTGCTGATGGGGCAGGGTGAAGGTGATAAATTAATCAGACAGCCAACTCCATCCCCTGCTGCTCTTCAATGCATGACCTGAAGACATTTATTTTATTATACCTCCTACCTATGAAACTAATATGCCCATATCTAAGTAAATCAGATTCCTGGAGTTTATACCACACAGCCAGACCTATGATAAATGTAAATGCAGCCTACATGGGCAGCCGAGGATATTGAGACTTCGGGTCAGAAGGTTGAATCCCTAGGAGCTTTAATATTATATACACACTACTAGATGGCGCGTATTGATTGCATTTATTTCAAGGTCTCTGAACGGATTGTGAAAGAAATGTATTTTTTTTATTGAATTCATTCTCACCATGTCCGCTTTCATTAGTCCTGAAAATCTAAATTCACGCACGTTAACACTAGTGGCAGGGGCGTAGCTAGAAATGACTGGGCCCCACAGCAAATTTTTGTATTGGGCCCCCCCCTACCCGTGCGTTTCGCTCCCCCTCTATAATGTGCCAGCCATATAGCCCCCCTATAATGTGCCAGTAGTCAGCCATATAGCCCCCCAGCCCCCTATAATGTGCCAGTAGCCAGCCATATAACCCCCCTATAATGTGCCAGTAGTCAGCCATATAACCCCCTATAATGTGCCAGTAGTCAGCCATATAGCCCCCTATAATGTGCCAGTAGTCAGCCATATAGCCCCCAGCCCCCTATAATGTGCCAGTAGCCAGCCATATAACCCCCTATAATGTGCCAGTAGTCAGCCATATAACCCCCTATAATGTGCCAGTAGTCAGCCATATAACCCCCTATAATGTGCCAGTAGTCAGCCATATAACCCCCTATAATGTGCCAGTAGTCAGCCATATAACCCCCTATAATGTGCCAGTAGTCAGCCATATAACCCCCTATAATGTGCCAGTAGTCAGCCATATAAACCCACCCTATAATGTGCCAGTAGTCAGCCATATAACCCCTCCTATAATGTGCCAGTAGTCAGCCATATAACCCCCTATAATGTGCCAGTAGTCAGCCATATAACCCCCTATAATGTGCCAGTAGTCAGCCATATAAACCCACCCTATAATGTGCCAGTAGTCAGCCATATAACCCCTCCTATAATGTGCCAGTAGTCAGCCATATAACCCCCTATAATGTGCCAGTAGTCAGCCATATAACCCCCTATAATGTGCCAGTAGTCAGCCATATAACCCCCTATAATGTGCCAGTAGTCAGCCATATAACCCCCTATAATGTGCCAGTAGTCAGCCATATAAACCCACCCTATAATGTGCCAGTAGTCAGCCATATAACCCCTCCTATAATGTGCCAGTAGTCAGCCATATAACCCTCCTATAATGTGCCAGTAGTCAGCCATATAACCCCCTATAATGTGCCAGTAGCCAGCCATATAGCACCAGATGCCCCCATAGTGCTCCTCTCCCCATAGTGCCCCCTATAATGTGCCAATATCAAGTGCCTCTGTCTTCCCCCATCCCAATATCATAGTGCCATCCTCTCCCCTGCCCCCTAATGTGTGTGCCAATATGAAGTGCCTATCTCTCCCCCCCATTTGCCAATATCATAGTGCCAATAGCCCCTCCTCCCCTGTGGCAGTAAAGTAAAAGTCCAGTATTTAAAAAAAAAAAAAAAAACACACATATACTTACCTCCATGTTAGGCAAGCCTCATTTATCCTGTCTTTCAGAAAAAGTTTGTGAAGGGAATCAAACCTGTGACCATTAGGATGAAAGGCAAGCCACTCATCCACAAGACCATATGAGCTGCCTAGCCAGGTAGCTAAAAAAAAAAAAATAAGACCTCTAGATAAGGAGAACTTTGATAGTGTATCTATACACATTACAGCTGCCCCAACACACCAAGCTCTGCTACATCCATATACAATGTGCTGGTGCAGCTGTAATGTGTATGGATACACTATCAAAGTTCTCCACATCTAGAGGTCATATTTTTTTTTTTTTAGCTATCTGGCTAGGCAGCAGATATAGCCTAGTGGTAAAGTGTCTTGCCTTTGAACCTGATGGTCGCAGGTTCAATCCCCAGGGCAAGCTTTTCTGAAAGAAAGAAGAAATAAGTTTTAAATAAATAGACAAGGGCGAGAGGACACTGCGATCGGGAGAGGAGTGAGGACACGTGCTGATTACCCAGGGGAGGAGAGAAGTGAGGACAAACACGTGCTTGCCGGGCCCCCTGTAAGCCCGGGCCCCGAAGCAGCTGCTTCCCCTGCTTCCCCGGTAGTTACGCCCCTGACTAGTGGCAAGTTTATAGCATGTGGGTTAACCTATCAATATATTTTGGTTGGCTAGGATTTAAAGGGGTATTCCCATCTTAATGATCACTGTTAAATCTGTTAATGATTTAACAGTGATCATTTTTCTAAATATGTTTAATTAACTATGTCCCACCCCTTGGAAGAAAATGAAGATATATTTACCTGTTGTCTTCCGTCTCCCCTGGTTACGGCCACCGCTCTCCTCCCGAATCGTGGTGGCCGCGCTTGCGCAGACGACTTCTTCTTTTCTCCTGGCCGGGCAGCGCGCAGTCCCAAGAGCGCACGTCGAGCATGTGCTATGGTGACTTCTTCCTGGCCAGTATACTGTATTTATGCAGTGTAGGACAACACAGACCACTGTCACGGCGCGGTGTGGGGAATACACTCCACACCGAACACTGAAGGGAAGGGAAATGGCACTAGGTCTGGAAACTAGAGATGTGGGATAGTCACCACCTAGTGAGTCCCTACGCCGAGCCCTGACTGCTATCAGTATGAACAGACCAAGATGGTAGTAATGTTCATACGCAGGAACCTAAGCCCTATATCACCCTAACAGGGCACTGCAGATAGTGTCAGGACATGGATGGCCTATTCCTTCCCAGATTAAGGAATAGGAGACCCCCTCAGGCCTAATACCAGATGGTAGGGGAAAACAACAAGCAAAGAAGGAAACACACTTTACTTCCAAAAGTATGCGAATGAGCAGGAACTCAGAGAAAAACCAACACCAGAACTTCCACAAACAAGGAGCTATCAACTACATAGCATGATGGGTGAGGCCAGACTAAATAGAGGAAAAGGAATGACCACTAAAGCTACACCTGAGACAAGAGGTGTGGTCATCTACAGCAATAACACAGCAAAGTGAAACCAAGGAGGCTGTCAATCACGTGCAGCCAGTCTCCTCAATTTTGCTGGTCCTGATCACAGACGGGACTGTGACAGTATCCCCCCCCCCCTTCTACGGGTGGGCACCGGACACCCAGGACCATCTTTATCCGGATGAGCCCTGTGAAAAGCCTTCACAAGAGCATTAGCATTAGCTTTGACGTCAGCTGCTTGAACCCACATCCTCTCTTCTGGTCCCAGTCACAGGCGGGACTGTGACACCCAATGAGGATATCTGGATGTCTGTGCGCAATATATGGCATGGTCCTCACTCCCACTGTATCTCTGTATGTCATTTTTGGATTAATAAGGACGGAGGGTTGAACATGGATGCTGTGCCCACATCTGTTTTGTTTTTTTTCATCTGCTTTAAGACTGGTGTGTTCCTGGCAGTCGGCCCCCACGTATTAAAAACTCATGGCATATCCGAGTGACAGTCCTTAACTTTATGGAAACCCCCCCTCCCTCCTTTAAAAAAGATAGCAGACAATGTTTTGGCCATGTCAAGTCTTTGTCATAGATGACTACAAGTTCTCAGAATACTTTTCATGTCTAAAAGACGTTGATATGCTAAAATCAAAGACCCTGATTCTTGCCTCAGAGAACCACCATTTACAAACCAAGCTTGAGGATCTGGAAAATAGATCAAGGCGATATAATATTCGCATAGTCGGATTCCCAGAAGGAGTTGAAGGCCGGCAGTTGACTGAACAACTTAAAGATGTGATTTTTAAAAATTTGGGTAATGAACACTTCTCTTCCATGTTTCAAATAGAAAGAGCTCATCGTATTCCAGGGGGGAAACCTATTCCAGGGAAACCGCCCCGAGCAGTCCTAATGAAGCTGTTACTGTCTACGGATAGAGACACGATATTGAGAAGAGCAAGAGAATGTTCACCTATCGAACATCAGGGTACCAAATTGCTATTTTTTCCTGATTTCGCTCGAGAGACCCGAGAAAAAAGAAGAAGCTTTGCTGAGATTGTAGTGTACGGGAGTTGTACTACCCGTCACTACAGAAGGGTCACTTGGATGCTGTCGTTCCTCTCATTTATGGGGAGGCTGGTAAAAGTCCTATTTATATAATGCAATGTAATTTATGGTATTTAATTCCCTGTTACTGTGAAATGTGCCATGTGCAGGCCGGCTAGGGATGTAATTCCAGCTCTATTCACTAGAGGGAGCTAGGTAGCCCTAGTCTATATAAGGCCCAGTCAGGGAAGGGAAAGAGCTCAGTTCAGTCTACTCCAGGCCATGAGCCTGTGAAGTCTACACCAGGCCCTGGGCCTGGGAAGGAGTGCAGACCCTGGAGTCTGTGAAGGCCACATGTCACAGGCCTAAGCAAGTCAGCAGAAGTCAAGCAGAGGCAATCCCTAGAGCAAGAGGTACTGAAATGTCAAGAGGAGGTACACTGTCAACTGGAGATTCAAGGATATAAGCCAGAAGTAGGGCATTGGGGCCTTGAAGCATCAATTCCAGTCAGGACAAGTCAGGAAGAAAGTAAGGTTCACCTGCAAGTCTAAGTCCTGTTATTTTACCCTCTATTTTACCTTGCTGGATGTAAGCCTGCTGTAACTGCGACTGTACAAAAGTCTATTGTCTGCAACAAGAACTGTTGTAAGAGGTTGCCTGCTGTATTTCCACTGTTTCAGTAAAGTTGGAATTCTGTTTTCAAGCTACAAGTCTGCACCTCTATTATTCCTGCTATAAATACGGTGTGCCACCGTTTATTGGCACTGGCGTCACGACACATCAGGGACTCAGCCATAGGCACGTTAAACTACAACACCAAGGGCACCTCACATTACACCTGGCTGTGTCCCTCAAGAACCCAGAGAGTGCCCCAGAGGAACAGCGTGCCGGCCTCTCCATCACTGGCATTCCCCAGGTTAGTTCCACACATTGCCCTGACTTGGGGATGCTACAAGATCAAGAAACACTTGGCCGCTAAGGACATCAAATATTCTTTACAGTACCCAGCGAAGCTAAGAGTGATCTACAACGGGACTTCCCAATTTTTTGAAAAACCGGAGCAAGCGCAAGAATGGATGGAACGAATGGGCATCTGAAATCTTGCAACTTGGTGGTGGGGGGGATGGGGTTAGCGGGGGGAGAACGGTAGGAAGGTAGAGGTTTGTTGACAGGATCGGGCGGACCAGTGGATGGGGAGGGGAATGGGGGGGGGGATCTCGCCTTGCAGGGGTATGGGGTGTTTTTTTTTTTTTTTTTGATTGATGTCAATTAGAATTGTCTATTGGAATGTTAGAGGTCTTGGGGAGAGGGTTAAGAGACAAGCCATCATGGATGCAATAAAAAGATTTCTCCCTGCAATTATCTGCATAGTGGAAACCCATCTCACTAATGAGACTGTGTCTCGTTTGACAATGGGATGGCAAGCACAATCATATCATTCCACTTTTAGTAGCGCCTCAAGGGGTGTTTCGGTCCTAATCCACCACTCTGTAGATTTCACGCTAATAGAATCTTCCATAGACGATTTATTTTCTTGTATGGCAGACTCTATGGACACAGCTATATTTTAGCTTTTTTTTATATACCCCCGCTGTTCTCGGTTTATCCACTTAATCAACTATTACTATTTCTGGAAAAGAGGCCAGAAGGTCAGCTTGTCCTGATGGGAAATTTTAATGCTGTTATGGATCCTAAAATGGACAGATTGACCTTGGATGCAGATTTGGGGAGGAATACTGGTTCTTCCCCATTGTCTCAGTTTTGTTTGGAGGTTGGCTTGGTGGATATATGGGAACATCTCGGCGGAGGAAAGAGAGTGTACTCCTGTGTTAGCAGAGGTGACAGAGCAATGTCCAGGATTGATCTAGCGTTTACCAATGAGAGTAATTTGAACAATATCAAAAAGATTCGATACGGAGTAAGAACAATTTCAGACCATTCACCGATATCAATTGAGGTTCGCATTGGGGGGAACAAAGATAATATGGGGCTTGGTTTTAAGCTGAATCCATATTGGCTCACTATTATGGATAACTACCATTCTACCAAGCTAGTTATATCCTCCTTTTGGGAGGTAAATCTCCCCTCTGCTAACATCAATTTAGTTTGGGATGCCCTGAAAGCGTACTTAAGGGGGGTTCTTATAAGTGACATTACCGCTATGAGAAAAACATTTAGGAAAAAAGAGGAGGAACTGGTTAGGATTGTGGCGTCCACAACAGAGCAATTTACTAATCAACCTACGGATTACAATAAGGAAGAGATGCAGAAAGCTAGCCGTTCTCTTGAGGAATATGTAATTGAAAAAGCAAACCATAGATTATTTTTTAAAGGACAAAAGCATTTCTCAGAGTCTGGACGCCCTGGTAGGCTCTTAGCCAGAATAGTTTTACAACAGGAGAAGAAAAAGAAAGCTATAACTCTGATCCATAACTTAGATGGTGTAATTATACGAGATCTAGAGGGAATTAGAGATACATTTCTGCAATATTTCTCCCAGATATACAGACCATCCCCTGGTATTTCATCCGACCTAGCGAGATTGTTCCTGGAGAGAATTTCTCTTCCGATGTTAACGGAGACTCAAAAAAATTCTCTAGAAAAAGAGGTGACCCTCTTGCAGCTCCAGGAGGCTTTGAAGTCTATCTCTGGGAACTCATCGCCAGGTTTAGATGGTTTTCTGTATGAATTTTTCCGTAAGTATAGTGATGCCATCCTTCCGCATCTATTGGAAGTGTTTTCTCAAGCATCACATGGAGGAGACCTTCCAACGTCTATGATGGAAGCTTTGATAGTTCTAATTCTGAAAAAAGATAAAGACCCGGCGGATTTGAGCTCTTATAGACCAATTTCCTTACTAAATACGGATGTTAAGTTACTGTCAAAAGTCATGGCTAGGAGGCTTTCCAGGGTTTTGTCCTCTGTTATTCATCCAGATCAAAATGGTTTTATGCCAAGAAGGGGCACCCATCATAATTTGTAGTGATGAGCGGCAGGTGCCATATTCGATTTCGACGAAATTCGCGAATATTCGTATGAATATTCGTTTCATATTCGTCGAAATCGAATGTTCGTCATTTTTCTAGTTATCGCGATTAACATGCGATTTAAATAATCGCATATTGCGATTTTAACTTAAGGCTACTTTCCTATTGGTTTCATATCTAGAATTAGCGAGGATGACGAATATGACGAATGTATTCGTCATATTCCTCATAACGAAGATAACGAAGTATTCTACATCTTCGTTTTAGCTACCTATTCGTCAACTTCGCTAATTCTAGCAATCAAATAGGAAGGTTGACTATAGAGACAACTGTGTTTAATTCGCTATGCGATTTTTTTTTTTTTTAATAAATAGAATAATAATAATATAATATAATATAATAATTTTATTAAGTAATATAATTATTGTATTAAAAAAAAAAAAATCGCATAGCGAATTTAACACAGCTGTCGGTAAGTCAACCTTCCTATTTGATTGCTAGAATTAGCGAATAGCGAAGTTGACGAATAGGTTGCTAAAACGAAGATGTAGAATACTTCGTTATCTTCGTTTTGAGGAATATGACGAATACATTCGTTATATTCGCTATTCGCTAATTCTACCAAGCCAACCATAACTTCCGTGCTTATGGAGCGTCCCCATCACCATGGGAACGTCTCCATATACTAAAATGTACTGTCGGATTTGAGGAATTACGTTGAAATCGCAATGCGATTAATTCAAGTTATATTAATCGCATTGCGATTTCAACTTAGAGCTGGGTTTATAATGGGTCAGCTTGCTAGAATTAACGAAGTTAACGAATATGGAATATAGCAGCAGTGCTAAGTTGAAATCACAATGCGATTAATTTAACTTAAAGTATTCGCATTGCGATTTCAACTTAGCACTGCTAGTGCATAGCTATATTCCATATTCGTTAACCCTTGGCATACTCCTCCCCACAGCGTCCCCGTCACCATGGGAACGCCTGGTGGTTAGAATATACCATCGGATCTGAGTTAGATCGTGAAAACTCAAATCCGATGGTATATTCTAACACAGAGGCGTTCCCATGGTGATGAGGACGCTTAGTAAGTATACCAACACGCGCATACATACCGGCTCCTGCTGCCTGGAGCACCTGTCCTCTGACAGGGCACTGTGATCTGCACTATTAACCCTCAGGTGCCGCACCTGAGGGTTAATAGTGCGATCACAGCACCCTGTCAGAGGTCGGGTGCCGCCGGCAGCAGTCGCCTCTCACTATTAAAACATTAATGGCAGTGCGCCTAATTCCCCCTCACCAGTATTACAAACACATTGGTGGCCAGTGCCGATCCCCCTATTAAACATCATTGGTGGCCAGTGTGCCGACAATCCCTCCCCATTAATTATCGCTGGTCAGTGCACTCAATCCCTCCTCCTCAGTAAAATCATTGCTGGCAGTGCGCCTCTCTCCCCCTCCATCATTGGTGGCGGCAGCTCGATCAGAGTCCCAGCAGTGTAATGCTGGGGCTCGATCGATTACCATGGCAACCAGGACGCTACAGCAGTCCTGGCTGCCATGGTTAGTTAGTCAGCATTGTACTTACGCTGCGCCGGGCGCTCCTTCTTCTTAAACTCACAGTTTGAGGGGAAGGAGCGCCCGCGGCCCCAGCGCAGGTGCACAATGCTGACTGACTAACCATGGCAGCCAGGACTGCTGTAGCGTCCTGGCTGCCATGGTAATCGATCGGAGCCCCAGCATTACACTGCTGGGACTCTGATCGAGCTGCCGCTGCCACCAATGATGGGAGGGGAGAGGGAGGCGCACTGCCAGCAATGATTTTTACTGGGGAGGGAGGGGGATTGAGTGCACTGACCAGCGATAACTAATACGGGGGAGGGATTGTCGGCGCACACTGGCCACCAATGATGTTTAATAGGGGGATCGGCACTGGCCACCAATTATTGTTTGTAATACTGGTGAGGGGGGAATTAGGCGCACTGCCCATTAATGATTTTAATAGTGGGAGAAGCACTGTTGTCCGGCGGCATCCGACCTCTGACAGGGTGCTAGATCCGCACTATTAACCCCTCAGGTGCGGCACCTGAGGGCTAATAGTGCAGATCACAGTGCCCTGTCAGAGGACAGGTGCTCCAGGCAGCAGGGAGCCGGTATGTATGCGCGTGTTGGTATACTTAACTCAAGCGTCCCTCATCACCATGGGAACGCCTCTGTGTTAGAATATACCATCGGATTTGAGTTTTCACGATCTAACTCAGATCCGATGGTATATTCTAACCACCAGGCGTTCCCATGGTGACGGGGACGCTTGTGGGGAGGAGTATGCCAAAGGGGTTTAACTGTACTGTTTGGAGGGGAAAAAGACGAATATTCTAAAAAATGTCAAAACGAATATATTCGCTATAGTGCTATATATTCGTTTTTTAGAATATTCGTCTTTTTTCAACATCTAAAGTCATGATTCCTCCCTGCTTCTTGCTTGTGGGCCGATGACTCATTGACCCACAAGCATTTTAAGCAGGGAGGAATCATTTGTTCAGATGGAAAAAATGACGAATATTCGATATAACGAATATATAGCAGTATATTCGCAATATTCGCGAATTATCGAAGTTGCGATATTCGCGATTAATATTCGCTATTCGAATATTCGCGCTCAACACTAATAATTTGCACAGGTTTTTCACTAACATCCAGTCTCCTGGGAGCGAGGCCCGCTCCATCCTGTCGTTGGACGCCACTAAGGCGTTCAACAGGGTCGAGTGGGCATTTCTCTGGGAGGTGATGAAAAAAATGGGTTTTGGCCCCAAATTCATAGCAATGATACAGTTGCTATACAAATCTCCGGCTGCCAGGATTAGGATTAATGACATGTTGACTGAGAGTTTTGAACTAGGGAGAGGCACCCGTCAAGGCTGTCCTCTCTCTCCTCTCCTGTTTAACATCTATATTGAACCCCTTGTGGTTAGTATAAGGCAGGATTCAAGGGTGGCTGGTTTTGGGGTAATGGGGAAGCAGGACCGTATATCTCTCTATGCAGATGATATTCTGTTTTTTATCCATCAAACAGAAAGTACACTTCCTCGAGTGATGGAGTTAGTCAATTTTATTTTGTAATTTTTCCGGTTTGGAGGTTAATTGGGCTAAGACTACTCTTCTTCCGATAGACGAATTGCTAGGATCCATTGACAAATCGATTAGTCGATTATCGATCTCTGAGACAATGAAGTACCTGGGGATAGCAATTTTTGCCAAAACTCAAGATTATTTACAGTTTAACTTGATTCCTTTACTACAAAAGTTGAGATCTAAAATAAGATATGGCAAAAAAATTTGTCCGCAAGAGCGGATAGAATTTCGTTAATAAAAATGGTGGTGCTACCCCAGGTTCTTTATGTTCTTCGCTAATCCCCAATTTGGATTGAGGATATGTACTTCAGATTGATAGAGCGGATGATTAATGATCTATTATGGGGGAGGAAACGTGTGAGATTAAAGGCAGTTTATTTTTCTATGCCTTATAAGCAGGGAGGTCTTAATCTCCCTTATTTTAAGGGTTACTTTATGGCCTCCCAACTTTGCTTCTTCAATGATTGGGAAAATAGCCATCTCTGCAGAAAATTGGTTAAAGACTCAGGTTTTTCGGATTTCTTTACAGTATTGGAGTCTGATTATTTACTTAAGTTACAGAATGATTATAAACCTTTCTGCAGAATGGCTATGAAAGCCTGGATGGTTATACAAAGTTGGTTGAAAGTTAGGGCATCACTTATTTGCACTCCACTGTGGCATAATTTAAAACTTCTGAACCTGGACGACTTAAACTGTCAGCAATATTGGAGGAGGAAAAATATTCATTATTTGAGCCAAGTGGTTAAAAATGGACAAATTTTGACTCTTATGGAGCTAAAACAAAAAGAAAATGTAGATGAGGTGGTTTGGTATGCATATCTTCAATTGCGCTCGGCACTTTTTAGTATTTCTGATATTCACTTACTTAATATAGATACTCTTGAATTTTTACACAATCTGATTCAAAAGGGTGGCACGAAAGTTAGAGTATCACATTGCTATAGGCACTTGATAAAAAAATTTTTTATGGATTGTTCTTCTTCAGGGCAAAGATCCTGGTCCACTTCACTGTTAGATTTGGGTTCCCCGGACTGGGAGAATATAGGCAATAATTTAAGCCAGGTTTCGCACAATTTTAATCACATTGTGGCACAGTTTAATATTATGCACAAAATATATGTAACACCTCTGTGGCTCCATAGGAGAGGACCCAGAGCTTCTTCTGAGTGTCCCCGTTGTGGTGATCCCAGGGCAGATCATTTACACCTGTTCTGGGATTGCCGGACAGTAAGTAAATACTGGAGGTCGGTTCAAAGAACCCTAACCCAAAGACTCAATATGGATATTTTTCTATCTCTCAAAGTATGGGTTTTGGGGGATTTATCGGAGGTTAGTTGCCAGGTTACGAAGTGTCGATTGCTGACTAAAGTGATGTTTTTAGCCAGGCTTCTTATATCTAGAAGATGGCTTTCCTCCTCCGCTCCAAATTGTAACAATTGGCTAAGTCTAGTTAATAAGGTCAAAAGCTACGAGAGGATCTTGTACAGACAAAGAGGGTCCTATGAAAAGTGGGACAGTATTTGGAAGGAATGGGACGATTAAAGAAATCTCTTTTTTTTTTTTTCTCTCTCTGCAAGGCGGGGGGGGGGGGGTTGTGGGGGGGTTGATTTTGTAATTATGTCTTTCATAAATTGTATCTTTTGAGATAATTTAAATAAAAATAAAATAAAAATAAAAAAAAAATAGAGGAAAAGGAATGACCACTAAAGCTACACCTGAGACAAGAGGTGTGGTCATCCCCAGCAATAACACAGCAAAGTGAAACCAAAGAGGCTGTCAATCACGTGCAGCCAGTCTCCTCAATTTTGCTGGTCCTGATCACAGGCGGGACTGTGACAGTATCCCCCCCCCCCCTTCTACGGGTGGCCACCGGACACCCAGGACCATCTTTATCCGGATGAGCCCTGTGAAAAGCCTTCACAAGAGCATTAGCATTAGCTTTGACGTCAGCTGCTTGAACCCACATCCTCTCTTCTGGTCCCGGTCACAGGCGGGACTGTGACACCTAATGAGGATATCTGGATGTCTGTGCGCATTATATGGCATGGTCCTCACTCCCACTGTATCTCTGTATGTCATTTTTGGATTAATAAAGACGGAGGGTTGAACATGGATTCTGTGCCCACATCTGTTTTTTTTTTTTTTCATCTGCTTTAGGACTGGTGGGTTCCTGGCAGTTGGCCCCCACCTATTAAAAACTCATGGCATATCCGAGTGACAGTCCTTAACTTTATGGGAACCCCCCTCCCCCCTTTAAAAAAGATAGCAGACAATGTTTTGGCCATGTTAAGTCTTTGTCATAGATGACTACAAGTTCTCAGAATACTTCGAGACATTTCAAGACTCATGTCTAAAAGAGAACCTGGCATTGTTGCCCATGGCAGACAATCACGGCACAGCTTTCATTTTTCAAGAGCACTGTGGTTGCTATGGGCAATAAAGAGTTATTTCTTTTAGACAGTTTTTTTTTTTTTAATCGACCCAGAATATTGCAAAGATGAAAAATAAAATAGAAATCTCAATGGTTTCTTTGAGAATTAAAGCTGCTTGAACCCATCAATGTCAGCAGGACCATCTAATGACCTCATGTGTATGACAGCCTGTTGACAAATATCAGCATAGAGGGATTAGGTATATTGCATTTCAATATGCCCAATCCTTTGTTCCCATAGACGCTCCCAGAGATGTCTGGCTTTCTCTCTTATCCTGCGGAAAAGTCATCAATATTAATTCCCAGAAAACTCATTTAAGGGTCAATTCACACATCCGCAAGTGTTTTGCGGTCCGCAAATTGCAGATTCGCAAAACACGGACACTCGTCCATGAGCGTTCCACATTTTGCGGACCGCACATGGCCGGCACTATAAATAGAAATGCCTTTTCTTGTCCGTGTCTGCGGAACGGAAGTGCGGATGCGGACAGCACACTGTGACATCTTTTCCGGCCCCATTGAAAATGAATAGGCCCGGACCCTTGGAAAAAAGCGTCCAAATGGTGATCAAAAAGTCATACAGACCCCAGAATGGTATCAATAAAAAGATCAGATTCGCAAAAAAAATGAGCCCCCATACAGCTCCGTACACATAATTACAAAAAAGTTATAGGGGTCAAAAAGGGGGGCAAAAAAGTAAAACAGATTTTTTACCACTTTTGAATTTTCTTTTCACTATCAAACCGCAAGAAAACCTATACATATAGGGTATCGCCGGATTCATACGGAGCTGTAGAATTAAACTAACTGGTCAGTTTTATCGCACATCAAACATCAGAATGTAAAAACCCGCAAAACTGTGGTGGAATTGCTTTTTTTTTTTGCAATTTCACCCCATGTGGAATTTTTTTCCCGCTTCCCACTACATCATATGCAATATTAAGTGGTGGCATTGGAAAGTACAACTTGTCCCGCAAAAAACAAGCCCTCATATGCCCTCGCAGGCAGGGTCCTCTATCGTTCTGTACCAGTTTATAACTTGTCTTGTTCTTGCTTATTGTATTTGTTTTGTTTTATGTACGTGCAGCCCTTTTATATGTACAGCGCCATGGAATAAAGGGCACTATAATAATAATAAATAATAATATTAAAATGGGCTCCAAAACAGACCAGAAAAACACCAACATCTCTATAAATAAAACAAGCATAATTACTAAACGTTTACTATCTCGCTGACTGCTTATTAACAAGTATATGGTCATTTTTTGCAAATATAGAAAAGAGGGATCAGTACTACGACTTCCACCCGCTGTGCCCATAACCACCAACTTGAAATCCACACTCGTAAGAAGATAACAGCATCTCGAGGAATAATGCAAACTCCAAGCTGTGTTTATTCAAAGTGGCACATCCATCCACATCCGCAACATTTCTG
This sequence comes from Bufotes viridis, assembly GCA_033119425.1. Taxonomy (NCBI): domain Eukaryota; kingdom Metazoa; phylum Chordata; class Amphibia; order Anura; family Bufonidae; genus Bufotes; species Bufotes viridis. Next base: position 408,720,321 of record CM065591.1, on the reverse strand, counting down.
CAAACTTACTGCCTTTCTCAAGCATAAAATGTCCAAAAACTAAGATAACTCGGCCTCCCTCAAACATCATTGGTTAACATACAGGAGGTGTCAACCATACAGAAGAAATTACCATGACAAATCCACATATACAAGAGAGCATACATATAAATATATTACATCCAATGTAGCAGAGCGATACACATACCGGACCACTCCATCAGATTGCTCCCAAAACATCCAGGATCATTGCACCAGGGAATAGAAAAAGTATAAACAAATGGAGCCATATGTCATAAAGAATTGAGCAGTTAAAGTGTGCAGTATAATTCATACTAAGGTGTCTAACGTCAATATTGAATATTGAATCTTACATATGCGTCGGCGCCATATTGGAAAAAGGCCTTGCCCTATTAATCATACACAGCTGTTTAGAGATGACTACTACATCCAGAGGGGGGCACCGCTATGGGGCTGACATGGAGCCTACATATGCCAACGTCTTTGTGACCGAATTTAAAAAGCAATATTATATAAATATATATATATATATCTTTACATTGGATGTAGTATATGTGCACTCTTTTGTATATGTGGATTGTCATGGTAATTAATTCTATATGGTTGACACCTGTACTTTGACCAATAATGTGTGAGGGAGGTGCATTTAAAGGGCATCTGTCAGCAGATTTGTGCCTATGACATATGACCTGTTGCATTAACACTTGGCAGCTGTAGGCATCTGTGTTGGTCCCATGTTCATATGTGCCCGCATTGTTGAGAAAAATGATGTTTTATTATATGCAAATGGGCCTCTTGGAGCAATGGGGGCGTTGCCCTTAAGGCTGTATTACACAGCCTGATTCTGCTCATTCTTTCCCGGCAATTGTCTGTTCTCTAGCGGAGTAGACAGCTGCTATTACATGCAGTGATCTCCTCCACAGCATGGGAAGGAGCAATCGTTATACCATCGCTCGTCCCCATGCTGTCCAGTTGTTTGCTCACTGCTAGGCGTAAGTCTCTGCCTAGCATACCCATGTGAAGCCCGGTATGTCACCAGAAGTAAAGAAAAAGCCCTTGCCCTGCACGATGCAGCTCAGGGCAAGAAATGCTCCACTCAGACATGCTAAATGAGTGAAGGGGATTTTATGTCCGGGTTCAGTGCTAGAGCTAAATCCTAGAGGCTCTGTTCTCTGTGCAACTGCCGTTACCTCTCCATTTTGATTGACAGGACCAGGCAGTGAACAAATTTATCACGTCTGACCCTGTCAAAGTGCAGAGAAAGAAGAGCCTCTAGATGTAACACCAACACCCCCGTTGCTCCTAGAAGTTCATTTGCATATATTAAAACCTTATATTTCTCAGCAATGCGGGCACATATGAACATGGGACCAACACAGATGCCTTCAGCTGCCAAGCGCACATGTAACAGGTCAGCCAGTGTCATAGGTACAAATCTGCTGACAGGTGCCCTTTATATGTGCTTAGTTTTTGGACATTTTATGCTTGAGAAAGGCGGTTTAGTTTGCTGAAACGTTGCATGTATCTTTGATGGAAAAACCACTTTGAATAAACACGGCTTGAAGTTTACATCATTCGCCGCAATGCTGTGATCTTCTTATGAATGTGGTCATTTTTACCTTTTAAGTGGGAATGTTGTGCCTCTTAGCCACTTTGTTCATGATACTTGTTGTACTTTTACCGGTACATACTGTATGGCCGACCATTTCAGCTTATTATAATTACCGCTGGGCCTGCTTTTTTTCCAAAACCTTTCAAAACTACAAAGCCCTTTCATGACTTTTTTTATGCCTTCATACTGTACGCGTCGTTCACATCCCTCGAATTGAGGCTGCCAAACGGTAAAGTTACAGGAGAAAGGAGGGCTTATGACTCAAACTGTTTGCAAACATTCCAGCAGTGTTCACACACAGGCTTTCCACAAGCCTCGCTCCTGGGATCCTGTATTAAAGCCTTGGTCGGAACAGAAAAGTTAGCAAGACAAATAGCTAGCTGTCCGCCCTGTCAGTGTCATTAGCCGCTACTTAGGGCTGATAGCTTAAATCAATGTTGTGTTCCACATGTGGAAGATTGGAGGCTGTGTTCACACACAGGAGAATTTAGGAACATGTTCCAAAGGGGTCTCAGAGAGTCTTTATTTCAGGACAAGGGCCCCTCAGTGTGCAGCAGCCTCAGGAAAGAAAAAAAGTCATTGGACAGGGCGGCTGTTTCCGCCAGTGGGATTTGGAGCAAACAGCACTAATGTAAACATGAGGGGAATGCAAGTCCTGGCTTCTCTTAGGAAGGGTAAATGAGACCCAGATGCTGGAAGCTCGCAGGACTGCTATGTGGTTTTTTTCCCTTCTTATTTCCTAGGGGCAGAAAGTTGTACTGGTATTTTATCCAGGCTAAGCTGATCATGTGAATCAGCAGCTAGGCGTATCCTCCTCCAGTTTGTGCAGAGCGCTAAAAACGTCTGCTACTAGAAACGGGAGGGGTCTTCAGAGCTCCATATGTAGTGCAGAAAGTATGACTATAAACTGTAAGCAAGCTGATAAATAATGTAATGTTAGGAGTTTAAAGGGGTTGTCTGGCTTCGGAGCTGACAACCACTGTGGTCCCAACGTGTGCCCTAGAAAAAACAAAAACAAAAAAAAAACACTCACCTGTCCACAGGCTGCTTCTAGTCCCTAGAGAACAAGAAAAGGCTTGCTCCCGTGACTGCTGCGGCCAGTCAAAGGACTCAGCAGTCACATCTGCTTGAATGGCACATATTGTTCAAGCAGATGTGACTGCTGACACCTATGATTGGCTGCAGTGGTCATGGGATCCTGCCACTTTCATGCAGGGGAGGACAGGATCTTTAAGGGGCCCTGGAAAAAACCTAAAAGTGGCCCCATGTTGTAGGTAGGCCAAAATTGACAGAAGGCGGGGCAACATACATAGGCAGGGCCAACAGCCTACAATACCGTAGTACCAAAAAAAAAAAAAAAAACGGTGATTTACCGCAGCAGTTACATGTCCGTACGGCATATCATGATTCAGCAATAGACATCGAATGAGGACCACGTCGCTGGAGCAGTGGACAATTTGAAAGGTCTTTATGGACCTAAACAGAAAATGCACTTAAATGCTCATTCAGGTGAGTGATTTTCACATCCGAGTGTAGAACAGACTGCACACGAACTTAATACGGATGAGGTCCGTGTGACATCCACGTTGCCTCCGTTTCTTTGCGGATCCATTATAACAATGCCTATGCTTGTCCGCAAAATGGACAAGAATAGGACATGCTCTGTATTTTTTGTGGGGCTAAAGAATGGATACAAGGATGCTGTCCACACAGACCCATTGAAATAAATGTGTCCACATCCTATCCGCAAAAAAACTGGAATGGACACGGAAACAAAATACGTTTGTGTGCATGAGGCCCTTATCCATGAAAATGTGGTCAGTGATGCCTCTGTGAAAATGTCAGTGATGGATCCATGTTGGGTCCGTTTGCCATCCGTGTTTAACTAACGCTGAACAGCTGAAAAAGTATTTTCAAAGCATCTCTTCCTAATGATCCGTGAAACACAGATGAAACACGGATGGCATCCGTGTTGCATCCATGGGTTTTCACTGACCCATAGACTATAATGGGCGTGATGGATCCGTGAACACACATTAAAATGAATAGGAACGTGTGCTGTCCGTGGAGAACATCTACAGCACACATATACGTGAAACACTGATGTGTGAATGAGGCTTTAAGGAGGGGGAAACGGAAGACATATTGGTCTAAAAAGGACAAAAAAAGGACATACGGATGACAAAAAAAAAGACATACGGATGATAAAAGTGGAAAGAACACGCACAATTCTTGCATCCTTTTTCTTACATTGTAACTGTCATGCTCTAGTGTGGGAGGGAAACCCCACACCGGACATAGTAGGAAAAGGCAAAAGGAAATAAGGCCTGGAAACTAGGATAGGAAGATGGACACCTCCTAGTGAAAACCCTAACCAAAATCGTAACTGACTACCAGTATGAACAGACCCCAGAGGTAGGTGAGTTCATACACAGGAATATCTAAAGTCCTATTTAACCCTAAAGGACCCTGGTACTAAGGACAAAAGTAAGGATAAACGGGAGTCTCCCTAATGTCAAATACAAAACTACAATGACATGCAACACACAGAAAAACCAAAATAATGAGAGAAAGGTAACACATAACTTACAAGAAGCTATTGCAGCACCAGGAACTCAGCCGAGATCCAAACTATAAACCGCACAGCATTGTGGGAGAAACAACTATAAATAGGGAAAGTTAAATGACCACAATAGCAACACCTGGAGGTTAGAGGTGTGCCCAGTATTAGAAACAACACAGACACCTATTGATCCACAAGATAAACATGTCAAATTAAACCACGTGTTGCCAGTCTCAAAGATCTCCTGCCACTCTCTGTCGCGGGGACGCCCATATGTCTCGGTACGTCCGTGACAGTAACTTCCGGACTTCTGGTTCCAAACTAGAGCTAACTTCAAAGGATACAAAATTGACTTATCAGTATATTTTCAATTGTGGAGGAAGCCAGAGGAAATCCACACACATATGGAACGAACATGCTAACTCCATGCAGATGTTACCCTGGTCAGATTCAGACTCAGGACCTCAGTCTGCAAGGCAACACTGCTAACCACAGGGAGTTCCAGATGCTCATGTAAGTCTGGACACATATGAAATACATTTGCTGTGCAGATGACGAGGAACTAGGTCACGTATTACATGCTGCTTGGCTACACAGAGAAATCTATAGACGTGCATCAAACTTTGACCTCAGTGCTGTACATTTATGCATGTGATTTATGTGTGTCTGGATATACATGGATGATTTGGCAGCCCTAATCTTAATATCAAACTGGATTATCAGATTGGATGTTATCAACCCTCCTGTTCTGTATGACCAAGGGGCAACGCGTTTCTATCCAGTCCAGGCCAGATGGATGGACAGATGTCTTTTTTTTTAGCCTCTAAACTATGTTACTATGTATGCAACTGCATGGAATAAAATGCTATGCATTTGGAAATTCTTCAGATCTTTAATTGTTTTTCACATTGTTGCACTCAATGCCCCATAATGAGAAAGTGAAAACAGAATTGTAGATTTTTTTAGCAAATTTATTAAAAAGTGGACATTTTAAAATTTGCATGGACATGAGTATTTAGACCCTTTGATATGACACTTCAAATTTAGCTCTGGGGTCCTTCCACTTCTCTTGATCATATCTGAGATGCTTCTACGCCTTGATTGGAGTCCACCTGTGCTAAATTCAGTTGCTTGGAAGTGATTTGGAAAGATACACCCCTGTCTATAAGGTCTCACAACTGACAATGCATAGCAGAGCAAAAGCCAAGCCATGGGGAGAAAAGAACTGCCTGTAGAGCTCACAGACAGGATTAGGTGGAGGTACAGATCTGGAGAAAGGTACAAACAATTCTGCTGCTCTGAAAGTTCCCAGGAGCACAGTAAGTTCCATAATTCTTAAATGGAGGAAGTTTTAAACAACCAGGACTATTTTAGTTTTTCTTTTTTAATAAATTAGTAAAAGATTTCAATTATTCTGTTTTCACTTTCTCATTATGGGGTATTAAGTGCAGACTGATTTTTACTTTAGCACAAGGCTGAAACATAACAAAATGTGAAAAAAGTGAAATTCAAATGCACTGTAATTCAGGGGCAGATACGTTTAAGGATACTTTAACACTCGCGTTTTGTGCGGACGGATCCGTTCAGATAGTACAACCGTCTGCATCCATTCAGGACGGATCCGTTTGTATTATCTTTGAAATAGCCAATACGGATCCGTCTTGAGCACCATTGAAAGTCAATGCAGGACGGATCCGTTTTCTATTGTGTCAGACTGTCAGTGAAAATGGATCCGTCCCCATTGACTTACATCATGTGCCAGGACGGATCCGTTTGGCTCAGTTTCATCAGACAGACACCAAAACGCTGCAAGCATTCAGAATGCGTTAGAATGCAAACTGATCCGTTTTGGACCGCTTGTGAGAGCCCTGAACGGATCTCATAAACGGAAAGCCAAAACACGAGTGTGAAAGTAGACTAACCTGCAGTTCTGTACATCTCTAGAGCCTGTAAGCACCGAATGTCTAGTATTTGGACACAAAGAAGGCCACACCTTAAAGGGGTATTCCAGGATTTTAATATTAAAGGCCTATCCTGACGATAGGTCATCCTCCCTGCTGACCAGCTGCTTTAGAATACCCCTGGTGTCGGTATGCCAAGATTTTAATATACATGGCCTATCTTCAGGATAAGCCATCACTAACTGATCAGCGTGGGTCCGACACGCCGCACCCCTGCCGTTCAGCTGTTTGAGTGAAGTCGGCACTGGAACCATACAGCTCCGTCCATTGTGAAATGGATGTAGCTGGTTACTGCAGCACTGCTCCCGATCACTTCAGTGGGAACAATGCTGCAGTAACCAGCTCTGGCTTATCCTGAAGATAGGCCATCAATATTAAAATCTTGGCATATCCCTTTCAGTTGTGTAAGGCTTTAAAATATGTGTGCTCTAGAAAAATAACAGCATGCAATCCATTTAACCTCCATTCACTATACACAGCTGTGAGGCTCTGCTCCCAACTTCAGATTGATTTCCAATATCCCTCACTACCTCCGCTCTCTACTGTGGTCTCCGCATATTGCTAAATACACCTATTAGCCAAATTAGGTTAATGTCACAATCCCCAAGACAAGCAGGCCTATTGTGGAAGATGGTGCAGCTGCTGAAATACTTCTGTAAGGATCCCTTCACATCTGCAGCGGAGTCTCTGGTAGAAGCGTCTGTCAGGTGCCGTTCGTGTCCGTCCGGTGATGGGTCTGGTGAAGCATTGTGGCTTTCGGGATCAGCAGAAGCTACGATGCAGATATGAACAGAACCATAAGCAGCTTCACAGAGTGGAAAGTCATGTCCCTTTTTTCCTGAAAAACACGTCTTAGACATTTGTGGCTGCTGTTCTTACCTTCTCTACTTCTGTGACCTGGCCCTACTATGTGGCAGTGCTGTGACATCATGTATCACATGTGGACGTGTGTGAGAACGCATCTGCTGGTGAATGCAGAATGTGCCGATTATCAGGGAAACAGGTGAGTATTTGTGTGTTTTTAATGGAGCTGGCGAGGGCACTAGGGGCCAAAGGGGGGCACAAGGTGGACATGACTACAGTGAGGGGGCACAAAGGTGGGGATTACTACTGTGAAGGGGACATAATGTGGGTTAACTACTGTAAAGGCGCACAAAGGCGGACGTAACTACTATGAAGGATATACAAGAAAGACAAAACTACTGTGAAGGGGACATAATGAGGGCAAAACTGCAGTGAGGAGGCACAATGTGGGCATTTCTGCTGTAAAGTAGGCACAGTGTGGGCATTAGTACAGTGTGGTAACACTAATGGGAAATCAATGCCTTAGATCAGTGTTTCCCAACCAGTGTGCCTCCAGCTGTTGCAAAACTACAACTCCCAGCATGCCCAGCCAATTAGTTTTGCAACAGCTGGAGGCACACTGGTTGGGAAACACTGCCTTAGATTACCCTGTTATACATTGGGATGGCTCGGTCTTACAGGACCAGCACAACACCACTGCCAGAGGTGGCTCTAGACTTTGTGAGGCCTTAGGCGAAATTCAAACATGAGGCCCCCACGAAAAATCGTTGGGATGCTCGTGATCTCCCGTACGGCGCCCCGGCTCAGTCCTCAAGAAATAAGCTGTGTCAACCACCGCACAGAGCGGTGGTGTGGTCAACACTCCCCCTCCATGTATCTCTATGGAAGACTCAGAGATACACAAGTGCTGTAACTGCGGCATAGATACATGGAAGGGGAGTGTTGACCACTGCTCCGGGCACAAGGAGAATACTGTACAGGAGATCGTGGGTGATCCCGATCAGACTATAATCTCCTATCCTTTGGATAGGGGATTTATTTTCCTATCCCGGAGTACCCCATTAATATGCAGTGACATCACAGTAAAGGGTTAATATGCACACTAACAACACAGTACAGGGCTTATATTCACAGTGCATATTAACACTTTGCATTAACCATAGCTATACTGAGATGTCACAGTGCATATTAAGGCCCCATTCACACGTCCGCAAAAGGGTCCGCATCTGTTCCCCAATTCTGCGGAACGGGTGAGGACCCATTCATTCTCTATGGGGCCGGACGTGAAGCGGAGAGCACACTATGTGCTCTCCGCTTCTGTATTTGCGGAGCGCGGCCCGAACTTCCGGTCTGCGGCTCCGCAAAAGATAGAACATGTCCTATTCTTGTCCGCAGCTGCATTTCTATGGGGGGGTGCCGGCCAGGTGTGTTGCGGATCCGCAACACACCACGGACGTGTGAATGGACCCTAACCCTGTACTGTGATGTTACATTGACATTGGCATTGCATTAACCATGGCTGTACTGTATGTGACATCACTGTGCATATTAACCCTGTACTGTGACTACCAGTACAGGGTTAACATGCACAGTGAGTGACATCACAGTACAGGGTATACACAGTGGTGTCACAGTCAGGGTTAAGCAGCTGCATGCTTGCAGCACATAGTACAGGTTGATCTTGTACCTTGGGCTTATATTCACTGGTTGGACACCACTGTCTGTCTGTGGGCGGCAGCCAGACACGGACTTAGGTGAGGGCCCTGGCTCCTTCTTCTTCTCCGCTGCGTGGCTGCGCAGCGCTCTAGGGGCGGAGCTGGCAACGTTCAGAAGACGTGCCTGTGCGGTGGCACGCTCCGAGCCTCGGCAGCCACTGCTCTCTTAAAGAGGCAGAGAGGGTCTCAGAGCGGCTGCGGGCACTTGTCATAATTTCGCATTACGCACGACGTAGCACGTCAGGTGGCGGGGGTAGGGGTCGGTGGGAGAGCAGCAGCAGCGCCTGATTGGTGACCGGAGGGTCAGAGGAGGGTGGGACTGAAAGACAGGGGTCAGGGACTTACCGTATTTTTCACCCTATAAGACACACCTGCCCATAAGACGCACCTAGGTTTTTGAGGAGGAAAATATTTTGAACCAAAAGGTGTGCTTTTGGTGGGTTTTGAACTAATGGTGGCCTGTGGATGTCACTGTTATGGGGATCTGTGGATGTCACTGTTATGGGGATCTGTGGATGGCACACTGTTATGGGGGGGATCTGTGGAGGACACTGTTATAGGGGGGATCTGTGGAGGACACTGTTATGGGGGGGACCTGTAGATGGCATGGTTATGGGGGATCTGTGGATGGTACGGTTATCGGGATCTGTGGATGGCACTGTTATGGGGATCTGTGGATGGCACTGTTATGGGGGATCTGTGGAGGACACTGTTATAGGGGGGATCTGTGGAGGACACTGTTATGGGGGGGACCTGTAGATGGCATGGTTATGGGGGATCTGTGGCTGACACTGTTATGGGGATCTGTGGATGGCACTGTTATGGGGGATCTGTGGATGACACTGTTATGGGGATCTGTGGATGACACTATTATGGAGGGGGATCTGTGGAGGGGGGGGTCAGAGGGAGACCAGCAGCAGCGCCTGACTAGTGACCGAAGGGTCAGAGGAGGCGGCGCAGGCGCGTGATGTCAGTGAGTGAGCGCCGCCCGCACTGCCTGTTACCGAAGCTAAGTGTAAAGTAGATCAGCGCTGATTTAAAGTTAAGGGTACTGCAGGATACGGATTACAGTTTAGAAATGTACACTCCTGTGAGCGGCGGGGCCGGAGCGAGGCCCATATGTCTACTTCATGTTTTGATCATTTTGTAAATGACATTTTCTTTTTTTGGGACGTTAGAAGGCTTAGAAGTTTAGAAGCAAATCTTAAAACTTAAGAAAATTTTCAAAACCCAATTTTTAAGGATCAGTTCAGGTCTGAAGTCACTTTGTGGGGTTTACATAGTAGAAACCACCCATAAATGGCCGTTTTAGAAACTGCACCTGTGTCTGGAGGAAAGAAGGTTTGTACACAAACATAGAAGAGGATTCTTTACGGTAAGAGCAGTGAGACTATGGAACTCTCTGCCTGAGGAGGTGGTGATGGTGAGTACAATAAAGGAATTCAAGAGGGGCCTGGATGTATTTCTGGAGTGTAATAATATTACAGGCTATAGCTACTAGAGATGGGTTGTTGATCCAGGGAGTTCTTCTGATTGCCTGATTGGAGTCGGGAAAGAATTTTTTACTCCCCTTAAGTGGGGAAAATTGGTTTCTACCTCACGTTTTTTTTTTTGCCTTCCTCTGGATCAACTAGCAGGATGACAGGCCGAACTGGATGGACAGATGTCTTTTTTCGGCCTTATGTACTATGATATTATGTCACACCCCTCAAGGTATTCAAAACTGATTTTACAAACTTTGTTAACCCTTTAGGTGTTCCACAAGAATTAATGAGAAATGGAGATGAAATTTCAGAATTTCACTTTTTTGGCAGATTTTCCATTTTAATCAATTTTTTTCAGTAACAAAGCAAGGGTTAACGGACAAACAAAACTCAATATTTATTACCCTGATTCTGTAGTTTGCAGAAACACCCCATATGTGGTTGTAAACTGCTGTACAAGCACATGGCAGGGTGCAGAAGGAAAGGAACGCCATATGGTTTTTGGAAGGCACTGGGATAATTTTAAGTTGCCATGTCACATTTGAAGACCCCCTGATGTACCCCTAGGGTAGAAACTCCAAAAAAGTTACCCCATTTTGGAAACTACAGGATAAGGTGGGAGTTTTGTTGGTACTATTTTAGGGTACATATGATTTTTGCTTGCTCTATATTACACTTTTTGTGAAGCAAGGTAACAAAAAATTGCTGTTTTGTCACTGTCTTTATTTTTTGTTTTTGAAATTTGAAAAAAAATATTTTTTAGTGTCTCCATATTCTGAAAGCCATAGTTTTTTTTTTTTTTGGGCGATTGTCTTAGGTAGGGTCTCATTTTTTGCGGGATGAGATGATGGTTTGATTGGTATGATTTTGGGTTGCACATGACTTTTTAAACGCTTGTTATTAAACTTTTTTTGATGTAAGGTGACAAAAAATAGCTTTTTTTTACACCGTTTTTATTTTTATTTTTTTTTACGGTGTTCACCTAAGGGGTTAGTTCATGTGATATTTTCGTACAGCAGGTTCTTATGGACGCAGCGATATATAATATGTATACTTTTTTTATAAATTTATTTAAGTTTTACACAATAACAGCATTTTTGAAACAAAAAAAAATCATGTTTTAGTGTCTCCATATTCTGAGAGCCATAGTTTTCTTTTATTTTTTGCCCGATTGTTTTATGTAGGGGCTCATTTTTTGCAGGATGAGGTGTCGGTTTGATTGGTACTATTTTGGGGGGCATACGCCTTTTTGATCGCTTGGTGTTGCAGCAAGGCATTCCGTTTGCTTTCCATCATAATAGCAGTCTATGAGAAAGCATAACGGATCCGTCAGGTTCCCGTTATGGAAGACGGAAAACAACGTCCTGTCGACAGGACTTTGTTTTTCGTCTTGCATAACGGGACCTAGACGGATCCGTTATGCTTTCCCATAGACTCCTATTAGGACGGAGCAAAACGGAATGCCTCTTAAAGGCTTCTGTTTTGCATTCTGTCTTATGGATTCCGTTATTTTCCGTTATAACCATGTTATAACGGAAAGCCATAACGGAAACCATAACGCTAGTGTGAACCAACCCTACCTGGTACGAAACCAGAGATATGAGCAGCTAAAGCATGGCCCCCCCCCCCCCCTCTCCTTTAGTCTGGAGGAGAATGAGGGAGCAGCTGCAGAGCTGACAGGCTGCAGGAGGAGAGAAAAATAGTAAAAATATATAGAAATGTGACATTATCATCAGTGTAGTGACCCACATAATTAAAATTACGTTATTTTTACCACACAGTGAACACCGCAAATAAATTCCACAAAATAAGGTAAAAATTGCAGGTTTTTTATCTTTCCTCAAAAAAATAAAATAATAAAAGTTATTTAATACCGGTACATTATATATACCCCAAAATGGTTCCTAAAAAACCTACAACAAATCTTGTCAAAATAAAAAAAACATTTTTAGAAGAAAAAATTAAAACGTTATGACTGCTGGAACACAAAGGGGAAAAATATTATTGGTCCTTAAGGCTAAAATTAATTATGTCACTAAGGGGTTAAAAATGCTATAAAAATGTGCGCCAACAAGATTTACTGCAGACACACATTAAAAATCTACAATTAAAAAAGTGACATTTTTGCGAACATTTTCCTAATTTTAACGTGACTGTTAGGCCTCATGCACATAGCCTTTGTGCGGCTGTTCTGTACATTGGGGACCACAATTTGCACTTCCCAATGCACGTGCAACGTCCGTGCGGGATCGAGACCTATTCAACTTGAATGGGTCCGTGATCCGTCCGCACCACAAAAAAATAGAACATGTTCTATTTTTTTTGCGGTGCGGAGACATGGACAGAAATACCACAGAAGCACTCTGTAGTGCTTCCGTGGGGTTCAGTGCCTCCGTTCCACAGCTCCGGATTGCAGACCCATTCAAGTAAATGGGTCCACATCCGTGATGCGGGAAGCACACGGCCGGTGCTCGCATATTGCGGACCCGCTGTATGCAGGCCGCAATACGGGCATGGCCGGGCAACGGCAGTGTGCATGAGGCCTTAGAACAGGGGTCTCAAACTCAATTTACCTGGGGGCCGCAGGAGGCAAAGTCTGGGTGAGGCTGGGCCGCATAAGGGATTTCACAAAAAAAAGTCCTCAAATGTCATTATTAACAGTTTTAATTATTTCTTCTGAACATCAAGTATCCTAAACATGAATAGAACATGGAGGGAGCCAGAGGGGGAGAAATGTGACAACATGGAGGGAGCCAGAGGGGGAGAAATGTGACAACATGGAGGGAGCCAGAGGGGAAACTTCACTCAATGTTGTCACATTTCTCCCCCTCTGGCTCCCTACATGTTGTCACATTTCTCCCTCTGGCTCCCTCCATGTTGTCACATTTCCCCCACCCCCACCATCCATGTTATCATATTTCTCCCTCCATGCCATCCATGTTGTGTTGTCACTCACACCAGACTCGCTACCCTTACATAACACAACCTGACCTGTCCTGACTCTCCTGCCGGCTGCCTGCGACTCTTCAATTCAATCTTTTTCTGACCGCTGTGGCTGTTTCAGACTGCTCGTCTCTGATAGTCCCTCTGCTCTGGCTGCTTCCCGCCGCCGCGGCGCTGCTCACTCACCCTGTCACAACCCCGTGGCCTGCCCTGAGACCATGTGACCGTGTGTTGCCATGACGGTACTCGCAGGCTGGGCGGGCAGCGTGGCGCTGCAGCAGTACTACAGTAAGTCAGATGATTTTTTTTTCATTCATTCATTTTTGTGCAGGCCGGCCGTTGGTGCGGGCCACAAAATATTGTACTGAGGGCCGCAAATGGCCCGCGGGCCGCGAGTTTGAGACCCCTGCCTTAAAAGGTTAAAGAATGAAGGCAGCAAATGTTGTACCTGTGGTGGCAGCCACAGCACTATAAAGTGTGCTGTGGCATTAGAAGAATTTTGATATCGCTAACTTTTTAGTCCAACCAGACCGTCTGTTACTCTGCTTTAATTCTTCTAGCGCCGTTCTATGGAAACAGTAGGCTTAAAGATCACACCAAATGCTTAAAGGGGTTATCCCATTTTTTTAAGTATAATTAATTGTGTTGTTTATGCCACCACCAGCAACTTTCCAAATATATGTTGTTAGCGATTCCTCCTCCTTTCCTCTATATTTGACCTTCTTTTACAGCCTTATTTACTGATGGTTGTTATTAGTTACGGGCTTGCGCATTTTCGCGCATGCACGATAAATTGCTTTCCTCCGTCCTGTTTTTTTTTTGCAGAGAAGAAATCTCTGTGCCTGAGCGCTTGTTCTGTCTCCTGCACTGGTCAGTCCAGTTTATCGACAGGATATCGGGATAGGAGAGTAGGAGAGCAGAGGTGGCTGCTGGAATGAATTCACATGGGAGCGCGCGCAAAAAGAAAGGAGGCAGAGTCTGTAGATCAGCAGAGCGCTGATCCTGCTGTCAATCAATAGAAAGGACAACGCCTCATGACTGAGCAGTTTCTTTAAGAGGACAGAGCAGCCACAGCATGGAAAGCAGAAGGTGGGATAACCCCTTTAAGATAACTTCTTTATTAACTTCAACTTTTCTTCATATATAACACTGCCACCTCCGCAGCAGATAGCCCATATACAAAACATGTGTTAAATAAAGTATCACAAAATTGTGGTTCAACTGTTCAATCTTGTCATTCAACATTAAATGGTGGATATATTTCTCTCTTCAGTATCTACTCTCACTTTAAGTTATTTAAGCACTTTATGATCTCTCTGAGAGGTATATCTGAGGTTTAACCAATAGTTCTACTTGCTCAGCTTGGTTTGCAGTTTGCTCTATACAATTGTTTTCAGCAGTTTGTTTGAACTATTCACAGATTGCTTTTTATGGCTCAGTATGATCTGGTATGAGCAGTTCGCACTTTAGTTTGGTTTGGGCAGTTCGCAGATTGTACGCAGTTTGAATGCTTTTCTGCAATTTAGTGGAACTGCAAGTAAACATACATAACTAGTTCAGTATACAGTATACAACAATACTAACAATAGGAACACCACATAACTGTTCTAAATACCTATTTTGGCCTCTTTGCTTCCATAAAACTCAGCTCTTAGTGGAGTAAATGTTTGTTCAGCTCTTCTCCTGGTCTATACTGAGAAGATTCAGCTAGGGGATTTCCCACACATGCTCAGTGTGAGGCTGGCTGTGATTGGTCAAGACTCCTGCTTAGTGTGAGGCTGGCAGTGATTGGTCAAGACTCCTGGGCAGTAACAACCGTTAACTGCTTTCTGTTGATAATTCTGCTGTGTCATTGAGCTTACCTTACATTCATTTTACTGAATCTTAAAGGCATATTATCTTTCTGCTTCTGTGAACACAATATATAACTACAAGACAAAGTTCAGACTAAGCACCTATATTTCTACACTCAGAAGTGCATGACCATAAGGCAAATTAAGTAGGTTAAAAGATGGCCGCACAATACATCTCAAACTAACAGAAAAACAAAAAAGGGGCTCATTCCAGAAATAGGAATGAAGGAAGTTCTTTGCGCACAATTTTGATCAAAAGTATGTCGGGCCCAAATGCCACTTCACGGCGACTTCCGCACATGGGTCCCTAACACTACAGATACTGCCTCTCATGGACTTACCAGTCTCCTTATTTTCAGGGCACTGTAGGAACCAGCTAAATTGCTTTTGTGCTGAGAAGTCCCAGGAACTTGGGCGGGTCTCAGTCCAAAAGAGTCTCAGACCAGGAGACTGGTAAGTCCATGAGAGGCAGTATCTGTAGTGTTAGGGACCCATGTGCGGAAGTCGCCGTGAAGTGGCATTTGGGCCCGACATACTTTTGATCAAAAATGTGCGCAAAGAACTTCCTTCATTCCTATTTCTGGAATGAGCCCCTTTTTTGTTTTTCTGTTAGTTTGAGATGTATTGTGCGGCCATCTTTTAACCTACTTAATTTGCCTTATGGTCATGCACTTCTGAGTGTAGAAATATAGGTGCTTAGTCTGAACTTTGTCTTATAGTATATTGAGGGTGGCGCCTCTTTTGGACTGAGACCCGCCCAAGTTCCTGGGACTTCTCAGCACAAAAGCAATTTAGCTGGTTCCTACAGTGCCCTGAAAATAAGGAGACTGGTAAGTCCATGAGAGGCAGTATCTGTAGTGTTAGGGACCCATGTGCGGAAGTCGCCGTGAAGTGGCATTTGGGCCCGACATACTTTTGATCAAAAATGTGCGCAAAGAACTTCCTTCATTCCTATTTCTGGAATGAGCCCCTTTTTTGTTTTTCTGTTAGTTTGAGATGTATTGTGCGGCCATCTTTTAACCTACACAATATATAACTGTTATATGACATCCAAAACATGAAGTGACTGTAAATAACTCTTCTTTTGTCTTTAACATATAAACATAGGAACTGTATTAAGTTTATTGGCAGGTCTAGCTGTATAAACATATAAGCCACATTAGCAACCTAGGACAGGTCTTAGCTGGCCAGCTACACCTGCTGGTTTTAGCCCTTACTCAGTGTAACAGCAGCTGCTATACACCGCTGTTCCCCCTCTTACCGCCGTGGTCCTGGGCGCCGTGCTCAGGGGTGATCCTTTCCGTCCACCGCTGCAGTCCTGGGCTATGTCGGTGTATGTGCTGTGGTTGTGAGGATTCCGCTCCACAGTTTCCACTCAACCCTGGGCACAGCATGCTTGTTGCTGGTTTCTTGTTACACTGCCCTAGGGGAGGCACGCATCACTTTCTGGGCTGTATAGGTTGGGTCATGTGACCTCGCTTACCAACTCTGGCTCTCCTGCATCTACTAAAGTGGCTCAGCCCCATTCCCAGATGCCTTAGTATCAAGGTCCTTGTGTTTGCTAAGCTCCTGATACTCACATGTTCTCCTGACTTATACCTTGTTCCTAGATTCTGCTACCTGTCTGATCCCTGCCTGCTTGCCTTGACTCTCCTGTTGTCGACCCGGCTTGCCTGACCTGTACCTGTGCCGCCTGCCCTGACCTTTTGACTGTCTGACTACGTCTCTGCCTCATCCTTCGGTCCTGCACTGTTGCTCCTAGTAACGACTCCGCCTGCCTGACTACGCTTGTACTTCTGGTACCTACTCAGGTACCTCCTGGTCCGCCGGGGGCCAGCTGCCTCGTGTGCCTACCCCCTCAAGAGGTAGCGACCTAGTGTTCCCCTCGGGAAAGTCTATCCCCACCATTAGGGGTACTGTGAAGAATCGAGGGGTTCACTTGGACAATGCCTTTAGAGGAGGTAGGACACACCCGCTGGTTCGTGACACTCAGTAAGTAAAATAGGTTGTTCCAGACATTGTACCAAATAAGTAAGAACTTCAAGAAGATCAAGAAGTTGACTGGAGAGGGGAAAACATTAAAGAAGTGCAGAAACACACTGGCTGCTTTCTTTCAGTTGTTTTAAACACACTGCTATTATTTTTCACAGAACTATATACCAAGCTGGCAGCTCAAGGGGTTGTCTTTTCTGCTGCACCTACAGTATCACAGTTCAGGATGCAGTTGAAGGAAGAAACTGAGCATGTGCTGCTTTCTCAGTGAACAGGACAAAAAAATAAGAAAAAAATAAACAGCAGGTGGCGCTATACAGATACATTTTATTGAATAACTCAGCGGCTATGCTAAATTTTTAATTACATGCAGTTACAAACAGGGGAGCACCCAGGAATTTTGTCTGGGCGGGGTCCGAAAAAAAGAAAAAAATTGTTGGCCCCGCCCATTGTTATAAGCCCCTCCTGCATATAATAAGCCACTCCCAACAAACAATGCACAGCTGAAATTATATTGTTGAGGTTGAAGGTAAGAGTCTTACCCTCATCCTACATAGACGCACTGTACTCAATACTCAGGGGGCTGACATAATGCTCCTGTACTCACACTGTCCCCCACGTAGCTCAGTGGCAGGAGCTGTTGCAGTTTCACTTCCTACCTCTTAGTCCTGAAGGCGTCAAAAGAGGAGTGGAGTAGGAGGAAGGTGTGTAGTTCCGGGTGGGGGCCCGGCTCTACACATCTTACAGAGAGGGGAGGGCCTGTCCTGGCTGCACTGCCTCCTTCACATTATACAATAGACAACAGCAGGCTACAACCAGGAAGCTCCTATGCTCTCTTCCCTCCCCAGATCCTGCTCAAAGCCTGTGGTTCCCCTCACCATCTGCCACCCGTCATCTCCCAGCTCTGAATCCTCCTTCCGCAAATGGCAGGGGGAGCAGCCGTAGCATCTCCTCTCCTACATAGCGCCACATACCTCTTACATCCAGTGATGTCACCTTTGATGTAGACGTTCTCTTCCTTTGATGTAGACGTTCTCATTCCTCATCTTCTCCATTCAGACCAGACCCCCATGATGATTTTTCAGCCATCTCCAGTCTCTGCAGAGATTGACAAACGGACATTAGTTTCCCACTTTTCCATCATCTTCTGAACACACCATCGTGCCCCCCCCCCCCATACAGTGCACGCTGTGTTTCCCAATACTATACTGCAGAAACTGTCCCCTGGAAAATATATGTATCACGCAGATAGTGGCCCCTTCAGGAATTATTGCCACACAGTGCTTAAAAAAATAGCTAAGCTATGCCCAGTACATGGTATCCCGGACACTAATATAAACATAATGTCCCCACAAGTAATTGTGCTAAGCTGATACTGTGCCAGGGTGCCCACCAAAATAGCAGTGCTCCCCAAAATGCCACAATAGAAATAATTCTCTGCCAGAGCACACTTAGTAGTAATAATGCCCCCATAGTGCCCATACTAGTAATCATGTTCCTATAGCCCGCCAGTAGTAGTAGTAAAGCTCACCATAATGCCCCCTTGTTGTAATACTTTTCCTTATAATATGCCAATAAAAGAAATACCCCCACTTAGTGCCCACAGTTCAGCTAATGTCCCCATAATATATGCCACTATAAAATACACCTATATAGTGTCCCAGTAAATGCTCCCATGTTGCTCCTTTCCCCCTTCCCCATATTGCCCCCATGATGTGCCAGTATAAAATACGCCATCTTAGTGCCCCCAGCACATGCCTCCATTGTGCTCCTTTCCCCATAGTGCCCCCCATTATTTGCCAGTAACAAAATTTCCCTTTTTAGTACCCCCAGAAGATGCCACTATAGTACTCCTCTTCCCCAAAATGTGTCAGGAAAAAAAGTGACCCTTCTTAGTGCCTGACAAAATGTACCAGTAAAAAATCCCCCTGCTTAGTGCTACCAGATGCCCCCAAAATGTGCCACTAAAAATTCCCCTTCTTAATGCCACAAGATGCCCCTATAGTTCTCTCTCCCCTACAGTGCCCCCATAATGTGCCAGTTAAAAATGCCTTTTCTTAATGCCACTAGATGCCCCATACTGCTGCTCTCCCCTATGCCAGTTAAAAAAAATGCTTCCTTAGTGCCCCCTATAATGTGATTCACGGAAAGCAAAGGGACGCTAAAACTACACTTTATTGTTACATTTAAAAACAGGGGAAGATTCCTGATCAATATAAAGAAGACCAGGGTATGTATACACATCAAAGATACACAAGTCCACGTCCTGGGACTCATGCAGTGAGGTCCCTGGAGTGCATGGTCCAAACGCCGGAGGTGTCAGGTGTGAGACAAATGGTCAAAGAAGGCTGGATGTGGCAGCCTGCCTGCTGAGTAAGGTGAGATTGAGGGCTAATTTTTGCCCAAAAACACCAAACGTAGGTATTCTCAACCAGCCAGCCACATGCAGCAGCTTCACAGGAGGTGCCAGGTGTTTATTAACCCGTACACACATTAACGGCCGAACTAGCGCCGGACGCTGTCACCACGCCAGTGGTACAGCTCTTGCTCTTTAGTGTACACGGCAGGCAGGGTCTCTGTGCTCCTGATGAGTCTTCTTCTAGACGAAACGCGTTGAGCAGTGGGCAGCCTTTTACAGCCGGTCTATGAGCATTCTAGGTTTTTAGACCCAGCATCTCCCTTTGGAATTGTGTGCATTCCCCTGAGTGTTTTTTGGGGATTTTGCAACTCCATGGTACCCCCCAGGGGAGTACTTACAAATACTTTCCTCCCTTTGGTGGGGATCCTTGGTTTTTTACTGGATCTTGATTGTTACAAGGTGTACAGGTTAATAAACACCTCGCACCTCCTGTGAAGCTGCTGCATGTGGCTGGCTGGTTGAGAATACCGACGTTAGTTTTTTTGGGGCAAAAATTAGCCCTCAATCTCACCTTACTCAGCAGGCAGGCCGCCACATCCAGCCTTCTTTGACCATTTGTCTCACACCTGACGCCTTACACCTCCGGTGTTTGGTCCATGCACTCCAGGGACCTCACTGCATAAGTCCCAGGACGTGCATTTGTGTATCTTTGATGTGTATACATACCCTGGTCTTCTTTACATTGATCAGGAATCTTCCCCTGTTTTTAAATGTAACAATAAAGTGTAGTTTAGCGTCCCTTTGCTTTCCGTGAATCCTACTTCTTTGAGACGAATACCTCCTTATCTAATTATCCGTTAATTCAGACCCCCTATAATGTGCCAGTAAAAAATAGAGCCCCAAAATGCCCTCATAGTGCTCCACTCTCCCATAGTGCCCACAAATAATGCTCCTATAGTGTTACTCTCCCCTATAGTGCCTCTATTAATGTGCCAGTAAAAATGCCATAGGGCCCCCATAATATGCATTTAAAAAAGTCCCTTTTAAAGCCACCAAATGCCCCCATAGTGCTCCACTGCCCCATAGTGCCCCCAAATAATGCTCCTATTGTGCCACTCTCCCCATAATATGCCATTAAAAAGTCCCCTTTAGAGCCCCCAAATAATGCCCCTATGGTGCCAGTGTCACTAGATGCCCCATATTAATTAATTTGGCCCCAGACTGCCATCCATTTATATGCCACCCCTGCCCCATATTAATTATTTGACCCGCCTTACGGCCATCCATTTATTTTACCCCAAACTGCCCCATATTAATTAATTTACTCCCCATTTGTCCCCACTGTCCCATTAATTTGCCCCCAAATTGCCATCTTCCCCCTCCCCCAGATAAACACAAAACACACAAAAAAACAGGCCAACACTTGTGTCCTGGATGGTGAGGCAGCCGCGCGACTCAGATGCACGATGACATTATCGCGCACGTCGCACGATAATGTCATTGCGCGGCGCCGGGCTTCTACCACCACTTAGGCCTCAGACCTACTCGGCCCGAAGCCCTGTAGTGCCGATAGGCGGCGGGGCAGGGAACTATGCGCTCCTGTGCCCCGCCGCAGTGCCATTAGAACCAGGGCCGTGCCGCCTGTGCGATCGGTGGTGCGGCCCTGGAGGATAAAAAAAAATAATTAATGGTTCTAGGGGGGGTCCAGACATGTTGGACCACCCCCCTGGGTGCGCCACTGGTTACAAATTTATTCAGATCCAGGTGCTGGTTTGAAAACTGTAGAATATTTTTTGTGGGAGAACCTGTTTCAGTTTAGAACCTGTTTCTGAGATATTAATACTGATGGGTCATCAGTATCTGAATGGTGGGGGTCTGATACCCAGGAACCCCGCCGATCAGCTGTTTGAGAAGGCACTGGTGCTTACAGTAGCGTTGCGGCTTTCTCTCAGCTTTTCCTAGGCCAGTGACTACACGTTTATCGGTCATGTGGCCTAGGTGCTGCTCAGCCCCATAGAAGTGAATGGGGCTGAACACGATACCAAGCAGAGCCGCTATACAATGTTCGGCACTGCGCTCGGTAAGCTGTGAGTAGGCTGCGGCACTCACAGGAGCTCCAATGCCTTCTCAAACAGCTGATCAGCGGGGATTCCGGAGGTCGGACCCTCACCGAACAGATACTGATGACCTATCCTGAGGATTGGTTATCTGTATTAAAGTCTCAGAAAATCCTTTTAAGTGAGTGTATATGAGCTGTCAGGAAACTAGAGTTAAGGACTACTGATGTATTTCACTGAGAAAGAAGAGTGTGAAGATACAGTAAACTAAAAGCTGTAAAAGACAAAGGCCGTGATTTATCAAGCCGGGTATGTGAAACCAGGGATGTTGAGTCGGTAGATAAATGCTCCGACTCCTCAGTTTTTGGTACTTCCGACTCCAACTCCTCTGTATTTAATATGCGAATGTATTTTATACATTCCTTAAAGGAAAGAAAGGCAACATACATGTCATTACCACAGAACTACTGGCTAGGAAGCCAACAGTCTATTGTATTGAACAGTTTAAGCAAAAGACAAACACAATGAAAACAACGTTTTATTTTTATTTTTTTATCAAGTGGCTGGACAGTAGCAGTATAAACATCAGGAGCAGGAACTTTACCAGTTCAAAAATGCAAACCACATTATTTGGTTGTTTTAGAACAAAAACAACACAATGGAAAGTATAAGTATTGCCGCTCCTAATTGTGCTTTGCGTGTCATATAGTAAAGCATATGAAAAGCATGCTTCTTCACGGTCACTTAACACGTTTGTTTTGCGGTAACGTGACGCACTGCATGCATTGGCCTTTATTCTTACAGTAGATAAGTAATTAATTATAAAAACAGTAGTATTAGAGTACACTGATGAGACACATGGACCCCCAGATCTCAGCTGCTGGTACAGGGAGCAGCTGAGATTCCACGCCGCAGTATTTGTCCTGCAGAGCGCCAATATGCATGCCAGGAACCTGGGGAACCCCATTATGGTCAATGGGATCGGTTGGACCCTGGGGGTGTCTAGTATATGTCAGATATGGCAATTCCGGTACTCTGTTCCTATCTGTGCCAGAACAGAATACCGGATTTACAAGTGCAGATTTCGAGCTAGTAGCTAAGTGCCCCCTACTTAAAAACAGTGCCCCCCAGGCTATGATCACCCACTGTGCTGCCTATTAGAAGCCCCCTGTGGACATGGTGAGCACCCCCAGGTACATGTAACATGATGAGAGCTGGAGGACTGGGATGAGAAGGGGCTATGTATAAAGCACTGGTGCTATACCTCTGTAGTGAATTATCCCCAATGCCCCCCAGTCTGCACACACCTCCCACAGGCCCCCTCCCCCATTATCACTCCGCGGAAGTTACCTGTGCGGGTGACATAATACATGTGTGTCCCAGCGCCAGAACTTTGTATGTGGAGCGCCCCCTCCCCCCGCCAGGATGGGAAACATCTGGGGAGCGCTGGCCGGGGCCGCCTCTCATTGGCTGCACACAAGGGGCCGGGGCCAGAGCTTTAAACCCGTGACGTCACGGGCCGCGGCTGCTCCAAGCTTCGGGGACCTGGAGGGGATTCCAAACTGCAGCGAGAGCGGGCGGCGGGGACGGAGGTGAGAGGCGTGCGGGGCTGAGCGGCGGGAGAGGCCGCCCGGCGGGTTACTTGTAGGGGGAGGCGGGTGAGAGCTGGGATAAGACACAATGCCAGACGCGGACAGAGGATGCGGGGGAGTGGTTATCGGGAGATGGACACTGCGTCCTGCCCATTGTGTACGGACCGCTATAGGCTCCCCTGTGCTCAGGTAAAGACCTGCAGAGCCTCACTAGGCCGGGTATGTATCAGCACCCGGTCACACACCCGGCCGCAGTCCTGCGGTACTGCACAGAACATGGCCGGCCTGCAGCCTGCTAATCCGTGATCCTGCACAGCTGAGCTCAGCAACCTCTGACCATCTGGTGTGCACAGCCGCATAATAGCTGCGGATTCTCAGCCCTCCCGACCCGGATATAATGATGGCCTGGAGACATATCAATATCTATCTATCTAAACGTATCTTTATCTATGTGTCCATCTCTCTCATATCTAATCATTTATCTAATATCTGTCTGTCCATCCGTCTATCTATCCATCATCTATCTCATATCTAACTATATCCCATCTACAGCTAACTATCGCCCTGCCCATCTCGTATCGCCCTGCCCATCTCGTATCGCCATCTATCCATCCTGGCAGCAGTTGTGACCCATCTTTTCTCATGTCTGGGTGACAGATCTGCGTTATTATTTGCACTGCACCTTCTTCGTTCCTGGTCATCAATGCTGTTTAGGAAAATTTGGGTGCCAATCTTTATGGGCACCGGATCACCCAGGGCTCGTGGTCCCGCTTTCCCATGCATTGTTCCAGTCCTCTCTTCTGTATTTTGTAATAAGTGGGCATCTTTCCAGAACACTAGGAAGGTTAGGTGTCTGACAACCTCTATAGAAACTGTAATAGCAGCTAAGCTGGTTGTCACGCCTCTTTACAGATATAACAGAAACAACTGGTGTAAGATGAGCATGGCCGGCCTTGGGGTGTACGACCCCTGAAGAGGGCACCTCTGGTCCTGATGGCCTGGGCACATGTGTGGGTGCCGGGGACTGATTTTTGGAGGGTATAATGGGTCTGTACTGTGTGACTGACCGCTCTGTGTTGCAGTATACTGCGTGTTGTCCCAGCGATGTTATCATATGATGTAGGAATTCTCCAGCTATTTGTGTATCTCCCCCACTGCCGGAGGTCCGCCTTTTGGCTACCAAGCCCTTGTGACAGATGTAGGGAAGTTGCACAATAAATGGTTTAAGTTTCACAAGAATGAAAGTTCCCCCTGAAGCAGATGTTGTCGCTGTAACAGGGCCGCCTTGTTGGCTGGTGGAGCCGGGAGAACAGCTGGGAGATCATGTAAAGCCTCTTTACTCTCCGACCGTCCTGGAATTTCATTTGGCCAAATGGAAACTGTACATTCTCTGCATGTTTTGTGGAATGGAATTGACCCACGTATTGGAGGAATTTGCCAACTTGCAGCACCGACGTTATTAAAGGGGTTCTCCGGGATTTATATATTGATAACCTGTCCTCAGGATAAGTCATCCATATGAGGTCGGTGGGGGTCTGACTCCTGCATCCCCCCGCTGATTGAAGAGGCCGCTGCACTCTGTGAGCACTGCAGACTCTTCCTAGGCCAGTGACATCACCTTTATCGGTCACATGACCTTGGAACTGCTCAGCCCCATTCAAGTCAATGAGCCTGGGCTGCAATGCCAAGAACAACCACTATGAAACGTACAGCGCTGTGCTTGGTAAGCTGCCTGGCGTGATGCCAGGCGTTGGATCCCCTCCAATCTCATATTGATGACCTATTCTGAGAATAGATACAAACAAAGAAATGCAACAGCACTCTGCAACCAGCGCTCTGCCCTGCCTCTATGCTAGAAGCTATCGGAGGTCGTTAGTGTACATTTTGATAAAAAAAGTAATAAGCCACTCGCCACGCCAAGGCCGCCTCTATGAGTGGGCCTAACGCTAAATCCTACCTGTTATCGGCCATGACAGCCACATAAAATCCAGGGAGTGCAGGTCATCGATGGGTAAATCCTGGAGAATCCTTTTAAAGGGGACCTGTCACCATAAAGTGCAGTGTGCAGGCAACATGTTCTAGAGCAGGAGGAGCGGAGCAGAGTTATGGGAAGAGTCTGCAAAACTTGTCATTTATGGATTGAAATTTAAGCTCATGCTGGGCCTAGAAGTCCGGTGGGTGGAGTGTGTATGTCGGGATGGCTGTTGCTCACTGATAGGAGTCTGGAGGGCGGTGCTAAGCTCAGAGCAAGCAGGGATTTAAAGAGGACCTGTCATCATTTATTTACATTTGAAATGCGCTAACTTTTGTTGCCTCTGTTCTCAGATTCCAGTGCACTTTTTTTTTTTTCAATTGACCCTTCTGTTCTCCCGCTTTGACGTCCAATATGTAAATCTGCAGTAAAGGTACAGGGAGGAGGAGCGTTGCCTTCTCCCTCCCTGTCCAATCGGTGTGGATGCACTTCTGCATCGCTTGTTTGGACAGTGTCACAGCAAGGGAGAAGGTAACGCCCCCGAGGAGAGCTGAGGTCTTCTCCCTGTATCTTTACTGCAGGTTTACATATTGGGCGCCAAAATGGAGTGGGGGCAGTAGCGAGAGGGCCAGTTACAAAAATAAAAGGCGCACTGGTATCCGGAGAACAACAGGGACAACAAAAGGTATTAGTTTAAAGAAAAACATCACAGGTTTTCTTTCTGTGAATAAATCACACGTTATAAGGAACATTGCCCATAAAACTATCAATCCGGTAAGCGTGTACTGCCCTATAGCCGGCCGTACACATTCATTCAGCCGACGGCTATCTCTTCCAACTCTACCATACACACATACGTTCGGTTTGGGGACAGTGTATGTGTATTCAGTAGGGAGAGTGGAGAAAGATCCTGGGAAAGCAAAAGGAACAGGCGAAAATGTTCCCTTTGCCTGATCCTTCTCTCGCCTGACTTCAATGGTTGGGGGCGAGTCGTGAGCTTCCCATACACACTAGGCCACGTGCACACGACGTATGTATTTTCCAGTCCTCAAAATACATGATTTTTTTTTCTTTTTTTTTTTTTATGGACCCGTTGACGTCAATGGGTCCATCGTTGGCATTTTGTGGCCAAGAAATAGGACATGTTTTGTCTACTGCGCAACGGACATACGGATGCGGAAATTACTATCATCCTTGTGCTTTCCACATCCACATGTCTGTTCCGTAAAAAGTAAGAAAATAAGAAAATGTCCTATATTTGGCCACAAAAGGCAACCCGTGGATCCATTGAAGTAAAAAAAAAAAATTTATGCAACACAGAAATCGCACAGACTTCATCCGTGTTTTGCAGAACCTGTTGTTCTCAGAGGTTTGGCTGACAATACACTAATGGCAGGTTCCCTTTAAATGTATATACTGGGACCTGAAGAATCAATGAGCCCTAAATAAATGGTGCTTTATAAAACTTTAATTCCTTCCTTGTTTAGTATACCGAGCAGTATATTGAAATGCATTAGACTAAATAAGTTATACATTCTTTGCACAGGGGGAAATGTAAAGTCTAGGTCACTTCTGCAGCTTGTATTCAAAGAAATATAGCAATATTTGTAAATAAAAAAGTACATTTAGTAAAGTATGCTGCCCCAGGAAGCAGGAGCCCTCTTCCCCTATGCCTCACCAGCGCTTTAAGGGTTCATGCACACGACCGTATGTATGTCGAAGAATAGGACATGTTCTAGTTTTTTGCTATACTGACTTGCGGACATACAGATACGGAATGCACGCAGCATTTCCGTTTTTTTTTGTTTTTTTTTGCGGCTGATTCTGCTGGTGTCCTGGAAAGGTGCGATGATCAACACGATGGCAGTAATATCCAATTGCAGGAACAGGTCCAGCAGCATCAGCTGTGACTCCTACTGACCTCCTGAATTACAGCCCTGTGTAAACAATGGGGTCAACAGGGCAGTAGCGTCATTTTGTTACAGTGTAGCGTAATGCAGCATTTCTGGACAACCCGTTTAATTCACCGTACATTTACCTGTGGGAAAACAATGGGTGTAAAGCCATTGAATCAGCTCTCAAATGAGCGTCCTTTTTCTTTCTGTATTGTTACTGGGACAAAAGCCATAATCCTTTCAAGGCTAATTTTCGTGTGACACTTTGTCAGGTGTTTTAGCAGGGAAAAAATAGTTTTCTATTGACATCTTCATATCCTATGTGTCAGTCTTTTAATGCTGGAGACATGCTATGTGATCTATTGCTGGCTAGTAGCGGACCGGGCACAGGGTGGGACCTTAGGGCTACTTTCACATTTGTGTTGTTGTTTTCCGGTATTGAGATCTGGCAGAGGATCTCAATACAGGAAAAAAAACGTTTGTTTAGTTCTCATGCATTCTTAATGGGACGAGGTCCATTCAGGATGTATCAGGATATCTTCCGTTCCTGTGTTCTGCCAGATTTCTATACCTCGGCAGAATGCTATACCGGAAGTTACACGGCTGCACAGGGATCAGCTGGAGGAGGGCTGCAGGAGAAGGACTTCATGCGCGTGCGTGAAACCGCACACCGCGCGTGCGCACTTAGGGGTAGGTAGATTTTCCCAGCGCAAAATGTTCCGTCAGATCTCCCTACCCCTGAGAGCGCTCACGTGCACAAATCATCAGGAGCAGTTAATCCTTACCGCAGAGCTGAGTGCAGAATATCGAGGTCACCACATAGCAGAGCTGAGTGTGGGATATTGGGGGACACCACTGTGTGGTGACCCCAATATCCCGCACTCAGCTCTGCGGTGTCCCCCAATATCCCACACTCAGCTCTATGTGGTGAGCTCGATATTCTGCAATCAGCTCTGCGGTAAGGATGAACTGCTCCTGATGATTTGTGCGCACGTGCGCACTCAGGGGTAGAGAGATCTGATGGAACATTTTGCGCTGGGAAAATCTACCTACCCCTATGTGTGCGGTTTTGCGTATGAAGTCCTTCTCTTGCAGCGCTGCAATGATTTTTTGCTAATCCAGTGGATGTGCACATGCGCAGCGCTGCACACGCCCTCCTCCAGCTGATTCCTGTGTGGTCGCGTAACTTCCGGTATAGCGTTCTGCCGAGGTATAGAAATCTGGCAGAACACCGGCAGCATTCCGTTTTGTTACCGGATGCAAAACTGCTGCTGTTTTGTGTCCAGTCATAAAAACGGGAAAAAAAGGATCCGTCACTAAAAACAATGTAAGTCAATGGTGACGGTTCCGTTTTTAGGAGCCTAAAAAAACTGATCAGTCATCTATTGACTTTCAATGTATTTAGTGACGTATAATTTTTTTTTCCCATTTTGATTTCGCGCAACCGCATCCTAACAGAATGGAAGCATCCTGATGTGAAAAATCAAAAGGATCTATTTATTTCCAGGATTGAGATCCGGCACAGGGATTAACAACGCAGGTGGGAAAGTAGCCTTATATAGCTTATCGCTGAAGTGCCTGTGCCTGCATGGCTAAAGCCTAAAATGCCATCCATTTCACCGGGGAGTTGATCAGACACATCTATGCCAGGCTTGAGAGCTGGTACAGGCACAGCAGCGATGCTCTGGCCTATACAGTGCTCAGTGTGGCCTTGGGAATACGTACTCTAGTACACAGCAGTGTACGCAAGAACAGCTTGCCAAATGTGATGGGCAAAGTAAATAAAACAAACATAAAAATCATTTCCCTCACATTTAGGCTCCATTCACACGACCGTATGTTGTCCGCAAAAAAACGGATCCGTGTCCGCAAAAAAACGGATCCGTGTCCGTTTTTTGCTGATCCATAGACTTCAATAGGGCCATGTCCTATTGAAGTCTATGGATCAGCAAAAAAACGGAATGCAATCTGTTTTTTTGCGGACACGGATCCGTTTTTTTGCGGACAACATACGGTCGTGTGAATGGAGCCTTAGAATAGATTTTAATAACGTATTGAAGGTTTAGTTACACTTTGATCTTTAAAATGTGCCACAAGAATGAGGGTTAGTAGAACAAGCCTTGGGTCTGAGCCCTACAATGTGAACTCCTAGGGATATTTTTATGGCTTAGACCAGGCTTCAGTACATCCACACCTACAATAAAAAAATCTCTGAACAATGAAAAAATTAACTCTGATGTTACCAATGACTTGCAGACGTGTTACCTCCTTCTCTACAGCCATATTTTAACATCCAGAGAAATTTTTTCTTTTTCTTTTTTTCCATCCAAGATGTGTCTTGGCAGTATTCCCCAATGTATATCGCTGACGGAAGGCTGCACTGTACACCCCATGTGCAGTATCTCTGTAAATAGATTACCATAGGTACCGTAGGTTCTATGGTGATCTTCGTTTAGTCTTCTGCGTTGTAATACCAGTGCTAAAGTTCAGCCAACTTATGTCGGTGTGCAACAGCATAAGGCCTCATTCACATGGCAGAATTCTGATCTAGATCTTGCATCCATATTTATATTGAAGGGGTTGTTCAGCAATATATATTGAAGACCTGTCATCAATATCTGATCAGCGGGGGTCTGACATCCGGCACCCCCACTGATCGGCTGTTTGAAGAGGAGGCAGTGCTCCATGCGAGCGCCGCTTCCTGGTCATTACACTAGGCGTAGACACCTGTGAAGCGGTGGCGTAATGTAGTTCCAAGTACTCACCACTAACAATATGATTTGATTGAGGACCGTTACAAGTACTCGCTCCATTCAAGTGACTGAAGCGAGTACTTGTCATTACACTGCACCGCTTCTGAGACTTCTGGCACGACGGGCAGTGTAATGAACAGGAAGCAGCGCTCACATGGAGCACCACGTCCTCTGCAAACAGCTGATCGCCAGGTGTCAGACCCCCGCCGATCTGATGGCCTATCCTGACGATAGATATATGTATGTAGCAGGACAACCCCTTTAACTATAATGGGGTCTGAAGGAGATCCGGCCGTAATTCAGCAAAAGTGCAGAGAATTGACCGGACAGAAACCGCTGCAGCGGATGTAAAAGTAGCTCTTTCACACTTGCGTTCTGAGGATCCGGCGGGCACTTCCGTCCCGCCGGATCCGTCAGAACGCAAGTTGCCTGAAAGCATTTGAAGACTGATCAGGACCCTGATCAGTCTTCGAAATGCTTTCAGGTTAACATGGCGCCCAGGACGCTACTGAAGTCCTGGCTGCCATGGTCAGTACTCCGCAGCAGTGTACTTACCTGCGCTGCGGCCCCCGGGCGCTCCTTCATGACGTCACAGGTCCCGGGGTGCATAGATCAATGAGCCGCCCGGACCTGTGACGTCATGAAGGAGCACCCCGAGGCCGCAGTGCAGGTAAGTACACTGCTGCGGAGTACTTACCATGGCAGCCAGGAGTTCAGTAGCGTGCCATGGTAACCGATCAGAGCCCCAGCTTACACTGGGGCCCCAATCAGAACTGCTGCTGCGCATGCGCAGAGCTAAACGTCAGGTCCGGCGATGCGCCAAAACGACATTTAGCTTAATTCCGGATTAATGCACTTCAATGGGCATTAATTCTGGATCTGGCGTTACGGCATGTCTTCCGGATTTTTGGACGGAGACAAATCCGCAGCATGCTGCGGTTTTGTTAACGTCCAAAAAACGTTCACATACTGAATGGAAGACATCCTGATGCATCCTGAACGGATTTCTCTCCATTCAGAATGCATTGGGATAATCCTGATCAGTATCTTTCTGTCCTAGAGCCCCGAGGACGGAACTCGAGGACGGAAAGCAAAAACGCATATGTGAAAGGGGCCCAAGCCAGATCCAGAAATGGAGACTACAGGAGAAATAGTATAGTTGAAAGATTAGCAAGTATTCAGATTTTTTTTTAGACCCATTCCTCATAAAAAGCAATGAAAAAAGCCCTCTTGTTGCTGGAGTATAGTTTGTGACAAATGAGCACCAAAATCTGGATTTTATTACAGATTTTGCTGTGGATTGTCCCTGGTTTTCACCCTACGCATTGCAAAGGGTGATATCTGCTATGGAAACCCACAGCATAAATTTACATGCTGTGGATTTAAAATCTGCTTGTAAGTCAGTTTCTGTGCAGATTGCACACAGATTTTATTTTTAACACAAGAGTGAATGACATTTGTTTAAAGGGGTCGGCCCATCTCACTAGGCTAGGATATGACATCAGTGTCCAATAGGTCCAGGTCCCACCTCTGGTACCCGCTCCTATCTTCAGAAAGGAGAGCACACTGTGCATGCGCTGGTTGTTGTCCATTCACTGCTATGGGAGTTACAAAAATAGGCAGGCGAGCAAGCTTGGCTCTTTTCCGAAGGCCCATTGCTGTGGATGAAGAGCTCTCTATTCACCGCTATCAGACTGCCATAAACAGCGCTTGGCCATTTTTCGGAACTTCCCCAGCGGTGAATGGAGGGTGGCTGTGCTTGCACGTCATGCTTTCCTTCACTTTGAGGCGCCTGTTCTGGAGTTAAAGGCCCTATTATAACAAGCGACAATTGCACGAACATTCATTAGATCATTCGGAATCAAGTGATCATCGTTACGTCTAATAGTTTTAAACGATCATAGCATTGTTTGATTCTCGATGATTGCAATCTTTCAGCATGTTAAAAAAAAAATTAGCGCTCATTGCGCGTATATCTGTACTTCTAATAAGTAATGTACTGTACTGCTGTCTGGTGATTAAAGTTTTTTTTTTTTAAATGTACTGATTTTGGGACTGTCGTGGAATTTTTCCTTTTTGGTTGGTGGATCGCTTCTCCAGCCGCTGGCACACTGCACTTATTTGGCCGTCGTGCTGCTCATGCCGTTTTTTAAGTTTCTTCTGTACGTCTAATAAGTCGTTTGACGCTCGTTAACGACTCAACGGGAGGTGTGTTTTGAAATTTTTGTGTGTAGCACACCTCCATGAGCAATCATCTGACCTGGAAAGTAAACGATTAACGAGTACACAGCAATTTTATTCCGGTCGCATCTGACGACAATTGCGATGTCCAATAATACTACGACTCGCAAACAATTGGATCTTCTGTCCTCAGCGCAACGAAATCTTGAGGTGTAATACAGGCTTTAGAGTGGGACCCACAGCTATCTGACATTGGGACGTATCCTAGTAATATGCCATCTGAGATGCGAATACCCCTTTGAGTCTGGAGTTGTATGGCAATCTTGGCTACACAACCAGGGTGGAAAATCCACTGCATTTTACAGACGAAAAGTGGTTGAGATTTAGGCTGGATCATGGCCACGACCAAAGATTGTTGTGTAGCAATGGAGCCATTGAATTGAATGGGGTCGCAGTGCAACCCCAAAATTGCAAAGAAAATAGTGTTGGATTTATTTATTTATTATTATTTTTTTGCAATTCTGGTGTTGTGGTAACTTGCTAGTCACAATGCAACCCTATTCAATTCAACAGCTGCAATGCCACACAGCAATCTTTGGTCGTATGATGAGAGTCGTAGTCAAGATCACAACAGTGGATTTTCCACCCACAATTCTGCAGTGGAACATCATAAGAGTATATGCCATGTTCGAGTGCTAGTGCCGGGAACACGTGTGTGCTGTGTTTCCCATGCTGTTACATTGGTCTGGAGCTGCTGGTGGCTTCATGATGCCAGTTCTGTGGAATGCGAGTCCATTGCTTGTCCAGCATTCTGCACCCGCCCAGGTAGTGTTGCTGTTTCTTAGTGACTTTTCATTTGACCCAAAAATTGCTCTTGATGTAGAGTTAAAAGGGTTCTCCCACAAATATTGTACAGTTTTCAAACCAGCACCTGGTTCTAAATACTTTTGTGATTGTATGTAATTAAAAATGTATTATAGATACAGAGTTATTCAATGAAATATCTCTGTATAGCGCCACCTGCTGCTGTGTGTGTTCTAATTTCTCTGTCCTGCTCACTGGGATGGAAGCACATGCCCAGTTCTATCCTTCAATTGCCACTTGCTGAAGCAGACAGGACATGCCCTTTGAGAAAGGACACATCCCCTGAGCAGCCCGCTTGAAATAAACCTAGCAGAATATTCGGAGCAATGAATGTGACGATCTCTGGATCCATGTAAAGTACAGGGCCGGTTCTAGCTTTGTTAGAAAGAGGTTGTCATATGCTAGACTATGCAAGATTTTAATTTTTACATTAATCATAGGAAAACCCTTTTAAACGGTACGGCTAAGGCCTTCTGTTAGCGCTGGTTGAATGAATGGCCCACTAAGGTTTGCTGAAAACTGTCTAGAATCCAGCCACTTGATAACCCAAAACTTTTCCAACAAAACCACATTGATTCTGCTTAAAGGGAAGTGGTGACCAGGTTTTCCTCCGTTAAACCACCATTATTGCGTTGTTCTGCATGCCTCTTGGTGCACAGGCGTTGCATGCCAAATAGTTGCTGGGGGATGTAATTCCTGTAACTAGTAATGTAGTTTGGGCTGTAATCACACCGATCATTGCTTGCCCATAGATCGCCCACAATCATTAAAAGCCATGCTGAAACCTGAGTTCGGGCTTCTGGACATGCGCAACGAATCATGGTGTCCTTGCCCCGACTTTATCTGTGTGCTGCATGTGCAGTGCGCTGATGAAACCCGGGCGAGTACACTGTGATTCACTGCACACACCCAAAAACCAAAGCTCAGCAGAATTCAGCATGGCTTCTAGGATGCCCTATGGCAGGGGTCGGTAACCTCCCAGCATTCTCCATTTACTGCTGTGGGAGCTCCAAGAACATCTTGGCAAGTTTCTATGTTGGGAGTTGTAGTTTCACGCCTGGAGTGCTGGAGGTTGATGAGCCCTTCTTCCATGGGATGTCAGTCAGGGCACAATAGGTATGATTACAGGAACGGAAGGCATGATGCTAAAGCTATTGAGGAGCAGAACAATGCGGCGGTGGTTTCGGGGAGGAACACCTAATCACAGATTCCCTTTAAATCCTCACTGGGGGTAAGAAAAGAATTAATGTTCTATACTTCAAAGTGCTGAGCCCCTGAGTCGTATGGACCGGTATTGGCTACAGATGTATACCGCAGAGAGGGGTGGCACAGTTCTAACATGTCTGAAGTCGTTGGAGTGGCTCCTACACAATGCGGAGGAGACAGATTATTTTTGCACTGAAATATTATCTGGATCTGCCTCGTGCTATTATTAACCTTGGGAAGTCGAGCGATGATGGTTGTTTTGTTGACTTTTCTGATCTGTATACAGATATACTACCCCGATTTTTTGGGGAAATAACATCTTTATGCGTCACTCCAGACCTTTGCTGATTGCAACTGGTGGATGATGTTTATGGACTCCTTTTAGAAAAATCTGTTTTTTAGAATGCTCAAACTGACTCTTCAGATGTGCATAATTGCCCGTCAATGCAAATCCCACCACAGACGACATCTGCACGGAGTTTGTATGTTCTCCTACTCTTTATGATTTCCTCCTATGTCACAGGCTACATAGCATAAAGAAAAGTGGTGTGTGCTGCCAACGTATGCCCTATACAGGCCTCGGTGGGAAAACAACGGGTAAGGCCTCATGCACACAAACATATTTTGTTTCCGTGTCTGTTTCGTCTTTTTTTTGCAGACTCCTACATTTCAATGGGTCTGCAAAAAATGCGGACAGCACACCGTGTGCTATCCAGATCCATATGTCCATTCCGTAGCCCTGCAAAAAAAAAAATATCATGTCCTATTCTTGTCCGTTTTAGGCATTGTTGCAATGGATCTGCAAAAAAAACGGATGGCATACGGATGTCATCTGTGTTTTTTTTTTTTTTTTTTGAGGACCACAAAACACATACAGTCGTGTGCATGTAGCCTAAAACCAACATGGCAAGGGACTTGGGAATATAATTTGATATTGGGCTGCATTCACATCTGTTTTGGAGATCTGGCATCCTGATCTGGTGCAAGTGTTGGATAGACAAAAAAAATGCGGCATGAAATGCTTTTTTTTTGTCTGTCCGAAACCCAGCATTTATGCTGAAAATCGGCTGGATCACCACTGGACGCTGTTGAAGTCAGTGGGCATCCGGCAGTGAAGTTCAGTATCGGGCAGGCTTCTCTGTGAGGGATCTCCAAACAGAGATGTGAACGAGGCCTTAGACTAAGGGCTTATGCACAAGACCATGATCACCCCTGGAAACCTGGTCTGTGTGTCTGCCAGATCTCCTAGCCCGACCACGGCTCTCCTGAACTGACTGTATCCTAGTGGTTTATGATAGGTTTAGTTGATATCTGATCACAGTTCTCTTGTACCGAACTGTGAGTAAAACACTGATGCAGTCAGTTCAGGGAACTGCTGTCAATCCAGGAGATCCGGCAGACAGATACTGTGATTAGTGTTGACCGAACTTGTGTTTTAAGTTCTGCGTCCAAAGTTCGGGTTATCGAAGAATCCCGTTATGGATTCCGCTACCACGGACCATAACGTAATTTGGAATCCATAATGGGATTTTT
Organism: Bufotes viridis; assembly: GCA_033119425.1. Classification (NCBI taxonomy): domain Eukaryota; kingdom Metazoa; phylum Chordata; class Amphibia; order Anura; family Bufonidae; genus Bufotes; species Bufotes viridis. The sequence continues at coordinate 408,684,982 of CM065591.1, read as the reverse complement.
CGATAACCCAACCTTTGGACGCAGAACTTAAAAAACAAGTTCGCTCAACACTAACTGTGATAGGCCCGGGAAACAGTCATGTGCATGAGCCCTTAGCTGTAGGAACCAGCATCAGGCAGCTGCTTCCAAGGCAAACAAAATCATGGGGTACATTAAAAGGTCATCAATAGATGCACATGAGGAAAATATATTTCTACGGCTTTGAAATCTGCAGATGACCTAAATTTTGACAGTCAGTCTAAAGATGCACCAAACTAGGCACAGCAGCTCAGGCTGGATGATAAATCTGGTGCATGGCTAGATACTTTTGTCTCCGTTTCCATCTATTGGTTGTCTTCATTTTGATGCAGCTATGTTGTATCTTAAGCCGTTCCCTCTTGGCGAGCTAGATGCACCTATTTTTGTTCCATTTTACATCAAGGTCTAGGCACAGTGATATTAGTAACTATGGGCCTTTGTATGCGGTTCTTGGGCACTAGTGTATGAAAAAAAAAAATACATGGTATATAGAGCTTCAGCAACTAAACAAATAAAATGGGTTGGGTGGAGTGCAGTACCTAGAAAAATTATCAAAAATGGGTAGCTAATAACAAGACAGCTGAGGGGTGACATAGTTAATGAAAGAGAGATCTCCGTATAGACCGTTGAACAATTTATACCCAGGACTGTAACTATAAGCGCTCAGTTCCCGTGCTGCAGACCACTAATGCATGGGCACTGGCCGTGTGCACACAGTTTATGGATGCGGACCCATTGACTTGAATGGGTCCGCGATCTGCCACACACGGCTAAAGATAGAACGTTCTATCTTTTTTGCGGTGCGGAGGCACATGTGGGAAGCCCACAGAAGTGCTCTGCAAAAGGTAGGTGAAGTCCAATCTTCGGTCAGATGTTGTGGACCTATTCAAGTCAATGCCCGGATTGGTCATTTACGGTCTGTAATACGGGCACTGAGCGCTTATGCTCGTGGGCATGAGTACTAATATAGGGTGTCCTTTACATCTGAAGCAAAGAAGTTTTCTACACTAAAGGCGCATTTACATGCACCAACTGAGCAGGCAATTATCAGAAAGGGACCTTCCTGATAATTGCCTTCTTGTCAGTGGAGGAAAGAGCTGTATTTACGTGCAGCGATCACCTCTACTGTACGGGGACGAGCGATGGATACGGCCATCGCTCATCCTCCTACAGAGTCATTGTTCCTGGACAGCAGATTGCTGTGTACACATCACAACCTGATGCCCGGAGATGATGATTTAGGGGTCCACATGAAAGGTTATTTCACAGGATGAACGAGCGTTTGTGCTAACTTTCATTCTCGGTAGTCGGCCAGACAATTGTGTTCTTTACTGTAAGAGCAGTGAGACTATGGCCCTCTGCCAGAGTAAGTTGTAATGGTGAACTCCCTAAAAGAGTTCCAAAGGGGCCTGGATGCCTTTTGAGGATAATATTACGTTATATGTACTTTGGTTTCTGGAGAAGGATGTTGATCCTGCAGTTTATTATCATATTTGCAGAAGGATTTTTTTTTTTCCTAAGATGACCTCATTTTTGCATTCCTATGGATCAACATTGCAGAATGTTAGGTTGAAGTAGATGTACAATTGTCTTTACAACCTGAAAAGCTCATATCAGTGAGCAGGTCAATTTTTGGGAAAGAACATATGTACCAACGCCTATTCCTGATATTTGACCCCCTGTAAATGACAAACGAGCTAATCCAATAGGTTATGTGGCACCAAAGAAAATTAGGGTCTCCAGGCCACTCGTTATCCTATGTAAACAGGGAGGTGCTGCCGACAAACAGTGAAACTGTATGTGGACAAACAATCGTAGTAACGATCGTTCATCTCTGTACAGCAGCGATGATTGCCGCATGTAAATGCTGCTGATTAAATGGGTAATGATCATAATGAATGTTCATTCCCGATAATTGCCCGCTTTATTGACCCATGTTAAAGGGCCCTTTCTATGTGACTTTCCCAATTCCTTATACACTGGATACATTGTTGCTATTGTGTGTTGTCGCTGCGGCACAGTAGTGTGACCTCCATACAAAACTATTTTCACATAAAGCAAATGAGCTTCTTTTAAGTTTCCAGCGTAAACTAACAAATGCATTTTCTTAAAATAAACAACCGCCATAGACGTCTTCCGTGGAGGGCTTAACTTCAACAGCGTGGTTTGGAAAAACAATGGCATTGTGTGATTGCATGCTATCATTTGATCTTCCTGCGCCGACTTTGTATACTCTGTGGGGTGTCTTTTGTGAATGGATATTTTTACAATGGAAAAGCTTTCAGACGTATTCTGTAATGGTAAAACAGATGTCTGCTTGATTCCAGAGATTAGTGAGAGACTATAGAAAACAAACAATGGCCCCTCTAGTGGAAATATCACTCTATAGACGACGTAAGCAGTCTGTTCAGACAAGCACTCGATAAATGTACTGCTACGATACTGCTGTTGGATCATCGACCAGTCCAGACAGCAATCACAGGGATCACCAGACGGCTGCTGTAGCAGAGTAGAGTGGTCACTGTACAGGGACAAGGACTATAGCAATAGTCAGTAACCTTTGGCAAAAACTACAACTTTGAGTATGCTGGGAGTTGTAGTTTCACAACAGTTGAAGGCCCAGGGGTTGCTCACCCCTAAACTATAGTAAAGGTCCTTTTTCGGCCAGATTCACACAGCCCGTGTGTCGACTGGATTTGCCGGACCAACCGTGGCTCCTGACTGATGCAGTCAGTTCCTATCTGAATGTGGGTCAGTTGTACTGCACTTCCATGATATCAACAGGGGAGCTTTGGTTGGTTCGGGTAATGCGACCGATGCACGGGCCGTCCTTTCCGGACTGAGCATGGTTGTGTGAATCAGATCTTAAACTGACCAATGTTACAGGCAATTATTGGGAACAAACCAAACGTTCCCAATAATTGACTGATCTGCTGACATGCTTTGGATTAAAAAAATATGCACTGCAGCAATTCTCTCTGCCGTGTGGGGATAGAGAATAATTGTTTCTGGGCAGCAGATCCCCCTATACACAGGCCAATCTGCCACCCAAAAGTGATGGATTCTGGTGCTGGTTGAGAGCTGCTTACTCATCGGATGATCTCTGGAACCTTTACATGGAATAATTAGTCCAATGATTATTCCATAAAAGGACCTTAAGACTATCTGTACACATTGCAGGTTAGGATACTTTCACACTAGCGTTTTTTGCGGATCCGTCATGGATCTGCAAAAAACGCTGCCGTCACCATAATTCAACCGCATGCATCCGTCATGAATGGATCCAGTTGCATTAGGTCTTCTATAGTCATGATGGATCCGTCTTGAATACAATTGAAAGTCAATAGGGGATGGATCCATTTTTTTATTGTGTCAGAGAAAACGGATCTGTCCTTGCACACATTGTAAGTCAAAGGGGACGGATCGGTTTTCTCTGACCCAATTTGGTACACCACTTTCAATGGTGTTCAAGACAGATCCATCATGGCTATAGAAGACCTAATACAACCGGATCCGTTCATGACAGATGTATGCGGTTGTGGTAATGGAAGCGTTTTTTGCAGATCCATGACGGATCCACAAAAAACGCTAGTGTGAAAGTAGCCTAACCCGCAATGTGTACAGATAGTCTTAAGGTCCTTTTATGGAGAGCATTGCAGGCAGCGTTTTAGTGTTGCGGATTTTCTGTTGGTAATAACCACATTGAAGTCTGGGGAAAACCACTCTATATAGGGTGCAGAATTGCACAAATAATTGACATGCTGTGGAGTTGAAAATCTGCATGTCAGCTGAATTTCCGCATGGAGGAAAAAACCAAAATTAAGATTTGTCAAATCTCATTCACTTTGCTGGTACAGCATTAGGGCTCATGCACAGGAATGTATTTTCTTTCCGTGTTTTTTTGCGGATTGTATGCGGAACCATTTATTTCAATAGGTCCACAAAAAAAAAAAGTTCAAGTTTCTCTGTGTGCATTCTGTTTCCGTATGTCTGTTCCGCCAGAGAATAGAACATGTCCTATTATTGTCCACATTACGGACAAGGATGGTACTGTTCTATTAGGGGCCAGCTGTTCCGTTCTGCAAAATATGGAATGCACATGTATGTTATCAGTATTTTTTGCGGATCCGTTTTTTGCAGACCGCAAAATACATACGGTTGTGTGCATGAGCTGTGTTTTTACAAAAATTCACGCTGAAAAGCCGCACGTAATTCACATTGTGCAGGCAGGTACCCTCGCAGGGCATCTAAGGCACAGTCTACTGTAATCTCCAGCTCGTGGTGAAGAGGCAGAGTAGTTTTGACACACGGCGCTCAGTCGGTTACAGGCTCTCATCTCTGCGGGGTCGCAGATTTTGATGCATGGAGTTAATCAGTTACCATAGTGATTAAACTTGAGGAAAAGCAGATTTATGGAAGGAGGTTTTAATGTTCACATTCACACATGGACTGTCTCGTCTCTGGAGTATTATGCAAAAATGTTTTGCAAGTTGACTAATTCATATGTAGAATTTAATAATTACATGGAAAGTCTGACAGGTTCAAGTTAAGACTCTTGAAAAACAATGGTTTACAGTGTGCAGTGTGTGTATATCTACGCGTATCCATCCATCCACAATGTCCAAGTTTTTTACAAGTCTGCTTTTCCACCTGGACCTTTGATGTTTGCCCCCTCATGCAAGGCGATGGATCCATGAAAAAAAAAAGACGGCTCACGAATGCCATTCGCACACGGTCCAACATGTATGAAATGCACTGATTCAGTACATAAGGGAAAAAGAGACAAGAATGCGTTCGGTGACCATACTGCTTCCACGCGTATTGATGGAAAATAGTTTCTAGCAGCAAGTTTTACAATGTTTGTCTGAATGTAGCCTTGCGCTTTCCTGCATAGTAGTGATTCATAAACAATCCATTGGTTGTAGTAAAATATGGTGGAAGCGTACTGGTTACGTCATCTTGACCCCCATCAACGTTCACACAGCACTTCTAATTAAAGAGCAGGAGGATATGCCCTACGTCGCTCCCCTAACTAACCACTTCCTCTGGGAAGCTGAAGTCACATCCTCTTCAAGTGCCTCAGACGCTCTGTAACATCACGCGTGGCAGCCACGAATCATAGGACAACATTTTCTTCTTTTGATGGATTCAGGACTTTAAACTCACCCTTTTCTGGTACTTATAGTCAGTCAGCCCAGTTACATTGCCAATGCCTCTTGGTGCGTGGGTAATAGCTCGTTGGAATGTGACTGCTGGAGATTTCACAATGTCTTCCCTTGCTTGGTGTTCCCTCTGTATTTGGGATAATGAACAGATAGTCTCTGGTATTTTTACCTGGCTGATGGGTTTTATTTTGTTGCTATGTTCAGTTGATTGACATTCTCCCTTTAATCGTCGAGGCTTGCTTTAGGTGGCGTTTTCACGGGGTGCCTGCAGCCCCAACCGCCCATGGCTGACAATAGGCGCATAGATTTGAAGGGAATACCTCTATTACCCTGAAAAATTCATGCAGCCTTTGCTTGGGTAGCATTTTGGCTCTCTGGTTTATCAGATCCAATTCATTTAGTTTAGTATTTAATTTTCTTTCTTTCTAGTTACGGCTGAAACAAGAACATTCCTTTATTTACTATAAAACTGGTAACTGTATCGAAGTGGCGTGTATAAGATGCATCCCGTATGACGGAACCCTTTCTGGGCTCCATACGGTTGGTTATGAATTGCTGTGGTGAATTTCGACAGGGAAACACCTTTTAAGGCTCCATTCACACGTCCATAAGTGTTTTGCAGATCCGCAAAACACGGACACCGGCCATGTGCACATGGCCTGCACTATAATAGAAAATGCCTATTCTTGTCCGCTATTTGGGGGGGGGGGGTTCACAGCAGTGACAGACGTTACCAATACACAAACCGTGCAGATGCTTGGGACTCTATTGACCATGGGGGCGGCCAGTTCACCTGCAGTGGGGGCCCAGAGGGGGAGGGTATTCTTCTCAGGTCAAGAGCAGCAGCATAAGTACCCAGGGTGCACTGCTAAGAGCCCAGCGGCGGTGGGGCTAAATTCACGGAACTGGCAGTGTGATGGGGGTGTCCCCAAAAATAACTTTGCTCTGGGTCCTGAAATGCCCAATCTGCCTCTTGGAGCACAGCACTGGGTCACATCACCCACAGGGAGGACAACCCCCCTTTTTTAGGGTCATTGTGTTTGCTGCCTTTGCCAACTCTTTAATGTTCTACATATTAAAGCTTTAATAAGCAATGTGAACACGGCCATGCCTCTAGTTGGACTTTCATCTAGCTTATCCATCCATGCTGCAGACGACTGTACTGCTCGCTTGGCCTTGAAGGCATTCATGCGTAGAAATATGGCACGGGCACAAAGATTGGAAATGGTTTGCGGCATGTGAATGTGAATCCTAGAACAGGACATGCAATGAGAAAGCGCGGTCAGTCTGTGTCCAGGATCCTTTATGTGCTGTAACTTGGTATGAGGATGAAGCTATGATCATCAATGGGAGTTGACAGGTCTGCTAATGTGGTATTTGGCACTCTCCAGGCCTTCCTGGCAGCGTTTGAGCCAAGTAACATAAGGCTGGACTCTGCTCCAATTAGGACTACAGTGTGACTCATTTGGGGTCCTGGTAGTGGCGTTTCTCTTCCATCTGCAGGATGTACATTGTTATAGTGATTCGTCAGACGGGTCAGCCAACCCTGGTAAAGCGGGCCCGTCACCTTTCCTGACATGTCTGTTCTAGTAACTACTTTGAATTCCTCGTAAAATATCTGTTCTGGAGCATCTGTTCATATAACTCTCTGTTCTGCCATTGTATTATTCCAATGAGAAATTTATGGATAAGAGGCCAACTTGGGCGTTACCATTCCCTTTGTCAGCGAGGTTTGTCCCTCCACAGTCTGCCACTGCAGCACCGATTGGCCAGTGTCAGGGACACCCCCCCCCCCCCCAACTGGTAACTCCACGGTTGGCGATTTATTCTTTATCTTTTATTAAGAATGGTATAACGTTGTCACAATAGATGCTCGAGAATTGTCATTTCATGTGGAATCAGTGGTGTAACTTCAATATAGGCAAACTATGCAACTGCTACAGGACCCAATAGGGTGGGTGGCCCAAATTCTTCTTCTCCTGACAAGAAAACACTGCATTTTCATGCAGACACCGCGACGAGGCTATTTCAGCTTCCATCCCAGTAAAGGGCAAGTGTAAAAATTCCTATGCACTGAGCTCCCCCTAGTGGTGGCTTCAGGCAGCCAGCTTTGTAATAGAGGGGAGCAGGAGATTTAGGCTACTTTCACACTTGCGGCAGAGTGATCCGGCAAGCAGTTCCGTTGTCGGAACTGCCTGCTGGATCCACCAATCTGGATGTAAATTCAATGCATTTGTAGACTGATCCGGATGTGGATCCGTCTCACAAATGCATTGCAATAACTGATCCATCTCTTCGCTTGTCATGCGGATAGATGGATCCGTCATGTATTTATTTATTTTTTTACAGTTTTAATGGTCTGCGCAGACCGGAAGGACGGATCCGTCCTTCAGGTATTTCTAATGCCGGATCTGGCACTAATACATTTCAATGTAAATTCCGGCAACTGATCCGGCATTTTGGATGGAGATGATACCGCAGCATGCTGCGGTATTATCTCCAACCAAAACACCCTACAGTGACTGAACTGAAGACATCCTGACGCATCCTGAATGGATTTCTCTCCATTCAGAATGCATTGGGATATAACTAATCAGTTCTTTTCCGGTATTGAGACACTTTGACAGAACTCAATGCCAGGAAAGAAAAACGCTAATGTGAAAGTACCCTTATCAATGTATTTTGCCAGTTGTTTGGTGTAGATACATTGAGAAATATGTTCATGAAGCACCTGTTCCATTTTTTCCGACATTGAAATCTGATAAAGTGGGTGAGGTTGAAGGTGACATTTTTATAAAAAAAAATGTAATTAAAATTTCTTTCAAAAGAAAAAAAAAAAAACCATCAAATCTGGGACTTTGTGTTGCCGCACGTGTCCTAGGAAACTGGGGGTGGGGGCAGGAGTGCCCATACTAAGTTTTGCTTTGGGGCCCTATGAGATCTGTGTACGCCACTATGTAGAATACAATAATTTACTAAGAGACATGGTGGGAGTGGTGACATGTTCTGTATATACTTGCTGCAGGCCTCATGGCAAAGTTACCGTATATATGTATCATTTATTCTAGCCCTTTCTTCCTACTTGGACCTGCTATGTCAAATGCACTAATAATCTGTATATTACTGAATAATGGTCATCATTGCCCAAGTCTGGAATTAGTAGTTGACTCAGAATCTGAGGTTTGAGCAGTAGCAGAAATGCCAGACATGTGATTTGTTTTTCTTTTTAACTTCCTCCAAAAATGCAATTTACCGAAACCATGAATACGCCTTACCATCGTGTTTGTCACAGGCACTGTGGTTTTGCTGTACTTTAGCTTTGTCGGCAGAGAATTGCTGGACGTGTGATGAAATTTCTTAACTTTTGGCATCTCGGTACATCACATGTTAGAAAAGGGCCCTTTCTGTGTTGCTGTTCATATCGCATATGTGGGTGTGGAGGAGCCGAGTATCGGGAGATAAGCCTCAGGGGTCCACGCAGTCTGCTTGGTGAGTGAGTTAATATGTGGTCAGTATAGGGGAATAGCTGGAAAGTGTTTGCATTAAGTAAATCTAGAGGGATGAGCTCATTTATAAAGGAGCCAAGGGAACGGCAGATATTAGAATGATGCAATTCATTTTTTGTTATATTACGGATTTATTTTTGTTTTTTTAACGGTGACATGCACACTGATTAAAGGGGAAATCCAGTTAAAATGATGCAACATAGACGGTATTTTTGGTCCACATCCAATCTGCATTTTTGGTGGTCCGCATCCGTATGTCTTCCTGAAAAGAAAAATGCAGACAGGAATAGGCATTTTTAACATGGGGCGGTGTGTGTGGAACGGGAAATTGCGGGATGCACACGGCTGGTATTTGTGTTTTCTGGACCCACAATTAGAGGAACAGCAAAACGGATGCAGTGGTTTGCATGGGGCCTTATACAGCCTAACCTGAATTAAAGTGGTTTTTCCATTAAGACAACTTATCCCCTAGCTACAGGATAGGGAATAAGGGGGAGATTTATCACCTCCCTGCGCACTTTTGTCACATAAAGTTGAAAACGCCATGTGCAGCGCCCGGGTCCGCAGGGGCGACACGATAGGCATGGTGGGTTGATGGGGGTAGTAGTCGATCTACTCACGGTTAGCAGAGCCTCCCTGGGCCAGCATGCAGTGATGGAAAGGACAGCACCAGTTCCTCGGGGCACTCTGTTTGTCCAGGGAATCCTGCCAGATGGTATTCGAGGTGACCTGAGTGAAATGGTTTTTTGTTAAGGTGCCTCGGCGGCAGGGTCCCTGGTGCTCGTGATGCCAGCACCGTTAGGTGCAAAAGAAAAGTAATAAACGGAGTCCAGACCTTGTGTGAAGTTCAATAGCAGCTTTACTTTGGATAAACGTCTCTCCAAAGGTTTACAGACTTTATCTTGGTTCCAGCAGGTGTTAGCATAAACTCTGGCAGGCAAACAAACTCGACTCTGCTATATCTGTTGCTCTCTGGCTCTGCACGACAGGCTGACTGTATAACTTTGCTTTCTGCTTTAGGATAAAACTTCTCTCTGTGTACTCTGACTCTAGATGAATCCAGGGAACTTTCTTCCAGGCTGATGAGGCTCCAGGCTGCGGCCTCTATATCCAGCAGAGCTTAGGGTGCTCTAGCTGGCTTAAACAGAACACATCCAGGAGGGACGTGGACCTGCTTCCTTCCTTGGCAGGGGGGACTCTCAACTCACTCCTAACTAACTACTCTCATCCTCTCCTTAGAGAGGGAGTTTAGAATGGAAAGAAGGATTCCATTCTCTGTAAAAGTAGCACTGCCATGTTTGCTGCCACCTCTGGTGAACCAGGTACATTACATCTGAACAGAACAGGTACAAGAAATAGATATGCACATTGTGACGGACCTGAAATAAATGCATTAGGTTAACCAAAGGAGACAGTAGCTGGGTGCGGAAGTGGTAATGGCACTCCGGGTCATTACACATGTTTGCAACATTTTAGGCGCTACTCGCTACGAATTTTGTCGCAAGTGTTGTTTCTGTGCTGCCTTTCCACTTTCCCTTTCCTCTGGCGAATAAAGACAATTCTACAGCAGCTCCAAGCCTATGCACAAATGAATACATTTAGCGCTTGTGCTTTATTACTTCTTTTCTTCCTCTTTGGTTTGAATAGTATATTTACATACAAGGATTTGGGACTTTATGGCCATGTATGATGACACAGCTTGCATCCTTCTTGTGTATCCCTTTGACATGTCAACAAAAAAAAAATCCCCCAAAAAACTAGAAATAGAATTTTCCTTTTATCAGGACAAAAGTTGACAGTAAAACATCAAACTGTTTAACAAAGTATCTTGTTACAGGAAGCAATTTGCCAGGAAACTCGCATGATGAAATTGTACGGATCTTTCCTGTCCGAAACAAGCACTGGACACAATACGGCATGTAGATGGGCTGTAACATTGTTCAGCACGACGCAAAATGCATGGGGACGAATGATCGTTAATATGACCATTCAGCCCCATTAAGTCTGGATTTGTCTGCAGCACCAACCCCATAGCCAATTTTCCACCGATAATCAGATTCTCATTTGTTGTAGCAATCGAAAAACGATAACATCAGCAGGGGTCCGACAGACCGCCCATCAGCTATTTCAGTGTAGCTCTGGTGCCGGAACTACAAAGCTCTGTCCATCATGCAGTGGACCTGGTTATTGCATCGCTGCCCCCATTAAAGTCAATGGGAGCAGGTCTGCGGTAACCGCTCCATCCACTACGCAATGGACAGAACTGTGCATTTTCAGCACTGAAACAGCTGATTGGTGGACCTGAGACCCCCACTGATCAGATATTGATGGCCTGTTCTGAGGATAGGCCATCAATAACAAAATCATGGGCAAACCCTTTAAGCACCGTGTGCATGTAACCTAATACTGAGCGTGCACAGTGACTAGATCTAGGTCTATCCTAGGAAACTATTAGCTACTAATTGCGCACATCACATGTACATTTTGTGCCATGTAATTACACATGATACTGTCACATGGCAGTATATGTGTACAGATGGTATAAAAAAGTTATTTTAACCCTACAGTACCTGTATTGTGACAAGTCTTGACCGCTGATTTCTAACAGCTTTATAAAAGCAGCTTTCACATCGAGTATCAATCTCCGTCATGGCGTGGCCTATGATAGCAGGGAATCCTAGGGACGTTATCACTGCAATTTTCTGTTTAACCACTCTGCAAGAAAACTGCATGTTCAACAAGTGCATTCAAGGAGTTTCTTTACTCCAATAGCAAATCTTGAAAACCACAGGCATTCTGTCTTTTTTTTTTTTTTTTTGCTTCAATGATTTTTTTTATGCCCCATTCAATTTAGTGAGTAAAATCCCACAGACTGTATCTGTTTTGCTGATCCTTCACGGATGAAACATGGACGCTTTGACCCGTAAATGTGGACAAGGCCTTAGAATGACAGATAAGCAGGTAACTGCAGTAAAGTGATCTGTACAGACCAAGAAGTGGCGCCAATTAGGCTTAGTGGCCAATGCGAAAACTGCAGGAGTTTTGGGAAATAAAAGATAACAAAAGTTCTTTAAAAATGTGTGACATAAAAATTTGATTTAAACAATAGGTCCTTTTCTGATAACTCCTTACCTTTAAACAAAAAAACGTAAAATCCTGCAGTTTTTGCACTTGCTGCTTGGCCTAATAATGGGGGCCACTTCTTCTGTACAGATCACTTTACTGCAGTTACCTGCTCATCTGTCATTCTATTCCTGCCTGTAATCATATCACCACTGTGTAAAGATAAGACAGGATCCACCATTCACAATAGCTGATTGTCAGAGCCTATCTATCCTTTCCTTGTACAATGACCTCTGCACAGGCCACAGAGTATGCCTAGAAGACTCTCCCATAGAAGTCACTGAGGTCCCCTCCAGTCCATTGTGTCTACGGACCATGCGGCTGCCATGAAGCAATTTTCCTAATATTTTCTAAATGTTAACGACCGCTCAGGTAAGATGGCTGCTCTCATAATCATGTCCAGGAAAAATAATAAAAAAACTGTAATCAGAAAATAAAAAAAGATTAGAGAAAAAGGACATGCGTTGCTATCTGGTTTTAATGGGGTTGTCCGGGTTCAGAACTAAACCCGGACATACCCATATTTTCACCCAGGCAGCACCCCTGATGTTAGCAGCGTTGCATCTCATGCTCCGATGCGATCCCTTGTCCTGCGCTAGATTGCGCAGGACAAGGCGTCTTTTGTTTACAATAACACACTGCCGGGCGGAAGCTTCCACCCGGCAGTGTGTTCGGTGACTTCAGCGGCTCTGATGGGTGTGCTTTAGAGCTGCCCTAGCCATTTTACAGGCCCATGGAGAGCCTGGTTCATCACCGGAACTCGGGAAAATGCCTTTGCCCCGCGCAATTTAGCTGCTCCGATGCTCAAGTCAGGGGGGCTGCCTGGGTGAAAATGGAGGTATGTCCGGGTTCAGAGCTTTAACTGGCAGGTAAAGGGATTATCTTCTGTAGACAAGTGCAGATACTCTGATCTTTCAGACAGAGCTGCTCTCGAAGAATTCTCCAAACACGTCTGTTAGTTACACGGAAAGCTCATTGATTTTAATGGTAACTGTGTAATACTGCACTTCTGCTGTGCTGGCGCTGCACAGGAATTGAGTGCTTTCTAGTCAAATTCTCGCCCCCCCCCCCCTCTCCCCAACACATTACAGAAGGTCACAAGAAGGACCCTTTCACAAAAAGCAAATAGTGGCAGTGAAGAGAGAAAGGCGCTCATAGGGTGAGTACGTCAAGTGAACATTAGTTCCACAGATAGTTAAAAAATGGCTTGCTCACCTATTTGGGTTGCACCAAATTGGGCACAACCACAATGAAGGCAGAATAAGAGTAGTAAATGGTTGGTGCAGCCTGAACTTGTCCAGTCGCCTTGGGCGGGAGCCACATCGCCGATCAGGTAGACAATAGAAGTAGGAGAACGCCAGACCATAAAGGCCAAGCGTATGGACAACAAGGGGCGCACTTTCACAACCAGTTGATAGACAAAGTATGGCTAATTGTATGACTACGCGTTTCGGGGTACTACTGTCCCCTTTGTCAAGTCTGAAAATAAAGTCGGCTGGATAGCTGACACTGCCGCTGATCGCCAAGCACGTGGAGGACGCTGACTATCCAGCTGACTATCCTCCACGTGCTGGGTGAACAGTGGCTGTGTCAGCTATCAAGCTGACTTTCTTTTCAGACTTGATAAAGGGGACAGTAGTACCCCGAAACGCGTAGTCATACAATAAGCCGTACTTCAACTAGTTGTAAAAATTCGCCCATTGTCCATACGCTTGGCCTTTACCCTGGGTTCAGACCTGAGCGTTCCAAAACGCGCTTTACGGCGCTTTTGACGCTGCTTTATTGCGCGTTTTGCAAATAGGAACGCTACAGCCAGATCGTGCAGCGTTCTTGTGATTGACTACTGTGGTGTCAATCACAAACGCGCATCAAACGCCCCAAAAGAAGCTCAAGTACTTGTTTATCGTTGGGCGTTTTACAGCGTCTCAAACGCGCTGTAAAACGCTCAAGTGTGAACCACTCCCATAGGGATGCATTGGTTTTAATCTGTTGAGCGTTTTACAGCGCGTTTGAACGCGCTGTAAAACGCTCAGGTGTGAACCCAGGGTTATGGTCTGGCGTTCCCCCTTCTTCTCCTTTCACAAAAAGGAATTGACCAAATGGCTACTCCAACCTTGGACATTAATGGTGTATCCACAGAATGTCATACGTGTCTGGCAGGTGCGGCACTGCTGTTTCTGTAACTCCCATAGAAGTGCATGGAGAGACATCGACCCTTTCATTCTCAACCTGGATGTGATGGCCACCTTACCACGTGGGTCACAGAACCCCTGTTCTCCACATGGGACTATTGAAATGTCTGTAGGTGTAAGTACAAAACAATCAATGCTGCCGGGAAGGCATATAGAAAGTATTTCACATTTCTTACGAAAATATACGTATACAACATTGATCTTTTTGGAGGTTTTCAATGTTCCTTTAAGGCCTCATGCACACGGCCGTTGTACGGCCCGCTTGTTCAATTGTTTTCTACGGTGCGGACGGATCATGGACACACTCAAGTTGAATGGGTCTGGATCGGTCGCGGATGCCGTATGGATGGGGCCCGTGCTGTGGGGACAGCAAATTGCGGTCCCCAATGCACGGAACGGCCGTGTGCATGAGGCCTGGTATTAGCCATCTGGTATTGAAATTGGTCAACATTAGAGAGTGTTTAGTCTAGATGGCACATAAGGTTAGTGTGAACAGGACCCCAGACGTACCATAAGCCAGGCAACAACTGTACTGGAAAACACCACAGGACCCTCTAACAGGAGATTTACATAGCTCATGTCCATTACACATCAGCAAAACAAGGAGGTTAATCAAACCCAACCTAAAGAAAGTTGTCACAGACAGTGAAAAACTGTCTGCTAGGCTCCTGCCATTAACTGCCTCGTAAACATCAAAGACGTCTCATCCTTTCATCCTTTGAAGTTAAAATTCTCCATGAAATTGTGTTGAAACTTTTTTTTTTTTTTGTCTTTATATGGGTGGATGGAAGTGCTGCGGTTGGGGTCACTGCTCATTGATGTTGTGCATTGTGCTATTACGGTATATATTGGAGCAATTGAGTGCGTATTTGCCTATAGACTCCTATGTGTTCTGTGTCTTAAAACATTGTTCCTACAGTCATGGCGCAGCAACCGCATCTTTTATGTGCCATTAATAATTACCCATGTAAAGAGGTCTACACTGCCGGCAATTGTAAACTGTACGGGAACAAACAAAATTATATTAACGATGGGTTGTCCTGGTACTAATGATACCTGGCACAAGCTGTATCCACGATTGTCTTTCACTAACGGGCAGAAAATTGCCCGTGCATTCAAGCAGCTGTATCTTTTGGGGACTCCGGGGCCCTGCAGACGTGCTACAAAAGTAGTCCTATCTTTGGCCACAACCAGCGGATCGTGGACTCGTTGAAGTCAATGGGTCCACGAAGCCGGGTGCACACGTCTGGTGTCTCTTTTTTGTGGATCTACAGTTTGCGGTCTACAAAGCGGATACTGCTATGTGAATGCACCCTAGGTATCGTGTCCATTCAACTTTTTTTTTTTTTTTTTGGAATGGGGCTATTCGGACACAGAAAGCAAGCACACATTTTTTATCTTCTTTTTTTGTGGCCCCATTGAAGTGAATGGTTCAGCATACAGGCAAAAAACAAAAGGTATGTGTGCATTCCGTTTCCAAATGGCCATTTCGCAAAAAAAAAAAATTGTCTGCATTACCACAGGTGTCATACACAGGTTTTTGGGGGGCATTTTCGCCCTTTTTTTTTTTTTTTTTTTTTTGGTCTGGCGTTTTCTTTTTTCTGTGCTTCTTAGGCAAAAAGCACCAGGTCCAGGTGTTGCATGGAAGTCTATGAGAAATATTGAAATTAGGACCGTTTTTAGTTAATTTTTTGTAGTAGCGTTTTTCACCCTGGAAGTGTGGGGTTTTTTTTGTTTTGTTTTTTTAATCACAGCATGCTCTGGGCATTTTTTTTATCTCATTGCCTGGCCTTTTTTCTGCCATAGACTTCCATATTTATTTATTTATTTATTTTTTTCAAAAAACACGTGTAATGTGTGTAGGTGGTTTTTAAGTTTTTTTTTTTTTTTTTTTTACCAATCCTTATTACAGATCTACAAAGGAAATAACATTACAAGGGGCACATACATTCTTCCAAAAAATGCTAGGCTAGTAGGTATACCAAAATCTGCACATGCGTGCAGTCCGCATCTGCACGTCTGTTCTGCGGCCCCTCCCCCAAAAAATTAGAACATGTCCTATTGTCCGTTTTGCAGACAGGGATGGGACACTTTTACATAAGTTAAAAAAAAAAAATGGTGCCTTGCACCTGGTCAAGATCCGTGTTTTGCAGATCTGCCTCTTTTGGACTGCAAACACAGATACAGTAGTGTGCAGGTGGCTTAACCTGCAGTTTATGCTCCAGTTGCGGAAATTGACAGCGACTGAACATTTTATAAACGGGTTCTGTTACCATTTTACATTGGGTAGCAGTGTCGTGATTTTCCTTAAGGGCTCATGCACACGAATGTGCGACGGCCGGACCCGTGCTGCGCACCGCAAATTGCGGTCCGCAATGCACAGGCACCGACCGTAGAGCCGCCGTATGAATGGGGTCCGCATCGCAAAAAAGTAGTGCATGCACTACTTTTTTGCGCTGCGGAGGCATGGACCGAAAACCCAAGGAAGCACTCACTGCTCCGTATCTCCCGTATTACGGACCAGTTCAAGTGAATCCGTGATACGGTGCACACACGGGCAGTGCCGTATATTGCGGACCTGCTGTTTGCGGGCCGCAATACGGGCATGAGCGGGCAGTGGCCATGTCATGAGCTCTTACTGTGTTCCAAATGTCAGCCTCCACTATACAACTGTTATAATTAAAATCCTTATTATATATGAATTAAAAAAAAAAAAAGTAACCAGCAAAAAATTGGTTTCCAGATCTTGGATGGGGGGTGTGGGGGATGGGACATACGTCTAATTTACAACATAAAGGAAGGAGACTATCTGATGCAGTTAGCTAGGAGCAATATTTCTTAATTGTAGAAATGAAATCAATGAAAGAAGTGAAATTATCTATGATGCCGGGGCTCGCTCTGTTCTGAAAGGAACATTCGTCTCTGTTGTTAATATTCATCTAAAAATACCCTGCGTGATGAGGGGACGGCCGTATAAACCATGGCAGAGTCGGTCTTTGATCTGTTACATGGCTTGTCAATTCTAGCCTAAGGCAGTGGATTAGGAGCCCGTGCCAGTATGCTGTGACATTCCTAATCTAGGAGGAATTTGCTGGTGCTCCCGTTTCCTCAGTAGACTGCACCTCACTTCATGTCTGATTACAGCTACTGATGGGGTGGCCTTTCCTGGCCCACTTCCTGTTTCTTTAAGGGGGGGTGCTGTGGAGATCAGATGTTCTTCTGTATGTTTAACTGCAGTGCAAGAGGCGACCCTTGGCTTCCTATGTGCCATCTGTCAGGTTTTTCAGATATACTATTAACCCTAAGAAAATGGGGGATTCTTTGTGTCGTGAAGAATCCATATGGTATACATACTGGGTCTTGTGGCACATGGGCACGAAGCAAACCATGTATTTTTTTTGTTGTTTGCCTCGTTTACGTGCATGCTGCCTTGTACGTTTGATTTTGCAAGCAGACCACATTTTTTTGTTCATGTATTTTAATTACACGAGGGGCAGAGCTAAAGGGAGTGCATGTGAATCAGTCACAACTGGTGCCTTAGGGTACTTTCACACTAGCGTTTTGGATTCCGTTCGTGAGATCCGTTTCAGGGCTCTCACAAATGGTCCAAAACGGATCCGTTAAGCCCCAATGCATTCTGAATGGATAAGGATCCGTTCAGGATGCATCAGTTAGGCTCCGTTACGCTTCTATTCTGTTTTGGAGGCGGACACCAAAACGCAGCATGCAGCGTTTTGGTGTCCGTCTAAAGAGGCGGAGCCTAACAGATCCGTTTTGAATTACAATGTAAGTCAATGGGGACGGATCCGTTTTCAATGACACAATATAGTGCATTTGAAAACGGATCCGTTTCCCATTGACTTTCAATGTAATTCAAAACGGATCCGTTTTGGGCTTTGTCTTTTTTCATTTAACTAAAGCAAACGGATCCGTTCTGAACGGATATAAACGTTTGCATTATAGGTGCGGATCCGTCTGTGCAAATAAACAGAAGGATCCGCACCAACGCAATTGTGAAAGTACCCTTAAAAAGCCCTTTGGCACATAAGAAAAAAATAGTCACACATGGCTTGGAGAGTTCCATACAACACATTTTGCATTGGGACCTTGAGCTTCAGTTAAGGATGACCACATACAAGCTGGAGTCCTCTCCTGCATTATGCTGGAGTCCGCTCCTCCATAACGTAAACCGGACGGATCCGTTATGCAGGCCATAGACTTCTATTATGACTGAATGCATTCCGTCATAGAATTGCGTTATGGTCCGTGGTAACGGAATCCATGACGCAGTTCGGTAAATACCACAACACGAACCCGCATACGAACTTCAAAATATGAAATTCGCTCATCTCTAACAACAACCATTGGGGAAGGGCTTGGCAGCCCTATAGATATTAGACGGTTGGCCGAACCCGAACAAATTGGTGGGTTTGGCTGATGTACATCTAAAACCTCATGCACACAACTTAATTTTTAATCCATGTGCTAGCCCATATTTATTTCTATGGGGACATGCACAGATCCATATTTTTGGCGGATCCATGTGGCCTTTCAGCAGATTACAGAACATTAGCACTGGTGCCTTGCAGCGTGGGCGTCCTGGGTTCCAATCTGACCAGGGACAACGGCTGCATAGAGTTTGTATATTCTCAGCGTTCGCGTGGGTTTCCTCCCACACTCCAAAAATATACAAGTGAGGAAATTGGCTTCCTATGAAACTGACCCTAGTGTGCTTCATGTGTTTGAGTCGAACGTCTATACGGCAGCCACTGACTTCCCGGGGAGTCGTCCAGGACACACTACTATCCCTGAGCTTTGAGTCCCTGTGAGAAAAGTGCATTACAAATGTATGTCTTTGTCCTATTAATGGAAGTGAGAAAAATTCAGAGTGCACAGGCAAGGTATCTGAAGTTTGTAGACCGAAATAGGGTCACGTGCATCAGGCCGACTGTGTATGGGCAGCTTTACGCCTCTAAGGGTACATTCACGTCACAATTTAGCTTTCTGTTCTTCTGATCCGTCAGAAGACAGAGGAAAAAAAAAAAAGGATTCAGTAAAAAAAACGGATCCTGTTGCGTCAGTTGTCATCCGTGTGAGCCGTTTCCGTCTGAGATACGTTTTTTTTTTACTGCATGCAGTACTTTTTTTTTTTTTTTCTCCATCACAAAAAACGGATCTCAGACAGAAATGGCTCAAACGGATGACAACTGATGCAGCAGGATCCATTTTTATACTGGATCCTGTAAAAAAAAAACAAAAAAAAAACAAATCCTATGCATAAGGGCTCATGAACACGACCCGTCCGCAAAAAATACGTATGACATCCGTGTGCATTCCATATTTTGCGGAAAAGGACAGCTGGCCCCTAATAGAACAGTACTATCCTTGTCCGTAATGCAGGCAATAATAGGGCATATTTTTTTGCAGAACGGAAATACGGACACGCGGAAACAGAATGCACACGGAGTTACTTCCATATTTTTCTTTTTTTTTTTCTTTTTTGAGGACCCATTGAAATGAATGGGTCCGTATACGGTCCCCAAAAAAACAAAAAATGGAACGGACATAGAAAGAAAATACGTGTGCATGAGCCCTAACTGATGCAACAGGATCTTTTTTTTTTTTTTTATATATACAGGATCCGTTTTTTTTTTTCTCTCTTCTTCTGACTGAGCAGAAGAACAGAAAGCTAAACGGTGATGTGAATGCACCCTAATTGACACTGAATTCTGTGCTATTCTTCCCATCAAATGTAATGGAATCTGCTAAACACAGATGTGATGGTAGTCATAGATCATGTACAGTACTTCTAAATCTTTTATTTTTTTTCTAGCGGTCAGAATTATGAAGAAATGGTGTGCACATCAACTAGAATATGAACAAAGAACTAATGCGCGCTGAAAAGTTTAATCCGTACAGATTGTGTATTTATAGGGGCTGCGAGCAGTTTCTTAAAAAAGGCGCCCTATGCTGCTAAAAATAGCTTTTGTTGGCACTGGCCCTGGTCTCCTACCCCCTCCTGTCTGTGCCTCACCCTGGCTATGGGAAGTCCCTATTAATTGTAAATGCCTGAGTGAAGAGAACAATACCGTCAATGGAGGAACGCAATGCAGCTGAGCCGTGCTGCTGCCCTGCAGTCCATTGCAGGTTTCAGGATCTGTATATTGCTCAATCAAGCACATGGAGTTGCATATTAATATATTTAACTGCTGGGATGCGCCCAGTAACCATTTTTTATTGGATTTGTAGACACAGGAAATGCAAAATGACATTTGTTACGTTATTAGATAGAATTGCCATTATACTGTAGTAGGGGGGGTCTCAAACCCGAGCTTCACATAGAAAAGTTTCCAGCTGATGGGCTATGTTTATATGATACAATTCAGAGTTATTAATAGCGTATAGAACCACATACCTATTACATCCAGTGATGTCTCCTCCTCTGATGTAAATGTTCTCTTTCCTTATGTTCTCCATTTGGATCGGCCCACCTTGATGGCTTCTTTCAGCCGTGTCTCTTGTCTGCAGAGTTTGGCGCACACACCTCCTTGGTTTCCCAACTTTTCCGTCGACTTGTATGTTACCACGACCCCAAAATCGCAAAAAATCCATCAGAAATGCGATCTGTGGTCACGTGAAACATCTGTCAAACCCAAGATCGCCATGTAGCCCCAATGTAAGCGAGATTTGATCAACTTATATCATGGATCAGTGCTCATTTAGCGATGTAATTGATCCAAGGATCATCACAACAGAATTTGTGGATATACACAAGATACCCGTCAGTCAAACCCTCACTCGGCTAACTGCTCTCTCCTGATCCTCCCATACATATGCATGCTCATCTTGTCTAAGCATGCAAATATAGTTATTGGGAGAGAGGAGCAAGCTGCTGCCAAACGTCACTGGCAGCAACCTATTTTCCCACTGGCAAAAGCATTGGGCAGCTGAAATTCAACTTCTGACTCTCGGGGGAGAGTCAGAAGGCCGCATACACATTAGACGGTCGGCAGGTTTGACCGATTGTACATTGACTGATCAGCCCTGGAAACATAGTCTGGATGTCTGCTGGATTTCTCAGGCTGACTGCGGCTCTCCTGACCTGAACTGACTGCATTTCGGTTCAGATCTGATTGTGGAGTTCTTGTACTGAACCCTGTTTGGTACAAGAGATCCGCCTTCAAATATAAACTGACACTATCATAAATTACTATATTAGTTTCCCAGGTCGATCACCGTCGTGTGAGCCCTAATGTGTATGGCCACAGTGGGTTGGAGTGGTGCTGCATGGTGCCTACATATTTTCTTCTAGAAACAAGTGCCAACCTTCACCTTGATAGAATTTTGGCTTTGGCTACATTGTTGCAAAGATGTCACAGAATTCAAAGCAACAATATTACTTTTGAGAGGCGTTTTTAAAGAATTTCCTCCAAAATTAAAAGCTGCAGTGTGATCTGCCTATAGGAATAACCATGTCTTGATGTTGATATCGCGGCTTATTACAGAGGTGCTCACTCCACAGGGACAGTGATTTTGAGCTTAATTTGTCCCATGTGATTAGCCAAAAACATTGTAATCTGCATAATTGGTATTCTTGAAAGATCAGCAAATTGGCATATTTATACTGCAAATTAATTTTCCACCGGGCTGTAGGTAAATCTTATTCTAGTACTTGTTCTTCCTGTAGTGTTTAGCTAATGATTGCAAAGTAATTGCTTTATGTAAAACAGCCTATGCTTGTGTGACCATATCGGAAAAAGTTAAGAACAATTACACGAAGATTAAAAAAGAAAAAAAAAACATTTTTTTTTAAATAGTTTAAGCTGTCAATTGAAAACTTTATTTGGAGATGGTGGAATTACCATAAAGACAAAAACTACGCAGTGCCAATACCAGCGGAACAGATGCTAGCTGTCATTTTTCCAGGGCGGACTAGTCTATAAAAAGTCCAAAAAATTGTTCTATTGGCTAAAGTTAAAGGGATTCTCTGGGGGTTTTACCTAAATTCTTTCTTTCAGCTAACCTGTGGAAGTAAGAGAGTTTCAGCATTAATTACCATTCTGTCATGCTGCTGATTTCACAATCTCGCTGTGATCATATGACCACCCAACTTTCTGTGGGCTCTTCCTCTGAGATCCTGACTGTATGTGTTCCTGTTCAGAAGACACTGGAGCACATTTGGTCAGGACCTCAGCAGAAGAGCCTGCAGCCAGTTGAGCAGTCATGTGATCACAGCCAACATCGCAGAATCGGCAGTGCGATGGAATGGTAAGTACTACTGAAACGCTTTCTTCCACAGGTTAGCTAAAAGAGAGAATTTAGGTAAAACCCTGGAGAACCCTCTTAATGTTCGTCTAGGGTTTTATTTCACTGGACGATACAGTAGGGCCTCATAGAAGTCTAAAAAGGCCCATTACAGCTCTGTACAGTGGAGGTTGTTCGGAGCCATAACACAATCGTGTAGGAAATTTGACCTTTTATCAGTATTTCCCTTTTAATTTGAGATTCAGTAGCTTATCAGAGAGACCGCCAACGTTCAGTGCGTGATAACCATATGCACTATGGTCTAAGGAGGAAGTATATTATCCAGGTCAAATAATGCTTAAATGAAGGTTGTAAAATTAACCCGTCACATTTTAGCCTGCAGTCACCATTGCTGCTACACTGTAACACAAAGGATGTCTTTTTCATGGAGCGGATGTAGGCAGACAATGGTATCCCTATTTTGCTTTTAACTTCCGTTCAAGGGAAAAATAAAAAGGACCGCATACATGCATCCTGCACTTTACATTCTGGTTTCACTGAGCTATTGCTTAATGGTTAGTTCATGATTGGTATCTCATGCTTCCTCTTCTACTACAGATATATAGATAGGACTTTTGTGTTAGAAAATAATTGCGTATCCTGAAAAAGATAAATTGGTAACTGGTCTAATTTTGTCTTTAAAAAAAGTAGACAGTTGACCGTTATTACAGATTTGAATACATAAGTATATAACGCACAGACAGCATTTTTAGGGTACGGCCACACAGTCAAGTTTCCTGATGCAGTCTTGGAAGCCAAAATCAAAAGTGGATCATAAAAGGAGAGAAATCATAAAGGACAGATACGACTTCTCATTTTTTATTTTTAATCCACGCCTAGTTTTCACTTCTAAAACTGCATCAGTAGACATGACCGTGTAGCCGTACCATCAGATACACCCAAGGTTAGACTGGACCACCTGAGAACCAGGGGATTCTTCCATGGGCCCAGAAGGTCTAGGAGAGAAAAAAAAATAAATGGCACTGACTTTGGAGAGTCACTTGCCATTAGGTTGTATTTCTGTACAACCTTGTATTTATATCTGACACTGGGTAAATCCAATTACTTGAGATGTGATCTCAATATTCTGTTACGGCACAATGACTACCACAATTACATTGGCTAGCTGCTCTCATACAACATGGCCAGTACTCCAAAATCCCACAGAAGCTTGGTAGGGTTTGAAACGCAAAGACAGTACAGGCTATTGATAGAGTTGAGCAAACTTGTATTTTAAGTTCGGGTTGCGGTTATCGAAGAATCCCGTTATGGATTCCTCTACCACGGACCATAACGGCATTTGGAATCCATAATGGAATTCTTCAATGAACCCGAACCTTGGACAACACTAAGGACCTGGGGTGACGTCACTGTCATGTGATCAGTGCAGGGGGCGTAGCTCAGTACTAGATCACCTCTTATCCAATCCAGTGCTGAGCCACGCCCCCTGCACTTATCACATGACTGTGATGTCACCCCAGGTCCTTAGTGTTGTCCAAGGTTCGGGTTCATGGAAAAATCCCCTTATGGATTCCAAATGCCGTTATGGTCCGTGGTGGTGGAATCCATAACGGGATGCTTCGAGAACCTGAACTTTGGACGCCGAACTTAAAATACAAGTTCGCTCAACTCTAGCCATTCATGTTTACAGTATATTCCTGAAGATATTTTACGAAGGCATGACTGTTCTGACGGGCTATAATTCTGATGCCAGTTTGGGCATTAGAAACATAAAGAGATAAACTTGCTTATCAAAAATGTAAAGAAAAGTGGAAACGTAACAAATTTTACATCTGGATTTACTTCTATTGAGTAACAGGAGAACATTTTGTCACACTGGTATACAAAACTGTTTTTCAGCCTCCTTCAACATGATGCAAAGATTCACCAAACTGTAACCTTTTGCAAGGTCTTAGTAGCCCAGTTTTATGGCCCATTCTTTCTGGAGTCAGAGGGGAATTTCTCAATGTGCCAAAATAATTACGATGTTTGCACCTCTGGTGCTTTTTACCCTACAATGGACTAGATCAAGATTGGTGTATGAAATGCCAGTCCTGATAAATTTCCAACATAGTTCTTTATTTTTGCTTTATAAATGAAAACACACTTTAGGCCCCTTAGTGCCAATTGGCCATTGTTTAAATGCCACGGGCTACCTGAGCATTGTTTCTGACCATGTCCATCCCTTCATGACCACCATGTACCCATCCTCTGATGGCTACTTCCAGCAGGATAATGTACCATGTCACAAAGCTCGAATCATTTCAAATTGGTTTCTTGAACATGACAATGAGTTCACTGTACTAAAATGGCCCCACAGTCACCAGATCTCAACCCAATAGAGCATCTGTGGGATGTGGTGGAATGGGAGCTTCGTGCCCTGGATGTGCATCCCTCAAATCTCCAACTGCAAGATGCTATCCTATCAATATGGGCCAACATTTCTAAAGAATGCTATCAGCACCTTGTTGAATTAATGCCACGTAGAATTAAGGCAGTTCTGAAGGCAAAAGGGGGTCCAACACCGTATTAGTATGGTGTTCCTAATAATTCTTTAGGTGAGTGTATATACACACATACAATGGGCACCTTTACTTGAATAAACCTTTCTCCAAAACAGTTTACAGGTTTTTATCTTGGTTCCAGCAAGCTTTAGCATGAAACTGGCAGGCAAACTCCACTCTCCACGTCTATATGCTGACTCCACTCTCCACGTCTTGCAGACGAGCGGATCTCTTGCGTGTTATCCGCAGCGAGAATGAGAGCCAAGCTGCGAGCTGGACATCAGAGGCACGAAGCAGTAACATGATAGATACTGCTCCATGCCTCTCTGTGACCCTTTCCCTACAAAATCACAGTGAGATAAAGTTGTCACAGTGATTTTGTAGTAAAGAGTCACAGAGAGGCACAGAGCAGTATCTATCATGTTACTGCTTCGTGCCTCTGATGTCCACCGCTCAGCTTGGCTCTCATTCTCGCTGTGGATAACACGCAGGAGATCCGCTCGTCTGCAAGAGCCATTTCTCTCTGAATCTGCTGTACTGACAGGCTAGCTGTATAACCCAGCTTCTTCTGTATGCTGCACTTCCCTTTTTGGTCGGACTTGTGGTTATGCCAGGGAACTTTCCACCTGGCTCCTCAGGCTTCAAGCTTTGGCCTCCACGGCCAGCAGAGCTTAGGGTGCTCTGGGTGGCGGGGGCACATCCTTCCCCCTAGCTGGGAATAATGTAGATTGAAGCTAACTGGTCCCCACCCTTCCTATAAGAAGTAGGCCTTGCCCACTTCTCTCCAGAGGGGGGGGGGGGGGGAGGTTAGAATGGAATAGAAGGTTCCATTCTGTCTAAATATAGCCCTGCCGTGTTTGCTGTCACCTGCTGGTAAACCAGGCACATTACATGAAAAGTTACATAACATTAGAAATGCACAGTGTGGAGGACCTGGAATAAATGCATAAGATGC
The DNA here is from genome assembly GCA_033119425.1 of Bufotes viridis. NCBI lineage: Eukaryota > Metazoa > Chordata > Amphibia > Anura > Bufonidae > Bufotes > Bufotes viridis. The sequence continues at coordinate 408,659,215 of CM065591.1, read as the reverse complement.
TAACCAGGTTAGCCCATTAGAGATAGTAGCAGTGCGCAGGAGTGATGACCCCACTCTGGGGTGTTATATAAACTACAAATCTGATGTGTATAGAGTATGCACTTTGGTCAGGCCCTATGATCAGTAGTACTTCAGGTAGAAAAAAATGGCTTGGTGTTAAACAGGCAGGATGTGCTCAAACCCAAATGCAGTTGTGCATATATATACAGGGGAGCAGATCCTGCACTTGTGGTCCATTGCTAATGGCGATCCCCAGCAAAAATGCATACGGTGGAGGATGCCCGCAGTGGACCACAAGTACCACAATAGACATCCTACACAAGATGGCAGTTGTGTGGATGTGATAAACAATATAACAATAACAATTGAAAAGACAGGTGCACTCTGCGGTCTCACTAAACCCTCATACTGATATTAAAATTGAGAGATTAATTGAGAGATTAACCAACATATCCTACTGTGGACGACATGTCTAAGCCCGAGCACCGCGCCAAGGTTTCTCAAGTAGCCTACCTGTGCCATATGGGCAATACCAGGGGCTAGTGGGTGAATTACAGGAGCATAAAGGCTGACTCACAGCATACTCCCCGGTTACCTCCAGCATGTAGCCATGCCTGCAATGAGAGGAGGGAGCCATGACTGGCTGATATGGCCCAGACCTTACAGTGCACCGAAATGTAACCTGTGGATGAAAATCAGGCACATTTACATAGGAGTTTAGACACCTCCAAGCATCTCTGAAAACAGCACGCCTTTATTGTTCCTGCTAGAAATTAGGAATAAGTTGCTAATTGTTTGCATTAAAGGTCCAGGTGGGTGTTACTGGTTGGGGGTTTGGACCCGACTGTCTGACACTGGCAGCACTGATAGGATAGTGTTACACTGTGCAGGACCCCCCCCCCCCCCCAAAACTGGTAACACCCAGCTGGACCTTTATTGCAAAATATTTGTAATACATTAGCAACTCTAGCAGCAATATTACAGGAATGGTACACTATAATAAATAGATGCTCCAGGATTGTTATTACATGGGAATGGAAGTAGTTACTAAAACAGACATGTTGGGAGAGGTGACAGGTCCTTTTTAAGAGTGAATAGAAGGAGCAGTGAAGTAAACTAGTGATGATTGTCTCTGATGTAGAAGGTCGGTGGAGTATAATTGGTTCATAATCTAGGTCTTGTTTCTCTTGTACTTAGACATGAGGTGGTCTTGCCAGTTATAATCCGGGTATTTGTCAGCTCTGTGTGAGCGGAAATAATAATGCCTGTGTAACTGTTCACGTGTGTTTGCCTAATATGAGATCTAACTGTGAAGCACATGGATGCCAAGCTAAGGTGCAGAGGGATTGGTAGTCTCCAGATGTACAGATGAGACCCCACATGTCCATATGTAATAATGAATCCTTTAGGCTCTGTTGGAGGTAAAGTAAGAGGAGGGGTACCTTGCCTTACATAACCCAGGCACAGCTGCTGCCCGAGTGTACAGTCACTCGTATGAGCCATGCCGCAGGGGGATATACAGGAGCTGAAGCCAATGCCATTCGTATAAAGTGTGAAATGGACATTGTTTTGACCTCTGTGGTGGTAAAGGCTACAGAGTTGTGACAGTGAAAGGTAGGTTACGTTTAGAGACTACATAATATTTGCTATGGTGCCTGGACTTCTGCTGATGTCTTATTAAACATGACAGCCGTTTTTTACCGTTAACCCTGTCATTGCTGAGACGCTCCTCGGTGTATGAAATGGCCGTACCGCTTTTGTCTTCCATCTTTAGTGGCAAGAGCCGATTTGTAAATAATAACATAAGGGAGTGACTGGTTCATTGTGCTCCATAGCTATAATGGGTGTGCTGATGTCCCTAGGCTGTAATTTGAGTGCCTGCTCTAGGTCTCGGATCCTACGGTGTATAATGAGAGATGGAACAAACACCTTTCTGGACTTAATTACATCTGTCTGTATTAATTACTTGCTGTCAGCAAAGAAAAGAGAATTGATATGAAAATGATTGTCTTTCTGGTTTCTGGTGATACTCCTAAACATGGAGATTGAATTGACATAATCTCGCTTTATAGTTCAGTTGAGAACTATACATCATTTGAGACTTGGCTGTAATGTCTTCCATCAGCTGTGATATTAAAGGGGTAGTCTATTCCTGGCCCATCCTCAATATAGAGAAAAAATATGGAAACTGCACCTCCCGTCCTAATTTGGGGATAAACAAACATACCACTGATGACAGTAAAAATCTATGGTGCACGCAGATAGGAATCCTGGCTAAGGGTCCCATTCGAATACCAGCATTGAAAAAAAAAATGCAGCACTCGCCGACTTGATGAAAAAAGCACTGGTATTAGGTGCATGGCATTCCTGTGAGGTCCTGCACTCTACGATCCTGTAAGCGCCAATTACCGGCGTGTCCCTGTGTCAAGTCGGCGAGTGCTGCGGATTTTTTCAATGCTCCCATCCTCAATATAGGCCATCAATATCTGATCATCCGAGGTCCAACGCCACACACCCCTACTGATCAGCCGTTTTAGAATAGCATCGGAATCTGTACCAGAACTACACAGCTCCATCCATCGTGTAGTGGATGGAGCTGATTACTGCAGCACTGATTCCACTGAAGTGAATGAGAGCAGAGCTCCAGTTACAAGCTCCATCCACTGCACAGCGGACAGAGCTGTGCAGTGTGGGTGCCGGAGCTTCTCTGAAACAGCTGATGGGTGCGGGGTGTCCGACCTCGGCTGATCAGATATTGATGGCCCATCCACAGCATGGGCCACCAGCATCTGGAGTTGGTCTACCCCTATAAAATGATTTCCAAATAATTTTAGATTTCATTTAAAATGTATTTTTAAAGGAATATAAAAATGTTCGGGTGGTAGAGATCAGTCTGGAAAAGCTGAAATGTCTTCCCCTCCCGAATTATTGCTTGCATAAAGATTTCTCGCACCCTGAATTTAATGGAAATCTGCTGCCCCATCTGATCGCACACTGGGGGAGATTTATCAAAACTGGCTTAGTTGCCCATGGCAACCAATCAGATTCCACCTTTCATCTTCCAAAGGCATGTGGAATCTGACGAAGCGCAGGCGAAACCCGGGTCGGGCATTTTATGTGTGCATATTATCGGATGTTTGTGAGTATAATAGATTTCTATACTTATCTTATCCCTATGGTTCTACGCTATGGTGTTTTTTCGTCTGTAAAGGTGCTTATTGAAGGAACCGATCTGTGAAGTGTGAGGATATTAGGACGCTCAGACTTGTGACGCGGAGGTGGATGCTGTATAAACACGTAGATGTGGACAACACTTTTATACAAGAACTAGGATCGTTTGCAAGCGCTCGTTCCATCCCCTATTATGTGGAATCTGGTTGCTATGGGCAACTAAGCCAGTTTTCCCCCTATAGTCTTTGTGCTGTTGACCCTGACAGTAAGTGGTCAGTTTCCCTTGGCACCCACCGCAGGAGAAATTAATCATTACACAGTTCTGATTCAAATCAGTTGTGTAAGGGCTCATTCAGATGGCCGTATGCTGTCCGCAAAAATGCGGATCATTTTTTTTTGCAGACAGTTCAGCATATCCACAAAAAAAATTGGGGCCATGTCCTGATTTTCACTGACAAGTATAGGACATGTTTCATTTGTTTTGCTGAGCCATGGAATGGAAGAAAAGGGCCCCATAGAAGTAAATAGGACAGCATATAATCCGCAAAAAACTGATACGCGTTTTTGCGGACAGCATACGGCCATCTGAATGAGCCCTAATGCAGGACAGGATAAGTCCTCCAGAGTTGTTAAGAAATGCTCTTTGTAGTTATTCTCGACTTTAGATGAGGGTCCTAGACAGAAGACCACTCTCTATCTTCTCAGAATTAACTAATAGGGTGTATGAAAATCCATCACCTCCCCCCCCCCCCCCCAATAAAAAACAAATACACCAGTTTACATGGGGTATGCTGCTGTCAAGCATGTCTACAAACAAGCTTTTTTTTCTCATTTGTCAGCTGATTGGGTCTACCTATGTGCATTCGTTCTCGACTATCGGGCTGTGTAAGAGGTCTCTAAGAGTGGACATCCAGCGTCGGTATCTGTTGGCCAAAGGATCTTTCGGGCAACAGCTGTTTCCGCCACCCTAGGCCAAGCATGCGTATATTCTCAATGGCAGGGCCTCTCCTGAAAAAGAAAGGATCAGACATGTAAACGTCAACATGCCCAATCCTTTTTCTCCTGACCTCATCTGTCGATTGATATGATTCTAGGAAGTCCAGATAAATGTCTACTCCCCATCATAACGATATCATCTTGGGCTTCAGACCCTCTATAAACCTTTGCATACATGGCTCATTATGTCTTGCCTGTTTATGTGGAATAATGTGTAACAACCGTCATATCGCCGTTCAACGCTTCGCTCTTGAGAATGGTGAAATGGTTAATGTTCGCTAGTAGAGAGAGCGTAATGGTACTAGGGGGTATTTTTTCTAGTTGGGTAATGAGCAATCGTTGTACACAACCGTTCCTCTTCAGGCGCATACAATCATGTAACAGATAGTATTAGAGATTTGGAGGATTATGTTGGAGAACCATGTTAAATGTCTGACCTTGACCAGAGAAACTGTTACTGATGTGGTGTCTCCCCCCCCCTTTGTTGTGCGACAGAAGGGAAAGCACTTGCTATTATGAGGGTAGGATAAGGATTCTCCCTCAGGGGAGCTTGGGCTGCAGTGCATGTGTGTATGTGACGTGGGCCTCTCCTTTACATCATAAAGAGCGAGGGACAGGCGCTACAGGCCGGGATGAGCACACGCTGATACTGGCAGGGATTCAGCCTAGGCCCCCTCCTCCCGTCACCACATCCCTCAGCCCCCTCCCTTCTTCCCTGCTGCGCCTGTGCTAGCTAACAATGCAGCACAATAACCAAGGCAGCCGGCTCTCGAAGATCTTCCATGAAGTGAGAGCAAAGAAGGCAACCGAGCAGGGGTGAGTTGGCAGTGGCCTTTCTACCCATTTCTTTCCCTACTTACATTTTTGGGTTTAGATGACCTTCACGTTTGCACCCCTGCATGCCCCCGCAGCTGCATAGACCCCTCTGCCGGAAAGTCTGCTGATACGAATGGTTTCCCTGCCAACTTCTATACGCCTTGCTGTATGTTAACGATGGTCGTAAAGCCCGGTATTGTAATGCACCGACAATGAGGCTTTCTAACGCGTAATAAACTTTCTTCGGCGTATGGCGTCACGGCCTTGTTGTTTCGCCATGTCAGACGGTGTAGTACATATGTTGTATGTCGTATGCACAGTCTGAAGACCCCTGTAACCCTGTGCTGCTTGTGATGTAACCTATAGCCTGGCAACGGTGACTTAGTGCCCGGCTCGGATCTAGTTAGACCTTACTTGCTCAATATTGCTGATGTAAGAAAAGGGAGGAAGAGATCATCTGTGGTCTGAAAATATTGTACGCCTCAGTGCTCAGAACCATGTGTTCTTACATTGCCTGTAAATATGCCACGTTCAATAATGTAACCAGTGCTACAATGTATCAGCCGTAGTTTGGGGCAAAATGGTGCCAAAGCTCATTAACGAATTTTAGACGTGCATTATGTCCATTTTAGAAAATAACTGCAAACATCAGTGTTTCTTTACAGTTGCTTCACATGTTCTCAATCGTATATGGTTGTGCCGTCCATGAGACATACATCATCAAGTCTGTCTTGGCACCAAGTTTTGTTATTGGCGCTACTCTTTGATTTTAGGTATAGCCTACATGGTTTTCCTTCAATTTCTGGCTTGCTCACAAGGTCACTTCATTTGTGTCCTTCCCTGATGCCCTGGCTTCTTTGTGAAGAACCCACTCTTGTTTTATTGGCGCACTCTGCCTTTTTTTTTTTTTTACTTTTCTTCTTTTTCCTTGGTTTCATTTGCAGCTGCAGAGCCTGCAAAATAAATTTGATTCTCTCCTTTTTAATTCTTACGCCGGTGGCTTTTGGTATCTGCGGAGTTAAATTTCTTCATCGTTCCGCCTTCCTTTGCCATTTCGGCCTTGCTGCTCTGTCCGTTTTAAAGTTGGCCTGACCAGTCGCAGCTGCAGTGTGTTATGGTCGGGGATGTGGGCGGCTCATCTGTTGCAGTGCTTTGCGATTCTGTGATTTAATGGTTAAGTGCCTAGGCAATACAGTGATTCTGACTACACTAGCAAAAATGGTGTGCGTCTAATTCCGCACACTTTCAGCCATTGAGCCCGATTCCTGCCTTGCAGATACACAGGGTCACCCCCATAAAATACAGCTTCTCCTATAACTTTGATGGTCCGGAGCTTGTGCTCGGTGCAGCGCTTAATAAGGACGATGCTTGGAATGATTGCAGCACAGACTGCCTAGAGGTAATGGTTGCTAGGTGTACAGAAAGCTTTGAGCGTTACACACTGTACAGTCTCATTATATTTTATAACTGGTTAAAGTGCAGTTGGTTTTGTGTCTCGGTGACAGGTTGGAACTTGTGGTATGCAAGTATGATGTTTTGCGGTGTCTGAGAAGTTTAGTCGGTCCTCTGAGGACACTGCAGTAAGCAGAGTCATCACTTTTCATGGCACCCCTAGCTTGCAATCTCCCAAATATATATGCAGATGTGACATATATGCAAATGACCTGTTCATTTTAATAGTTGCATCCATCGTTCATACATTCGAGATGCAATTTGATTTAAAAAGCTAGTGCAGGGTGCACTTTTTTTTTTTTTGGTCCTTGAAAAAAGATGAGGAAAGGGTCTGAATTTTATTTTTTTAATTGAGATCAGTGTCACTTTGTCTGGTAGTGCAACTGCCTAGTCACTTGATTGGTGAAACAATGTTTTTTTTTTTTGTTTTTTGTTTTTTTTTTGTTTTTTTTTCTAATCATGAATAAACCATTTTGGACAAAAAACAAAATAAAAAACGTTGCCTGGATCTATTCATGTAGGTGGACATTTATCAACCCCTTTATACCAGAACCCTAGCTGGCCTGGCACATTTAGTATAATCTGTGCCAGGAAACTGATTGCTGGCATACAGTTCTCTTTTTTTGGCACACCAACGCGCCACAATTAAAAGGTGTACCCCGCTTAAAGAGCTTCTGTCAGCCCTATTAAACCAGGCATATTGCTTGGTAGGGTTGATCATGCGAAGTAAAAAGATATCTATCTTTTCTCTAAAGGGTGAATGGCTCAGAGATATATATATATATATATATATATATATATATATATATATATATATATATACACACACACACACACTTTTATATTTATGTAAATTACCTAGTTGGAGCACCAGGGGGCTGTCCATGATGCTAGAAGTACTGCTAGCGCAAAGCCCACTGGTGCTGTCTGTACTCTTTCCCTCCCCTTTGAGTGGCATCTCTTTTAGCCCTGTGTTCTTGTGGCAGTGCAGAGGCTCAGTTACCCAGGACCTGTACAGTGGATCTGATGAGCTCTTAAAGTAGTGGTCATCAGATCCACTGCGCAAACGCAGACACACTGAGCCAACTCGGCACTTGCATAATGGATCTTCTGCTGCTCCACCAGCTCAGGAAGCAGAGTCTGATTCACCACGCAAGCGCTGAGCCTCGGCACTGCCATAAGAACATAGGACTAGACATCTCGTCACACAAGGGGGATGGGGGACTACAGAGCACAGGGGGGCTGTGTGGTGGCAGTGCTCCTAGCACTATGGCCAGTTATCTAGTGCTCTATCTAGGTAATTTATATAAATGTCCATCATTGTAGTAGGATATATAAAGGTTATCTGTTGTCAGTCACTCCATAGTTTTTATAGTATGGCATCAAACAATAGAAATCATGCAATTAGAGTAACGACCAACCACACTCCTGACACTGAACGCACCACATTCCCTGCTATGCAGGTATGAGTAATTCTGCTACCTGAATGACTTGTAGCTGTTATGGTGCCCATACCATACACCTTCAACCTACCGTTGGACAAGCGCTTGGTCAACCGATGGCTATCTCTCCCAACTCGCTCATGGACATTTCATGTATATTGGACTAACTTGACAATTTTGGGCCCATATCCTCCCCCGATGGTAGAGGGTGTATGGCGGTGGCTTTCTCCCCTCTCCCATTCATGAGCTGAACATGCATGTGTATTAAGAGATAGCTGTTAGCCAATCATTCTGTCATTGAGGTGGCTGGCTATAAATGCTCGGCTCACTCGAATGTATGTTTTTTGTTTTTTAAGTAGGGAGAGAGGAGAATGCCACTGTCAGACAGCACTGGAGGCAACCTAACCTTCAGTGGAACCAGAAGATCAGGTGCTGAAATTCAGCATGCCTGATTCTTCTCTCTCCCAACATGGTCTTTAGTGGGAGTGTCGAGAGTGCCCCATGAGGGGCGGATTTGACATTTCTGGCGCCTTAAACAAAGTGATGTCTGAGGCTCCCATCTCATTGGTAAACTCTGCCCCAGTAAGCCTTCTAAGCGCCACTCTCAGCTTAGACACCTCCTCTTTTGGGTCTGAACCGGAAGCACACAGAGTATGTCCACTCCTTTAGTTTTTTTTGGCCCTGATCTCTCATTTGCTTGGTTTAATGGTAAAGTCCTCCACTGTTCCACAAACGCAGTACATTGTCGACCAAGGTGAACAGTATTTAGGCCTCTGTTTTCTAGCTGCATATAATTTATACCAAATATGTCTGCATGGACTTGACTTCTAAGGGTCCATTCACACGTCCGCAATTCCGTTCCGCCATTTGTGGAACGGAGTTGCAGACCCATTAGTTTCAACGGGGACAGATGATGTCCCGGCCGGGTCCGCAATTGCGGATCCGCTCTTCCAGGTCCGCAATCGCGTTCCCGAAAAAAATAGAACATGTCCTATTCTTGTCCGCAGTTGCGGACAAGAAAAGGCATTTTTCTATGAGAGTGCCGGCGATGTGCGGTCCGCAACTTGCGGAACGCACATCGCCAATGTCCGTGTTTTGTGGATCCGCAAAACACACACGGACGTGTGAATGGACCCTAATGGTGACCATATGCAGCAGATTGCGTAGTTTTTTTCATGGTTTTTGCATCTTGTGTCTGTTTTCCTTAGCCTGGGTCTTCTTAAGCTATATGTATAGGTAGAATAGCATGCAATTATTTTGGCATCTCATATTACAAAGTGAGCATTATCCACCATAGTAAATAATTTGTAGTGTCATCCAGTCGGTGCATGCCCGCTGTTTGAGTGCAGTGGATAGCAATTTGCTACAGAGGGCGTAGATTATGGTTTTTATGGTAAGTGCTTTGTCGATCACAGTAAGGACATCTCTCTAGGTAATGTGATTGTGCTGCCACAGAGTCCTGCGCTGTTCTCCTATCCTTTGGCACATATGGTCAGTGCTCTGATTGGGCTGTGTCGATGATCTTTGTTGCGTGCAGTTTTCAGGTCGAATAGAAATGCTCTCACATTCCTTTCAGAATGTCCTCATGTCACCGGCATGCTGCATTACTCCAGCATACAGAGCAATAACTCCCTGGAGCTGGGCTCTGATGTGTGTTCTCGCATGGTGTGGAGGAGTGGTACTGGATGTGCCGGGGTGTCTGCAATGCAGTCTTCCGAGATATAGCAGTGGCATTCCTAACAGCACCGAACTGATGGAAGGGTAGAGGCTGACTACGTGATCATGGTCAGCAAGTGACAGCACTGCTTGCTGCAGGAAGGCTCGTTGTTTCACTTAGGGTACTTTCACACTAGCGTTTTGGATTCCGTTTGTGAGATCCGTTTCAGGGCTCTCACAAATGGTCCAAAACAGATCAGTTAAGCTCCAATGCATTCTGAATGGATAAGGATCCGTTCAGAATGCATCAGTTAGGCTCCGTTCCGCTTCTATTCAGTTTTGGAGCTTGAAGCATTTTGGTGTCCGTCTGAAGAGGCGGAGCCTAACGGATCCTCTTTGAATTAAAATGCAAGTCAATAGGGACGGATCCGTTTTCAATGACACAATATGGTGCATTTGAAAACGGATCCGTTCCCCATTGACTTTCAATGTAATTCAAAACGGATCCGTTTTGGAGTTTGTCATTTTTCTTTTAACTAATGCAAACGGATTTGTTCTGAACGGATACAAACGTTTGCATTATAGGTGCGGATCCGTCTGTGCAAATAGACGGATCCATACCAACGCAAGTGTGAAAGTACCCTTACATGCTGATCATTCTTTTATTCCAAAGTTTCTAAGAACTTGTTCATTTTATAGTATGGATTATATAATCTTCTGTTTTCTGTACTATGTTGCACTCTGTTTGCTGTCATCTGCACTTATTTTACACACATGATATGATCGAATAAGGTATAGTAAGTTATCAACGTAAAGAAAATTTACATTGCGCTGTATTCCCCAATCAGCCATAATATGCCTAATATTGGGCAGGCCCACCTTATCAAGCCCAAAGAGCTCAGACCCATTGAGGCAAAGACTCCAAAAGACCTTGAGGTCCTGTAGTATTTGACACAAAGACAGGAGATCCTTTGTTCTGTAATTTGCAAAGTGGGGCCTCATGGATCGCATCCTATAGATGTTTGATTGGATTGATATCTGGGGAATTTGCAGGCCAATCAACAGCTTCAACTCCATCATGTTCCTCAGTAATGGTTTGAACAATTTTTTTTTTTGTAGTGTGTCAGGATGTATTATCCCGCCAAAAGAGGCCACTAGCTTTAAGCATTGTCCCAAAGGAGGGTACATGGTCTGTACAGTGTTTAGACAGGTGCTATGTGTCTGGCAACATCCTAATTACGGTCATCAACCAAGTTTCTCAGTAGAACATTACCTAAACCATCACTGCTTCAGTTGGTGTGGCTTCTTCCCATAGTGCATCCTGGTGCTGTCTCTTCACCTTGTTCCATTGCTCTGATGCCCACATGCTTATGGTGGGTGTTTTGGCAGTGGACAGGGCTTAGCGTGGTCTGTCTGACTGATCTGTGGCTATGTAGTCCCATACACGGCAAGCAGGCCCAGTGACGTCACAACTGGTATCACTGGCTTGGGCGGGGCTAAACTCCATTCAAGTGAACAGAGCTTGGCCCCGCCCAGCCAGTGATACTAGTCCTGACATTATTGCGCCTGCGGTAAACAGCGAGAAGGCCGGCTATACCGCCAGCACCGCTGCCTTCTCAAACAGCTGATCAACGGGGGTCCCGGGTGTCAGACCCCGGCCGGTCAGATGCTGATGATCTATCCAGAGGATAGATCATCAGTTTAAAAGAACTTCAGAACCCCTTGAAGCCAGTTCATGTATTATACTTCCTGTCCTGGTTGTTTATCTTCCTCTTCGGATTTTTAGCACAGTAGACTGTTTCACTTATTCTCAGTCGGGCCATTCAGCCAGACAGAGCCTTGTAATGACTCAATTAGAGCATCACACATTACACTAACCAAAGCAATGCTATTCTGTGGCCGCCTTTATCGAGACCTATTGAGAACAATAGAGCTGTCATACTGTTGTCCCAATTCTACACCTACTATTATAATGAGGACTACCCTTAAGATAACATCTTCCCCTCACAGCAACAGTAAACTGACAAATAATTACCTAATTTGTGTTGACTGCTACAAAAAGGTAATACTTGGTGTTTAATTTTCAATTTTATAGCACTACTAAAATTAAAAACATCTGTAAATTTAAAAAAATGCTATCTCTGAATATTGAGTTAAACAATTCCCCTTTCTCGGCAGTGCACCAGTCTTTAGCTGCAGTGTCCTTTCTAAGGGTAGTGTGAGGTAACTGGTACGGCTGCGCCGATCAGGTTTTTGTACATTTATAGAGAGTCAAGCACTTAATTACAGATGGCCCAGAGCTGTAATGCTGTGCACTGTACCGTGCAGCGGGCTTAAAGAACACACATCATTAGGGAGGTCACAAACAGATGTGATTAAAGTCTCCAGGGGATAATGGTCTAGGGTTAACCCCTGGCCCTAATGGTATGGTACTGTGCATGTGAGCCATGGCAGATAATCTAATAAATGTTTACCTTACACCAAGACGTGTCTATAATTGATCCTTGAACTAATGCTCGTCTTTGTTTTGTGTGCAGGTGTAGTGACATGCTGTGGACCGCGCACACATCCAGTTTCCGGGTATGACATCATATAGAAGGTGAGAGCGCTACGAGTCCACAGTACGATTGCCTATGTATGCCCAGATGTTTGTAAAAATCCACAGGATGATCTGTCTCTTAGGATCCAAATAAAGCCTTCCCACATGTACTTACCATACAGTAGGTTGGGCATACGGAGAATGACCTAATCTCCATAATCCTCCCAGCCAGATGGGAATGTCTAGTCACTTATTTGTCACTAAAGTGGGAAGGTAACCTCTTCATGTCAGAACCATATTTTGCAGGCCTGTTCACTGTTGACGGTTTATCAATTATGGAGAAAAAGACCCTGCATGGTTAAGTTCAGTTTATTATCTGAAAGGGCGTTAATGCAGGCCGTCTTGTTCATGTAATCCTTGCCATTCAGAATTTATATTCAGATTTTTTTCTTTTTACATCTGGTACACACTGAACTGTATAGACAGAGACGTCTCTGTAACAAGATTCACATGGCTTTCGAAGCGCATGGAATGGTGAACAGATAATTCTTACAGGATTATCAGATGAGATCATATGACTTGGAAATCTATAACTCTAGTGGCATGCAGCCTATATGTTGCATGAAGACTTTAAAAAGCTATATACCGTACACTTTTTTGCATTCTATGGGTTAAAAAAAATGCATTTTAGAATTGGAACTTGTTTAAAAATCTTCTCCTGCAGCTTGCATGTATTACAATATATAGCAAGCTACTCATTCCCCTTCAGTGCTTATTCCTTCAGACAGGCTTCATCTCCAGCCCCTCCATCTTCTCCTATACCAATCAAGCTTAATTCTAAATAAATTGATCAGATTTTAACTTGGATGCTCTGCCATCAGATGATCGGCAATGCTATAGGCTGTTAGGCAGAAAGGAAGAAAGCCATAATAGTACATTTTTTGTCGTTCAGGTTACAGATGGCAGGAAATTGTCAAACGCAAGACCGTAGGTGCTATTTGGTATTTTTAGAGGTCTTTAAAAGTCTGAACGGATATGTGATATGGTGGCTTTCTATTCCTGACCGTATCAGATGTCATATTTTCTGTTCCGTTTGTTCTGATGTTAGATATTGTTTTGGCTACATGCCAAAATTCAATCACTACTTGGCTTTGGTGTACCCTCTGTTTTCAGAGAATGACGTCTGAGGTGGAGGAAGAGATCCGGCTCCTTGGTGGAGGGGTGTCTGAACCACTGGTCATTCAGGAGCTTCTGGAACGATTGCGGGAACTTGAGGTGAGGGTTATTCTGGAAACATGTTTTTGCCTACTTTCTGCTTAAAATAATGCCTGTCTTATCCCATCTGCAGGTTTCTCTAGTCATCTGTGACAGTTGTTGGAGTGCAAGGCTGTATATTAGAAGTGAATAAAATGTTTAAGAGCCATAGCAAATAATTCCAAATCTTATCTATATTATATTTTCACCTGGGCTGGACGGATTGCAGCTTTATGCTCTAAAATAATCTAAGCGGATAAATCAACGATCAGCAAAGTGTATTGAGGCTTCACAGCTGAACCCCTTTGGACAGGTTTTGGGGGATTCCAGGATGCTTGATCCAGGTTATAAGTCAGACATGCCGCTTGTCTCCTTCCAAGTAAATGCTTCTTGCAACCTGATTAGGGGCTCCCCGGAACCAGCATTGGCAAGACCTGTCACTTTTGAGGTTATGTTGAATGGGGTTAGAGAGATGTGTCGCCACAACATTAAAGAGGCACTGTACTTTGGGAAAACTTTTGATATGTCATAGAGACATAACAAAATGTTTGATAGGTGGGGGTCTGAGAGCAGTGCCCCTTGCCAATGGCTAGTACGTGGAGAGAGAAGCTCTTACATAGTGCCCTCTGTCTCCTTACTCCACAGACTTCCTATTGAGTCTCTCGCCTCCATTTTCTGCTGTGAGTAGAGAGAGTACACTGTGTGTGTACTTCTCTCTCCTAGTTCTAGCGATCAGTGGGGTTCTCTGCGCTCGGATCCCCCGACAATTAAAACTTTTGATATGTTGCTATAAAATATCAAAATTTGTCCTAAAGTACAAGGACAATTTGAGGGGATCTCCAGGATTTTCATATTGTTGGCCTATCTTCAGGATAGGTCATCAGCATGAGATCGGCAGGGTCCAACTCTTGACACTTACACCAGTCAGCTGTTTGAGGAAGACGCGGCGATCATCTGAGCTCTGGTGAGCTTTGTGGCCTCCTCACAGCTAATCAAGCAGAGCACTGTCCATTACTTGGTATTGCATCACTTGAATGGGACTGAGGTGTGCCTTGGCCAGGTGACCGATGAATATGACGTCACTGGCCTATGAAGAGGCATAAGCACTCGTGGAGAACCACAACCTCTTCATACAGCTGATCGTCAGCAGTGCTGGGAATCAGACCTCTACCAATCAGATATTGATGACCTATACTGAGGATAGGCCATCAACATCAAATTCTTGGAGAACTCCTTTAAGGTTTTGAGAACTGGATTAAATATATTGGGGTCCATGAGGACCTACTTATGACTATAATTTGTCCTAGTTAACAGGTTCATTTTAATATGTATTCACGTAGTGGCGCTGATTGCCCTATTGTAAATTTCCCCCCAAATCTCCTGACCTAGAACCCTTCTGTTCTGAGAAGTAGAGAGAACCAGAGCTTATCCAGATCTGACATTTCTGTCATTATTTAGCTGAGGCTAGTTTGCTTTTGCTGATAGTTTTCAATACAACTTTATGCACATTTCAGTGGGACTTGCAGAACATAACTCGTATGGACGATCGAGCAATTGGTCCCATAGGTTCTTTATACCTGACTTGTAAATTCCTTACTCTCATTATTGTCTATTGCAGGCTGAAAACACTGCTCTTGCTCAAGCGAATGAAACCCAACGGGAAACTTATGAACGTTGCCTCGATGAGGTGAGTCTTGAGTTCAGCCTAGATGTAGTATAATGATTTTCTTATTACTGGTTCAGCAAGAATCCACTGGTTAATTTTATAAAGCCATTGTAATGTGGCAGCCGTTCATGTGCTCTGATCATGTCTTGCACGCCTGAACTGATGTTTCATGCGAGTCGCATCCATTCAGTTTTACAAGTCTGTCCATCTATAATGTAAAGACCAGATAAGACACTGTGTAAAGTGAGTGCAGCCAGATGATATTCCTCAGGGGGTATTCAGGTGGTGCACTTTGACGCTTCAATTTTTTAAAGAATTTTTTTAAAATTTATTATGTTGTGCAGTTTTTACAGGTGAAACGCATTTAACCAACATGTTTCAACTTTAAATTCTGCAAAGCACGGAAAACGGCAGCAAAAACCCCATTAATTTTATTTTTCATTGCACCCAATGTCACCATCAGAATACACCCCAACAATGCGCTGCTTGTGAAATGTTAGGGCTGCATTTCAATGACATGGCTAGATACTAAGCTGTATGCTACAAACAGCTGCGGGAATGCAAATGTTTTACAGCCCACGGCTGGCTTCAATTATTGTGTCACCCATAAGGAATGCCAGAAATCTCATCCGGCATTCAATCCTGTAGATAAGAGTTAATATATATATATAAACTGCGAGCACAGCTTCTAAATCCTTACAGCTGAGCTCCAAGTTGTCCCATGGCGGAATCTTAAAAAAAAAACTTAGAAACCAACTTTCAACATAGGCTTTTCCCATTTGCCATCAGTTTCTATTGTGTAATGGGCATAAAGTTGGCACTTTAGAATTAGACTATTATGGGATTAGTGGCAAGCTTTTTAAAAGCCTGGGGGTACAATTGTGTGTCTTAGATTTATTTCTGGTCAATTTATCTCTGCACGCAGCGGTATTTGTCCTGCCGGAAGCCGGTATTTATGCCAGAAAGTGCCTGGATCCCAATTGGATTCCATTATAAGCAATTGCAATCCAGCAGTGTGCAGTGGTATATGGATATTTCAGGGGGGCTTCACAGGGTACGGGGGCCCCTGCTGTCCTGATCGGTGGGGGTCCCAGAGGTAGGACCTCCAGCGATATGATAGTTATCCCCTGTGGATAGGGGATCTAGGTCTTCCCTTGATCCTTTTGTTCACTTAGGACAGGCATCCTCAAACTGCGGCCCTCCAGCTGTTGCAAAACTACAACTCCCAGCATGCCCGAACAGCCTATAGGTATCAGCCTACAGCAGGGCATTGTGGGAGTTGTAGTTTTACAACAGTTGGAGGGCCGAAGTTTGAGGATGCCAGACTTAGGAGATAAGCCACCTCCAGAAGTGTTTGGTAGTGGCTTTCTTCCCATTGAATTGACATACACTTTCGGCTACATGTATGAGGGAGTTTTCGGAGTCAGGAGAGAGAGCTCCTGCTCGGCCGACAGCTATTGAAGGTGTCTTCAGAGATACATTACTGACGCAAGGAGTTTTCATGCAGCATTGTTCAAGCATGGGCAGTGCCCGCTCTATATAAACTGTGTAGGAGGTGTTAAGGTGGGTTTACACGTCCCAATGTTTCAGCCAATTGTTGAGAAGGAAGAGTTCCTTCCCGACAGTGCGCTGCTCGTTCAGTAAAGGAGACCGCACGTTTACGTGCAGCGATCTCCTTCAAAGTATGAGGACAAGGGATGGGTATTGCGATCCTTTATCCCCATACAAAATCATTGTTTCTGGGCAGCGGAACACTGTTTAGACAGCACAATCTGCTGCCCAGAAATTATAATTTATGTGCCTGCATGAATGACAGATCACCCGATGAACAAGCGTTTCGCTTGTTCATCGGGTGATCGGCTGCACATTTGGATGGGCAGATTTCAGGAACGGTTTGTTCCCGATAATGTGCCCGAAAATCGGGCCTTGTAAATCTACCTTTAGAAACAGCCAAGCATTCATCACCTACCAAGTAGATAGGTGATAAGGTGCGTGGCAAGAATTTAAGTAAATGCCACAGGGCTTAAAATGTTGGACCAGAGACTTCCAGTAATGGAAATCTGACCAGTTTTAAAGAGTGCACCAACCTCTTTTTTTTTTTTTTTTTTTGTAAATTAGTGGCAGTCCATGCTCAGACCTCACTGATGTAATCTTGAGAAATATAGACATATTTTAATGCCAGAATTTATTTTTATTTGTGTTATTTGTGTATTGTATAGGGGCAGTGATACTGACCATTTTTATAATATACTTTAATTACTGAAATCGTACTTTTCTGTAGAAAAATAGCTCTGAAGTGGCCCATTTTGAGCCTTAGCAATGCTTCTGTTTAAATACCAGTCAGTGTTGGCAAGTCTGCACTGTTATGTAAACAGATGACAGAGGAGCGCTGCTAAGGCTCAAAATGGGCCACTTTAAAGCTATTTTTCTACAGAAAAGTACGATTTCAGTAATTAAAGTATATTATAAAAATGGTCAGTATCACTGCCTCTTTACATTACATAAATAAAAATAAAACGACAGTTACACTTTAACTATTGATGACCTTTCCTTAGAAAAGGTCATCAATATCAGTTGTGGCATTGGAACTACACAGCTCCATACAACGTGTAGGGGCTGTACCTGGTTACTGCAGTGCTACTACCCCCTAACCCCTTAGCCTATATTTAAACGGGTATTCCAGTTATAGCAAGTTATCCCATAACTATTAAAATTCATGGGGGCCATACCTCTGGGATGACCCATCGATCATGGGAACAGGACCCTGTACCCCACTGTCTCCCCTGAATGAATGAAGTGTCAGTGCGCATGCCCAACCCGCTGCTCCGTTCACTTTGGGGTGCTGTGCGGAGTATGGTGTCCCTGTTGTTGTGAACGGTGGGTGGTCCCAGAAGTAGGGCTCCGATTGATTTAATAGTTATGCCATATCCCTTTTAAAGAGAACCTGTCACCATGAAATGTAGTTTCATGGTAGCATGTTATAGAGCAGAAAGAGCTGAGCAGATTGATCTGTAGTCCTGTGGGAAAAGATTCAGTAAAACCTGTAATTTTATACATATACCTCTTCTTTCTCTAAGCTCCATCGCCCAAGAAAGAGTAGAGATATAAATGTATAAACTACAAGTTTTACTGCATCTTTTCCCCGAAAATATATTAATCTGCGCACCTCCTGCTGCTCTATAACACGCTGACTGCACTGCATTTCTTTTTTTGAACATTATATCTTTATTGAGTTTTTAAGTAGGTTGCAAGCATATGTATGAGAACAAGGTAGGGTATTAATATATCACACATGTCATGTCCTTTTCAAGGAAAGTTTCCTAAGAAGGTTCACATAGAACAGGTACATTGGGATAAAGCATCACTAAGATAGCGAACATTGATCAAGACAATAGTAGAAACAGGAACTAACTGTTCAGACAATCATTATGCATGTTCGCAAAAACATCATCATCTAATGGAAGAATGTAAGGGAATTTTACAAAGCTTGTGGTTTGCACTGCATTTCATGGTGAGAGGTTCTCTCTAGGATACGTGCACACGGCAGTGTAATTTATGTGGGTTTTTTTTAGTGGATTTCGCTTAGTTTCCGTAGTAAATCCACTTCAAAATCTGCATGTGTTACTTGCATTGCAAAAGGTAAAATCTGCACAAGCAATGGTCATGCTGCAGATTTCAAAATCCGCACTCCAGGACCATTTCTTTGCAGAAAATTTCTGCACCATGTCGATGAGATTTTGAAAATATCCTCTGCTGCAGATTTGCTGGAGCTGCAGATTTTCCACACAAAAATCCATGTGGAAAATGTGTGCACAATACGTACAGTGTGCATGTGGCCTTTAAAGTGCCGTTCAATACAGGAGTCTTGGTTTCCAGACAGCAGGCGCAAAGATGTAGAATTGTTACTCCAAATTATTTTATTCTATTATGTTTGCAATTTCTATTTTGTTTTTTTATCTATGTAATGTCTTATTGTTTCCTATTATAGGTTGCAAACCATGTTGTTCAGGCACTTTTAAATCAAAAGGTAAGTACCGTAGTTGATTTGTTTCTGTGTTTTTTTTTTTCCCCCTCTTGTGATTTTTGGCTACAAATGGCTCCATTTGGTACACATGAAGCATTGCTTTTTATGCATTTTATAGTTCTCTTGGATTTCCGGAATAGTCATGCACAGCAAACACGGCTCATTTACTATTCCCCCCCCCCCCCCCACAAGCTTCTTTAATGAAAGGCTTCCAATACCATTTCCTTCCTGTTGTCATACATTGTAACTAATATATGGCTTTATGCTGTGTACTAGGCACATGTTCACATGACACCAACTGCTGTTGCATCCTAGTCATCCATGTTATCTGCTTTATTAGTCCCCTTAAAAGTATTTCTTAGACCTGTTTCACACTTGCGTTGTTTTTTTTTCGGTAATAAACGGATCCGTCACTAAAAACAATGAATTATTTTTTTTTATTGTAATTTTTTTTTCAAATTACGAGCCTTAAAAAAACGGATCCTTCTGTTCTTTTTCTTTCTGTTTTTGATTTCACACAACCGCATCCTAACAGAACAGATGCATCCTGATGTGCAAAATCAAAACGGATCCATTTAATTCCGGTATTGAGATCCTCTGCCCGATCTCATTAGCAGAATTAACAACGCAAGTGTGAAACTGCCTTAGGCCTCTTTCACATGAACGTGTACGCCCGTGCTGCAGACCGCAAATGCATGGGCACCGACCGTGGGGCAGCCACAGCGGCTCGCGAGCCCATTCATTTCAATGGGTCCGTGATCCGCCCGTTCTGCAAAAAGATAGGACATGTTCTATCTTTTTGCGGGATGGACGTACGGAACGTAACTCCACGGGAGCACTCCGAAGTGCTTCCGTAGTGTTCCGTATCTCCGGATTTGCGGTCCTATTGAAGTAAATAGGTCCTGATCCGTGATGCGGAATGGCCGCGGAACGGTGCCCGTGTATTGCGGATCCGCAAATGCGGTCCACAATACAGTACGCACTCGTTCATGTGAAAGAGGCCTTACACTGTAGATGTTATTTTTCATTTGGAATTTGGTTTTAATACAGTTTTCCGTCCCTTGATTTCATCTGTAATGTTGTATTTTGTTTGTTTATATTATTCTTTCTTTAGGATCTTCGGGAGGAATGTATTAAACTGAAAAAAAGGGTGTTTGACCTTGAGCGTCAGAACAGAGCATTGAGTGACCTCTTTCACCAGAAGTTGCAGCGCTCCTCGGGATCATCCCCTGAGGTAAGAGCCGTTACCATGGAGAACAGGTTGCGTGTGAGGCACACGCTTGAGTTGTGTCATTTGTGGTACATGTAACTACAGCATTTTCCTCCTTTTTATAGTTTTTTTTCTTTGGTTGCACTGAAATGATATGTTCTCTGAATTGGAAGTCATAATTTGTCATCCGAAGGTTTTTTTCTTACTGAACACACACTGACTGATTCAGAGGAATCCGTTATAGGAATGCTGCAGTAAATTTAGGCCAGATTCTATCAGAGCAGTTTGTCTAAGGCCTCGTTCAAATTGGAAGATTTGTTGCAGCTTCTTACTTTACAATTTGCTGAGATAAAGTACAGTACTACACTTGTGAATGAGGTTTTCAGCTGCCATTCACTTGAGGGCACTCGTATTTGAGGGCATGCTGTGCACCTGTTACTTTTCTAAGAAAATGCCAGTGAACCTTTTGGAATTACCGGGATTTCTGCATAGATTACTAATCCGATGTGGTCTCATTGTTCTCTAGGTCACAAACCCAAAACTGAGGAGGAATTTCGGGCCAATCCTCCCTGCAAATGTGTTTTTAGCTATACATTTTTTTATCTGTTACCCAACATTTCTTAGAAAATGGAAGGGAATGTTTCCTCTTGTGCCAATGTACCATCCTTCTTTTGATCTCAAAAGATATATAAATGAACAGATCTCCTAACCTTAAAGAGGCTCTGTCACCAGGATCAGCCCTATTAAATCCAATATTCTGGTTGGTAGGGCTCATCATGCTGATGAGCTTTCTTTTTATATTTATTCATATGCAAATGAACACATTCAAGCACCAGGAGGCTGGGCTGAATCATTTGAGCACTGCTTTGTCCCACCCCCTGCACTCTGCCCCCCCCCCTCCACTTGATTGACAGGGCTAGATATCAGCATGCTGGGGGCAGAGCTGTGTCCTAGCATCTGGACATATAATCTGTGTAGTATAACATCAGCACATTAAGATATGCTCAGAAAGGTAATATACATCTTACTGCTTTATTCACAAGCACAATGTATGATTATTTTGCCACAGCTGGCAGGTATAGGTGGTAAAACATGGACTAGACTGTCTAAAGGTGCCCCCAATAGATCATCCAGCATTAGCCTGTCCAGTCTAAGTGTGCAGTATTGGTAAATCTGCCCCTGTGTATTGGTTTAGTAAAGCTATATTATAGGATCATCTTTATAAGCCATCTTAATTACTTAATTAAAGGGTTTCCCAAAGACCAATAACCCCTTTTCATATTTGCAAGCGGGATGCATGGGTTAAAAAAAATACTCACCTGTAAGGCTGGGTTCACATCATTTATTTTTCATGTCTTCTGATCCATCAGAAGAACAGAAAAATAAAGACAAAAAATAAAGCGGATGCCAAATGTGCATAAATGAGCATAACGGATGCTTAAAATACAAGATCTGTTTTTTTTTCCCTTTATTCTTCTGTTCTTTTTCTGCTGGCCAATCAGTGGCCTCAGCAGTGACTTGTATGTTACCACTGAGACCATTCATTGGCTAGTGACAATAATATGCGTGTTACAGGTCCAGCAGAACAGGTGGAAGCAGAGGAGAACCAGAGCACCCTGCCTGTAAATATGAAAAGGGGATCCCTGTCTCTGAGAACCCCTTTGAAGACCTATGTGGTTTACCCAACCTTGTGTGTAGTCTGATCTGCAGTTACATAATTACTCTGCTTGCTTTGTGTACATGACGGCAGTAACTGACTACACAGGGTTTATAATCGAGTTGCTTTAGTTTTTATATTGAATTACTGGAGCACTACAACAAATTTGTTACTTGGGTATTTTTCCAGCAGCTTTGCCATTGGTTTTTAAACTGACCAATTGAATCCTAAAGGTGTTTCCAGGACATGGTTCTGATGACTTATTCTCAAGATCCGATCGGTGAAGGTCCAACTCCCAGCACCCTTCCAATCAGATGTTTGAAGGGGCTGCAGCACTCAGATGAGTGCTTGAGTCTCTTCATTGTATACCAGGTACATACCCTACATTGTATACCAGCTGTGCTTGGTATTGCAGCTGTCCTATTCAACTGAATGGGGCTGAACTGCAGAAAGGCCATATGATTTGATGTCAAAAACTGCAGCGTGGCCCATTCCAACAGCCCAATTGCCCCTTAGGGCAGGTAATCAGTAACCCCATTCAAACTTGTTGAACTTTCTTATTTTGATGGAATTTGTCATGCTTTGTGTATTTTCCTTTTAAATTATATTGCTCAACTAATATGGTTGCACCCATTGCAGGTACTATCTGACTCCCAGGGAGCTGACCTTGACAGGATATCAGTCTCCCTTCCACTGGGACAATGTGGAGTGCAGAGAGAGGTAACTAAACCTACATGTGCAACTACTAGTAGACTGCACCTTTCTGAAAGGTATACATAAGTCAGGGAACTCCCAATATCTCTTAAAGCTGGCCATACACATAAAGGTTGGTCAGACTCCCTGATATCTGTGGGATTGGTCAACAGTCTTTGAAGACCTGATCCCCAGGAGATATGCCACCACCAGAGGTGGCTACTACAAATTAAATTCCCCTTCATGACACATATAATTCATATTTCTACAAACATATTTCTATTTCTCTTTTTGTGAGAGAAATCAAAATTTCTCAGTTTGTGTGAATATCATGATAATGATGTTTATGTTACCAATACAAAATTGCCTTCTGCACTTCTGAAGTAATATAAACTTTTTTTTCTTCTCGCATAGGAAAAACAACGTTCTGGTCGGTCCCAATCATCATGTCGCTCACTAGATGCTATGTCACCATTCCTCAGGAAAAAGGCTCAAATCTTAGAAGTCCTACGGAGGCTAGAGGCCACAGGATCTCAGAGTGGATCATCCTGCACTACACCTCCAATGTATCTTGGGGGGATCTCATCAGCTAATGGGAATGGATTGCGTGTAAGACCAGACCAAGGCTTGGATTATGTGAATGGTGAAGGCTTAACTTCTTCAGAACATGGAGGAGATGAACCTTGGGCGTCTTGTTTGCTTCTGGCTCAGAATGGTTGGGAGGAGTTGCTTAAGTGGAAGCCTGTACAACGAGAGCCACCAGCAGGCAGCCCTGGAGAAGGAGGAGGGGAACACCTTGGTTTGGCATCAGGAGAAGATGCACAGCAATCATTGCGGCAAGCTGAGGGAAGTTCTTCATCTTCAGATGATGACATTGGAGATCCACCTCCTCCTTGCAATGAAATTAGGCAAAGACTGCCATTAACAGACTTGACTAAGGGTTTAGCGCCATGTATGTGCTCCCGTGGAGCAGTAGATAAAAGGGGCCCTATTGAGGGCTATTCAGATGGAACTGGCTTTTCTAGGGGCCACACTGGGAATCTTCATTCATTAACTTGTTACAGCAGAAGCCTTCGTGACATGGTAGAAAGTCAGCATGTGCCAGTGACACCACCAGCAGTTACGGAAAGAGGGGATTCCTTGTCATCTTCACCAGGAAAGCAATCGGTTTCTGAGAATACTTCTGATGGACCTTCCTCTTCTTGTCCTCCTTCTCCTGAGGCCACTGTCAGTTTGCCAAGGGAAGGAACTATTTTTTCCCACAAAAATGCAGTCCAGGAGCCACAAGATGATTCTCCTCAGCCCTTGATGGTGGTTTCTAATCCCACTTGTCCTGACCCACAAGATGCACTTATTCCTTCCTCTGAGCCCCGGACCCCTAATATTCCTTCTCCAGCTAAGTTTCTCAAGTTTTTGAAACTGCCAAGCTCAGGGGATAAATTACAGAATCCAAACTCTCTGAGGCTTAGTCCTCAACTTACTCAAACCTCCAAAATTCCTTGTAGGAGCAATAATTATGAGGCATTTCCCTCACCACGCCTTAGTCGAAAGGCAAATGAAGAATTATCTGGTCCAGAAACTGATAATAATCCACCTTCTCCATCTGAGTTTATTAATTCTGATGCCAATAGGCAAGGACAAACAGAAAGGTCAAACAATTTAATAAATAGGCCTGGAATACAGTGTTACACCAAAAAGTCACATGATTATGAAAATGTTCCTGCTAAAAATACTGTGCTTCCCACTGCAAACCAAACTGAGGATTTGGATCTGTCTCCCAAACTAATTGGGGAAGTATGCTCCTCTAATTGTTCCCCTGGGCCTTGTGTTCATTCTCAAGCAAATTCTTCCGATGACCATAATGGTCAGATAAACACACCATTTCTAAGAAAGCATGTAACTTCCAGGAAACCAACCGAATCTGCTGGACCTCTCCCATTTAAAGAAAGAATTGGAAAGCCAAGAACTTCTGACAGCCAACAGACAGAACTTACTGTTGCAGTGACTGATGAAAACAGGGTTATACCAGATGGCCCTGATATTCGTCCTTCTATGAAAAGATCCTTGGGTGTGAGCAGTTTAAGGACTCCTGAGCCTGGATCTACTGAGAGTTACCCACCAAGGTACCATGGGCAAAAATCTGATTCTGCTCGGAGTAGACAGACAGTTTCTAATTGTCCACCAGGCTCACCTCATGGTCCACGTAATCCATCTCGTGCACCACCTGTCCCAAGCAAGTCTCCACGTAGCCCTCATGGAAGCCCAACAAAGCTACCCGCTAAGTCCCCAAGTAAGGCAACAGCAAAGCCTCTTGTATCTCGACCCCTAAGTGAAGAGTTGAGACCAAGTCCCAGACAACCCACTCTTCCAACTGATGAGAAACAAAGGATGCAATCCTCTGGTGCAGGCAAGAAAAGTAGCACCTGCCCAGACTATGCATGTCCCCGAAGTCCAGGCTCGCAGGGCACAGAAAATCTTCCACTGAGTGTTCTGCACTCTGCCATTGAAGAAAAGGTTATGAAGGGCATTAAAGAAAACATGTTAAGGTTGCAGGAACAGCACCGTGCACCTGCTCCTGATCCTAAGCAACGTAATTCCAGTGGTATTGCAAGCTGGTTTGGCTTAAAGAAAAGCAAACTACCTGCTCTTAGTCGTAGGCCTGAGGCAACCCGTGTCAAAGATGAGAAGAGGGAGAGAGCTGCGAGCGGCTCTCCTCGTACAAGGGATACAAAGGGTGAGAGTCTGAATATTTCTATGTTGATGGAAAAAGCTGAGGATCTACGAAAAGCACTTCAGGAGGAGAGAGCTTACATCAATGGTCTGTCTCTTGACAAGAATCGCACAGCTGTATCTGTAGATCAGACACGAGAAACTTCAAGATCCTTGACAGCGGACAATTTTATGCAACAGCTCTTGAATCGGTGAGTGTGGCCTACTCAGCAATAAGGATGCCTTCAAAAAATTATTTCAATGAATCTGGTGGCTTTCATTTTTAAAATGATGCAGACTTCATTAAATAGTTATTGTATAGGTACAATGAATCATACACCTACTATAATGACAAAAATGTGGCCTTAGAGGTTAAGGGGTTTGTATTGAAGGGGCATTTATCATGTAGAGAAGGTTAATACAAGTCACTAATGTATTGTGATTCTCCATATTGCCCCCTTTGCAAAAAGCACTGGCCTCTGTGGTGGCCGGGACCGTGTGAGTATACATATGCACGCATGCGCAGCAGCTCCCATCTCGGCCATCTTGTGTCTGTGCTGCAGTGGTGGCCGTGGCCCCTGTAAACGAGCAGTGTATAATGTGATGGAAAAATGAATCCAGAGAGAAAAGAAGACAATATGGACAATCACAATACATTAGTAAGTGACTTGTATTAACTTTCCCTACATGATAAATGCCATTTGCTGAAGTGAGACAACCCCTTTAAAGCCTTTACATTAAATGTAATTGTTGAGCCCTTGGGACTGACTCATAAGATCAGGTGTTTTTTTGCAGCTATTTTTGAGCAAAAAAAAACAAAACAAAATGCCTCCATGTGTTCTCTGTGAGCCTATGGGAATTATGAAATGAGCAATGTTTTTTTTTTAAGTAATGTTTTTTTACACATTCTTATTACTTAATTGCAGTGCATTTTGGGGTCTGGCTCTTGTTCTGGCTTTTGTGTACCTTAGACATTAATTTTTTTTCCCCCTGCTTGAATAAAAAATGTCAGTGTGTGGCATTTTTTTTTTATGGCTTTTTTAAGTTTGCTTTTTTTTTAAATAGAGGAAGTGACATCAGAAGGGAGTATATACTTCACTGTTTAAAATGCATGCCTTTAAAAAAAGCCACAAAATATGCATGTACTGAAACACAATATTAAAAAAAAAAAAAAACACTGACAAATGCTATAAGAAATGCATGTAACATAAAAAATATTTTTCTTCTGTTTCCGTTTCGTTTGCGGAACCATTAATTTCAATGGGTCTGGAAGAAAAAATGGAACTTACTCCGTGTGCATTCCGTTTCCGTATGTCCGCATGTCCATTCCGCAAAAAAATGGAACATGTCCTATTATTGTCCGCATTACGAACAAGGATAGGGACTGTTCTATTAGGGACCAGCTTTTCCATTCTGCAAAATACGGAATGCACACGGATGTCATCGTTTTTTTTTTAACGAATCCGTGTTTTGCAGACTGCATAATACATACGGTCATGTGCATAAACCCTAGGCTACCTACACTTGATGCAGATCACCCTTGTTTTTTTTGCACAGATTTACTTGCAGCGTAATGCAGTACCAGTACAGTGTATGAGATTAGACAAATCTCATGTACACGTTGCTTTTTTTTTCTTAGATGCGGAAATTGACCTGCAGTGCGGAGAAATCTGCAACATGTAAATTGTTGCTTTTTTTTCTTGTGTGGATTTCACTCTTTTAAATGGAAGGTTGAGATCTGCGGAAAATCCGCATCAAATCACTAAACGCATAAAAAAACAAAACAAAAGCATGATAAATAGTGTGTATATACACTTTCCTAAAGAATTTTTAGGGACACCATACTAATACGGTGTTGGACCCCCTTTTGCTTTCAGAACTGCCTTAATTCTACGTGGCATTGATTCAACAAGGTGCTGATAGCATTCTTTAGAAATGTTGGCCCATATTGATAGGATAGCATCTTGCAGTTGATGGAGATTTGAGGGATGCATGTCCAGGGCACGAAGCTCCCGTTCCACCACATCCCACAGATGCTCTATTGGGTTGAGATCTGGTGACTGTGGGGGCCATTTTAGTACAGTGAACTCATTGTCATGTTCAAGAAACTAATTTGAAATGATTTGCGCTTTGTGACATGGTGCATTATCCTGCTGGAAGTAGCCATCAGAGGATGGGTACATGGTGGTCATGAAGGGATGGACATGGTCAGAAACAATGCTCAGGTAGCCCGTGGCATTTAAACGATGCCCAATTGGCACTAAGGGGCCTAAAGTGTGCCCAGAAAACATCCCCCACACCATTACACCACCGCCTCCAGCCTGCACAGTGGTAACAAGGCATGATGCATACATGTTCTCATTCTGTTTACGCCAAATTCGGACTCTACCATTTGAATGTCTCAACAGAAATCGAGACTCATCAGACCAGGCAACATTTTTCCAGTCTTCAACAGTCCAATTTTGGTGAGCTCGTGCAAATTGTAGCCTCTTTTTCCTATTTGTAGTGGAGATGAGTGGTCCCTGGTGGGGTCTTCTGCTGTCGTAGCCCATCCGCCTCAAGGTTGTGCATGTTGTGGCTTGACAAATGCTTTGCTGCATACCTCGGTTGTAACAAGTGGTTATTTCAGTCGCCGTTGCTCTTCTATCAGCTTGAATCAGTCGGCCCATTCTCCTCTGACCTCTAGCATCAACAAGGCATTTTCGCCCACAGGACTGCCGCATACTGGATGTTTTTCCCTTTTCACACCATTCTTTGTAAACCCTAGAAATGGTTGTGCGTGAAAATCCCAGTAACTGAGCAGATTGTGAAATACTCAGACCGGCCCGTCTGGCACCAACAACCATGCCACGCTCAAAATTGCTTAAATCACCTTTCTTTCCCATTCTGACATTCAGTTTGGAGTTCAGGAGATTGTCTTGACCAGGACCCCCCCCCCTAAATGCATTGAAGCAACTGCCATGTGATTGGTTGACTAGATAATTGCATTAATGAGAAATAGAACAGGTGTTCCTAATAATTCTTTAGGTGAGTGTATGTGCATTTGTATGCAATTTTGGTGTGGATTTCCTGCACATGAATCTGCACTGTGTGCAGGCACCCTCAGGGTGCTGCCACACAATGCAGTTGTGATACAGTTGACTGCATGTGGTTACTGCATCAACAAACATGCATTCACAGTAATAATTTAGCCAGTTTACCACCTAATTAAACATTGCATAGCAGAAATTATCTAAATGATTTAATTAATTGCAGCTGGCTTACTGTATGTGGGTAACAGCATTTTCTGTTCAACTCATGAAAATATTGGGTTTGAGTATTTTAATAGATTATGAATGCTGTGTGTGCAATTGCAATTTATCAAAACTGGTATAAAGGAAAACTGGGTTGGTTGCAACCAGTCAGAGTCCGCTTTAAGTTTTCCAAAGGAGCTCTGAAAAATGAAAGGTGTAATTGGTTGCTGTGGTCGACTAAGCCAGTTTTCCTTTATACCCTTATCTTTTTGGGTGAGATTTAAAGTTACAAGTACACCGTTTATACAAAAGATTCTGTCTCCTGTCATATTGCCAGCACCACCAATGATCAATAAAGTGAAAGAACTGTTTCTCTTTGTGCAGTTCATCTCCTGAAACAAGCCAAAAGAGGTCCACAGGAACTGGAAATCATTAGGGATGAGCAAATCAACTTCGGGTGAAACATCCGAAGTGGATTCGCATAAAACGTTGTTTCAATACTTTACAGAGTGAGCGACTGGGTAACAGTTCTACAAGGATTGCAATTAAATAAGTAAAAACTACTATAAAATAATTGCTTAATGGGCATCTGTCAGCAGATTTGTACCTTGGCAGCTGAAGACATCTGTGTTGGTCCCATGTTCATATGTGCTCGCATTGCTGATAAAAATGATGTTTTAATATATGCAAATGAGGCTCTAGGAGCAACGGGGACGTTGCCATTACTCCTAGAGGAGGGGTCGCAACGTTTTCTGGATGGGGGCCACATTGCCAGACAACCAATGACGAGGGCCGAAAATAAAATTTAAAGGGGTATTAAAGACTGAAATACTGTATTTATGGAATATTTAATGCACAGTATATACCATTAATGTCTAGTTACAGTCCCAGGACTCCCATCTAATGGGAGAAATGCATGAAAAATACATGTGAGCAGCCACAACACATAGACATACATATCTGTTACCAGATGGTTGGGGGCCGCACAGAATGGTATCAAAGGCCGCATGTGGCCCCCGGGCCGCAGGTTGTGCACCCCTGTCCTAGAGGCTCTGCTGTATCTACATCTGCTGTGCCCTCTCCACTTTGATTGACAAGGCCTGGCAGGCGTGATCACACCTAGCCCTGACTTCTCCTAACGTTAAAGTAGAGAGGGCGCAGCAGTTGCTAAGAGAGCTGAGCCTTTAGGTGTAACGGCAACGCCCCCATTGCTCTTAAAGGCTCATTTGCATATAATAAAACATCATGTTACTCAGCAATGCGGGCACATATGAACACGGGACCAACACAGATGTCTTCAGCTGGAAAGCGCACATGTAACAGGTCAGCTAGTGTCATAGATGGAAATCTGCTGACAGATGCCCTTTAAAAATGGAAAAAGTCCACATGCTTGTAAAACCCAGCTGCCGACTATACACACTCCTTTGTCAGTCAGCATAACACTACAAAGAATCCATGCCAGTCTGTAGGTAGCAGATAACAAGAAAATATGGATCTCCTGTTTAGGGTGGATGGAAAGGAAGTTCCTGCTGAAGGACGTGTAGAAGGCAAGGCACCACTTCGAGACTTTCCCAGATTGTCTCCAGAGAACAAGGAACAGCGTCCATTTCGTTCACCCAGAAATGGGATGGTGGCACATGTGCAGCGGTGTGAGCAGAAGAGTATGGACCAGGTAAAGGCCTGGAACGGAAATTCAATTATTGTATTGATGTGTGAACAGCAAAATATTATTAATTGTTGTCTTCTCCCACCAGAACCGAGAGATTGTTCTGCCTCCAGATGAGCGGATTTCAGAATCTATTACTTCACAGCACTTTGCAGGTATCCATCAAAATGTATTTGCAGTGTAAACTTTTATAAAGGACGAATCCAAAGATTCCTTCCTATAACCATTCAGCCATATATTCCGTTTATACATAAAACTTTGATAGTAGATCTAAAGTATGAACAGAATTATTATGCCTAATGCATATAGCGATTTCATGTAAGCTCTCATTGTGGCTCTGAAGACGAAGGAATTGTCAAGATCCATGTTAGGAACCCCACAGTAGTGATGAGCGGCAGGGGCAATATTCAAATTCGCGATATTTTGCTAATATTTGGTAGAATATCCATCATATATTTGCGAATTCGAGATAATTTTCTTTATTGCGAAAAATCGGCAATGTAATATTCGCGTAATGCGCGTGCAATACAGGCGTGGGTCACTATGTAGCTATTTTTTTCAAGCTGCTAGAAGTTTCCTGAGACTGGACAAAATGGTTGGCACGGAAGAACATTACAATAGCTTTATATGCAGATGGAGTGCTCTGATATATTCGCGATTGCGCAAATCGGCACTAATGATGCAAATATTTTGGCGCAATACGTGCAACTTCTCATTTTAACAGATCTGACTACATATTAGGTATTGGTGCACTAATATCACTGCACTATGTATAGCATGTATGGATGGACAGCAGAACCAGCTATACTATATCACTATCCCAATCTAACCTACACGGACTATCTCCCACTAACTATCTGTATTATATATATAAGCTAAGTAACTAACTAACTAACCATCTAATGTAATGTGACAGGAAAGCACAGAGCACAGCAATAACACTGCTCTCTCTCTGATCTGCAAAATACTGCATACAATGGCTGCTGGGGAGTTTTTTATATAGTAAGGGGTAGGCAGCTTTCCTATTGGTTGCTAGGAATGTTGCTAAGCTCAGACAAAGAGATTGCAGCCTTCTCATTGGCCCACAAGCAAGAAGAGAGGTTACTGATTTAAAAAAATCTAGTATATTCGAAATTACGAATTATATCACTATATTCTAAATGTTCGCGAATGCTCGAAGTGCCGATACACGCGATTTAATATTTGCGATTCGAATATTCGCGCCCAACAATACCCAGCATCTTATTTACATCTTCAGTGCCAAGATGTATCTGGCAATCAATATTGGACCACATTGGTGGCCTGGCATTTATCCCGATGTTACTGATGCAGGCGGCATTTGGTTACTGCCGTTCCATGTATAATAATACATCATCGCACTAAAGATGTAGACAAGTTGTTTTGTGCCTTTTGGGGGATATTTTTAGGGGTTTGAAACCCCCTTTGAAAACAAAGTCATTCCTTCATTATTTCTTTGAATTTTCCTTCCACTATTTTTGCTTTATTTTTCCTATTTCATATCACGTTTTTCTTTCAAATCTAATTTTTGACTCAACATTATTCTTGTTTAACTAATTTTCATTTCCCCCACTCCATAGCTTGTGATTCACTCACTCGGACTCTGGACAGTGGTATTGGGACATTTCCTCCCCCGGATTACTGTGGAGGGACTCCTAACAAAAATACTCCAAAGTTAAAACCTAGGCTAGACTCTCCTTCTGTCCTTCCAGTGGGAAGGTTTTCTGCCTTCCCCAAGGTACCCAGAAGAGCTAGGACCTTGGAAAGAGATTTGCGAGGTGTGGAGGAGATGTTTCCAAGTGGACAGCACCAGAGTGTCCCAGCATTCCATGCATTGTTGGCAGAACCAGAACCGGCCATAAGTCATAGGATGTATGGAGAAGGTTTGTGTTCTTTACTTTCCAAGCCAATGTCACTCTTAATTGTTGTGGTAGTAGTAGCTGTATATTTCTGTTGTACTTGAGCAAACGGTGAATATCATTCTGGATTACATCCCAGATGACTTCTATTTATATTAGGATTGAAGGGAAACAGTCCTCTCAATAATTAAGCTGGCCATACACATGAGATCTTTGCTGGCCGCCACCAATTTCAGCAGGTTAAGTTGACCTTCAAATGTGTAGGGAGCCTCCTGGCTGTCCCCTGATGTTAGGGGAATTAAGGATTTGTCATGCTGGATTTCAGCGCCTGATCCTTTTGTTCTTGGGGAGATGAGCTGCTATCAGAGGTGTCTAGAAGCATCTTTCTTCCCGTCCTTTACGTATGCATGCTTGTCCAAGCTGAACATGCATATTTATGGGAGGATCAGGAGAGATTTTTGTTGGCTGAACGAGCGTTTGTCCAAAAGTTATCTTCTGTAAGGCAATGGGATTACGAGTCATACCTTATATAATTTGAAATACAATAAAAAACACATACATTAATTGACCACATCATTTTATTAGTTAATCGTTACCATTGACAAAGAGCACAATATCTTTAAATGATAATGAACAACTTTATTAAATTTATCAAACCAAGAATAAGCTTAACCAGATACCCTCATAAAGAAATTTCACCCTAAGTTAATAAAAAATAAAAAGGCTGTGACAGAATAAACCTTAAGGGAAGAAAAGCCCTATTTTTATAAAGCTTATGCTAGTTTCACATCTGCGGCTGTCCTCTCCAGCAGGCTGTTCCGGCAGTCAACCAAACAAGACCCAGAAACATGAGTTTTCTCCTGTTGAGCGTTTTACAGCGCGTTCGAACGCGCTGTAAAAGCGCAAGTGTGAACTGAGGGTAAGAGTTTTACAGGTTTGGACCTCATGCGCACAACTGTAGTTTCTGTCTGCATCCGATCCGCACCCATTCATTTCGATGAGGCCACAAAAGATGCGCATCCGTATGTCCTTGCCGCGGCCCCTAAAAAAAATAAAAAAATGTGTGAAATATTCTGCGGGACCTGCGGAAGGAAAAACGTTGGATGCACTCGGACGGTTTCAGTGTTTTGCGGATCCGAGATTTGTGGACTACAAAAAGTCTCACCAAATATTTAAACACGCACATATAATATAAAGACATGATTTAATTGGTAGAAATTCATAATTTATTGATAGAATTACATAAGACATAATACATAACTTAATTAAAAATTAGCAGCAATACTGTACATAAGGTGCTGTGATAAAAAGTATTACCCCATACATTTAGTCCTGTCTAATGAGCCACAATAAAGTTTATTTCCATATCCAACATCAAAGATATCTACGAATACAGAAATGTCCCTAAATAGGGCTCAAGATGATTGGTGTTGGATATGAGCTGGGAACAACCATAATAAGTATCCGAAACAGGTGGCAAGAAAATAAAATACAGACCCGGGACCTGGAGGGAACACCAAACCCGACGCGCGTTTCGCCTCGCTTCCTCTTGGGGGCGTACTCTACGGTCAAAGATACCACCTATTTATACCCCTTCTTATTAGCTCTTGATTCCCATAATTTAACACACCTGAGCAAACCCTGAGTTGGAGCAACATCGTTCCAGACCTCCCCAAACATGGGCGCGAGTTCTCGTGATAGTTTGCAGTCATGTGATTAGCTTGACCGCGTGATCTGCTCTGCGTGGATATGGAGATAAACTTTATTGTGACTCATTAGACTCGGAGACAGGATTAGGGGGACTAAATGTATGTGTGATACTAATACTAATTTGTAGTCGGATCGGCTATCCGAAAGGTGTACCTAACCTATCTAACCCTATCTACAACAAGCAGTAGAATTATGCCATAACTGCTGCGGTAGGGCAGCCTAAAGGGGGCCACCCTAATATGAAATGACTGTAAGATGGTGTGGGTGGGTGGGTGAAATCAGCTGAAACGGCGTCAGCCTGGGCTCACAGGAGCCTGTAAATAGCCTAGCAATCAGCCAGCCTAGGCCCGCAGGTGCATGTAACGAGTCTTGTGATCCGCCTCCCTCCCACAAATGCAGCAAATATATTTGCTTAAACTTGTAGTCGGATCGGCTATCCGAAAGGTGTACCTAACCTATCTAACCCTATCTACAACAAGCAGTAGAATTATGCCATAACTGCTGCGGTAGGGCAGCCTAAAGGGGGCAAAAGAGCAGACCTTAGTTTAGAGCAAAATATATACATACCATTACTACACCCACTTTAAACGTAAAAGACACTCCCGATGAAGGTGCGGAATATACCGTACATATCAGAGTGACTACCATCAACCTTACCTCTGTCGTGTGCATCGGCACATCATTCTTGGAGGTGGCTAATGCTGATGCGATTGAAGGAGTGGCCGTTAACCAGAACCTATTTACTCCGATGTATACTAACAACGTATGAACATATTACGAGAAGGTCTGGATCCTGAGAGCTGCAGACTGAAACAAACAACGGTGAATCTGTTGGAAGGCCTAAAGGAATACTAAGCATTCGCCGTGGGCCCTGACTGGGCACCAACTGTTCCTGGTTGCAAACTACTACACCTCTACTTATTCCCCAGGCCACACCATATATATATATATATATATATATATATATATACATATATATAGGCCCCAAAAAGTTAGAACATGGCGTATGTCTACTTACTCTATTAGAAGGTTAAGCGGAATATGCGAACACGCCAGGCTTGGGGAACCATCAACACGGATACATGGCTATGTCAATAAACGAGCTAATGTCGCCTGTAGTGAGGACAGAGAACGTACACTCCATCCCTGCAGTGGTGACAGGAAATAAGCTAAAGGTCGTGATAACCATAAATGCTGCGCCTGTAGTCGTGATAGGACTTATCGAGTCTGTAGCTGTGAGACATTGTGAATTGCACCTTATTACTGTACCTCCTACTGGAAGGCTGACCGATACCCAGGACTTAGGCCCGACACCAACACCCTCAGCCCAAGTGGCGAGCGAGGACATGGAAACTACTTGTAGTGGGGCCACGAGGCCGACCTCAAATGGTGAAGTCATATATGAAAACATTTAATCGTAGAAGCCATGCGTGAGAGACTAATGGCGGTGCCACGCGTGAGAGACACTAACGGCGGAGTCATGTGTGTAAAACATGAACGGAGAAGCCATGCGTGAGAGACTAATGGCGAGGTCAAATGTCAAACACTAACTGGAGAAACCATGCGTGAGAGACTAATGGCGGTGCCATGTGTAAGAGACTCCAATGGCGAAGTCATATGAAAACACTTGATGAGATAAGCCATGCGTGAGAGACTCTAATGGCGGACACTTGAATGGCGAAGCCATGCGTGAGAGACTGATGGCGGAGCCATATGTGTAACACTAAATCGGAGAAGCCATGCGTGGGAGACACGTGGCAGAGTCATATGTGCAATACCTAATTGGAGGAGCCATGCGTGAGAGACTAATGGCAGTGCCATGCGTGAGAGACTCTAATGGCGGACACTTAATTGGAGAAGCCATGTGCGGGAGACTGATGTCGGAGTCATATGTGTAACCCTAAATCGGAGAAGCCATGCGTGAGAGACTCTAATGGCGGCGCCATGCGTGAGAGACTCTAATGGCGAAGTCATACGTGTAACACTAAACAGGAGAAGCCATGCGTGAGAGACTAATGGCAGTGCCATGCGTGAGAGACTCTAATGGCGGCGCCATGCGTGAGAGACTCTAATGGCGAAGTCATACGTGTAACACTAAACAGGAGAAGCCATGCGTGAGAGACTAATGGCAGTGCCGTGCGTGAGAGACTCTAATGGCGGACACTTAATTGGAGAAGCCATGCGTGAGAGACTCTAATGGCAGTGCCACGCGTGAGAGACTCTAATGGCGGACACTTAATTGGAGAACCTATACGTGAGAGACTAATAGTAGTGCCATGCGTGAGGGACTCTAAAAGCGGAGTCATAAGTAACATTGAATCGGAGAAGCCATGCGTGAGAGACTAATGGTGGTGCCATGCGTGAGAGACTCTAATGGCGGAGTCATACGTGTAACACTAAATCGGAGAAGCCATGCTTGAGAGACTCTAGTGGCGGACACCTAATTGGAGAAGCCATGCGTGAGAGACTCAACTGGCTGTGCCATGCGTGAGAGACACTAATAGCGGAGTCATATGAGCAACACTAAATCGGAGAAGCCATGCACGAGAGACTCTAATGGCAGTGCCATGCGTGAGAGACTCTAATGGCGGAGTCATACGTGTAACACAAATCGGAGAAGCCCTGCGTGAGAGACTAACGGCGGACCCCTAATTGGAGAAGCCATGCGTGAGAGACTCTAATGGCAGCGCCAAGCGTGAGAGACTCTAATGGCAGTGCCATGCGTGAGAGACTCTAATGGCAGTGCTAAGCGTGAGAGACTAACGGCGGACACTTGATTGGAGAAGCCATGCGTGAGAGACTCTAATGGCAGTGCCATGCGTGAGAGACTCTAATGGCAGTGCTAAGCGTGAGAGACTAATGGCGGACACTTAATTGGAGAAGCCATGCGTGAGAGACTCTAATGGCAGTGCCATGCGTGAGAGACTCTAATGGCGGAGTCACACGTATAACACAAAATCGGAGAAGCCATGAGTGAGAGACTGATGGCGGAGTCATATGTGTAACACTTAATTGTAGAAGCATTGCATGAGAGACTATAACGGGCGGAGTCATGTGTGTAAAACATAAAACGGAGAGTCCATGCGTGAGAGACTAGTGGCGGTGTCATGCGTGAGAGACTCTAAGGGCGGAGTCATATGTCAAACACTAAATCAGCGAAGCCATGCGAGAGGGACTCTAATGGCGGACACTTAATCGGAGAAGCATTGCTTGAGAGACTTATAATGGCGGAGACACATGTGTAACACTTATTTGGAGAAGCCATGCGCGAGAGACTCTAAAGGCAGTGCCACGCGAGAGAGACTCTAATGGCAGAGTCATACGTGTAACACTAAATCGGAGAAGCCATGCGTGAGAGACTAACGGCGGACACCTAATTGGAGAAGCCATGCGTGAGAGACTCTAATGGCAGTGCCAAGCGTGAGAGACTCTAATGGCAGTGCCATGCGTGAGAGACTCTAATGGCAGTGCTAAGCGTGAGAGACTAATGGCGGACACTTAATTGGAGAAGCCATGCGTGAGAGACTCTAATGGCAGTGCCATGCGTGAGAGACTCTAATGGCGGAGTCATACGTGTAACACTAAATCGGAGAAGCCATGAGTGAGAGACTGATGGCGGAGTCATATGTGTAACACTTAATTGTAGAAGCATTGCATGAGAGACTATAACGGCGGAGTCATGTGTGTAAACATAAACGGAGAGGCCATGCGTGAGAGACTAGTGGCGGTGTCATGCGTGAGAGACTCTAAGGGCGGAGTCATATGTCAACACTAAATCAGCGAAGCCATGCGAGAGGGACTCTAATGGCGGACACTTAATCGGAGAAGCATTGCTTGAGAGACTTATAATGGCAGAGTCATATGTGTAACGCTTATTTGGAGAAGCCATGCGCGAGTGACTCTAATGGCAGTGCCATGCGTGAGAGACTCTAATGGCGGAGTCATATGTGTAACTCTGAATCGCGAAGTCATGCGCGAGACTAATGGCGGAGTCATGTGAGTAAAACATAAACAGAGAAGACGTGCGTGGGAGACTAATGGCGGAGCCATACATGCGAGACTAATGGCAGATTTATTATTATTATTTTTATAAAGCACTTTAGCGGCACCAGTATGACTTGGGAACTCGCGTAACCATGAACCCCTCTGACAGGGAACCTAAGACGCTAAAAACCTACGACCATATGGTACCCCTAACGAACAACATGAAGGACGGTCAAAGGGCCACCCGGAGCCATGAGGCCGAAGCGATCATCAGGCCCCCGAAGCCAAGCGACTGAACTGAATGACTATACAGTGATGATAAGAAATTAAATGTGAGCCAGACTCGATGGGGATATGCATAGACATTAGTGAAGCGAACCACGTGCATAAATAAACATAACCATCCGTGAATTTGAACAGACTGG
The DNA here is from genome assembly GCA_033119425.1 of Bufotes viridis. Lineage (NCBI taxonomy): Eukaryota > Metazoa > Chordata > Amphibia > Anura > Bufonidae > Bufotes > Bufotes viridis. Next base: position 408,621,035 of record CM065591.1, on the reverse strand, counting down.
AGCCAACGAAGCCAGAGGCCTAACAGTTCGCTAAGAGAGGACCCTTAACTTGACAAATAAAGGATTTGTAAACATAGTATGAAACGTACTAAAATTGGGCCACTGACCGCTGAAAAGCTATTTGGTTAACTGGGGCAAGGGACCAATCTGAGTGAATATGAACCACAAGTAAAGCGGACCAGTCTAAGTAACTGCAAACCAGGACTGAAACACCAAAAATAATAAAAACTTTTTATTTTTATTTTTTTTTATTTTTTTTAAAAATTTTTTTTTTTTTTAAATTTTTTTTTTTTTTTAAATTTTTCTCAAAAAAATTTTTTTTTTTCTTTTAAATGAACAGAAAAAGTAGAAGTAGGCCTTCGGATAGTAACAACCAAGAACGCAGCTATTATGTTAATCGGGAGAGCAGTGTCAGAGCGGTGTGCAGACTGTCCTAGTGAAAATACTGGCTTAACCATGATGTCAAAAAATAAATAAAAGGAAAATGTAGCTATAGGCAGAAGCAGTGTATAACGCATGGTGTAAGAACAGGTGGGTGACAGCAGCTCTGGATGTGAGTAGTGCCCAGCACGTGGTATGGGCGCAGCTCTGCGTTTGAGCATGATATAAAGCAGCCGTATGAATGCAATCTAAAGCGAGTAGAGTATTAACACGATACAACAGAAGCATGAACGCAGCTCTGGTAGTGAATGGAGTATAGGAAAAATGTTAATGCAGACACACAGACGTAGTTCTTGCAGGTAACGAACCTAGCCATGATCATTAGTGCCCAACCCCTTCGCCCCAGAGCGCTACAAGTCACAGACCGTGTAATGCCAGTACTCGCCTGGCACCTTCTGCAATTGCCCAGGTGCGAATGAACCTCCACATAATGCTGCAGGAATATATATATATTTTTCCTCAAATGATGGTCACCACAACCCCATCTCGTGTTCCAGAGCATCAGTACTCAATACAGGCGCCTTTAACAACCTGCTAGTGGCCCCATATACGGGCCACTGATACACATTCACCAACACCTTGCGTGTCTAGCGCTAACTGCGGACGTGCGCCCCCATGTACAACATGTGACAGAAACATTAAACCTTTTTTTTTTTTTTTTTTTTATATGACCCTTGATACACGACCCTTCCAGAGAGATAACTACGTAATACCATCGCTTAAACGCAGCGTGTGTAACTTGGAGACACGTGTCCCGTATGATACAGATATCAGAAAACACGCGACCATACCTACTCTAGGCGCATGCAACACCAATAACTATATGCAATAGCCCCCAACAATCCCCTAGACAGCTGGACAAAATACTAACAACAGTCACTTGACCATTAGCGCCCAACTTTGCTTCGACCCAGAGTATTACGAATCACATACCGCAGTGTGGGTCTCATGCCAACAAGTGTGATTCTACAGTGAATGCCAGCGCTCGCCTGGCACTTTGTCGCTGCCCAGGCGTGAATGAGCCTGCACACGATGCAGCTGCGCTCCATGTCGCGGACCACAGCGTGGGTCCCGTGCGAACCATACCGATCCTACCATGAATACCAGAGCCTTCCTGAAAGATTCTGCCATCGTCCAGCCGTAAGGAGCCTCCACACCATGCTGCTGTATCCTAGAGCTGACCCAGAGGTAGTGAAATCAGCTGAAACGGCGTCAGCCTGGGCTCACAGGAGCCTGTAAATAGCCTAGCAATCAGCCAGCCTAGGCCCGCAGGTGCATGTAACGAGTCTTGTGATCCGCCTCCCCTCCCACAAATGCAGCAAATATATTTGCTTAAACTTATAAATATTTGACCCGGTGGACGGTAGGGGAACACTTTTTGTCACAGCACCTTTTATGTATTGCTGCTAAGTTTTAATTATGTGATGTATCATGTCTTATATGTAATTCTATCAAAAAATTATGCATTTCTACCAGTTAAATCAAGACTTTATATTATATGTGGGTGTTTAAATATTTGGTGAGTCTTGGCATAGTGTCCACACATTGAACTATTTGTGGTTTATCAATTTTGGAGGGACTGCAAAAAATGTTACGGCCGTGTGCATGAGGCCTTAAATATCACCATTTGGTTAACTGCTTTTAAATATATCTTGCAGATTCCAACAGAGATCGTAGTCTGCCCCAACAAGGAAAGAACTGGACCTTTCCCAATTCCAAGGCCAGTGCTGGTTCTACAGAGAACTTCAGGAGTAGACCACATGAGCTGGAGGAGGTAAGTGAACAGTGACCGATCCAAGTTGAAGAGTCGTACCTGAACTTTATTTCCCAACTGGAATCAATGCCTTCTTAATATGTTGCTATAAACAAGCTGTTCACATGGATTAATGGACCCTGTCACCATGAAAATGCAGGGCAGTCTGCAGTCAGCATGGTATAGAGCAGGGAGAGCTGAGCAGATTGATGTATAGTTTTATTGGAAAAGATTCAGTTAAACTTCATGTGTATTCCTTCTAAATCCCTGTTCTTTCTATGCTTAGGAGTCTTACTCAGTGATTGACAGTGAACTCATGCAGCCTTAGCGATCATTCACTAAGACCGCCCACATGACTCCTAAGCATAGGAAGGATTTAAAGGAATAAATTACGTTATACTGAATCTTTTCTCATAAACTGTATTTAGTCTGCTCAGCTCCTCCTGCTCTAAAAATTCTGTCTGCAGATTTTGTTGCATTTTCAGCTTGACAGGTTCCCTTTAAGCTGCATCAGTGACCTGTACATTATGGAATATATAGGCTGATTGTGAGCTGAAATAATGTTTGTTAGAATTATTCCAACCTATTCATTAATAGTCAGTTCAGGCCTTATTGGGTGTGTTTTTGGTACGGACTTTAAATGAACACAGTGGGTAGACCACATACACCAGGGATGCTCAACCTGAGGCCCTTCAGCTGTTCTAAAACTACAACTCCCACCATGCCCTGCTGTAGGCTGTTCGGGCATGCTGGGAGTTATATTTTTTTAACAGCTGGAGGGCCGCAGGTTGGGCCATCCCTGATATACACTGTGCTATGCCTGGTCAAGGGTCTGAGAGAGCAGTGCAAAATTTCTTCTTTTGCCAAAACTAATAAACCATATTATGCTTGTATTATTTAGAGGGTTTCTTTAATGCAGTTGTCCAAAATTTTAAAATAGAGGGCCTGTATTCCACCCCCGGAAACTGTGCCACTATGGTCTTTTAAATTGAAGCCGTGCCCCATTGAAATGACTTAAGCTGAGCTGCAGGAACCAGGCCCAGTCAATGGACAAGGGTACTGCTGTTTATGGGCAAAAAAAAATATATATATTTTTTTGTTAAGAGGATCAGTCACCTCTACTCCTTTTAGCAACTACTAGCCTTCCCTTTGTAACAATTTTCTGTTATGCTTTTCTGTTATGCCATTCCTTTATTATTCCTTCTGAAAGACATAAATGACTTACTAGCAGTTTGTAATGAAGGTCAGTCTGGGTGTTGCCAGTTGGGGGTGTGTCACTACATAGTCTGACACTGGCAGCACTGATTGGATAATGCGACTCTGCATGGACACCCCCCCCAACTAGTAACACCCAGATGGACCTTCACTGCAAACTACTAGCAATTTATTTATGACTTCTAGAAGCAATAATAAATGAAAGCCACAACATAGTCATAAGAATAGATGCTCCAGAATTTTTATTACACGGGTAATGCAAGTAGTTGCTAAATCAGAAATTTCAGGAGAGGTTAAAGGTCCTCTTTAAATCTGGACAACCCCTTTAAGGGAACAAATGATCCTCATTATGCCATGTGAAAATCTGTGGTTCATTGTTCTATACAACTTTGAACCATAATACTTTTGTGTGTTTGCATCTTAAAGGGGTTGTCCGGGTTCAAAGCTGAACCCGGACATGCTTCCATTTTCACCCAGGCAGCCCCGCTGACTTGAGCATTTCATCCTCCGATGCTCTCCTTTGCCCTGGGCTAAATCGCACAGGACAAAGGCATTTTCCGGAGTTCTGGTGACTTACCGGGCTTTCCATGGGGCTGCCAGGAAGCTCGGTGACATCACTGGCACTGATGGGCAGGCTTTAGCGCTACCCTAGCCTTTAAAGCGGCTAGTGCAGCGCTAAGGCTTGCCCATCAGAGCTGTGTGACGTCACCGAACACCCTGCCGGGCGGAAGTCTCCGCTCAGCAGTGTGGTATTGTAAATAAAAGAGCCCTTGCAGGGCAAGGGAGCGCATCGGACCATGAGATGCTCTGATGCTAACATCAGGGGTGCTGCCTGGGTGAAATTATGGGTATGTCCGGGTTCCGCTCTGAACCCGGACAACCCCTTTAAATATGAGAAACTATGCAATTCTAAATTAAAGGGGAGGCATTGTGTAAAAATGCTATTACACGCCACACGTTATGTGCTGTCGTTTTGAATTTTCTGTTTGGTCACCACTTGGATGCAGGAATAATATATTCACTCTGCTCTAGCGACTCATCAGACCTCTTTTACCAAACCACTTTATCTCTTCGTTTCTATCACCGTCTATACATATAAGCTTTAATTGGCTGGAGCAGCAATCTGCACATCCAAATGAGCAAGACGGTGTCAGAGCGAAGATACAGATATAATCACATCTGCACTTCACCTTGAGGAAGTAAGGGAGTGTGCTGCCACCAGAGAGGAGAACCCAGGGCCTCTTGTCTTCTGCGTTCAGGGAAAACGGCTTAATTAAAAAGTAATTAGTTCTTATTTTGTTTCTCTGGCACAGGATCTTTCTCAGAATAAGAGGGCTGCCCCTGGTATATCAATATATTACACAACATCTAAAATGGGGGGTAATACATATGCTATCATTTTCAGACAGGGTTATAAAATGTCTATATAGAAACAAACGTGAAGTCTTGATAGAGTAAAGATGGCAATACACATTAGATGAACCTCAACATGCACGTCACATGTGAATATGTATGAGGTGGGGTCGGAAATAATAATTTGTTGGCCTACAGCTATCTAAGGTATATTGCACAATTAACCTCCATTTTTGGTGTCACAGCCGTCCTGTAATAGAAGTGTATGTCTACTTACAATTGCTCACAGGGTCATGTCGGGTTTTGGGTAGTCTAGGTGGTGTCCGCAAAGAGAACTATAGACCTTAAGATATTGTTTTTCAGATCTGGCCAGCTACAAGGGATCAGGTTTCTAGGGCTCTTTGTGGATGCTAGATGTTCAATAGATCCCACCAAAACCAAATGTGTATTGTGACGTATTGCCTTAAAGAACATCTGCATCAGAACTCAGTATTGAGAGAACTTTTTTTTTTTTAAATCTTTGGTGGGTTGGTCTTTTATATCTCAGCAGTACTGTGCCATTGAAAATTGCGTGAAGAATATTGTTTTTCTGTAGTAGACAACATAGAAATAAAACTCCTATATAGATAGGTAATCCATTGTCAGTTTACTGCTGCTGTGAGTGCAGATGTTATCTGAAGAGTAATCCTCATGATAATAGTCAGTATGATAGCTTTATTGTTCTCATGACAGTCCTAGATAAAGATGGCCACAGAAGAGCATTGCATTGATTAATGTAATGTGTAATGCTCTAATCGAGTCACTACAGCTTTCTTTTGCCGCAGTGATGGCTTGAGAGAGTTAAGGCTGTATTACACAGGCTGATATTATCGTGCGAATGCTCATTAGCGATTATCTTGCAGTGTAATACTGCCGCCGACTGCGAGTTCATCGGGCAGTTCTGATTTATACGCATGCTTCAAAATCCGCACCTGCTGGCGGCAGATCGTGCTAATAGCGATCTGCCACCAGCAAACCACTAAACAGTATGGGGACGAGTGGCATAGGAATCGCTCCTGCCCATGCTGTGGACAAGATCACTGCATCTAATAGCAGTGCTCTCCTCCCTACTGGCAAATCGCTTGCAAGCTAGTGGAACGTTTCCCTCCCAAGAATTGCTTGCTGATCTGCCTGTCTAATACAGGCTTTTAAGCGAGTGTCCAGACAAAGAGGAAGTGTACTTTAAAAAGTTGTATCTAGAAACAATAAAATACATTGAATATTCACATGCTTTAGGAATTGGATGTAAGTATCCCTTTGAATTCTGTCTACTGCACAAGATTCTGGTGTAGACCCTACTCAACCATCCTGCACAACAGTGAGCATCACAGATGCGTCCTACCTAGGCAGGTTGCATCATCACAGAAGGTTGCACTTGGGGCGGTTGGCTATGTGCCCCCATTTACATTACATCATGCAAAATCTGCAACCTGAAATGTCTCTAATGTGTGTGGCCAGAATGAGGTGGAACTGCAAAGGGAAGTGGACTACACGTGTCATCTGATCTGTGAAAATAATTAGAATGAATTACAGGGGCAACAAAATAGATTTTCTACCATTTCCCGTTTCTTGTTTTACAGATCCCATCTGAAGGTGACAGAAACTGTGACATGTCAGGGTACCCACATTCCTCACTTTGCTTTCCAAGCAGTCGTACGCCCAGCACTTCTGAAGTTGGAGATGAGGGTACAAGTGAAGCCAAATCTCGAGATAATGAACAGGGTCCGACTGGGCTGGAGAACTCTGAATCCCTGAGTGATTCATTATATGACAGCCTGTCATCCTGTGGCAGCCAAGGCTAATAGAACATCCCTCCATCCTTTATCCATCATGCTGCCTGACATCTTTACAAGCTCTCCAAAAGTAGATGGACCATGTCGGCCGCTATGTGGGTGCTATTCCATGTGGAGTCTTTGTCCTTTTTATGACCTTGTTGGTTGCTCCCGTAGAATGAACTTGTACTTCCCACATGAGCCTCAAAAATCCTAAGTATTAGAAATGTCCTAGAGTCTTGCTGCCTCTGACCTTACAGGTAAAGGTCATGAAATACCGCAGAACCGTTGCCTCATTCTCTGCCTCATTCTCTCCCAGGCTGTGGAGGGTTCTGAACTTGCTCTTTCTTTGAGTTGCTACCCCTCTTTGTAGATCGCCATTGTTCTTGTGTTCTTTTGTTTTCTTTTGTGTCTCGTATGGGCTGCCCCTTTACTATGCATCTATACCACCAGCGGATATTATGTCATTCACTGCAGGAAGACTGGTGAAGGGGAATTCACGGGTTACCAGAATACCTCACATCTGTGTCTCTCTGATCAATATCCCAGCAATGCGTTAATGCACTGATCCAGAAGCAGAATACCAACTTTACTATCTTTTAGCTTTTTATCAGGGAGTAAGTTTGGAAAAAGTCCATTTTATTTTAGCTGCATATCTGGAAGTCTTTGTGATAATTAGGGAGTATTGACTAGTTTGACTTGATGTGATCTTTCCATCTGTGGCCCCCCCTAGTGTTATCTTTTTTTTTCCCTTTTGTTTAAATTTGTGCTGTTTTATATAAATATATATATATTTTTATTTGTGTAAAATGTTTAGTTTTTATTTTCAATTTTCCAATGCGTTGTGTTGTTTTTTCTTTGCTGTTCCTCTTAGGATGGTGCTAACCAGGAAAATATTCTTTTGTCAGGTTTCTCCTCTGACTCCTATTTCCTTTTTTTTTTATTATTTTTTACCAGTCTTTCTCTTTTTTTAATTTATATAAGTTATTGTGACTGTTTTTTTTTTTTCTGCCTCACTTTCTTTTAAGCTAAAAATAAAAAAAATCTAAAATGATAACTGTTGTACAAAAATGTTGACTTTATCTTTGGGATTAACATGCAGTTTTGGAAACTGACACTTTTTGTATACCCTTCTGTGTTTGGGCTGTATTATCTGACAGATTTTCTAACCAATCTTTTTACTCACACAGATCTTTTGTCATACACACCAACTATTGGATTGGACATATACAGTATTGGTCAGATAATCTGTTGGTGTAATACAGCCCTTTGCCACCAAATAGGCACTGTTATTCCAGCCTAAGGCTACATTGACACAACAGAATGTATTTTGTGTCCTACAGATCCACAAAATACAGATACCAGCCATGTGCATCCTGCACTCACCCCTGTCCCTATTATAGAAATGCTTATTCTTGTCCACAACACGGACAAGAATAGGACATGTTCTATAATTTGTGGAAAGGCTGCATGGATGTAGACAGTACATGGATGAGATCCAAGTGCTGTCCGCATTTTTTTGCGGCCCCGTACAAATTAATGGGTCTGCGTGCAATTTGCAAAAAATGGAGATCGGATGATAACCCAAAATATGGTTGTGTGAATGTAGCCTAATAAAGACTTTGCCAGCACTGACAGTAATGCTTCCTTTTTTTTATAAATACTGAACATCGGTATAAAATATTCTTACTCAATTTGCTGATGTTTAGTGTTTAGCCAATCGAGTGAAACTAATTGACTTTGATTTAAATTTCAGGAAAATTTTGATTCACCACAAATCCTAATTTCCTCTTGCTTCTTGTTAACAAATCTTTTTTTTCCTAAAAAGGCACCTACTCATGTTGAAGAACTGAAAGTAAGAAGCATGGGAATGCGATATGTCCCATAATGCCATGCAGCCAACCATTCAGCAGATTGCCATCCCCTGTGATGTCACAGCCCTAAAAAAAGCATCCCCCCACGTGGTCGCTGCCATTTTAATGTGAACTAAACTTAGGGAGAGATGTGGCAAGCGCTAGGTACAGTGCAACCAGGCAACCTGCGGCACTCCATCTGTTGTGGGACTACAACTCCCAACATGCATACTTGTTCTGCTCTTCTGAGAGCTCTTGTAGAAATAAATGGAGAATGCTGGGAATCATAGTTTTACAACAGCTGGTGTGCCGTGAGGGGAGAGCATAGAGAGATTGCAGGGACAGTACAGGCTCTGTGTAATCGTCCACTGCTGTGCCATTCATTCTTAATCAGTTCTGTTATACATAGACTTACTGTGCATCAGACTCCTTGTCAACAAGCAGTCTAATATATAGGCGCGTTTAGTTCACTTGCTGCACCATTAGTACTTAATCTATTCTGTTATAGCTAGACATATTGGTTAATAGATAAGCAATTCTATTAGGCTGTGATTCACAAATTGGGATGATACACCGGTCTCATTCTAGTTTTCCTTGGCGCCTCCACAACGGCACTCACAGGAGGGTGTCCCCGCCCCCAGTACAGGAAACAACATAGAAGCACATGATTTAAAAGGGCCTCCTCCCCTTACCTATTCAGTCGTTGTTTCTTGTCCTCGGGTTGCATGGAATCCTCTCCTGGAGTGCCAGGAATGATGTCTTCTTGCTCAGCCTAGGTTCTTTCCCTACACATATTGGGAGGGCTGGAGCAGGGAACAGGAACCCCGGGGACGCACCGCCTCTCTTACCCGTTCCTAGGAGTAAATCCTGCGTACAAGCTTCCCCAGGCTCACGATACTCCCAGGTAGGGGGAGATCGCGCGGGATTGATGTTCTGACATCACCAGGCGAGATTCTCCTTGGGCAAGAGAATCTCGCAATTCTTGTTCTCTCCGAAGTGGAGTGGCATGCAGGGAAATTTAAATGGGGTGAGGAGTATCCGATCTGTCAACGACTGCAGTCATGCCTTCCCTGGCGGACGCTGACCCTGCAAGGAAGCCTGTTAATCCCGCTACCTCTGCCCTCAGCCCGGTAAGCCTCCTCCCCAGTGGGACTTATTTGTTTATCCCTTTTGGAAGACACTTTTATGTGCTTTTATAATTATGCACAGCATGTTCCTTTCTCATGGTGGCAGTGATGGTATTCTCCAGTTTTTTTTCACCCCTGGTGTACGTGATGGTCTTTTAAAAATGACCTGGCCCTACAGTCCTTTTTTTTTAAAATCCTTAGGGCTCCGAGACCATGACACCTAGGCCAGTCGGTGAAGATTCAGGATGCAGAAAGTGCGCCATCTGCCAAAGACCTTCTCCTCTAAATCTAAAAAGCCTTTATGCCCAGAATGCACCGAGAAGGTGGTCACAGAGGATTTACCATGATTCCATGAGAGCTATAATTAAGTAAGAAGTGAATGCAGTGGTAGACTCTAAAATTACACCACAATCTACATGCCCATCCACGTCTCATAGATCCCTTACTTCTGATGTGGCGTTTAATCTGGATAAGGGAGAGTTAGTATCCGATCCTTAGATGATGGCTCGGGTAAACCTTTGTTTTTCCCTGAGGGGACAGACGGTCTTGTAAAGACCATAGGAGCCACTATGGACATTGAAGAGGTGAAAAAACCCACTCTGTCTAGGATCAGATGTTCAGGGAAAGGAGAAAGATCTTCCCCATCTATAACGTTAAATCCCTGATATCCAAAGAATGGAGGGGTCCTGAAAGAAGAACAGCTGTGACAATTCCTTTAAAAGGAAATATCCTTTTGCGGACACTGAATGTAATCTGTGGGACAAAATGCCAAAGATCGATGCCCCAGTTGCCCGCATTTCAAAAAAGACCTCTCTCCTGTTCGAGGATATGGGTCTGCGAAATCCAGTGGACAAAAAGTCTGAAAGTTTATAGGAAAAGGCCTGGGAGACAAATACGACTATGCTGTGTCCCAGTATCGCTTCTACCTGCACAGCCAGAACACTGTCCATCTGGCTTAATCGGTTAGAACAGGCATGCTCAACCTGCGGCCCTCCAGCTGTTGTAAAACTACAATTCCCACAATGCCCTGCTGTAGGCTGATAGCTGTAGACTGTTCAGGCATGCTGGGAGCTGTAGTTTTGCAACAGCTGGAGGGCCGCAGGTTGAGCATGCCTGGGTTAGAAGAACACTTAACAGCAGGTACCCCGAGGAAGGAGATCTTGGCCTCCTTGCCGATATTTAAAAAAAAAAGTCAATTTTTTTTATCAGATGCATCTGCTGACTTAAGTCAGATTTCCACCAGATCAGCTACACTATCTAATGCGGTTCGTAGAGCAATCTGGCTTCGTACATGGTGAGGTGACGCAGGTTCTAAAAACCGCCTGTGCTCGATCCCCTGTGAAGGAGATAGATTATTTGGCTCGGGATTAGATGATATTCTAGAAAAGGCTTAGGATAAAAAAAATTAAGGCTGGATCATAAAAAGAAAGTGGCAACCTTCTAGAGCAGGGGTGCACAACTCGCAGCCCCCAGAGCCAAAGTTTGCGGCCCCTGTCCTAATGGACAGAAACACAGCTGATCGTGCGATCAGCTGTGTTTCTGCCGGCAGTGCCGCACAAGAGAGCTTACAGCTCCTGCTCTGTAGCAGGAGCAGAACAGCCCGGGGAGCGTGAAGAAGGCAGAAGCAGTTGATCAGCGCTTCTGCCTTCTCCTCAGATACGTAGGCAGCGCGCTGTGCATTGTAGACCCGGCTTGGGGCAGAGGAGCGCAGAGCTGCAGGGTCAGGACTCAGAGACCCTGATCACCTCTGCCTGTGTACAACGCCCCCACAGCAGGCTGGTTCCCTCTGTAACTGGGGCTCCTATGGATGCCCCAGTTACAGTGGAAATAGTGCAAAAAAAAAGTCTGTGTCCCCAAAGGTCTTTCAGTGACCGTTTGGGACAAATTATGTGTAAAGTATATATCAAAAAATAATTTAAAAAATGTTTAAAAAATTGAAAACAAAAAAAATATAATAAAACACGAAATATGATGTGGCAAATAAAATAGAAAATTATAAAAAAAAAAAAAATACTAATAAAATAAATGTTCAGTCTTTTTGTGATCCCTTGAGGGACACAATATGTGGCAAAAATATATAAAAAAAAATAATAGAAAATTAAAAATAAAAAAATTATAAAATACAAATAAAAAGGAAAAAAGTGCAAAATAGTAGTGTTCATGTACCCCAACAGTCTCTTTATGACCTATTGTGGGACATATTATATGGCAAAAATATATTTGAATAATAGGTATTAATAAAATACAAATAAAAGTAAAAAATAAATGCACCCGAGCATATATTCTTTCCGTGTCTGTTCCATTTTTTTGGGATCATATACAAAACCATTCATTTCAATGGGTCCGCAAAAAAAAAATTTGAAGTTGCTTTGTGTGCATTCCATTTCCATATGTCCTAATTTCCGTTCCACAAAAAAATAGAACATCTATTATTGTTCGCATTACGGACAAGGATAGGGCTGTTCTATTAGGGGCCAGCTATTCTGTCCTGCAAAATACAAAATGCACATGGATGTCATCCGTATTTTTTGCGGACTGCAAAATACATACGGCCGTGTGCATGAGATCTAAAGAGGAAAAAGTTTAAAATTAACAAAAAGTGTCAGTGTCCCCCAAATGAATTTTTATGACCTCTTTGGGGATATTATTTGTAGCAGAAATATATAGAAAAATTACCATATTTTTCACCCCATAAGATGCAGTTCCCCCCCCCCCCCATCTGCTGGGGCTGATGTGAGGCAGGGGGCTGATCTGAACTAGAGGGGTGATCTGTGGCATTGGGGGTCATTTACATTGGGTTTTGAGCGTAGTTCTGATTTATGGTCTTATTAACATTGGGGGTCTGATTGGTTGTCTGATCTGTGTGTCCTATAGGGCTAAAAATACGATAAGTTAAAAAAGAAAAGAATAATAATAAAATGCATAAAAGAAAAAACACCCACACCAACCAAAATTGTCGCCATTATCGCCCCATTCAAATGGAAATACTATATAACAAAATGACCGACACAAAATAGGGAACTAATTATAATTATTTATTTTGGTGGTAGTTTGCATATTTAAAGAATAAGGAGCTATAGTTTGAAAAAAAAATACTTTTTAAAAATGTTTTGTACAGTTTTCCCCAAATAAAATAAAAATTAATTATAATGCCCTATGTCTCAAGTGAAAAATTATTGCAAAAATTATTTTGACAGTCCCAACACATAAAAAAAAGTTACAACTATTTGAACCACCACGTGCGCTAAATCACAAAAAAAAATTGTCTGTTCAGGCCTGGTTATTAAAGTGTTAACCAATAAGCACTTTCTCCACTAGAAAGTGCTTACTGGTTTTTACTTGGCGCCTGTAACTAGGGGCAGGAGGTGGTAATAATCAATGAGCGCCAATCTCTGCAGAGGAGGAAAACGCTCATTTATGAATAGGAGGCAGGAAGCAAATGTCGCCACGTTTCATGTAAAAATTACTTTTAACACATTCCCGCAGCATGGCCCCTGAAACAGAGGATTCATACTTACCTTCTTCAGGCCGCCCTGGCCCCCTCTGCCTCCATCTTATGGTTCCTGCACTTTTACACCTGTCAGCGCATGGCCATGGTCACATACACGGCTCCAGTCAATGACTGACCACAGCAGTAACACGCTGCTTGTGGCCACATCACCGCTGAAGCCAGTGACTGGCTGGAGAGGTGCATGTGACTATGGCCATGCACTGCCAAGTAAAAACAGCGTAGGGAGCAGGTAAGGCCCCTTTCACACTTGTGTTGTGTGGATCCGGCGTGCACTTCCGTCCCGCCGGATCCGTCACAACACATGACAACTGAAAGCATTTGTAGACGGATCCGGATTGCGGATCCGTCTACAAATGCATTGCAAGTGCAGATCCGTCTCTCCGTTTGCCATGCGGAGAGACTTATCCGTCGTGTATTTTTTTCACTGTTTTAAAGGTCTGCGCATGCGCACACCTGAAGGACGGATCCGTCCTTCAGTCTTTTTTTAATGCCGGATCCGGCCCCAATGTAAGTCAATGGGACTTAAGGCCTGATCGGGCGTTCAGTCATGTGTTCAGGCTTTTCAGGACGGAGATAAAACCGCAGCATGCTGCAGTTTTCTCTCCGTCCTGGAAAGTCAAAAAGACTGAACTGAAGACATTCTGATGCATCCTGAACGGATTTCTCTCCATTCAGAATGCATTGGGATAATCCTGATCAGTATCTTTCCGTCCTAGAGCCCCGAGGACGGAACTCTAGGTCGGAAAGTAAAAACGCTAGTGTGAAAGCACCCTAAGTATAAGGCCACTTTGCAGACGAGCATTTGTCACAGAGCGAGTTTGTAACGCAGCACCCGGCCTGAACTTCCAGCACTGCCGGGGTCACATAGCATTATATTGATTTATGATGCTATGTAACCCTTACAGTTCTGGAATGTATTGAATAACACTGGCAGCATTATGTCAGTGTTATCCAATACATTCCAGAACTGTAAGAGTTACATAGCATCATAAATAAATTCCGGCCGGGTGCTGCGTTAGACTCACTCTGTGACAAATGCTCATCTGCAAGGGGCCTAACTCTTCAGTTTCAGGGGCCATGATCAATTACTGGGAACAAGTGTTAATAGGAACGTGCTACTAATAATCAATTTAACAAAAAAAAGGAGAAATGACTGTAATAGCAATCATTCCTCCACAGTCACTTTACATTGGCCTGTGTAATAGGCTGATGCAAATGAGCACCAATCAACATTTTTTTTTTTTTGCGGCCCCTTGAAATAAAGCATTGTGACAATGCGGCCCTCAGACCAAAAAAGGTTGTGCACCCCAGTTCTAGAGGCAGAGGAAGAGGATTCCTATTCAATCCTGAGAACTCCTCCCGTCCCACACAATGGCGCCATTGGACCATGTGGGGGGCAGGTTAACATGGAGGCAAATGACGCCAATATTCAGTTACTATAAAATAACCTTAAATTAAAAATAAAAACACAAGAACGACTTTATGGAATAAAATGGCCGCAGTGCTTTATTATGGGTAACCATAAAACAGTATTAAAAAACACCAAATAATTTAAATAAATTAGACCAATAGCCATTAATAAATTATACCAATAACAAACCACGAACCAAGATCCGTTCAGCATTAGCTGAACGATACAGCCCCACTAATAAAGCACAGCGACAGGGGTAAAAAAGGTTCTAAAAGGGGGAGGGAGGGCGGGCGCCGACGTCTTCTTCTTTGAACTGACCCAGAGTCAGCGGCGGACCTGCAATATAAAGGCAACAAGCTTCCCGCCGTGGGAAGCACAACAAATCAGGAGCCTGGAAATCTCCCACAGCAACAGGAGTGGACCAATCAGGAAGCACCTTTACCACATCACCTTTACAGCTGACCGGACCAAACTGGAATTACCTCAGGTAAGATTCTGAAAAATAAAGAGCGGGAAAACAGCCACAGACAGAAAAAAAGGGGGAGAAAACACAGCCCATAGAAAATAACAAAACAGTGAGGTGTCATTGCCCTCATGTGTCCCCCAAGCTAGGCGCTCTGGGGGCCTGAACATGGAGGCAAATGACGCCAATATTCAGTTACTATAAAATAACCTTAAATTAAAAATAAAAACACAAGAACGACTTTATGGAATAAAATGGCCGCAGTGCTTTATTATGGGTAACCATAAAACAGTATTAAAAACACCAAATAATTTAAATAAATTAGACCAATAGCCATTAATAAATTATACCAATAACAAACCACGAACCAAGATCCGTTCAGCATTAGCTGAACGATACAGCCCACAAGCCACGCCTCCTAAGGCGAGGCCCCCAAAGCACCACAGCCATTTTTCAACCACATTTTGTAAACCCAAGTTAAAAATGTCCAACCCCACTTCAGAAAGATGCACATTATCTGATCTGTACAGACCAGACACGAAGCCCTCTAAATCGACATGTCTGTAACTAAACCCCCCTAGCAGGGGGAGAAATTTCTCCATAGCTCTGTTAATTCGCCTACGAATTTTTTCAAGAAATTTGAATTCTACCCCCTCCCACAACAACCGTGGAACTATTTCGGAAAAACTAGGGTCGTCTGTGGCAACATACACTGAAGTAGGGTTAGGTCTTTTTTCATCACCCATAACAATTCACAAGTCTTCATTTTTCCCAAATCATTGCCTCCTAAATGAATAATCAATAAGTTAGGTGCAGGCCACCGACTCACTAACTTACGAACTTCCACTACTAAACTTTTCTTAACCCTCTAACTCCCCACCAGAAAATATGGAGATTGTCGGTATTAAAGGAAAGGTTCATAGAATAACTTCTCCTCTCAGCTCGCTTCTGAGCCCCAAAAATAAAGGAGTGGCCCAAAATCCACACAACAAACTGGCTACCTGAAAAATAAGATTGAATTTAGCTTCACAACATTAAATCTGGTGTGATATATAAATTAACCCTATGGGAATCCCACCTCCCAATCCTCCTAATCACTGATTCCTCCAACCCATATCTAGCCGCCTCTGTGGCAGCACCAATTCTGAAAGAGTGAGATGATATTTTACAACAAAATCAAACATCTTTTTAACACTGAATTAAACTGAAACTTGGTAAGAGGTGAAAAATCCTTATGAACTAAAAAGGGGCCGCTACAAAAAGGACGCACACTAAACCACTGCCGTACCGTCATAACTGGACATAAATTCAATCCTGACCACACTCTAAGCATGATAAATCTACCTCTCTCATATTGATCCGTTTTAGATCTTCTAAGAAAAATTTCAACCACTTGGTCGCCTAGCCAAACATCAGAAACATCCAAACCAGAACAAATAACTCTGCTAGCCGCTACCAACTCACTGATTCTTAACGCTGCAAAGAAAGCCAAAACAAACGCCGTCTTAAAAAGAAAAACTTCAAACTTGTCCGAGCAAACCCTAGACAGAATATTACACAATTCAAACAATAAGGGGATGTAGATTGGCCTTCTAAGATCAATATTTGACACACCTCTCTTATAACCCTTCAACATCTGCTTCACTTGAAAATGAGAAGACAGAGGTTGATTGCCATAGAGCTTCTGAAAAAATGATATACCAGAAACTATCCTAGAACTATCCGACGAGGCTGACAAATCCCTATCAAATAAACTAGCTACAAACATTAACCCACAATCTAACTGATTAACTTGACTGACATTAGGGAATGCATTGATAAAATTTAACCAATCACGCCATGCGGCAGAGTACACTGCCCATGTTCTTGGAGCCAAAGACTGCTTAATTGAACTGGATATCACTCCCATAAAAGATCCCAAACATGTAGAGGGCATGGGGTCCCAACCACGTCTGCTTCTGGGGCTAGCTCCCGAAATTTCACAAACTGAAAGCGAGATAAAGAATCAGCGATAACATTTGAAACACCCACAACATATTTAGCTTTAATCCAAATATTAAAACGCATACAAAACAAAACTAAGTGTCTCAAAAGTTTAACAACTGCGTCGCACTTAGAAGAAAGAGTATTAACTGCAAAACACACCCCTTTGTTGTCAGAATGCAATAAAATCCTTCTGTCACGGAAATCACAACCCCATAACACAATCGCCACAATTACCGGAAATAATTCCAATAACACAATATTTCTCGTGTAACCGCCACTAATCCAAGACTGCGGCCATCTCTCAGCTGACCATTTGCCATTCCAATATGCCCCATAACCACAGCTGCCAGCTGCGTCTGTAAACAAACCCAAAGCGCCAGCATCCATAAATTCGTCCTGCCAACAAGATGAACCGTTAAAATCCTGCAAAAATTCCCACCAAATCAACAAATCCTCTTTCAGAGCCTTAGTCAGTCTTATATGAGAACTGGGAGACTTCAAACCCCTTGTTGAGAAATATAACCTCTTAGAAAAAACCCGACCTATCGGTATCACTCTACAGGCAAAATTAAGAGAACCTAACAAGGATTGCATATCTCTAAGGCTACATTTCTTCCTTCTTAACAACGACACTAAACTTGCTTCCATCTTAACCAATTTTTCCAATGGCAAACGAAACTCCATGCGACCGGAATCAATAATAATGCCTAAAAACTCTAAACAACAACAGGGAAAACCGTCTTCTCAGGCGCTATAGGAATACCAAAACAGGAACAAATATCTAAAAACCTATTCAACAAAAGGGAACACAAATTACAATCCGGAAAACCAACAAACAAAAAATCATCAAGATAATGCAGGACACCTCCACTCCGCATGTCAAATTCTACCACCCACTGAATAAATGAAGAGAAGGCCTCAAAATAATAACACGATAAAGAAAAACCCATCGGGAGACATTTATCAAAATAAAAGTGACCATCAAACTGAAAACCTAACGAATTGAAACCAACAGGTGAAACGGGCAATAAACGAAAAGCAGATTTGATATCTGCTTTAGCCAACATGGCCCCCTGACCAAAAGTCCTCAACAGCGCTAAAGCATCCTCAAAAGACGCATATTCCACTGACGCCTTAGACTTATCCACCACGTCATTCAAAGATGTTTTTTCAGGAAATGACAAATGATGGATAAGTCTAAAATCACCTGGCTCCTTCTTAGGCACAACGCCCAAAGGAGAAAGCCTGAAATTCACAAAAGGAGGATTTAAAAAAGGTCCAGCTATCCTATCCAACTCCATCTCCTTTAGCAGCTTCTTCCTAACCACCTCTTTATGCAGCGACACTGACTTCAAATTCTCAACCCAGCAGCAGCCACTACCCAAAAATTTAGGGACTTCAAAACCAAACTGGAAACCGTTTAAAATTAGCTCAGCTTTCATTCGGTCTGGGTAAACTTCTAGCCAGGGTCGCATTTCTGACAGCCTCACTGGACTCTGCGCTTTTGAAATCTGCTCTCTAATATTTGGCTGCTGCTGACCTGACTGGGAATTCCTTTAAAACAGCGTGACATGGGGTGTGTACCTCCACAAAAGGAGCACTCGTGCTTAAAGCGGCAGTTATTCAACCATTTGCACGTCGCTTCATTATAGGCGAAGCACACACCTTTCCTCATGCTGATCTGAGAGGAATGAGACGATTTAACAGGCGCTGCTTTCTGAGGTAACATCAAGTTAACCCATAAACCTATATCTTTTACTCCCCATTTCAGTGAAGGGTGTACTGCCAATTTTTGACGGAATGACTCGTCATAATAAAACCAAGCCATCCCGCCAAAATTCCTATAGGCCTCAATAATAATATCTAAGTGTTGAAATAAACCTGAGCAAAAATCGGGACGCTTCTCACCCAAAACCGCAATAAATGCAAAATGCTTGAAGCCAATTATTAAAAGACCTGGGTGGAAAGCGCCTCCTATCTTCCTCAGGCTTATCCTCCTTTTTAACTGGGACTTCTTTTACGGATGGTAATAATGACATTAAATCAATATATTCTAATCTCCAAATACGTTCCTTAACACTAGCATTTAAATGATAACCTAAAGGCGAAACCTCACATGCTAAAGCTTCTTTAAAACACGTCTCGCTAACACCTACACCTTTCTCAATACTAGGAATCACTGAACCGCTCGCAACAACAGGCGCAGTAACTGCCGGAACCGGCTCAGTGATCCATACCTCAGAAACAGGATTAACCCTTTGACTATTCACTGCATTAGTTAAAAGCCTAACTAACTGAGACAATATATCTGCATTAGGGACAGACTCAACATTGAAGTTCTCACCCTCCCGACGTTCCTCCTGGAGAACACCAGAGGTTGAAGGTCCATGATGAGGGGATCTTCCCTGGGGGCCTGGAGACAGCTCAACCACAGATTGTGGGAGCCTCTCCACAGGCAGCCCCAGCTCCTGATGCTGGTTCCTGGAGGCTCTCATCGGCAGAGCAGCTCTTTCACTTCCTGGATGCTGGCCACGCCCGCGGCGCCGACCAACCTCTGGGAGAGGAGTATAAGCGCTGCGCACCCTTCTAGCTCTTTTGCTGGGCAGCGCAGAGAACTCCTTCACCCGTGGAAGGCCAGACACCGGAGCTTCAGCACTGTTCCCCCGCCGGCTTCTTCCTTCATCCTGTGGCTCTCTCAGCAGTTCAGCCGCCGGCAGCGATGTCCTCCTCAGCGGCGATGGCGGCGACACTACCGGCGCTTCAGGCGGCGGCTGTATCGGCATCTGGAGGCAGCTTCTCAGCCAGTCTTCTCAGCCGGCTTCCTCAGCTCTCTCCACCAGTCTTCTCAGCAGGTCTTCCATCCTGGTTCCAGCGCCGACGTCTTCTTCTTTGAACTGACCCAGAGTCAGCGGCGGACCTGCAATATAAAGGCAACAAGCTTCCCGCCGTGGGAACACAACAAATCAGGAGCCTGGAAATCTCCCAAAGCAACAGGAGTGGACCAATCAGGAAGCACCTTTAACACATCACCTTTACAGCTGACCGGACCAAACTGGAATTACCTCAGGTAAGATTCTGAAAAATAGAGAGCGGGAAAACATCCACAGACAGAAAAAAGGGGGCGAGAAAACACAGCCCATAGAAAATAACAAAACAGTGAGGTGTCATTGCCCCCATGTGTCCCCCAAGCTAGGCACTCTGGGGGGCCTGAACATTCTTCACCTTGGCCTGGCAAGAAATAGGAACCTCCCTGTGGGTGGTAACTACTCTAAAAGAGGGGTTAAAACTAGAACTTTTCCCCCCAGATCGATTCTTCTTAACCAGAAA
This sequence comes from Bufotes viridis, assembly GCA_033119425.1. Lineage (NCBI taxonomy): Eukaryota > Metazoa > Chordata > Amphibia > Anura > Bufonidae > Bufotes > Bufotes viridis. The sequence continues at coordinate 408,600,784 of CM065591.1, read as the reverse complement.
GCTGCCTCAAAAAGAAAGTCATGTGTAGAATTAAAAATCTCATCTCTTGTGGACAAAAAAGTGCTCCATCCAGTCCCAGAAGATCAATACGGCAAAGGTTTTTATTCTCTGATATATTTCTGGTACAAAAACCAAACAGATCCTTACGTTTAATTATAAATTTAAAATCCCTAAACATCCATCATTTACAAAACATTCAAGATGGAAACTATAAGATCCACCATCTACTTACTCCCTCAGGACTGTTTCATGGCGATTTATAGACCTTCAGGACGCTTACTATCATGTTCCGAAATGTCAAAAGTATTTGAGAATTGCTGTCTTCGTAGGGGACCAACTACACCATTTTCAGTTTGGAGCTCTCCCATTCGGATTCTTCTCAGCTCAAAGAATTTTTTCAAAGATCATGTCAAAGGTCACAAAATAGCTATACCTGATTGTTGTTCAATCTCTTTTATTAAAGAAGAACAAAGTGCAAGACACAAAGCAGAGTATATCAATATAGCACATGTACATCTGCAATGAGCAAGTACAGAAATGGTAATATATGTAACAGACAGTTCACCAGTGACCGCAAAGTGAAGACCCGAACTGATTATAGAGTAGCTCACATAGGGAATTGGAGTGCATCAGCACATAAAGGAAAAAAAACTGTTAAGATTAAGACATATAGACAGATAGACAAGACAGACTGGCACATTAGAGGGAGGAGGACAGGAACAAGTGCGAAGTCCTTTCCGTTACTCAGGTAATTATAAAGAATTGTCAACGCTACGTAGCCAATCTTGGTAGACCTGGGAGCCCTTAAATAGCAACCAAGGTGTCCAAACCTTGATATATTTAGCTGTGAGGCCAGTATCTTCGGCAATTAACTCCTCCATTCTATGGATCTTTCCAAAAGTATGAAGCCATTCCTTAAAGGGCGGGGTCTCCACAGTCTTCCAATATCTGGGTATAACCAGGCAAGCAGCTTGTACAAAGAACCTCACGAGACCCCTCTTTAAGGAAGAGAGGGAGCCTGGAAACATGGATAACAGAGCTTCTTCAATCGTCCATTTGTCAGTATTACCACTGACCAAACCGTATAGGTCATTTATTTTCTCTCCGAAGGGGGATATACGCCCACACTGCCACCACACATGGGCCATAGAACTGATAACCTTCTTACACCGCCAGCAGGTATCCGGACATAAAGGATAAAAGTATGCAGCAGAACAGGGGTTCTGTACCACCTGGACAATATCTTGAAGTTTTTTTCCTGCAAGCTACAACTGACGGAGGATTTGTGTGACACTGTGAGCGCCTTCCCCCATTGCTCAGAAGAAAAAGTTTTGCTCAGTTCTTTCTCCCATGCCTTTACATATGGCAGGGATTCCGGGGATCCGCCCCCCCCTCCTGGAGCAGCCCCTAGACCAAAGACACGAAATGTGTGGGAGGTGTGTTTTGCATACAGAGAGATTCAAAGGCTGTGAGTTCTCTAGAGAGAGTGGACAAAGGACCTAAAGATTGGAGAAACCTTTTTACACATCGTATTGGAACCAAGTCCTTCCATGGGTGGCTTCCACAAACAATTCCAGGGGTCTAAGGGTTCCGCCATTCAATAGCTGACCTACATGAGGGTTGTTTTCTCGTTGTAGCCCTAGCACCGTCTGGTTGGTCAACCTGTTTCCCAGGGAGCTTTGCACTTCGGATTGCTGTGTTGAGACTCTTAAATGAGGCTCCGCGGCATATTTTGTAGCTGGTCTCCCTGAGATCAGCTATTGGTGTGTTTGAGTAGTCTCTGAGGCATTGCTCCCGGTTAGCCAGAATCCTACTCCGCACTGATGAGGGGCAACACCCCGAAACAGCTGTCTGTGGATGGATAACTGGCTTAGGTTTTCCCCGTCACATCCTTAAAGCTTGTAAAAAAGCGGGATCTTGACATAGGGGCCACTTAATATGGTGGATTTGGTGATCTCTGTAATGGAGACACCCCTTTGCTCGGTTTTCCTTCCTTTGAGGGATATCTGGCTTTCATTGTGTTGTAGACCCATAACTGGGGCTCCACATTTATTTTGCATAACCCTCCTCTACTAGTAAGGGATGATATATAGGAGGAATTATGTTTAGGGCGTAGGGCTCTCGCTAACATTCTGCCACTTTTATCTCCGTGACCGTACATAAGTCTGTGAAATCTGTCTCTAACAACTAGGTATTTCTGGTCAATTAGTTTCTTGAGATTTAGTCGGACGTCACAGAGTTCCTGGTACACGCCCGCTGAGAGGGAGTCTTTATGCTTCCTTTCTAAAGCCACTAGTTTCTGCAAGAGCGATCCCATCTCTCCCGCCCTGATCTTTTTCAGTCTAGAGGCGTGGAGAAGGAACCTGCCACGAACTACACACTTTAGGGCTTCCCATTGTATCGTGGGGCTAGGTTCATCAGTCTCGTGAATTTCAAGAAAATCTGAGATTGCGGATTTGACATCAGCTAAGCAAACTGTGTCCTGAAGGATATTATCATTCAGCTTCCAGGAGTATTGGGTACGAGTGCGATCCCCTATGTCTATGGTCACCCAAACTAAGGAATGGTCAAAAATAGTGCAGGTTCAATGCCCGCAGTGGGGTGAAAGTCCAGTAAGGTGTGGGATAAGAATAAATAGTCAATGCGGTGGTATACATTGTGAGATGTAGAATAAAAGGTAAAGTCTTTAGAGGTGGGGTGTAAAATACGCTAGACATTAACCAGTCTAAGTGAGTGTAGGTGTCTTCGGAAACCCTGGGCAACCCCAGCAGAGGCAGAGGACTTACCCGAAGAAGAGTCCAGCGAGACGTCCAAAGAGAAGTTGATGTCACCACCTAGGACAATCGGAGCGCCTTCTGCAAATGTGTCTAAAGCTGTCATAACCGAGGAGGCAAATTAAGAGTGTCCTGTATTAGGAAAGTACATGTTTGCTAATATAAACACTTGTGAGTACAAAGACACTTTAAGGAAAATAAAGCGACCATTGTTGTCCGAGGACATGTTCAGAACCACATGTGGCGAAACCAACCGCGCCACTGGGTTTTGGAGGGGACAGATTGCCAGCCTCTTGCCCCAGGATTATGGGCCCTCTCATCAGCCCATGCTAAACTTAAACCCCATGGCGATTTGACTGTGTTTGTGGCATCTGAGCGCTGTTTGGATATATTGAGCGCTCAGATCCAAGCCATCTGGGGATATGTTAAATGTCTGTGTGTACTGTAAAGGGTGGGACATGGTATATTGAATAATGATGTCTGTCCTATTGTCCCCACGTGTGTATTGGCGATTTCCCTTTGTCCTGAGAGATAATTGAATGACTCCTCGATTGTCTCCAGGACAGAAGACATTGTGTATTCTCCTGCCTGTGATGATTACAGTAACCCGTGTTGGGTAATTGTATCACAGGCAGAGGGGAGGGATATGCTGGGGGTGTCTGTATTGTCCCATTGTGTGTGATTGGCTGCTGTATCCCCTGTGTCGCAGTCTTCCTTCTGGTCCCCTAGGGGAGTGTCCACCAGGTGGGAGACCTGCATAAATACCGGGCAGGTAGCCCTCAATAAAGTTAGAATTCCTGTTTAACCATTAATACGGAGCCTCGTCTCGTACTTGGGGGGAATTGCTACGTCAGAACGTTCTCTTGCATGTTCCAGGAAAGGAGGACTTCGTATGGTTCCAGTTCGGTGGATTCCAGCGGTTGTGGGTTGCTGTGCTCTTCTCCAGGGAATCGCCCGAACGGTATTAACCCTCACTATACCGGGTTATACCGTAACAACTGGTGGCAGCAGTGGGATCGTTCCTACAGCCAGAAGGACAGCAACAGAAGGCACCGTGGATTTTACAATTTGAGGGCAAAGCGTGTCCCAGTACAGCACCGGTATGGAACCACTAGTGGAGTATGATGAGGGTGTCATGGATGACCGAGATGCAGTCCGCAAAGGCATCTGGTACCAGGCACTGGGTATTGTGGAGTATCTGCGGGACGAGAGGCTCCCCAAGGACGAGCAGCGACAGCAGAAGCGAGTAGCCCTGCGGATGCCCTTCCTAGGAGAGCAGCCCCTGGAAGAGTGGGTAGAAGACCTGAAGCACCTGGTAAGGCGGGAGATGTGGCTGGAAGATGCCTACCAGGCACTCTGGTGGTATGAAGCTCAGTACCTACCCGGACAGCCGAGCATGACATGCCAGAGGGAGAGGAGTTTGATGGTCCTGGCTTGTTATGGGAGACTTTTTCAGAGCTGGAGTTTGGGAGCCCTACACAAGCCCGGTTCAGGGACCTCTTTGAGTGGCGGGAGAGCAGGTATGACTGGGACGACACTCACAAAATTGAGCAAGACCTGGTCCACCTGGTGACCCGGGAGATGGAGCTGGAACAGGACTACCAGCAGCTGTTCCACTCCAGTGAGAGGGCTCAGCGAGAGAGCAGAGTGTCAGACCCAGGTCCAGAGCCCTTCAGCTGGGAGGATATTGTGGAGGTCTACTGGGAAGAACCCCAGGTGGCCGGTGGAGATGGGACCGAGGTCTCTCCACCGGTCCTGCAGGGAATTGGGAGCCCAGTCTCCATTCCCCAGCGGCAGGCTGAGTTACAGGGGGCAGAGACAGTCGGTCCTGTCCCCAGCGGCAGAGTCAAGTGCAGGGAATTGGGAGCCCAGGCTCCATTTCCCATCGGCAGAGTGTCCAGCAGGGAATAGAGAGCCCAGTCTCCTTTCCCCAGCAGCAGGACACTGTATTGGGAGCGGAGACAGACGGTCTCCCTCCCCAGAGGCTGGAAGTATGTATGGGAGAGGAGCTTGTTACCCCTCTCCCCAGCGGCAGGCTAAGTTACAGGGGGCAGAGACAGTCGGTCCTGGCCCCCAGCAGCAGAGTGACTTACTGGGAGAGGAGAGCCTTGTCCTCCCTCCCCATCGGCAGAGAGTCCGGCAGGGAATAGAGAGCCCAGTCTCCTTTCCCCAGCAGCAGGACACTGTGTTGGGAGCGGAGACAGTCGGTCTCCCTCCCCAGCGGCTGGAAGTATGTCTGGGAGAGAAGCTTGTTACCTGCTCTCCCCAGCGGCAGCCGGATTTTAAGGGAGTAGGGACAGTCGGTCCTGCTCCCCAGCGGCAGTATGTTTTGCAGGGAGAGAAGAGCATCGTCTCCATTCCCCATCGGCCGTGTGATTTACAGGAATTGGGAGCCCAGTCTCCATCCCCCAGCGGCAGTTTAACGCACCAGGGGAGACAGTAAGCCCCACAACAGTGCAGATGGGACCGTGGTCTCTGCACTCACAGCACAGGGGTAGGGACAGTCGGTCCTGTCCCCCAGCAACAGGGCCATTTAGCCAAAGGGGAGACAGTCGGTCTCCCCCACAGCAGCATGGTGGTCTATCTAAAGGGGAGACAGTCAGTCTCTCCCTACAACAGCAGAGCTGTGTATCTAAAGGGAGACAGTCGGTCTCCCCTACAACAACCAGGCTCCAACCAGGCTACTTCCGTGGTAGCGCTGGCACCAGGGCAGAGTACCGCTGGTCTCTGCCCACTCAGCAACCCACTCAGGCAGTCTACCAGTCCCCCACACAGCCGTAGTGAGGCACATGGACATGGACAGGTTTATCCCTTGCTCAGGTGTAGTAACCATTTATTGTGGGTGGGCTGTACTGCTGTTTCTGTTTTGTGGGTGGGCTGCTGGACTAACAAGGGCACTGACCGGCAGAAGGTCAGATACCCTGTTAGTCTGTTTGGAAAAGGGGAGATGTGTGGCGAAACCAACCGCGCCACTGGGTTTTGGAGGGGACAGATTGCCAGCCTCTTGCCCCAGGATTATGGGCCCTCTCATCAGCCCATGCTAAACTTAAACCCCATGGCGATTTGACTGTGTTTGTGGCATCTGAGCGCTGTTTGGATATATTGAGCGCTCAGATCCAAGCCATCTGGGGATATGTTAAATGTCTGTGTGTACTGTAAAGGGTGGGACATGGTATATTGAATAATGATGTCTGTCCTATTGTCCCCACGTGTGTATTGGCGATTTCCCTTTGTCCTGAGATCCTGCCTGTGATGATTACAGTAACCCGTGTTGGGTAATTATCACAGGCAGAGGGGAGGGATATGCTGGGGGTGTCTGTATTGTCCCATTGTGTGTGATTGGCTGCTGTATCCCCTGTGTCGCAGTCTTCCTTCTGGTCCCCTAGGGGAGTGTCCACCAGGTGGGAGACCTGCATAAATACCGGGCAGGTAGCCCTCAATAAAGTTAGAATTCCTGTTTAACCATTAATACGGAGCCTCGTCTCGTACTTGGGGGAAATTGCTACGTCAGAACGTTCTCTTGCCTGTTCCAGGAAAGGAGGACTTCGTATGGTTCCAGTTCGGTGGATTCCAGCGGTTGTGGGTTGCTGTGCTCTTCTCCAGGGGAATCGCCCGAACAGTATTAACCCTAACTATACCGGGTTATACCGTAACACCACACACGGAACATTCTTATGTATAGCAATGGACACCCCTCTGGACTTGGACTCAGAAAACGTTCTATGAGCTTAAAATAAAAAGTACCTGTTCTTACAGGAGGGAATATTCCCGGACTTAAAATGGGTCTCCTGTAAAAAAGCTATAGAGACTTTCTGTTTGTGGAGATTGTATAGGACCTGGTACCGCTTGGCTGGGTTGTTCAGCCCATTAGTGTTAAAGGAGCAGATCTTAACATGCCTCATGTTGACTAGTAGAAAAAGAACTGATACAGCATCTTGTAAGCGGAAAGGAGGACTTAAACATTCAATGGCCCTGAAAACAGGCAACAGTAACAGGATAAAGCCCACTACCACAGTTAAGGAGGAGAAGTGAAAGCCCAGTCGGAAACACTTGCCCCCGCCATCCATATGTGATGTAGCATGGGGAAAAAAACTGGAGTTAGTGGCTGTTTAACAGATAGAAAAGGCACAATATAACGGGTAACCTCACCGTAACAATTACAAACTAATCATAAACTAGAAAGTGCAATTTAAGAAATCCCTCCCTACCAACCGGCCCCCCAGGAGTCGAAATCAACAAGGTCCACAGCGGTGACCAGGAGCAACGCTCAAAGTAAGTACAGGTTTCTGTCTTAAGTGCTTTTAGAATAAAAAACTGACAGACTCCCCACTCATCAAACGTTTTTCAAAGGGGGCAACAAGAAGTTTGCCTATCTTCCGTTCCATCATTCTTCCTGGGACCTAAACTTGGTCCTTTCAGTCCTAAAGGAACATCTGTTTGAACCAGTTGAAAGGATTTCTTTAAAACTGCTTACCTACAAAACATTTTTTTTTTTGTGGCAATAACGACTGCTAGGAGGATTTGAGAAATCCAAACTTTCTCTTACAAACCTCCATATCTTACGGTCCTGGACGATATCATAATCCTCAGGCATTGCCCTTCCTTTCTTCCCAAGGTTGTTTCCAGGTTTTATTGTGAACAAGAAGTCTTGTTACCTTCCTTCTCTCCGTCTCCAACTACGGAAAGAGATAAGAAATTTCACAACCTGGACGTTAGAAGGAGCGCATTATCCTACCTGGACGCCACCAGTAACTCCAGACGGTCAGATCATCTCTTCCTCCAATATTAGGGTCCTAACCAGGGACAGGTGGCCAGCAAATAATCCATAGCAGGATGGGTCAGAGATGTTATTTTCTTTGCTTCTTTCCAGAAAAATCTTCATTCCCCTTCTGGAATTGAAGCCCATTCTAGTTGTCATCCTCCTGGGCAGAGTCTACTTCAGTCTCATAAGACCGGATCTGCAGGGCAGCCGCATGGCCATGCCATATGACTTTTATTTTCTCAATAGTTAAGTTGGACCTTCTCAAAAATCAGGACTTGTCTTCGGACGCAGAATCCTTGCTGCTGTGGTCCCTCCCTAGTGCTGATTACTCTGTTAATCCTCCTGTGAGTGCCGTTGTGGAGGCGCCAGGGAAAAAGGTTAATTGCTCTTACCGGTAATTGAATTTTCCAATAGCCTCCACAAATGCACTGGGGTTTTCCCTCCCTTTTTCTTTTGCCTTCAAATAATGTAATTTGTTGATGTTTAATACATATTTTTGTTCTTGCACTTTTGTGTCCTCTCTTATTGACTGAATAGGTAAGGGGAGGAGGCCCTTTTAAATCATGTGCTTCTACATTGCTTCCTGTCCTGGGGGTGGGGACACCTCCTGTTAATGCCGTTGTGGAGGATATTGGAAAATTCAATTACCGGTAAGAGTAATTAACCTTATTTGTGGCATATCCACATTGATATTTAACTGCTTCTTTAAGCCAAACAGTTACTGTGATTTAGTGTTACAGAGTGGGCAGTACAAATAAATTGGTTATTCACACAACAGAGTTGCCCAGGAGTTGATTGAGTTTTTGTCGGAAAAATTTATTCTTCTATCTGAAAGATTGTTCTTTTAGTGACAACAGTAGTCTTGAAGCGAATAAATTAGTCTTTTACCAAATAAGTTTGCTACAGTATTGCAATCCCCAATACCAATGACAAAAGACATTGAATGGGTAACCTGCACCTGTCAGCAAAGGGTAGACGCAGTGCGTGTGCAGCTCCACACATGTAAGGACATAACAGAACAGTTGGCCCCCCAGGAAGTTGGATGTGGAACACCTGGGGTCAAACAACTCCTTATTAGTGTTAAAACAAGATGGCAGAACTTGCTGGATGGATCAAACCTGGCAGCTGAAATATTGCCATACGGGAAAAGTGTTGTTGGTTATCGGAATGGACCACACAAATCACTCCACCCACTAGACCCAAATTCATCATGGCAAAATATGTTCTTTTAGTGAAAAAATTAGTCTGCGTTATTGCAATTGTTTATGGTGGGAACTACGACACTATTACCAGACAAAAGAACTTGTAAGCCAAAAGCAGGAGTAGGTCCAAAACACAAATGAGATGCAAATATTTCCATTACATTTCATCTCTGTTTTGGACCCACTTCTGTTTTTTGCTTACAATTATAATCAAATACTGATGCCAAACAATAGCCAAATACTGACCGTCTGAAAGAGGCCTTATGGATGCTCAAAATACAGGATTGTTTATTTGTTTTGTTTTATGTTCTTCTGATGGATCAGAAGAACAGAAACCTAAACTGTAATGTTAACAGAGCTGTACTGCCACTGCTGCTGCCACTCTGTTATGGGACCACTATTGCCACGGTCCCCACTCTGTCACAGTGATGTAGACAGCAATACATTACAACTTTCTGTAATACTGATGGCACAGTACCTAAAGAATGGATTGACTATGAATGTGGGTGCACCAGAACATAATGCACACGGCGATACCCTCTCCCTGCACTGTCCCTGCAGTTTAGTCTCCAAGCCTTAACACTGAGTTTGGGCCACCAATTTATTAGGCATGGGTTTACCAGATTGATCATGATTCATGGCAAATTAATTCAAAACAAATCAAATTTCTTGAAGAACTTCCGAATCTAATTTTGCTCATCTACTGATGTTCATGGTTTCTAAACCGAGAAACTTAAGACCCTGTCCACACAGATTTCTTTGCCAGCAGAATTTGGCACGTATTCTGGTCCCAAAAGCTGCCAGCAGCCATGTTGAATCTTCCTCCCGTAGCTGCACTTTATAAAAATGTGGTTTAATGCTGCGGACTGCACCAAGAATGGACATGTCCATTCATGGCAAGATGTCTGCATGGACACCGCTGGACCTGTCTGTGCCATTTATACTGAAACTGGTAGACACCACAGAGCAAATCCAGCATGTGAACTAGACCTTATTGTGAGGACATAGAGACGTGTGATATGTACCGCGACTGCTGCTGAAGTGTAGTTCACTCCTTTGGTTGTGGGTGAGCTGATATCACTTCTTTGTTACTAGTGAAGAGGAATTGTCCCCTCTCCTGATATGTCAGTTTTAGTAACTACTTGCCCCAGGTGCCGGCTCTCAGGGGGTGCCAGAACACAAGCAATGAGCGCTTCCATCAATACAGATAGAAGCACTCATTGTTTTTCCCTTTATAAGATGCAGTGGATCTTGTAAAGGGAATACTAGTGAGCACCAGTGGCGTACCGCCAATATAGGCAGGGTACGCCACTGCTATGGGGCCCGAGGCACAGAGGGGCCCGGAGTGCTTGGAAGGCCCCGCCCCCTGCAGACCAGGGCTTTTTTTCAGGCGGAAATGCAGATGCCCGTCCGCCCCAGCCTCACTCCATCCGCCGTCCGCGGCTGTGTCGGCCCCCAGCAGCTGAGCTCCGTCCCTGCGCTGCGCTGTGCCCTGGTGGCTCCTCTCACACAGCAGTGCACTATCACGTGGACATGGGGGGCGTGACTTTTGAGTGGCGCACAGGCAGGCAGCTCAGGAGGACAGATGATTTCCCGCCTGTGGCTCTGCCTCAAGTCACCGTCTGTCACCCTATCTGGTAGCCTGGTAGGTGGTTTGTTAAACTGAAACTATGGGGGGCGGTTGAGGGATGAGAATCTGGATCATGGATAGAGGATCTGTGCCATCGGGGGTTGATTGGGGATGAGAATCTGGCTGGATGATGGAGCGGCAGGTAGTGCCAAATGCTAGGTGCTGAAAGAAACTATGGGGGGATTTGGGGATGAGAATCTGGATGGGAAGAATGGAGAAATGGCAGGGCAGGTCAGGGCAGGGGTCATGAAAAAGGCATGGTGGAGGGGGAGGGTGCCATGGGGTGCGGCGAAGAAATGTGAATTGGGGGGACAAATGTGACATGTAGGGGGAGAAATGTGACATGGAGGTGGAGAAATGTGACATGAGGGGGAGAAATGTGACATTAAGGGGGAGAAATGTGACATGAGGGGCTGATCTGAGGCATTAGGGGTCTGATTGCTGGTCTGACTAAGTGTAACGAAAAATATTTTTCTTATTATCATTGTCTAAAACCTAGGTGCGTCTTATAGGGCGATAAATACGGTCCCCACACCAACAAAGCAGAGGGAAGATACCAGGGCCACATAGAGGAGAAGCCAGCTGCTGCAGACGAGACCAGAGCCAGGTGAGCCGCGCGTGTGATGGGGGCGCCAAAATAACGCAATTCCATGACGGAATCCATAACGGAATGCCTTTAGAGGCATTCCGTCATAATAGAAGTCTATGGGCTGCATAACGGATCCGTCCGGTTTGCGTTATGCTGGAGTCCTCAGTAGGTCATGTATACATTTTTTAATTTGCAAATGTGGGTGTGGCAGGGGAGGAGCCAGGGCAGGAGGTGGGATGGGCCAGGGTAGTGGGCGGGGTTAGGGGCCCCAATTCAGATTCTTGCTATGGGGCCCAATGATTTCTATGTACGCCCCTGGTGAGCACTTCCATAATGGAAGCACTCACTAGTCTGCAGGAAAAGGGGGAGAGAAGCGCTGTATACTACTTACCCCTCCTCCTGCTCGCTCTTCTCAGGGCCCGTGCTGCTGTGTCCTGGCTGCATGCAGCATCAGGACGTACAGCGCGCACTCTGACCTGACGCTGCAGGAGGTCCGGTGACTGTAGCACGGACCCTAAGAAGAGAAGACAGCCAGGACAGGGAGAGTGGCGACAGGAGAGGTAAGTTACTTTATTATTTTACATTCTGATCTGAGGTCTGATATGGAGGCTTAATGGGGGGTCTGCAGGTCTGACTGGGGGGGTCTGGAGGGCTAACTGGGGGGTGTCTGGAGGTCTGAATGTGGGGGGGAGGGTCTGGAGGTCTGACTGTGGGTGGGAGGGTCTGGAGGTCTGACTGTGGGGGGAGGGTCTGGAGGTCTGACTGTGGGGGAGGGTCTGGAGGTCTGACTGTGGGGGAGGGTCTGGAGGTCTGACTGTGGGGGAGGGTCTGGAGGTCTGACTGTGGGGGGTCTGGAGGTCTGACTGTGGGGGAGGGTCTGGAGGTCTGACTGTGGGGGAGGGTCTGGAGGTCTGACTGTGGTGGGAGGGTCTGGAGGTCTGACTGTGGGGGGAGGGTCTGGAGGTCTGACTGTGGGGGGAGGGTCTGGAGGTCTGACTGTGGGGGGAGGTCTGACTGTGGGGGGGGGGTCTGGAGGTCTGACGGGGGGAGGGTCTGGAGGTCTGATGGGGGGTCTGGAGGACTGATGGGAGGAGGGTCTGGAGGACTGATGGGGGGATCTGATTGGAGGTCTGACTGGGGGGTCTTGAGGTCTAATGGGGGTCTGGTCTGAGTTCTTATATGTGGGTCTGGAGGTCTTATGGGGTCTTATCCGAGGTCTGATATTGGGTCGGTGTCTTACATGGAGGTCTAATGGTGGTCTGATCTAAGGTTTAAAACTGAGGTCTGACATAGAGGTCTAAATGGGGTTGGGGGATCTTATTTACGGTTTTATATGGTGATCTGATCTAATAGGAAGGTGTGTTTTTTTTTTTGTTTGTTTTTTTTGTTTGTTTGTTTTTATTACTAGCGAGGCTGAAAGAAGTCACCATGGTGGTCTGGTCTAACAGGAGAAGAAGAGGAAAGAGAATATCTACATCAGAAAAGAGAAGTCACTGGATGTAAGAGGTAAGTGGCGCTGTATGACCTTGTATGTTCTGTATCGCTGTATGTAATGTTTTCCAAGTATGTCTTGAAAGGGATTGAATGTTTTTTTTTTTGTATGAGCGCTGCCTTCTCTGCTCTGTTTACCTGCTCATCACTTTAAATGCTACGGCGAGCAGGTGAATGGAACAGAGAAAGCAGCTCTCGTATGAGCTCTGCCCTCTCTTCAAACAGCTGGAGGCTGGGGCACAGAGGGCATTACTATTATGGAGGGGCACAGAGGGCATTACTAATGTTAAGGGGGCACAATGGGCATTTCTATTATGGAGGGGGCACAAAGCCAGAGGGCATTACTACAATGAAGAGGGCACAGTGGGCATTATTACTGTGAAGGAGGCACAATGGGGATTTCTACTATGGAGGGGAAACAGAGGGCATTACTACTATTAAGGGGGCACAATGGGCATTTTTACTGTGAAGGGGCACAGTGGGCATTATTACTATGAAGGGGGCACAGTGGGCATTATTACTATAAAGGGGGCACAATGGGGATTATTACTATGAAGAGGACACAATGGGAATTATTACTGTGAAGGGGGCACAATGGGGATTATTATTGTGAAGGGGGCACAAAGAGGGCATTACAACTGTAAAAGGGGCACAGAGAGGGCATAACTACTGTGGGGGTGCACATCTGTACAAAACTACTGTGAAGGCTGTCCAATGATGGCAATACTACTGTGAGGGGGTACAATTTTTTCAAAGTATTGGGGGGTGCCAGAAAAAGGACCCGCCCCGGGTGCCAAACACCCTAGGCACGCCACTGTTCCTACTCTAATGTTTGAAGAGTCTTTGGGGATCACCAGTGACTGGATAAGTGTCTTTGGTATCACCAATGGCTGGCTATAAAAACATAAAAGCATAATACTATAATTCCATGGTGCCCACAATTGCTGATAGCAGCAAGTGCACTAATCTGAATTATGTGGCATGCATAGATTGCATTCTAGTAATGTGATATACATACAGTATACAGGGAATTTGGGTGTTCAAGCGGATACAAAATAATCAAAAAACGATTGGCATCCTACCATTTGGATAGACGCTTGTCCAATCTATGTGCCTAATTTCCTGGATGTCAATAAGAAATAAAGTGCTGACTGGTAAGCCTCCAGGTCTATACAGTCAGTTGTTGCTGTGTGCTTTCATGAACCTTCTGACCGGGATCGCTCTCCAGTGTGAGTCTTGTGACAACAGATTTGCATGTAGATGAAATCCTCATTCTGGGGAAACCCTCGGCTTTGCCAGCTCCTGGCATGTGCAAAACTGAACAGCTGCTGTACAATTTGCTGTGACAAAGACAGTGCCAACTTTTTCAGCCCTTTATCCAAAACCTTATTAATCACAGTTCATTGTGGTTATGTGAAACTATTGTGACGTACGGCTGGAAACTGGTAGCGAACGTGTGAGCAGTGATGTGACTATAAAATGCCTTTGTGAATTGATTTGCTGTAAAAAGCTTTAAACTTCATGCAAATGACCGTATTTTTCATCTATCTGCTACCTGCTTTTTTTGTTGATGGCACACTGACCCATTCATTGCTATGGGGCCGTGCACACATCAGTGTTTTTTGCCGATCCATTCTTCCGTTCCGCAGATTATACAACATGTCCTAGTGTTGTCCGTATTGCAAAAACATAAGAAATGTGCACTTCACCTCAGGTTGTGATCCTCTTATTTATATGTAGTTCTTGGTTATCTTGACCATGACAAGAGTGGCATACATAGAGAGCTATGTCCAATTTTCCGGTAACAACTATATGATTGACTTCTAGGGTGGATGGCATCTGCAACATGGTAAGACTGGCATACGGTGGGTGCTGTATGACAGGACTGACATTAGGTGGGACGATTAGCTGTAACGCACCAGCAGAAAATATATGGGAATCCTGGCTGTAGTTGTTGCTTCCTCTGATGGAAGCTATTTGTAGCTATAAACACCAAACTCATGATTAGTCTTAAAGTCGATAGTTCGCCAGTTGTATGGTATGTGACTAAGAGCAGAATAAACTGGTGACATGTCCAGACGTTCTGCCAAAATCTTGTACTGAACAGGTTCATACGGATGCCGTGAAGTCCTCATATTCATGAGCTCGTGGCTCTCTCTGCCCACCTGTCAAAAAACAAACAACCTGTCACTGAGCAATAGGGGGCGGGAAGAGCTGTGAGGACTCCTCAGCATGCACTGGAGCTGTTAGGACTTAGGGTGCTTTCCCACTTCTGTTAAAGTTTTCCGGTATTGAGTTCTGTCCTAGGGGCTTAATACCGGAAAAAAAGTTGTGATGTCTACCTCTATTATCTAGATCTTCGACATGTCTTTGCAGGTCACGCAGAAAAATGGAATGTTTGGCAGTGTGGTCTTGGATATGGCGTACCTCTGATCTAGCCGCATTGTGGTCTTCTTCCAGCCAATTGAGGTGAAGTCCTATACTTTGGACGTCATGTCTGATAGCAGCTACCTTGGCTCCTGAGCTGTGCGGTACGGCAGGAAGGCGCCATCTTGGGTCCGAGGTCCTCTCTGTCTCTGCACACGAACGCGTCCACAGTCAGGGACGCTGGAGATTCCAGGGAGTCTGTGTGTTGGTTGGACAGCTTCCCTGTCCTCTTCTTCCCCATAGCAGTGAGGGGGGATGCGAATTCCAAGCTTTATGGAGCTTTCAGCCGTCCTGCACCATCGGCTTCCAGCCACGCCACCTATAATAATTTTTTATGTTATCCCTAATCCCCTAAAAAGAAAATTCTAATATACTTTATTCATTTTATATTTTTACTATACGTTTACATCCCTAAAGTGCTCCATTCAGTGTGCGCTTAAAACTCAGATCTCCGTACACCGCTGACGGAGCAGCAGCAGAGCAGGTCGTTAACAGATCATACTTTTATTTCTTATTTCTGTATATTTGATGTTGGATAAACAAAGTTTGAAGATATATGCAAATGAGCTGCAGGGCGTTCCCCTCTGAATGCAAGTGCACAAGTTCTCCTGTGAATGCCGTTATCACACCTCCCATGTTTCAGTGTAAGCCAGCCCAGTGCCCTGACATCATGGACTCTGCTCTCTGAAATCTTGCAGTAGCTCATGTCAGTGCCAGGCCTGGGCATGCGCTGTACACTGTCCACTGTGGGCAGATGCATCAGTAAACTGACTGCGCACACCCAGGCCCAGCACTGACGCGAACTGTCGCAAGATTTGACAGAGCATAGCGCTTCCATGGGGTTCTGTGCCTCTGATCTGCACTGCAGATCCGGATTGTGGACCCATTCAAGTGAATGGGTCCGCATACATGATGTTTGACTGTTTGCGGGCCGGGCAACGGCCGTGTGCATGAGGCCTTAGGCGTTTCTGCTTCCTAACTTTCACTTAGCAGCACCATATAGGACATTAAAGGGGTTCTGCAGTTTGTTACCACTGATGATCTATCCTCAGGATAGATCATCAGCATGTGATCGGCCGGGGTCCGACACCCGGGACCCCCGCCGATCAGCTGTTTGAGAAGGCCGCGGCGCTGCCTTCTAGCGCCCCGCCCAGTGACGTCACGACTTGTATCAAGTGGCGTGGGCGGGGCTAAGCTCCGTTCAGTGAACAGAGCTTAGCCTCGCCCACGCCACTTGGATACAAGTCGTGACGTCACTGGGCGGGGCGCTAGCAGCAGTAAACAGTGAGAAGGCCGCGGCACTCCTGCAGCGCCGCGGCCTTCTCAAACAGCTGATCGGCGGGGGTCCCGGGTGTCGGACCCCGGCCGATCACATGCTGATGATCTATCCTGAGGATAGATCATCAGTGGTAACAAACTGCAGAACCCCTTTAAACAGAATTAGTGGGCAGTATGTGGATAAAGCACTTGGGGTAAGATAGAACACACATATTATTAGCTGCTGAGTCGGCCATCCAACACCCAGCACTCTCGCAGATCAACAGTTTTCTGCAGACACCGCAAAAAAAACCACACTGTGAATGGAGCCAGAAGCTGGTATCAATACCCTATCCGAAGAATATATTGTTCATATGTATAGGCAGGGAACCTTTTATAGACTGAGTGCCCAAACTGTAACCCAAAACCCATATATTTATCGCAAAGGGCTAACACAGCAATTTGACCTGAATACCAATATGGTATATCTTCCATCCAGTTTATTATTTAGCTATAATAGTCTGCCTGCGTACAGTCAGTGTGCTGCCTGTGCTGTT
Organism: Bufotes viridis; assembly: GCA_033119425.1. Taxonomy (NCBI): domain Eukaryota; kingdom Metazoa; phylum Chordata; class Amphibia; order Anura; family Bufonidae; genus Bufotes; species Bufotes viridis. The sequence continues at coordinate 408,584,095 of CM065591.1, read as the reverse complement.
CATAGTGCGCCCTGCGCTGATGAGTGGCAGGAAAAGTCTGAGGCATATTGGTACATCATAGACTTTTTCCAGGGTGCGGGTGCCCACAGAGAGGGCTCTGAGTGCCGCCTCTGGCACCCGTGCCATAGGTTCGCCACCACTGCCCTATAAGCATCTGCTTGATATCGCTGGACTAAAATATATTTCCAGTGTTTCCAAATTGATGCTGAGCTGTGACTTTTCAATTACTGCCTTCCAGTAAATGGCCTCTTTGCAGTAGTCCTTCTCAATATCTGCTGCTATAGGGATTATTACATGGTGAAGAGATCTGCTGTTACCCACCATGAAGCATAATTATAGTAATAAGAGATACAGAAGGTCACTGTTATGGTATTGTGGTAAGCATATACGAATTATGGAGACGTGGGTGTGGGAGAGATGCAGGAGGGAGTAGGTAGACGTACAATGGCGTACACAAATTTTCCTAGTCACATGCAAATGCAAGGGCCCATCAAATACACAGGACACAAATTGTGCAATGGCAGCTGGGAAATGAGGGCAAGTCAGATCAGACAATCGTCTCAGCATTCCTTTGTTATTTCTGCTAGCAGTTGAGATTGAATTACAAACAATGTGCGATAAGGGTACAGAGGGGTGGTAACAAGTTGGGGGTTGTGGCGATACCACAGCTCGCAGTCACTGTATGTCGGGATCACACAGTACGGTTTAGTCACTGGTTACTAAGATATGACGTTACTCCCTCCCTTGGTGTACGTAAGGTCAGCTTGGCATAGTTTACACAGACACCTTCTGTCGGCACGGAGAGTGAGAAAGGGTGGACCACGCTACAACAAACGGCATGGCCCAACACTCGCTCACAACCCTGACAAGCTCTAGAACTGCCCCAGTGAAACATAGCCCTGCCAGCAGTTCCTCGTTAGATATAAACCCGGTCCGTTAACGGGATTATATCGGGTCAGAAACCAACCCGGGTTGTGTATAACGTTATGCCGAAACACGGACATGGGGATAAGCAGGTTTTCCAAGGTCCCTTCAGAGAAAGACAATGGTCTGTGCCATGCATGGGCACTTTAACCCTTAGTCGGTCATGCCCCTTCCTCCCTCCCCCTGGGAGGATCCCCCTCCCCCTCCCTGGTCCTGGTAGCCAAAATTCCACAAACCCATTATGGCTCATAGCTCCTCACTGGAAGGTCATAGGAAGATGGTTCTGGTACCAACCGATCCGTCTGGACCATTGGAGCAGGCGGAGACCAAACACAGCATTGATATTTAGCTCCAATTAGGAGTTCCCCGTATCTCTCCTTCCCTGAGTCCCACAAGCAAATGAAGACACGGAGAATGTCTGTCTCAGTCCCAGGGTTGCAAAGACGTGAACTGTGTATTTATGCGATGTAACTTCATTTCATAATTTCACGTGGTCTGTTTTGAAGCAGGGCCACCTGTGGAGCCTGGTTTCCCCTGCCCAACTACCCCCACCCTGAGCAAATGGCAGGAATTGAATCATAATTCCACATCTCACAGGGGTGTGTACCTGCACAGTCTGAAAATGGCTGCACTGATTGGATAGAGTGAGTCTGTGTAGGTACACACCCCCAACTGGTTACCACCCCTCCGCACCCTTACTGCAGACTGCTAGCAATTCATCCATAACTTCTAGTAGAAATAATAAAGGAATGGCACAACATAGAGACATAAGAATAGAGGCTCCAGAATTGTTAGTACATGGGGAATGCATGAAGCTATTAAAACAGGCATGTCAGGAGAGGTGAAAGGTCCTCTTGTTTAACCGCTACAGGACCGCCAGACGCAGGATCGCGTCCTGGCGGCGGCCCTGTAGCTCTGATCAGACGCATCTACGCGTCATCTCGCGAGATGACGCGATGATGCGCCCGCACATGCGCAATGCGCGCCATCGGCGCGCTCGCATGTAGTTATACTACAGCCTGCCAGTGCCGATCGCGCGCTGGCAGGCTGTATATCGCAGAAAAAATCGCAGATCAGACGCTGTTCTGTGAACAGCGTCTGATCTGCTTGCTGGCCGCTCCTCTGGTGGTCCCTTTACTTGGGTCCACCAGAGGAAAAATATCTAAGTGTGCACCAATCACCACACAACCCCCACCGCCCACCCCCGTGTCACTGATTAACCCCTGATCTCCCATGTCACCCCCGATCACCCCCTGTCACTGATCACCCCTATAAGGCTCATTCAGATGTCCGCATGTGTTTTGCGGATCACGGATCCGCAGATCGCGGATCCGCAAACACGGACACCAGCAATGTGCTTTCCGCATTTTGCGGATCCGCACATTGCCAGAACTATATAGAAAATGCCTTTTCTTGTCCGCAATTGCGGACAAGAATAGGACATGTTCTATACTTTTGCGGATCTCCAATTACGGATCCGCAATTACGGATCCAAGCGGGACAAAGTCTGTCCCCATAGAATTGAATGTATCCACAATTCTGTTCCGCAAAATTTTGCGTAACAGAATTGCGGACGCTTGAATGAGGCCTTAGGGTCCCTTAGCGATCGCAGCTTTACAGCTTTTCCCTCTTTTTTTTTGCACGTTTTTTAGAGATTTTTTCATCCACATTGATCAATGTGAATGAAAAAATCTGTGACGTTCATTTTTTTCTTTCAGCGCAGCGGCTGAACGGAAAAAAAAATTCTCATTACCCGTATGGTCAATATAAGGAGAATCGCAAAAACTCCTAATTCTGGCCATACGTGTAATGATTGCGGTGACCCTCAAATACCAGGGCAATGGAAAATCCTCACAAGTGACCCCATTTTAGAAAGTAGACACCCCAAGGTATTCGCTGAGGGCATAGTGAGTTCATGGAAGTTTTATTTTTGACACAAGTTAGCAGAAAATGAAATTTTTTGAAAAAAAAAAAATTCAATTTCCGCTAACTTTTGACAAAAAATAAAAAATTCCATGAACTCACTATGTGCCTCAGTAAATACCTTAGGGTGTCTACTTTCCGAAATGGGGTCACTTATGGGGTGTTTCTACTGTCTGGGCATTGTAGTACGTCAGGAAACAGGACAGGTGTTCAGAAAGTCAAAGCGCGGAAACTCACTTTTTTGCACCATAGTTTGTAAACCCTATAACTTTTATCCAAACCAATAAATATACACTTATTGCATTTTTTTTATCAAAGACATGTAGAACAATAAATTTAGAGAAAATTTTTAATTGAAATGTAGCGTTATTTGAAAAATTTTACAACAGAATGCCGATCGCAATCATTTAACCCCGCAGATGCCGTGGTCAATCCTGACCACGGCATCTGCGCGCGCTAAAACCGAAAGTAAAACTTTCGGCAGCTCTCCGGCTCCCCCTAGTGGTGATCGGGAGAATCGGAGCGCTGTAAGGGATAGCCTCAAGCCTTTCATTCAGCATGAGGCTATCACTTACTATTTCCTATGGAGCCCTTGTTAGCAATAGGGCTTCATAGGAAAGTAGTAAAATCCTCATAAACTCCAATACAAGTGTATTGGAGTTTATGTTAGAAGCAATCAGATGACTGATTTATATAGGTCCCTATGGGACCTATATAACAGTGTAAAAGAAAAATAAAAGAAATAAAAAATAAAAAATAAATAAAAAACCTAAAAATTCAAATCACCCCCTTTCCCCAAAATTAAAATAAAATAATAATTTTTTAAAAAATACACATCATGGGTGTCATAATGTGCGAAAACGCCCGTGGTATAAAAATATAAAAATATATTCCCCATACGGTAAACAGAAAAACGGAAAAAGCGCCCAAATGGCGGATTCGCCATTTTTGAACGCTTCATTTCCTCAAAAAAATTAAATAAAAAGTGATCAAAAAGTCCTACACACCCCATAATGGTATCAACTAAAAGTTCAGATCGCCCCACAAAAAATAAGCCCCCATACAATGCCATACACTTAATTACAAAAAAGTTATAGGGGTCAAAATATGGCGACAAAAATAAAAAAATAAAAATTTCCCACTTTTGAATTTTTTTCACAAAAAAATCAAAACGCAAGAAAATCTATACATATTGGGTATCGCCGGATTCGTACTGACCTGTAGAATAAAACTAAATGGTCAGTTTTATCACACATCAAACGTCGTAATTTAAAAACCCGTAAAATTGTGGTAGAATTGTTTTTTTTTTGCAATTTCACCCCATTTGGAATTTTTTTCCCGCTTCCCACTACATCGTATGCAATATTAAATGGTGGCGTTGGAAAGTACAACTTGTCCCGCAAAAATAAAGCCCTCATATGGCCATGTGAACGTAAAAATAAAAAAGTTATGGCTCTCGGAAGGCATGGAGCGCAAAACGAAAATGCAAAAATGAAAAAACCCCGAGTCCTTAAAGGGTTAAGCTAGGGGGGCTGAAGTGGTTAATAGATAAGCAATTCTGTTGTGAATTTATTCTTATATTGGGGTAAATAACTTGTGTAATAGCAAGCACCCAACTGTATAGGGAGGGTGCTCAGGGACTGATGGTCCCCCCCTCTCCCCTTTTCCCCTTAGGGCTTTAGGGTGCTGGCCCCTTCAAGTTAATGGTAAAGTAGATGGCAGAATAGGACCATTAAGAGGTTAATTCACTGGGGAGCTCCTTAGACAGGATCTGGGAGGGGCAGAGAATCCTGAAGCCTGCATATACTCACTCCCTGTTCTGGCACTTCCTCTTGCCAGTAGAAGCATTGGCCCTCCCTCCCTTTGTGGTTATGCTTGGGAGGCTGGTCAAGATGCAAGGTTATGATCGGTTATGGATACTAGTTTGTTCTGCTTTGTTTTTCAATTCTTAGGAGCCCCGCTGGGAGTCCGGCAGTTTGGATATCGCTCCAATGATTACGGCTATTGAGATACGTGAATTCTGGTCGAGTTTATCAAGTCACAGCTGGCGGCATTTGGGTACAGCGGAGATATGGTGGTACAAGATGGCGTAATTGCCCGCTGGGAGTCCCGCTGGGAGGTTGGGTGAAGGGGCCAAGCGGGAGTTAAAGGTGATACCCCTCCCTGGATACCAGCAGTCTATAACTGTTAGGGTCCATTCACATGTCCGCAGTGTTTTGCGAACCCCGATAGAAATGCCTATGCTTGTCTGCAGCTGCGGACAAGAATAGGACATGTTCTATTTTTTGCGGAGCCACGGACCGGAAGTTTGGGGCTGCGGACCGGAAATGCAGATGCCGCAATTAAGATGTCCGCATCTTTTCCGTCCCTATTGAAAATGAATGGGTCCACACTCGTTCCACATAATTGCGGTACCGATCCGGACCCAAAGTGAGGACGTTTGAATGGACCCTTATTGGGGTGCTTACCTTATTTCATAGATAAACAATTCCATTAGGCCTTGATTCTCATATTGGGGTGAATAAGCTGACTAACCTGTTATTGGGGTGTCCACATTGAATAACTTATTTTACATATATAGTTACGGTTACCGTACAATATGTCCAACAAAGAGGTGCCAGGGCCCTCCAAAGGAATGAGCAGTGGCAAAAATGTTGCTGGAGCCAGCAGAAGTAGCAGCAGAAGCAGTGGTGGTTGGAGCAGCAGCCATAGCAACAGGCCAGAGCTGCCAGTGTCATCTGGTTGTGCTTTGACAACCAGTCCTATTGTTCTGTAATGGTTGACTTGGTCTTCAACATCATCTCAATTGATATCAGACACCCACAGCCAGGTGTTTGTAGGCTACTCTGACACCACATTTAGTTGGCATGGTCCAGGAACAAGCTCTGTGCCCTCACGGGTCCTGAACTTGCCTCTTTCCTTTTCTGCTCCTTCTGCCAGGCAAGTGATGTATGCAGCCGGCTCTGCTCCACTTTTCAGTGAGGACAATATTACTGCTACTGCACAGAGCAGATTTGGAGGAGAGGTCTGCTGCTTCCTTCTATAGGCGTGCAAGTAGTTACGATGAGTCGCGTGGGAGCTGGTGTTGCAAGGAGACAGGGACGCAGCCATGAGTGTAAAGAGCAGACAGAAGTGGAGGATGATGTAGCCGATCGTATGTGGGAACTGGGTGAAGTGGGGGCTTTATCATCATCATCAGGGGGTAAGGGTGGCAGTTTGCCTGCGAGACAGTGCCAGGGTGGCAGCAGTGTGAAGTCTGGAGCCAAATGTGCCAGGGGTAGACTCAGCAGCCTACAACTAGCGGTGCACAGCTTCACAGAGTCAGAGGCAGGCAGTCATTACACAGTGGTGGGGGTAAAATGCCATTTTCGCCAGTGTGGGAATTTTTCATCAAGTCGCCGGAGGACCTCCGCGTGGCCATATGTAGGATCTGGGGGCAGAAGAGGAAGCGTGGCCAGGGTGCCAATGTTGGCATCACAGCCCTGTGTCAAGATATGGAGTGGCACCATAAAGTGGCCTGAGAAAACTGTGGCACTAATGTAGTGGTACAGCCTGACGCAGCAATCGCTGCATCACCCAGTGGCATGCACCCCTTCTCCAGTAGTCAAGGTTCCACCACCTCAGCAGAAGGGAGCTGTGTTTCTTTCCCATCATCTACTCGTCCTGGTGCTCCTCCTCCTACTTCTCGTCATGCGTTTCGTCAGCAATCGATCACCAAGGCAATTGCAAAGAGACAACAGCATGTGTGCACTCATCCAATAGTGCAGAAGCTGAACCTGCTCCTGGCCAAGTTGCTGGTACTACATTCCCTCCCGTTCCATGTGGTTGACTCTGCACATTTCAGAGAACTGATGGCTTGTACCGAGCCAAGGTGAAGAGTCCCAAGCCGTCACTACTTCTGTAAAAAAAAAAGCTGTACCAGCTCTACATACGTATGTACAGCAGAAGGTGGGCCAGTACTTGAGCCTGTCGGTGTCTGGTACAGTTCACGGCAGTGACAACATGTGGCGCTCTAACAATGGTCAAGAACAATATACAGTATCTTTCAAAAGTGAGTACACCCCTTCACATTTTTGTAAATATTTTATTATATCTTTTCATGGGACAACACTGAAGATGGGACACTTTGATACAATGTAAAGTAGTCAGTGTACAGCTTGTATAACAGTGCAAATTTGGTGTGCCCTCAAAATAATTCAACACACAGCCATTAAAGGGGTATTCTCATCACAATGATCACTGTTAAACCAGTTAATTATGTGCCAGTGATCATTTTTGCAAATATATTGTTTTGTCAAATTCCCACCCTTTTTGAAAAAATGCCTTCCATCCTACCCCATTGTTGTCTGCATGTAACCAATAGATACGGCCACCGCTTCTTTCCCGAATTCAGGGGCCGCGCTTGCGCAGAAGACACTTTATTTTCACCCAGCCGGCAGCTCATTGCAGTCCTGAACGCGCACGCTGCCGCGCATGCGCAAAGCTTATTTCTTCGGTGCAGCGTCCCATACAGAGCCGCGCATGCCCTGTATGCAGCGTGGCTCTGGATAAGACACGGCACTAAAGAAATAAGCTTTGCTCGTGCGCGGGCGTTGAGGACTGCAATGAGTGGCCGGCTGGGTGGAAAAAAAAGTGTCTTCTGTGCAAGCGCAGCACAAGAGAAGCGGTGGCCAATAGTAGACACATGAACGAGCACTCAGGGAGAGTGATGTCAGAGAGGCGTGGGCAGGTCTTCACTCAAACTGCCTAAGCCCGCCTAGCCTTGGAAGCCGAAACCAGGAAGTGAACAGAAGACCAGGCTGCAGGTGAGGACGAATTAGGGAGATGGGAAAACCCCTTTAATGTCTAATCCGCTAGCAACAAAAGTGAGTATACTCCTAAGTGAAAATGTCCAAATTGTGCAAAAAATTTCCGTTTTACCTCCCCGGTGTTATGTGACTCATTAGTGCTACAAGGTCTCAGGTGTGAATGGGGAGCAGGTGTGTTAAATTTGGTGTTATTGCTCTCACACGCTTTCATACAGTCTGATGTATGAGTCTGATCCACCCTGCTGGACTGGACTGTGACCCTGAGAACCCCTCTGCTGGACAGTGCATGGTCTATATTACTTCCAGATCTGGAGATTTCAGGTTGCAATGAAGTTGATAGAGAGATGAGCTGCGGCTTCCCTGCACTTCAGCAATGATAGATATGTTAGGGAGCCGTGGGTGGGTGGGGGGGATCATACTGTGTGAGGGGGCCATTGGGGTGATCATTATACTGTGTGAGGGCCCCTAACACAGTATAATGACCCCCAGTGCCCCCCCCATACAGTATAATGAACCCCAGTGCCCCCTTTCTGTATAAGGATCCCAATTACCCTCGATACAGTAAAATGACCCCAGTTACACCCCATACAGTAAAATGACCCCTGTGGCCCCCTCACAGACTATAATGACCCCTAGTGACCCCCATACATTATTTTGTCCTCCAGTGCCCCCTCCATACAGTATGACCCCCACTGCAGTTTCAGGGCCCACATCAACCTGGAGCCGGCCCTGCGTGTGTTCCCCACATCACGGATGCGGACCCGTGGTGTTTCTGTCCGTGCCTCCGCACTGCAAAAAAATAGAACATGTTTTTTTTTTTTACGGTGTGGAGGGATCACAGACCCATTCAAGTTGAATGGGTCTCGATCCATCCTGGCAACCGCACAGACATTGTCCGTGCATTGGGCACCGCAAATTGTGGTGCCCGATGCATGGAACGGCCGCACAACGGCGTGTGCATGAGGCCTCAAGGTTGAGTTCAGATTTAGTTATTTAGTCAGTTTTTTACCCATAACTGACTAAATAAGTGAAGTGTGAACTAAGAGTGACGCCTGTCACGTTCCTGTCATACTGACGCACAGTAACTGTTTCACTACCACAAAGGACTAGTTTTACATGTTTCTGCACTGCACAGTGATGTTCAAGGAGATACACTCTCCCTGCAGGCTGGGAAATAGCTGATTTATAGTACGCTTCGGGATGAATTAATTCGGATCTAAAAAGTTTTTGGGAAAATTCGTCAAAGCGTACAAATCTAATTTTTGAAAACTTCCCTCGTCTCTAAAAATAACATTTAATGGTGGCACAACCCCTTTAAATGGGGCCAATAGCCTTGATGGCCTGGGCACGAGGAGAGCTTGCACGTCCAGTCCCATACTCGATGTCAAAACCTAAGGACAACTGTAAAGCTAGAACTTCACATGCACTGAAGATAATTCCGTTGTTTCATCCTGGTATTGTTTGAAAGCTTGGAATACCGTATCTCTAGCTGCTATCAAACCAGAGATATGGGCACCTCAGTCTGGAGATGGAGGGGGAGCAGTTGCAAAGCTGACAACCTGCAGGAGGAAAGGAAAAATAGTAAAAATATATAGAAATGTGACATTATCATCATTATAGTGACCCACATGATAAAATTATGTGAATGCTGTAAATAAATTCCACACAATAATGATAAAATTGCTGTTTTTTTTATCTTTTCCCCTAAAAAAAAAATAATAAAAGTTATTTACTACACCATATATACCCCAAAATGGTTCCTAAAAAATGTACAACTAATCCCGCAAAATAAAAAAAAATTAGAAGAGAAAAATTAAAAAGTTATGACTGCTGGAACACAAAGGGTGAAAATATTATTGGTCCTTAAGGCTAAAATTAATTGTCATTAAAATGTCACTAAGGGATTAAAAATTAAATTGTGCCCCCTGAGTTGTACGCCAACAAGATTTACTGCAGACTCATATTAAAAATCTAAAAATAAAAAAAGTGAAATTTTTGGGAGGGTTTTTCCAAATTGAATGTGACTGTTTAGGAGGTTAAGGCAACAAAATGAATCTTTGCCTCAGGTGAAGCCTGGCTATGGTTTTGATAATTATGCTGTGATAAATAGGTGCTGGTAGGGTAAGTAAATTGACATGTACTCACCTGAAATGAAACTGGCCAATAGTGAACAGGTGATTGGCCGCTGTAGGCAACCCCTGAAAGTTTTCACTTTGTTCGTAAAGCCCCTCTGATTTCTAAAATATTTCTTGATCTGCTTGATTCATGTAATTGAGCCTTGAATTTTCACATGCCGGTCCTCTACCACGTCACTCATGGGACCACTTTGTGGGGTTGGCAGTGCTTCAAGAGGAGGTTTATTTTTAAACGAGCCTTCTGATGGCAGTCAGACCTATTTACATTACATTTTACTTGCAGCGTTCACTTGACTAGTGATGTGTGTGGGAATGTCGCTTGCAGCCATTACTCTGAAATGTATTCCTGCAGTCTTGTCATGTGCTTGCAGAAAGAGACTTGGTGGCTGCTTGTGTGCATGTAAAATGACAGTATATATACGCATGACAGCTATCCAAGGCAAGCTGGGCCTTCTGATTTATAACGGTTTTAAAAGATCTGGGGAACTAGTCCCATACATGGGGTGTTTCTGGTACCTCCCGTCCTATGAAGTTATTTCTTCTACGTTCAATAAAAATCTTTTTTTTAAATGCCACAGATATATGATCATTAAATGGGTTGTCCTTTAAAGATAACCTATCTTCTATCCACAGGAGAGGGGATGTGTCTGATTGGCAGATGTCTGACTGAAGGGGCCGAGAACAGAGGCCAATGTTTGCGGTCTGCACCTCCATTCAACTGTATAGGACTGCAGGACGTGGCTGAGTACACCCCATAAGTTAAATGGAGCGGCAGCACACACTACTCCATTCAATGGGGAAAATGGGCCTCCGTTCTCATGATCAGCGGGGACCCCATCAATTGACCCCCCCCCCACTGATCAGACACTTAACCCTTAACGGGTCTTCAGAGGTCAAACCCTTTAAGATATTCCAGTTTCAGCAAATATTAAAACATTACAAGATTATACAGGATTTTTTTTTTTTATACCAAGAAGAACCTGTTTTTGCTGAAAGTGACTGTGGCGAAACCAACCTCGCCACAGTGAACTGGAGAAGTCTAGTTGCCTGCCTCTTGCCTTCTGACTATGGCCCTGGGATGTATTGCCCGTTAAGAACTGATTTGGACTTATGGACTTTTATTGTACAGTGCTGGCCCTTTTAAAACCAGTATACGGACACATGGAAACTTTTTGGACAGGTAAAGCCATGCTGCCAAGGGATAATAAAGGGACCTCACCTAACCTTTTAACCCCCGGACGGATTCATGTGATTTTTACATATGTTGCTCCCCAAGTTATGCTGATCATAGAAATATAAGTTTTATCCGTATGCGATGTAAGATCAGGGAGTTATTAAAATGTATAAAAAAGTGTAACTTTTCAGCTTGGAGATAATTGAGTAGATCCTGGATTTGACTCAATTATCTCCTAAGCAGAGGTGAGGAATATGCTGAGTGTCTGTATTGTGCCATTGTATCTGATTGGCTGCTGTACTTGCATTGTATGTGTTGTAATGTGTTTATTGGTTGTTCTGCAAAACCCTGTGGGCTGTATGTGTTTGGGAATTGGGAATAAGAGAGGCTGTATGGGCCAGTAAAGGGGAGTTCCTGCTTGACCCTCAAAACGAAGTGTCGTCTCGTTCTTGGGGGGAATTGGCGTGTATGCTGTTGCAGTGCGACTGCCAGGAGTGTAAACTGTTCCGAGGGTTTTTCCTGTTCGGCTGCTTCCAGGGTTCGTGTGTCTCTTGTTCGGGAGTTGGTGAATTCGTGTGGTTTGCAGTTCGGGAAGTTGGTGATTGCAGTAACTGCCGGTGTATCTGAAAAATGAATATCGCCTACACGGAGTTGTGTGCGTAACGGTCCGTTACAATTGGTGGCAGCGGTGGGATCATTCCTACGGCCCAGAAGGACAGCTACAAGGCTACACCAGTTCCTGGATTACAACTTGAGGGCAGCGCTAGTACCCGTACAGCGCCCCTATCTACAAAAGAACTAAATTCAGCAGAGCAAGTATGGTGCCCAGCTACACTCAGGAGCAGTTGGACAGAGAGGTTAATGCGGTGCTGGCTGTATATGGACCCAACCCCTCAGAGAGAGCCGTGCAGCTTGTGAAGAGAAAAATGGGAAAGTACCTGCAGTTCATGGCAGATGGTATCGTCCGCCCTCCCCAGCGGCTGAGTGCGTTCCGGAGAGCTGAAGGTGTCGTCCTTCCTCCCCAGCGGCAGTGTGTACCCCAGGGAGCTGAAGGTGTCGTCCTTCCTCCCCAGCGGCAGTGTGTACCCCAGGGAGCTGAAGGTGTCGTCCTTCCTCTCCAGCGGCAGTGTGTACCCCAAGGAGCTGAAGGTACCGTCCCTTCTCCCCAGTGGCAGTGTGTACCCCAGGGAGCTGAAGGTGTCGTCCTTCCTCCCCAGCGGCAGTGTGTACCCCAGGGAGCTGAAGGTGCTGTCCTTCCTCCCCAGCGGCAGTGTGTACCCCCAGGAGCTGAAGGTGTCGTCCTTCCTCCCCAGCGGCTGTGTGTATCCCAGGGAGCTGAAGGTGTCGTCCTTCCTCCCCAGCGGCAGTGTGTACCCCCGGGAGCTGAAGGTGTTTCCCTTCCTCCCCAGCGGCAGTGTGTACCACAGGGAGCTGAAGGTGCTGTCCTTCCTCCCCAGCGGCAGTGTGTACCCCCGGGAGCTGAAGGTGTTTCCCTTCCTCCCCAGCGGCAGTGTGTGCCACAGGGAGCTGAAGGTGTTGTCCTCCCTCCCCAGCGGCAGTGTGTGCCACAGGGAGCTGAAGGTGTTGTCCTCCCTCCCCAGCGGCAGTGTGTACCCCAGGGAGCTAAAGGTGTCGTCCTTCCTCCCCAGCTGCAGTGTGTAACCCAGAGAGCTGAAAGTGCCGTCCTTCCTCCCCAGCGGCAGAGTGTCCTGCGGGGAGCGGAGACCGCCAGTTTTGCACCCCAGCAGCAGGACAAAATATTGAAAGGGGAGACAGTTGGTCCCCCCCTCCACCAGCAGAGAGATGGTCAGCGAGAGGAGCCTGCTACCCCCTCTCCCCAGCGGCAGTCTATAGTTCAGAGAGAGGGGCTTGTTACACCCTCTCTCCAGCGGCAGCATAACCCACCAAGGGGAGATGTTACGCCCCCCAACGGTGCAGATGGGACCGTGGTCTCTGCACTTGCAGCACAAGGGGCAAGGACGGTCGGTCCTGTCCCCCAGCCACAGAGCGGTTTATCCAGAGGGGAGACAGTCGGTCTCCCCCTCACACAACCAGGCTCCAACCAGGCTACTTCCGTGGTAGCGCTGGCCCCAGGGCAGAGTACCGCGGGTCTCTGCCCACTCAGCAACCCACCAAGGCAGTCTACCAGTCCCCCGCACAGCCGTGGTGAGGCACCTGGACAGGGACAAGTTGCTACTTTATCCAGGTGTAGTAACCATTTATTGTGGGTGGGCTGTACTGCTGTTTGTGCTTCGTGGGTGGGTTGCTGGACTAACCAGGGCACTGACCGGCAGGAGGTCAGATACCCTGTTAGTCTAGTTGGTAAAGGGGAGAAGTGTGGCGAAACCAACCTCGCCACAGTGAACTGGAGAAGTTGCCTGCCTCTTGCCTTCTGACTATGGCCCTGGGATGTATTGCCCGTTAAGAACTGATTTGGACTTATGGACTTTTATTGTACAGTGCTGGCCCTTTTAAAACCAGTATACGGACACATGGAAACTTTTTGGACAGGTAAAGCCATGCTGCCAAGGGATAATAAAGGGACCTCACCTAACCTTTTAACCCCCGGACGGATTCATGTGATTTTTACATATGTTGCTCCCCAAGTTATGCTGATCATAGAAATATAAGTTTTATCCGTATGCGATGTAAGATCAGGGAGTTATTAAAATGTATAAAAAAGTGTAACTTTTCAGCTTGGAGATAATTGAGTAGATCCTGGATTTGACTCAATTATCTCCTAAGCAGAGGTGAGGAATATGCTGAGTGTCTGTATTGTGCCATTGTATCTGATTGGCTGCTGTACTTGCATTGTATGTGTTGTAATGTGTTTATTGGTTGTTCTGCAAAACCCTGTGGGCTGTATGTGTTTGGGAATTGGGAATAAGAGAGGCTGTATGGGCCAGTAAAGGGGAGTTCCTGCTTGACCCTCAAAACGAAGTGTCGTCTCGTTCTTGGGGGGAATTGGCGTGTATGCTGTTGCAGTGCGACTGCCAGGAGTGTAAACTGTTCCGAGGGTTTTTCCTGTTCGGCTGCTTCCAGGGTTCGTGTGTCTCTTGTTCGGGAGTTGGTGAATTCGTGTGGTTTGCAGTTCGGGAAGTTGGTGATTGCAGTAACTGCCGGTGTATCTGAAAAATGAATATCGCCTACACGGAGTTGTGTGCGTAACGGTCCGTTACAGTGACTGACTGAGCTGTCATTTCCTACATGTTGTGAGGGACCAGGAAGAAGAGACCAGCGGAGGACAGTAGTGAAGGTGGATTGGTAAGGTGAGTATTACTTATTTTATTCTTTAGACTTATTTGAGTCTTAATAAAAAGAAAACAAAAAAGGGGGTCATTTATGAAACTGAAATACGCCTATATTAGGTGTATTTCAGGTGCAGATTGCGGCGCAACGGTTAGTTGCGCCACAATCTGCGACGTTTCCTCGTCCACGCCAGGTCTGTCTCATTTACCATTTTCTCATTCACGCAGGCCCATCTCATTTACCATTTTCTACGCCTAAATTTAAGATAGCTCGGAAGCTGAGACTTGAGATAGCTCGGAAGCTGAGACCGGTGCCTCTTCATAACTCTGGCATATGCCCCGCCAGGTATAGGGGTTTATTAAAACGCTGGTCTTAATAAATGACCCCCAAAATATATTGGCCTGACAACTCCTTCAACTAGTCAGCCTGGGGAAAATTATAAATCTATATACATGCATTGACAAAAAAATAACACACAGAGAAGGAGAATGATAATTTATATGTGTGAATGTAATAATACTATATGTATGTGATTGCAATATACCCTGCAGCACATTTGTCCACAGATATTGCAGCTGGGCCTGCAGATCCTGCACATTCACAGGTTGCAGAAGCTGGTGGCCCAGCTGGTCCAATAAAGGGCAATAAATCTGGCAACTGGGCAGGACAAGGAAGTGTTGCAATGTAAATGTAAATAACCAGTGAAATGAAGGACTGAGAGAGCGCCCTTAGTGCGCCCTCTACTGCTTCTACAAGGACACACATGCAAACATCATACCATATCTGCCACTTTGCAATGTTTCACTAAAACATATTTATCTTATCTCATCCGAAATCTGCTATTTTAAAGATGGATGTCTTAAATGTTTAGATTTTAAAGACATGAGCAAGAGTAACATCTGGTGTCCAAAGGTGTATGTAGCTTAATATATCCACAAAAAATGTACCCACTCCCTTCTACTCCTGAGGCTTTCCCTTTTTGGTTAGGGAGGGTGGCAGGGACTTATGGCTTTTCTATGTTTTAATATGTATATTATAGTATATATGTATAATAAAATCTATAAAATAATTAAAAAAAAAGACCATTTCACAGCTAAAAAAATATATTCACTAAAATCAGTCTAAGTGCTCATGCACACAAACTTATTTTTTGTCCACATACAACCAGCATTTGCGTTGCGTTGCGCATTTTGCAGAGTGGAACATCTTGCTTGTATAAAACAGTCCGGGTCACTTTCTATGCGGATAGCACACAGTGTGCTGTCTGCATCTTTTGCGGCCCCATTGAAGTGAATGGGTCTTCATCCGACCCACAGAAAATGAGGATCAGATGCGGAAAAAAAGTAAGTTTGTGTGTATGAGCACAAAGGCTGAGTCCATCAAGGAGATCTGGCAGACTGTTCGGACACAGAACAGCCTGCTGAATCTCACAGGATCCAGCATTCCCAGATCCCCATTGATCCCTATTGACTGTAATTAGGTCCGGTAGTGATCCAGTCGCTTTCTGACATCCGGGTCTCAGCTGGACTAAAACCGTTGCGTGCAACAATTTTTTGTCCAGCAGGCATTTGTGCTGGATCTCGTAAACGGAGATGTGAACAAGGCCTTAACCAGATAACCTAGATACACTACTAACAAAAAGTTAGGGATATTTGGCTTGTGGGTGAAATTTAAGGATGAACCTAAAATGCACTCTAACCTTTAGGCCTCTTTCACATAAGCGAGTTTTCCACGCGGGTGCAATGTTTGATGTGAATGCATAGCACCCGTACTGAATCCGGACCCATTCATTTCAATGGGTCTGTGTACATGAGCATTGTTTTTCACGCATCACTTCTGCCTTGCATGAAAAACGCAGCATGTTCTTTATTCTGCATTTTTCACGCAGCCCTGGCCCCATAGAAGTGACTGGGGCTACGTCAAAAACGCATTGCACCTGCGCGGAAAAAACTGAACGCAATCGCAGCCAAAACTGACTGTACTTGCTTGCAAAATGGTGCGAATTTCCCTGAACACAACCAGAGCCAATCCGTCACGCTCGTGTGAAAGAGGCCTTACAGGTGAACTTAATGTGACCTTCTCTAAACTTTTGAATGCACATGTCTAACTCTTCAGTGTTTCAGTACTTTTTGCACAACTTGCTGTTCTCTAACAAGGAGCTTAACGGCAAAATACACAACAGGTGTTTGATCCATGAATCGCCCAATAAATTTCCTGCTTCAATTAGAATTGGTATTTAAAAAGTCCTCCTCATCATGCTGTTCACATTTTGATATCATGAGACCAAGACGTCACGTAACAATTGATGAACAGTACCTCGCCATTGAGAGGCTTCAAGCAGGATGTTTTCAGACGGAAGTGGCCACTGAGCTTAGAGTGTCACAGAGTGTCATCAGCAGGTTGCCACAAAGATACAGAGAGACTGGACGAGTCACAGAAAGGCATAAAAGTGGACGTCCTTTGGCCACATCCCACACTGATGACCGCTTCATTGTGAACAATGTCCTGTGGGATCGGGTGATGAATGCCACACAACTCCAGGCATATTTAAGGGAAGTGAGAGGCACCCAAATGTCATGTCAGGACATTCGAAACCGTTTACATCAGCGTGGTCTGTGTCAGAAGCGTAACTAGAAATGACTGGCCCCACAGCAAATTTTTTTGAACGGACCCCGCCAGCAACTTCTTTGCAACCCCCTCCTCCTGTGCAACCCCTCACTCCTGTGGCAAATCAAGATCGCTCTCTCAGACAAGGTCCTGCAGCCACTTTGTCCATTTCTACATGTATATACTGTATGTCATGTCACTTTATAAACTGTCACTGTATATAATGTCATTGTATAATACTGTTGAGGGGACTCTGACAATAAAATATTTTACTCCTCCCCCTGGGTGGGCCCCTTCTGAGTTCAGGCCCCAAAGCAGCCGCTTCCCCCTGCTTCCCCTATAGCAGGGGTGCACAACCTGCGGCCCTTGATACCATTCTGTGCAGCCCCCAACCATCTGGTAACAGACATGTATGTTTATGTCTTGTGGCTGCTCACATGTATTTTTAATGTATATCTCCCATTAGATGGAGTCCTGGAACTGTAACTAGACATTAATGGTATATACTGTATGTTCAATATGTCATTTGTTAATACCCCTTAATGCTCCTTCCTGATAATTGCCCTGTGTACAGAAGTTGCCAATCACCCGATGAACAAGAAAATGCTCTTCCATAGGTGGAAGCATTGTTGGGGACACCAAAATAATTGTTTCTGTGCAGCAGATCGTGTTGTCTAATCAGAGATCTCTTTCTGATCACAGTAGTGATCGATCATCTCCTTACATATCAATGCAGCTCTCACCTCCTCTGATAAACAGGCAATTATTGTAAACAAATGGTTTGTTCCCGATAATTGCTTGCTGTGTCGGCCTGTGTGCAAAGACCTTTACTGTCAGCTTTCCTAATAGCTTACAGCTGATCACTGAAGTTCCAGCAAGAAGACTCTGTGATCAGCTTATAGTCACTGGACTCTTCTAATAAGCTGACAACCACTTTACGTATAAGCTATTGCAACCTCACTGCATAATGTCATAAGCAGGGGTGCACCATCAATGAGGCCAGGTGAGTCGATCGCCTCAGGCAGCACCAAGTAGTGGCAAAATTATGGAATTGGTCAACCTGTTTTCTGCCCCTTCTGGACTTGAGGTTAATTGGGAAAAAACTGCTCTTCTCCCTGTAGATGAATTGCGAGAACCGAGGGAAAACTCTATTATTAATCGGTTAATGGTCTCCGACTCAATAAAATACCTGGGGATAACAGTAACTGCCAAAATTCAAGATTATCTACAACTTAATTTGTGTCCCTTATTGACAAAAGTGAGATCTAAAATTAAGGTATGGCAAAAAATTTTGCCCGCAAGAGCAGATAGAATCTCATTAATAAAAATGGTGGTGCTTCCCCAGATATTGTATGTTCTTCGCAATTCGCCTGTATGGATTGAAGAGAAGTACTTTAGGTTGATAGAGCGATTGCTTAATGATTTGCTTTGGGGGAGAAAGCGCGTGAGATTAAAGGTGCTATATTTTTCTATGCCCTACAGTCGGGAGGTCTTAACCTCCCCTACTTTAGGGATACTATATGGCCTCCCAACTTAGCTCTTTTTGTGATTGGGAAAATAGCCATCTTTGTAGAAAATTGGTAAAGGACTCGGGTTTTTCAGATTTTTTCACAGTACTAGAGTCCGATTATTTAGTTAATATACCAACCGGATACAAATTTTTCTGCAGGATGGCTATTAAAGCTTGGTTGGTTATAAAGCGCTGGTGTAAAGTGGAGGCCCTACTAATTTGTACTCCACTATGGCACAATCAAAAACTTTTGAATTTAGAGGACCCTAATTGAAGGCAATATTGGAGGATGAAAAATATACAATATGTACATCAGGTGGTTAGAAATGGTCAGATCCTATCGTATATGGAGCTAAAACAAAAGTTAAATGTAGGTGAGGTGGCTTGGTATGCCTACTTCCAATTGAGGTCGGCACTTTTTAGTATGGTTGTTAATCATTCACTCAATGTAGACACTCCTGAATTTTTGCACAATCTGATTAGTAAGAAAGGATGTATGAAAGTTAAACTCTCACATTGTTACAGGCACTTGATGAAAATTTTTTTATGGATTGTCTTTCTCCAGGACAGAGATCCTGGTCCGTTTTACTGTCTGAGGTGGGTTCCCGGATTGGGAGAACATAGGTGAAGGTTTGAGTTTGGTTTCTCACAACTTTAATCACGTCGTTGTTCAGTTTAATATTTTACACAAAATATATTTTACACCTTTATGGCTCCATAGGAGAGGATTTAGAACTTCTTCGGATTGTCTTCGCTGTGGGGACCCTGGGGCAGATCATCTTCATTTGTTCTGGGGCTGCCCGATAGTGAACAAGTATTGGAGAATGGTTCAAATAGTTTTGGTCCAGAGACTTGGTGTGAATATCCCTTTATCTCCAAAGATATGGGTCCTTGGTGATCTATCGGAAATTAACTGTCGGCCCCCCGAGCGCCAATTGCTGACCAAAGTGATGTTTTTGGCCAGGCTTCTCATTGCCAGAGAATGGTGCTCCTCCTCTGCTTTAGAATGCAATCACTGGCTAAATTTAGTTAAGAAGGTGAAAAGCTATGAGAAAGTGTTATACAGACAAAGAGGCTCACTTATTAAATGGAGTATTATTTGGAAGGATTGGGATAACTAAGAGATTCAGTTATTTATTTGGTTGTTTTTTTTTTTGTTTTTTTTTTCTCTCCTCTTTTTCTTTTTTTTTTCCTGCGGGGTTGGGAGGGGGGAGGGGGTGGGGTAAGATGGGATAGATAGGTTTAATTTTGCATTGCTGGAATTTTTTTCCTGGATTGTATGTTTTATGAATGTTAAAATAAAAGATATATAAAAATAAAAAATAAAAATAGTGGCAAAAGAGGGGCAGCCGAAGGGCCATGCGCTGAAGGCAAGGGGTTAGGTTAAGAAATTGGCATTGGGGAGGGAGGGGCGCCATTTTAGTTTTTGCCTCAGGCAGCCAAAAGGCTAGGTTTACCCCTGGTTATAAGCATTGTGGCCCTGTATAAACTGGGGTTCAGGTGGTAACTGCTCATATCAGGAGATGATGATGAAGAAGATGAAAGTATAGGAGGCACAATAAAGGTAACTGCTATTTTTTCCATTCTCAGTGGGGTCACATAATATGATTTCATATAACAAGAGCAATAAAAACCTATGAATTGAGTTACATATATCTTAGAAAACTAATTTGAACACATTAGCTGAAAAAAAAAAAATTTGGGATGGCCAAAACCCACTCGCCTGCTCTAGTAGTTATTGTTCCTCGATCCCAGCCTCTTCCAAGGCCTCTACCCATCACTGCTGAGGCCATTGACTGGACAGCAGCAGTAACAAGCAAGGAGTCAGTACATCATACTTTTGGCAAGGCAGGGACAGAGACATACCACACTAAACAGGGCAACCAGAACAGGTTCAATGTTTTTTTTCACTAACACCATTCCTGTCCACGCCCAATTTTGTTTTACATTTTTCTTTCAGGGAATAATCACTTCAATCTAAATTGTAAAATGATGATAGTTACAACCACTATTCCAAAAAAGTTAGGACGCAGTGTAAAATGTTGACACATTTTTTTGCAGATTGGTGAACCTCTGCCTCTGAGAGACTGTGCCTCTTTAACATGCTTTTTTATACTTAGTCATGCAACTTAGTAGGAAGTTGCTCTCCCAGCTGTTTTTGGTAGTTTGTTAGTACCACCTACTTTTCCAGTCTTTGCTTCCCCTGTCCGAACATTTTTTGAGATGTGTTGCTGCCATCAAGTTCTAAAAGACTTAGGCCATGATTTATAATACCTTCACTCCAGAATTCTGGCATCAAAAAGTCCCAAAATAGGGCATTTGCGACTTTTCACACTCATTTGCGCATAATTTTGCGACTTTTTTACATGTGTACACCACTCACTCCAGTTTTGTAAAAATGGGCGTGGTTAGCCATGTTAATGAGTTTCACTCCAGAATTATCATTGGGACTTTTTTTAAAAAGTCGTAAAAAAGTCCCAATTTCCCTCCAGTGAGGACCATGCTCATCTTATGCGACTTTTTAATAGAACATGCGACTTTTGTAAAGCCGTTTACTAAAGGATGAACTGCTGCCATCAAACCACATTTATCACAGTATTAAAGGACCATTAATAAATCGGACTGAGCCAAAAGTGACTTTGGACTTATGTAAAATTGGAGTAAGATGGAAGTGTAATGATAAATACCCTTTACATATTTCTATCTATTTGTGACCAGATATTGAGTGCCGATCTATACATTACCATTAATGATAAATCTGGTCCTTAATTTATTTCATGAAATGATATGTGTTCTCTGATCTATTGTGAATCAAATATGGGTCTATGAGATTTAAGAAAAAAAATGCACTCTGCTTTCATTCACATTTATCTACATTTTACAGTGTCCCAACTTTTTTTTTGGAATTGTGTTCTACAATTATAATAAGTCCGCATTATTACTTTGCTGGGATATTCATATTAACACTGCTAATTCAATATTGTGCCAAAATCTTTCCATAAAACGATAGCATTGTACCAATAGTATAATACAGAAAAAAAATAACCAATGCATTGTTTTTATATTAGACACTAGACATTCGCCAAAGGTCCATATTATTATTATTATTATTATTATTCAGTGTCTCTGAATAACAGATACAGCAACCCTGTATTGAAAAAATGTTATAATTATACCATGTACTGACTTCAACACATATTAACTTGTTTAATTGTACATTCCTAAAAAGATACCATACTGTAAAATGTACACTATAACTGTTTGAGTATCCAAAACAACGCAACATGCAGTGTTGCTTCTGACCACTAGATGGCAACATTGAGACAGGTGATTGATATTTGTAAATTTGATTTCCATGTTGAAATGTGAACACTACACACTATACAGCCATTCGAAAATAGTTTTACGCATAAACCATTGTTGTACACAAGAATAGCAGAATAGTGCGTAACGTTAGGTGAAAATGGAAGGTTTCCTATAACTCTTTTATGTAGACATTAGAGATCATTATAAAGGTGCACTGTGACATTTAGGATAAAAGTGTTTGAGTCATGCCAGTTTTTATTGACCTTGAAAGGGGATTCCAGGATTTTAATATTGATCACCAATCTTTAGAACAGATCATAGATATTTGATTGGGGGAAGTCCAGCTGTTTTAGAGTGCCAGAACTAAAAACCTCCATACATTGTGTAGTGGGCGAAGCTGGTTACTGCATAGCTGTTCCCATTCACTTCAAGGGGAGCAGCCTGCAGTAACCAGCAACCCCTCCCCCGTCGATTAGGTACTGATGGTCTATCCTGCGGATTGGCCATCAATAATAAAACATATGCACGGTGTCTCAGTGGTTAGCACTGGTGCCTTGCAGCGCTGGGGTCCTGGATTTGAATCGGACCAAGAACAACATCTGCATGGATTTTGTGTGGGCTTGCTCCCACACTCCCTGTGTTTGTGTTGGTTTCCTCTGGTTTCCTCCCACACTCCAAAGACACACTGATAGGGACCTTAGATTGGTCTGGACAAAAATTGATCTGGTCTGGACACAGCAGTTTAGCCACAAAAGTTATCGTTAGCTTTAACCCTATTCTGCTGAATAGCGGGGAAACAAATACAGACTAGGAAACTGAAACCTGTGGATCTCGTAAAGGAAACAGGTTCTTGGCAGGTTGGGGGACACCTGGAAAATAGTGACCGTAAAATAATAACCTTCCAAAAGAGGAGGATACATAAATCACTGAAAAAGTTTCACCACAATGATAAGCAACTAACAATGCTGGCTAATACCTCAAGCTGATGTTAAAAGCTGAGACTTTCGCCAGCATATTTCAGTCAGGAGCATGTTGGAACCCTTTGCACCACCGTCAATGTGTCTCAGTGTGGCAACAGGTCCTACCACTAGACTACCTATGGTGTGTGAACTAGGGTGACCACGTGTCCCGGATCGCCCGGGACAGTCCCGCATTTGGAGAGTCTGTCCTGGGTCACGGTCACCCTCAATCCGGGACAATGCAGTGTCCTGGAATGACCTGAGCCGCCGTCGACCAACAACCGCTGCTGTTGTGACAGTCAGGGCGGCGCATTTGTGCAGCAGGGGAGGGAGAGGTGTGTCCCCTCCCCTTCCTTCGATAGGCTCCAGGCACTAGGCCCTGAGCCAGGAGGCGGGACACAGCCTGCATCACATAGCGATTCGCTGCCAAGGAGGTAAGTATAAGTGTTTTGTTTTTTTTGTCAATACTGTACTGGTGGCTACTGGGCCTGGTAGCCCATATTAGCCCCCATCATCATGTGCCAGGCTGGCACATGATGATGGGGGGAGTAGCTAATATTGATACTTGAACATGATAGTGGGGGCCCAATGGCTACTGGCAGTCTGGCACTTATAGGGGGGCCTATGGCTACTAGCACATGTTGATGGGGGGCTGAAATACTGAAAAATGCACAGGCAGATATGTTTTTGCCAGTCTCAATTATAAGTTTGACGAAATGCACTTGTGAAAGTAAGTGTCCCTGAATGGCCGTTAGGAAATGTGGTCACCCTAGTGTGAACAAGGTCTGATAGGTACTCAGATGTAACTCACAGCCAGGCTCCCACATACCTCCATAGTAGGATCACTAATGCAATGTGAGTTAGAATAAGGCTGCAAGCCCCACCATGTGACACAGGCTACCAGGTGCACAGAATGTTACTAGCAAAAGGCAATGGCACATTCAATACAGAGAACTGCTCCTCCGCATGTGGTCTGCTGCTAACAGAAATCCCAGCAAAAATGCATACAATGGAGGATGTCTGTGTGGACCACATGCACCATAAAAGCATCCTACACAAGATAATGTGTGGATAGAAATATAAAAATACATAAATCACTGAAAAAGGTGCACCACAATGATAAGCAACTAACAGTGCTGGCTAATTCCTCAAGCTGATGTTGGAGATTGCCGTTAGCAGCGGACCACATGCGGAGGTGGTCCCCCCGGTTAGAAACACGATATAGTGTTTGGGGTTTTGAGCAGTTCCTCCCATTTAGACCACTTTATTACAGATTTTTTTTTGTTTTGTTTCGTCAGGGAGGAACAAAAATATCAAAATTCTAAATTTGACCATCTAAGACAGACCATTAGCCTCAAAAATAAAAAATGAAGCCACAATATGGGATATTTTTAAAAGCATCCTAAACTCTAATTGTGAGAGAAACATACCGTATGGGAATAAAAGGGTAAAGAGCAAGAAAAAAAACTATGTGGATAAATAGAATTGTAAAGAAAGCAATAAATGACAAGAAGAAAGCATTTAAGTCACTGAAACAGGAGCGTAGCGAGGAAGCACTGAAAAGCTATAAGGAAAAAAATAGAATAGAATATGTAAAAGACAAATTAAAGCAGCAAAAACTGGAAACAGCGAGATTCATTGCCAAAGAGAATAAAACTAACCCTAAAATGTTCTTCAATTATATGCATGGGAAAAAGTATAAATCTGAAGGTGTCAGTCCTTTACAGAGTGGAGGGGGAGTTTCAGACAGCGATGAGGAGAAAGCAAAGCTATTACATTTTTTTTTCTCCACTGTCAGATGAAATGCAGAATGTAAAAGTGAATTCCCAATTAAAAGTACCCTGTCTAAGCCAGGAAGAAGTACAACAGCGACTTAAAAAAAATTAAAATAGACAAATCGCCCGAACCAGATGGCATACACCCCCATATCCTAAGAGAATTAAGTAATGCCATATCCATACCCTTATTTCTGATATTTAAGGACTCTATACTAACTGGGAGTGTTCCACAGGATTGGCACTTAGCAAATGTGGTGCCAATATTCAAAAAGGGGTAAAAAATCGAGCACTGAAACTATAGGCCGGTAAGTTTAACATCTGTCGTGGGTAAACAGTTTGAAGTTTTTTAAGAGACAGATATCTTGGAGTACCTCAATGAAAATGGGTAACACATGGGGAATGAATGGGGAGAACATGGGGAACATATAATGGGGTGCATTTTCTCCTTTCACCCCTTGTGAAAGTGAAAAATTGGGGTCTGCTAGTCATTTTTCATTTTCACAAATGTGTGCTTTGAAATCCTTTAACAAGTGTTTCTGCCTCCTGCGAGACACCTGTTTGCTGAAAAGTACCCTTTCCACCACTTAAAATATGTTTGTACAGGGGTGCTCTTTCCAAAATGGGGTCACTTCTTTTCTGGGAACCTCAGGAATCTTTTAAATGTGGCATGACACCTAAAATCCATGTCTGCCAATTCAGGCCTGCCAGCAAAATCCATATTTTTCTGTTTGCCTGCTGTGCACCCATATAGCAGGCTACATGCACATATAGGTGGTTTCCTGAATGGGGAGAAAATGGGGAACACATACTGGGGTGCATTTTCCCCTTTAACCCCTTGAAAAATTGGGGTCTGCTAGTAATTTTTCATTTTCACAATTTGAAATCCTTTAACAAGTGCTTTCTGTGAGACACCTGTTTGCTGTACCCTTTGCACCACTTAATATGTTTGTACGGGGGGGGTGCTCTTTGCAAAATGAGGTCACTTCTTGGAGGTTGTTCATTTCTGGGGACCTCAGGAATTTTTTATATGCGACATGGCACCTAAAATCAATGTCTGCCAATTCAGGTCAGCAAAATCCATATTTGCTGTTTGACTCTAGAGCCCTGCATCAGATTTTGAGCTCTCTCCTGACTACCTTCCAACTTCCTCAAAAACATTCGGCTCAGCCAAACATGTATGTGTATTCAATGGGGAGAGCAAGAAAGCCACTGCCAGACACGTATCTTAGCTCCTCAGAGAACAAATGGATCGGGCAAAAATATTTATTTCACCATGTGTTGGATTAACCCGCCAAGAACAGCCAACAATAAACTAATGAGTATGAGGGCCAATACTGTTGCCTAATGCGGTAATTCCTGGGGGTAGACCATCAAATATAAAAGGACTGGAAAACCCTTTTAATTTAATTACATTAGTATGGTATATTAGTATATGACATACAGAAGGAAACATGCCTTAGATTTTTTGGCAACAGTGATATAGGATGAAGAAAAAAAAATAATCAGAATCCATATTAAATTACACTGCCTGGACAGATATGTATTGACCATCACAGTCTGTTCTGGTACAGAAAACATCTTACTTCATCTCCATTTGACAACCAATACTCCACAATCTTTTGAGGCAAAAGCAGGATTTTGACGGAGGGGTTTTGAAGTGTGTTGGTGTCCATAAGAGAAGGCAGCATTCACCTTCGCCGTTCACACCCAATTCTGCTCACTTTGGAGATTTGTCAAAACTGGGGTAGAGGAAAACTGACTTACCCGTATTTTCTGGCGTATAAGACGACTGGGTATATAAGACTACCCCCTACTTTTCCTGTTAAAATATGGGGTTTGGGCTATACTCGCCGTATAAGATTACCCCTCTTCCAACGCACACCAAATAAAAATTAAACAGATGATGCGAGCATGAGAAAACCACTGAGAGCAGGAAGAGGGGGCTGCTTCAGTAGCGACTGGCCGGGATGCAGCACACGGTGGATCAGCTAGAGGGCGCCTGTCCCTGAAGCTGGAGAAGGACAGCTTCTCCAGTCCGGCTTGGAAGTAAAGAGGACCTTTCACTGGTCCAACAATTGTTAGATAATGATATATACCGTATGTGTAGAGCAGCGCCCAGGGATAATAGTAAGTGCTGGGAGAGCCCGGGCGCCGCTCTGCACATACATATCATTATCTAACTATCGTTAGACCAGTGAAAGGTCCTCTTAAGTTTCAGCACGCAGTATACCGGCGTATAAGACGACCCCCGACTTTTGAGAGGATTTTCATGTGTTAAAAAGTAGTCTTATACGCCAGAAAATACAGTAGTTGCCCATAGCAACCAATCAGATTCCACCTTTTATTTTTAAGAGCTCCTTTGGAAAATGAAAGGTGGAATCTGATTGGTTGCTATGGGCAACTAAGCCAGTTTTTCCTTTCATCTGTTTTGCTAAATCTCCCCCTTTATGTAGGGATTTTGTTCCTGCAATATCCAGGAAAAGAACCGGACGGCACGATTCACCTATAGCACTTCTCTATCCCATAACTATGGTCCGGTCAAGGTCCTTGGCTGGTCCTGGGACTAAGGTGCCCCATTCTGTGGAGATTTATTCCCCGTGTAATAGGAATTAAGCCAGAAACAATGGGAATATTTGGTGGTTGCTATAGGCAATGACAAGAGGAAAAATTACTAGAAGGTACCAGGAGAGAGGCAGAGCCGGGTATGAGGTACAAGAGGGCGTCCAAGAGAATAGTAAGGAAATCTGGGTCACAACAGTAAACACTGTAAAGGTTCAAGATCAAAGGACAAATAACGATAATAGGCACAAATATAACCACTTTAAATCTGCCACACTTTGTTCTGATCAGGCAGCCGGGCATGTGCTGTGCCCAGCCACTGACATCCCTGCCAGCCCTAACACAAGATTCATTATTGCATCTGTAGAGAATGCGCTGGGGCACGGATCAGCAAGTACATTGCCCTTTACAAATTTTCTACATGTACTAAAACCACCACACATTTTTACACAGGGTGTTTTTTAAGAGTTGGTAAATTCTTAAAAAGGTTGGAGCTTTTTTTTTCCTAATACAGAGTTCCAAATCCCCTGCTACTTTTCACGTAACCAACCAGTTCATTCATCACTGCCACTAGAGGGCGCTCACAGTTTGGTTGGACTATGTTAGGGCACGTTCACACCTAGAGATGCTCGGATGGGACATGATGCTAAAAACAAAACAAAAACAAAAAACCTAAATATAAGGAAATACTATTAGGGTATGGCCACACGGTCAGGTTTCCTGATGCAGTTTTGGGAGATAAAACCAGGAGAAAATAAAAAAAAAAGAGATATCATATTTGTCCTTTATACATTTTATCCTTTTATGATCCACTCCTAATTTTGGCTGCCAAGACTGCATGCAGAAACCTGACCGTGTTTCAATACCCATGTGGTTTCTGGGATAGTGGACCATTCTTAGCCCCTTGTGAAAGCGAGATACGATCTGCACCATAAATTGGCACCGCAGTGTGATGAACACAAGCAGACAGATCGGCATACTGAATGATGGTTGCCTCTGCACATTACTTGGCCGTTAGGCCTTTCTTGTAAATGCATTTAAGCATAATACCCTGCACCTCAGCTCTGCACGGCTGTCACTGGGAGGTGGCAGAGCTTACAGATGGCACAAGCTGACAACTTGTTTCTTTCCCTTGGGCACTTCTCTCAGCTGCCATGAAATCTGACCTTTACCGGAGCTTTGCCTGCTTAATAAAAACTGCACATCCTGCACTGTTTGACTTGTAAGGGATCCAGACATTTCATGGCATCCAAATGTATATATTTCCATTACATAAAGCCTCTAGAGGCTGTTAACCATTTTATATCTGCTCCAGTGGTGTGCCCCTTTATAAGATGCAGTGCATCTTAGGCCTTATTCACACGTCCGTGTGTGTTTTGCGGATCCACGGATCCGTGGATCCGCAAAACACGGAAACCGGCGATGTGCGGACTGCACATCGCCGGCACTCTCATAAAAAATGCCTTTTCTTGTCCGGACAAGAATAGGACATGTTCTATTTTTTTCAGGAACGCAATTGCGGACCTGGCAGTGCGGATCCGCAATTGCGGACCCGGCCGGGACATCGTCTGTCCCCATTGAAACTAATGGGTCCGCAATTCCGTTCCGCAAAATGCGGAACGGAGTTGCGGACGTGTGAATGGACCCTTATAAAGGGAATAGTGAGCACTTCACATTACTTACCCCTCCTCCTGCTCGCTTTTCTCAGGGCCCGCGCTGCTGTGTCCTGGCTGCCTGCAGCATCAGTATGTACAGAGCGCACTCTGACCTTACGCTGCAGGAGGTCAGGTGACTACAGTGCAGGCCCTGAGAAGAGAAGACAGCCAGGACAGGGAGAGGTAAGTTACTTTATTATTTTACAGTCTGATCTAAGGTCTGATATGGAGGTCTAATGGGGGGTCTGGAGCAGTCTAATCGAGGTCTGGATTGGTCTATGGGGGGTCTGGAGGTCTGACTGGGGGGGTCTTGAGGTCTGACTGGGGGGTCTGGAGGTCTGACTGAGGAGTCTAGAGGTCTGACTGGGTGTCTGGAGTGGTGTCCCTGTGTCCCCGCCCACCCTCAAGCCACACCCACATTTCTCCGCCCCCCCCCCCAAGTGCCAAAAATCTCTCCCTGGGGATGGCAATACAGATGACTATGGAGATGAACGCTTCCACAATGGAAGCGTTCAACTCCCTGTGCCCCGCCACCGCCGCACACATTGCCCTGCAAAAGCTGGGGGGGGGGGGGTTTGCATACCCGTCCCCCCCGCATTATTTCTTGGGGGGGATCCGACCCCCCCACTTCCTACGCCCGTGGCCGTAGACCATCGGGGTCTGCCGGGTCCCCATTGATTAAAATAGAATCCATCCAGAGTCTCTCAAGAATGCCGGCTTTCTTCAGGAAAAAATGCTGCATGCTGCTATTTATGCTGGTTAGCCACCGAATCACATTAGAGGTGAATGAGGATTCGGCGGTGCCTATCTATGCCGGGTGCGGTAGTTCCCCTGCCAGAACAGACTACTCAAGTGCCGAATGGAGATGTGAAACTAGCCTATGCCCAGCTGTATAAGGACATCCTGGAGAAGTTCCCTTTAAGGATTTTTTAAAATTATGTTACAGATAAGCATTTACCATATGTAAAAAATGCTGCATTTTATGCCTTTGGCCATAGGCGTTCAGCATCGCTTGGTATTGGCCTGTACCGATGTAGAACAAGGTAGTTTTCATACAGCAGATATGTTGGAGACTTATGGTTGCTAAGGAACAAAGGTGATGCAAGTAGATATGAAGATGTTACAAGTCATAGGCCTGTATCTGACATTACAAAGGTCACTTCTGGTCCTTCTGCCATAAAATTACAAAAATAAAGGGTTCATGCACAAAATATGGATAATGTCCGTGTTGCCACATTTTGTTTTTCATGGACCCATTAATTCAATGGGTTCGTGGTCCGCATTTTGCGGCCAAGTATAGGACATGTTCTATTCGAAAAGCACACGTGCTTTCCGCATCCGTATATCTGTTCTGCAAAAGAAAGAACATGTCCTATTCTTGGCTGCAAAATGTGGACTATGAACCCATTGTCAAAAACCAGATGCAACATGGATTTCCAGACCACAAAATGCTGTACATACTGTCATGTGCATGAGCTCTAGATCATATACTCACCTGTTTCTTCCCTGCTATTCTCTGCACAGAAGCTCCAGTCCTCCTCCTGGTGTTTGTATACAAAGCTGCAGCGGTGATGTAGAGGTATACAGCACAAGACCACTGAGGACAGTGATTGGCTGCAGTGGACACATGCCGTATACCTCTGCATCAATTTTTTTTTTGTTTCAGGCATTTAGTGGCATGAGACATATTTTAGGTTAACTCAGACAACGCCTTTAAGCATTGGCAAACTGGCTCAGAGGCATAACAGGTAATCCACAGACCCACCACAAATGTGTATGCCCTCTCAACGAAGCCATTGCCTAAAACACAAACACTGATACACGTTAATATATACAGACGTATAAGTTTAGGTGAACAATGTGGCCCCCCAGTCAAGGTTATTTGATCAGCAGATTACTCTGCCACTACACTGAAACAGGACTAACAGAAGTGATACTTCAACCCCTTATGGACCGGGCTCATTTTCACATTAAGGACCAGGCCATTTTTTGCAAATCTGACCAGTGCCACTTTATGTGTGAATAACTTTAAAACACTTTTACTTATCCAGGCCATTCTGAGATTGTTTTTTCGTCACATATTGTACTTCATGACACTGGTAAAATGGAGTCCAAAAAATTCATTTTTATTTTTAAAAAAATACCAAATTTACCAAAAATTTGGAAAAATTAGCAAATTTCCAAGTTTTAATTTCTATACTTCTATAATACATAATAATACCACCAAAAATAGTTATTACTTTACATTCCCCATATGTCTACTTCATGTTTGGATCATTTTTGGAATGCCATTTTTTTTTTTGGGGACGTTACAAGGCTTAGAAGTTTAGAAGCAAAAAAAAATACCACTTTTTAAGGACCAGTTCAGGTCTGAAGTCACTTTGTGAGGCTTACATAATAGAAACCACCCAAAAATGACCCCATTCTAGAAACTACACCCCTTAAGGTATTAAAAACTGATTTTACAAACTTTGTTAACCCTTTAGGTGTTCCACAAGAGTTAATGGTATATGGAGACAAAATTTCAGAATTTAGATTTTTTGCCAAATTTTTAATTTTAACCCCTTAAGAACTCAGCCCTATTTCACCCTAAGGACCCGGCCATTTTTTGCAAATCTGACCAGTGTCACTTTATGTGGTGATAACTTTAAAACACTTTTTCTTATCTAGGCCATTCTGAGATTGTTTTTTCGTCACATATTGTACTTCATAACAGTGGTAAAATAAAGTCGAAAAATTTCATTTTTATTTATAAAAAAAATACAAAATTTACCAAAAATTTAAAAAAATTAGCAATTTTCCAAGTTTCAATTTCTCTACTTCTATAATACATAGTAATACCACCAAAAAAAATTATTGATTTACATTCCCAATATGTCTACTTCATGTATCGATCATTTTGGGAATGCTATTTCATTTTTTGGGGACGATACAAGGCTTAGAAGTTTAGAAGAAAATCTTGAAATTTTTTAGAAATTTTCAAAAACCCACTTTTTAGGGACCAGTTCAGGTCTGAAGTCACTTTGTGAGGCTTACATAATAGAAACCACCCCAAAATTACCCCATTCTAGAAACTACACCCCTCAAGGTATTCAAAACTGATTTTACAAACGTAATTAACCCTTTAGGTTTTCCACAAGAGTTAATGGCAAATGGAGATAAAATTTCAGAATTTCGATCTTTTGAAAAATTTTCCATTTCAATCCATTTTTTCCAGTAACAAAGCAGGGGTTAACAGCCAAACAAATCTTAATATTTATTCCCCCGATTCTGTAGTTTGCACGAACACCCAATATGTGGTCGTAAACTGCTGTATGGCCAAACTGCAGGGCGCAGAAGGAAGGGAACGCCATATGGTTTTTAGAAGGTGGATTTTGCTGGACTGGTTTTTTTACACCATGTCCCATTTGAAGCCCCCCGATGCACCCCTAGAGTAGAAACTTCATAAAAGTGACTCCATCTAAGAAACTACACCCTTCAAGGTATTCAAAACCAGTTTTACAAACTTTGTTAACCCTTTAGGTGTTTCTCAAGAGTTATTGGCAAATGGAGATGAAATTTCAGAATTTCTATTTTTTGTTACCTTGTCTCAAAAAAAGTGTAATATAGAGCAACCAAAAATCATATTTACCCTAAAATAGTACCAACAAAACTGACACCTTATCCCGTAGTTTCCAAAATGGGGTCACTTTTTTGGAGTTTCTACTGTAGGGGTGCATCAGGGGGGCTTCAAATGGGACATAGTGTCAAAAAACCAGTACAGCAAAATCTGCCTTCCAAAAACCATATGGCGTTCCCTTCCTTCTATGCCCTGCCGCTTGGCCATACAGCAGTTTACGACCACATATGGGGTGTTTGTGCAAACAACAGAATCAGGGCAATAAATATTGAGTTTTGTTTGGCTGTTAACCCTTGCTTTGTTACTGGAAAAATGGATTAAAATGGAAAATTTGCCCAAAAATTGCTGTTTTGGGACCGTTTTTATTTTTTGCTATTTACATTGTTGAAGTGACAGGTTAGATTGTGTGCTATTTCTATAGAGCAGGTTGTAACGGACTCAACAATACCAAATATGACAACTTTTTAGGGGTTTTTGTTTCAGTTTTACATAATAAAGCATTTTTGAAAAAAATAATTTTTTAGTGTCTCTTCATTCTGAAAGACATAGTTTATTTTTTATTTTTTGGGCGACTGTCTTATGTCGGGGCTCATTTTTTGCGGGATGAGATGGCGGTTTGATTGGCACTATCTTGGGTTGCATGTGACATTTTGGTCGCTTGCTATTACACTTTTTGTGATGTAAGGTGACAAAAATGGTTTTTGACACCGTATTTATTATTATTTTTTTGATGTGTTCAGCTGAGGGGTTAGGTCATGTGTTATTTTTATAGAGCAGGTTGTGATGGACGCGGCAATACCTAATATGTATACTTTTTATTTATTTATATAAGTTTTACACAATAATATCATTTTTTAAAACAAAAATAAATCATGTTTTAGTGTCTCCATAGTTTGAGAGCCATAATTTTTTTTTTTTTTCGGCGATTGTCCTATGTAGGGGCTCATTTTTTGCGGGATGAGGTGGCGGTTAGATTGACACTATTTGGGGGTCATATGAATTTTTGATCCCTTGCTATTACACTTTTTGTGATGTAAGGTGACAAAAAAATGGCTTTTTGACAAAGTTTTTATTTAATTTTTTTTACAGTTTTTACTTAAGGGGTTAGGTCAGGTGATATTTTTATAGAGCAGATTCTTACGGACGTGGAGATACCCAATATGTCAACTTTTTTGTTTTTTTTATACATTTTACACTAAAAAGCATTTTTGAAACAAAAAAAATCATGTTTTAGTCTGAGAAGCATAGTTTTTTTTATTTTTTGGCCAATTGTTTTAGGTAGGGGCTCATTTTTTGCGGGATGGGATGGCAGTTTGATTGGTACTATTTTGGGAGGCATACACTTTTTTGATCGCTTTGTATTGCACTTTTAGTGATGTAAGTTGCCAAAAAATGGCTTATTTACACCATTTTATTTTTTTTTTATGGCGTTCACCTGACGAGTTCAGTCATGTGATATTTTTATAGAGCAGATTTTTACGGACGCGGCCATACCTAATATGTGTAGTGTATTTTATTTTTTTAATTTTTATTCAGTGATATGTGTTTTTTTTTTCATTTTTACATTTTTTTCACTTTTTTACATTTTTTTTGACCCAGACCCACTTGGTTCTGAAAGATCCAGTGGATCTGGTGTCTGTATAATACAGTACAGTACACTATATAGTGCACTGTGCTGTATTTTGTACTTTACAAAGTCTGAATAGACCTTTAGCAGGTCTATTCAGACTTTCAGCACCATGGAGAGCAGGATGCTTCTGAAAGCGTCCTGTCTCCATGGCAACTTTCACCCGCTGCCATAAGAGGGTAGCGGGTGATTGAAGCAGAGGGAGTGGAGCACCCTCCCTCTGTGATCCCATCCTGTTGGGGGGCTGCAAAGGCACAGCAGCCCCCCGATGGGAGAGGGAGGGAGCTCCCTCCCTGTTAACCCTTCCATACCGCGGTCCATACGGACCGCGGTACGGAAGTGGTTAAACGGCTGGCATCTGATCAAGCACAGATGCCAGCCGTTTCTATCAGAGTGTCAGCAATGTGCTGACACTCTGATAGACCCACTAGACACCAGGGATTCATTACAGAGGAGGCGGGCGGGGGATCGCAATCGCGATCGCCCGCAACCACCCCCCTGCACTCCCGCAGCCACAATATGATTGGGGGCTGCAGGGGGGGTTAAAAATAAACAGTTTGGGGGCATTAACCCTCTGATCCCCGCGGTCATAGACCACGGGGATCAGAGATCGCACATAGCGCTGAAAACCGCAGGTCTGAATTGACCTGCGGTTTGCAGCGATCGCCGATATGGGGGGGTCACAAGACCCCCCTGGGCATTGTAACTAGGTACCTGCTGAATGATTTCAGCAGGTACCTTGTTCTGATCACTGCCGGCTGAGCAGCAGTGATCGGAACTACTCATGACGTACCTGTACGTCATGGGTCCTTAAGGACTCGGAAACCATGACGTACAGGTACGTCATGCGTCCTTAAGGGGTTAATCAATTTTTTCAAGTTAGGGTATTTTCACACTAGTGTTTTTCTTTTCCGGCGTAGAGATCCGTTGTCGGGTCTCTAAGCCGGAAAGAAACTGATCAGTATTATCCCCATGCATTCTGAATGGAGAGAAATCCGTTCAGGCTGCGGTTTTCTTTCCGTCCTGGGATGCGGAGCAAAACAGATCCGTCATGACCCCCAATGTAAGACAATGGGGACGGATCCGTTTTCTCTGGAACATTCTGCCACAATAGAAAACGGATATGTCCTCCATTGACTTTCAATGGAGTTCATGACTAATCCATCTTGGCAATGTTTAAAAAATAGTTAATACAAGTGGATCCGTTCAAACGGATGCATGCGGTTGTATTAACTATAACTGACGCGTTTCTTTCCGGCTTAGAGACCCGACGACGAAAACTCTAGTGTGAAAGTACCCTAACAAAGCAAACTCAATATTTATTGCCCTGATTCTGTAGTTTATAGAAACACCCCATATGTAGTCGTAAACTACTGTACGGGCACACGACAGGGAGCAGAAAGAAAAGGAGCGTCATGTGGTTTTTGGAAGGCAGATTTTGCTGGACTGGTTTATTTACACCGTGTCCCATTTGAAGCCCCCCAGATGCACCCCTAGAGTAGAAACTCCCAAAAAGTGACCCCCATCTACCAAACTACACCCCTCAAGGTATTCAAAACTGATTTTATAAACTTTGTTAACCCTTTAGGTGTTCCACAAGAGTTATTAGCAAATGGAGATGAAATTTCAGAATTTCGAATTTTTGGGGGGCCAATTTTCCATTTAAATCCATTTTTTCAAGTAACAAAGCAAGGGTTAACAGCCAAACAAAACTCAATATTTATTGCCCTAATTCTGTAGTTTATAGAAACACCACATAAGTGGTTGTAAACTACTGTACGGGCACACGGCAGGGCATAGAAGGAAAGGAGCGCCATGTGGTTTTTGGAAGGCAGATTTTGCTGTACTCGTTTATTTACACCGTGTCCCATTTGAAGCCCCCCTGATGCACCCCTATCCATAAAAGTGACCCCATTTTGGAAACTACGAGATAAGGTGGCAATTTTGCTGGGACTATTTTTAGGGTACATATGATTTTTGGTTGCTCTATATTACATTTTTGTGAGGCAAGGTCACAAAAAATAGAAATTCTGAAATTTCATCTCCATTTGCCATAAACTCTTGAGGAACACCTAAAGGGTTAACAAAGTTTGTAAAATCAGTTTTGAATACCTTGAGGGGTGTAGTTTCGTAGATGGGGTCACTTTTTTGGAGTTTCTACTCTAGGGGTGCATCATGCACCGTTTTTCATTTTATTTTTTTGACTGTGTTCATTTTAGGGGTTAGGTCATGGGGTATTTTTATAGAGCAGATTCTTACTGACACGGCAATACCTAATATGTCTACTTTTTAAATTTATTTAGGTTTTACACTATAATATCCTTTTTTAAGGAGTCAGTTTTTTTTTTAGTTTTTAGCCGATTGTCTTAGGTAGGGGTTCATGTTTTGCGGGATGAGAGGACGGTTTTATTGGCACTATTTTGGGGGGCATATGACTTTTTGATCGCTTGCTATTACAGTTTTTGTGATGTAAGGTGATAAAAAAATAGCTTTTTTTTTTACACCATTTTTTTTTTTTGACCGTGTTCATCTGAGAGGTTAGGTCATGGGGTATTTTTATAGAGCAGATTCTTAGGGAAGCGGCAATACCTAATATGTCTACTTTTTTTATTTATTTTATTTTTACAAAATAATTTTTTTGAAAAAAACATTTGTTTTAGTGAGAACCATAGTTTTTTTTTTTTTTGGTTTTTTTCTGGGTGATTGTCAGTGGCTAAATAGAATTAAAATTGGGGAAGGGGATTATAAATTTAGTACTCCATGGAAGTGTGGGACTCCCTGAAGCAACCAATAACGCAGAGGCCCGGATGATCGGGGCAAGTGTCATACTGAGTGGCGGTGTCCTTCTGTATCCCCCTCCTGTGACACACTCAGCACTTTTTTTGGGACCATCCCTTCTTTCCAGTATGGGGGACCACACCTGGAAAGTGTTGGCCAGGGACGATCCGGGCGCCTCCAGTTCCCGAGGTACTCCGGCCTGCTCTTTCCCGTTCAGAAAAGATCAGGGCCTTGAGGACTGCCTCAACTGGGGGAATTTCCCTGTGTTGCCAGCACTCTGGGAGCACAAAAGAGTTGTACAAGGCAACCTGTACCAAGTAGACCGCAACTTTTTTTGTACTATGCCCGGGTTTTGCGCATGGCGTTATATGGCTTGAGGACTTGATCAGAGAGATCAATATACCGATTGTAGTCGACGATACAATCGGGCTTGAGGACCGTTGCCACGGTACCTCGCACAGGGACAGGGGAGATGCCGTTACCGTGGATTGTGGACAGTACAAGGACATCCCTCTTGTCCTTATATCTGACCAGCAACAGGTTTCCACTGGTAAGGGCACGGGTCTCACCCCTGGGGATAGGTACCTGGAGGGGGTAGGTAGGGAGGCCGCGTTGATTTTTCCGCACGATCCCACAAGCGGACGTGGATCTGGCAGCGAGGGACTGGAACAAGGGGATACTAGTATAAAAGTTATCCAGGTACAGGTGGTAACCCTTATCTAGCAGTGGGTGCATAGGGTCCCACACAAGTTTCCTGCTAACACCTAGAGTGGGGGGACATTCTGGGGGTTCAATATGGGAATCCCTCGCCGGAAAATGAGTCTTCCCTTGAAAGCAATGAGAGACTCATTAACCGCGACCTCCCTTCCAGGTACATAGGCCTCCAAAAATTTGGCCCCGAAGTGATCGATGACTGGCCTGATTGTGTTTTTTGACTAGGCCCATGTGCAGCACGAGGCCCCAAAACGTCCTCATCTTGGCTGCACTGTCCGGAGTCCAGCCACCGGACCTAGCCAAAAAGGAGCCCGGGTGTTGAGCAATGAACTGTTGGGCATACAGATTCATTTGCTCCACTATCAGATTCACAAAGTGGTCACTGAAAAAAAAAAAAGAAACTAAAATAGTCATTTTCAGTGAAGCCCGTTGTGGGAATCTGGATTCCTGGTTGGCCAACAAAATCAGGAATCACAGGCTCAAAATCCTCTGGTGTACACCATGCAAGTTCACCGGTAGGGGGCTCAGTTGGACTTATCTGGTGGGCTGGAAAACTAGTACGAGCCCAAGAGCTGCTCGTACTAGCGTGGGCCACAGGGTCCCTGGCATGGCGGTCCCCTTGCTCTGCCTGGCGGCGTCTCTGCCGCCTTGGGGGCTCATCATCATCACTAGATGATGAGGAGGACGAGGATGACAACAGGAAAGTGGGGTCATCCTGATTCTCACTGGGGCTCTCGGATTCTGAGACAAGCTGGGCGTATGCCTCCTCGGCCGAGAACGTTGTGGACCCCAAACACCCGATCAAGGTGATGCACAAATCAATTTTTTTTTTTTCCACTAAAGTTTCCCTGAGTATCCGTGCCTAATCTAATCTTTCCCTAACCTGTCGCCAAGTACCTTTCAGTGCCAGGTGGCACTGTGGTGGGTCAGATGTGGAATGCTGGCTCAGATGGGGGATGCTGGGTCAGGAGCTGGACCGACGTGCTGCTCTCTCCTCGCTCCACAGACGCAGTATGAAGGAGGAGAGGAGAGCTGGGGAGAGTTAACCCACGCCCGCCCGTGCAGCCAATCGGATGCGATCCTGGGAGGTGATGTCACCATCACCTCTCAGGATCTAAGAATGGTGATTGGTGGTGTATTATTACACCACCGATCACCATCCTATTCCGGGTTATCGGGTCACCAGAGACCCGAATAACCCGGAAACAAAGCAAACCGCAGGTCTGAATTGACCTGCGGTTTGCTGCGATTGCCAATATTGGGGGGGACCCCTCTCGCATTGTCACAGAGTGCCTGCTGAATGATTTCAGCAGGCACTCTGTTCCGATGACCGCCCGCCATACGCCCTGTGTTTGTAACAGGTTAAAGGGCTGTTCAATTAGGGTACGACCACACAGCGCAATCAGACGGCGTTCAGGATGGTGCTGTGCTTCAATCAAAAATTGCATGGCCGAATGGGCCCTAATTAAACTAATGAGATGGGACTGTTGAGCAGGTCTGCATTGTTAATGGTCTCACACCACACAACTGCACCATGTGGTTGTACTTTTAGGCTACAAACATAGAACCATTGCTGTTTTGCAGTCTGCAGGGCTGGTGCAAGGATTTTTGCCGCCCTATCACAATGCCCCACCCATATGATCTGCCATATTAACGCCAGTGCTGCAGTGCCGCTGTGTTTACATTAAAAAGCCTGCACGGACAGGCTATAAAGACCAGAGCCACTACATTAAGCTACAGAGGTTCTGGGGACTAAAGTGTCCCTTTAATGTGAGGTAAATTAGAGACTAGTGCCATGAATAATATACTAGATTGCCAACTTACAACCAGATGAGGATGATCATGGGCTCTAGCTGCAGTCTGGCTCCACTGGTCTGGTGTAGAACAGGCTCTCTGGAGGCTGTTTGTAACTGTGGTGACAAAAATCAATGTTCCGGGAGAACGGAAGCAGCTCCATTTTTGGGGCCCTTCACACAGCTCAAGGTCTGGGCCCCAGGGCCTGACGGTGAGTATGCCCATAAGGCCCACCCATAAGTCCACCTACATGTTCCACCCATGAGTTTGTTCACAGTGGGTGACGTGTGTAGGGGACGTGTCTAGGAGCGCCGGCCCTGCCTCATGCTGCAGCCGCCCGAGCGCTCTGTATAGAGCCTCAGGCGGCTGCAGCACTGCCCGGGCTGGTGCGTCCATGAGGGCGCACCGCCCGGGCACAGCAAGAGGAAAGGAGCTGACAGGAGGGAAGCGCTCAGCGCTCCCTCCTGTCAGTCCACTAGCGTGCCGAGCTCTTTATGGTCGCGGGTACAGGAGCATGTGTCTCCTGTGCCCGGCCGGACTGACATGAAGTGCGCACACAGTGTGCACTTCCTGTCAGTCCGTCAGGGTACAGGAATCTAAAGCTCCTGTACCCGTGGACCATAAAGCGCCGGCCACGCTACATTACAGGTGGGGGAGAGAGGGGGTGAGAATGACAAGAGGGGGAGAAGAATGACAAGAGGGGGGAGAAGAATGACAAGAGGGGGAGAAGAATGACAAGAGGGGGGAGAAGAATGACAAGAGGGGGGAGAAGAATGACAAGAGGGGGAGAAGAATGACAAGAGGGGGAGAAGAATGACAAGAGGGGGGAAGAATGACAAGAGGGGGAGAAGAATGACAAGAGGGGGAGAGAAGAATGACAAGAGGGGAGGAAGCATGACAAGAGGGGGGAGAAGAATGACAAGAGGGGAGGAAGCATGACAAGAGGGGGGGAGAAGAATGACAAGAGGGGAGGAAGAATGACAGGGGGGGGGGGGAATGACAAAGGAGGAGGGGTGAAGATTGACGGGGGGGGGGGTGAGAATGACAAAGGAGGGGGGGGGGTGAAGAATGATAAGGGGGCGGCAAACTTTTCTTTTGCCTAGGGCGGCAAAAATCCTTGCACCGGCCCTGGTAGGGGATGTGTTAAGTGTTGCTGTGGAGAATTGAATGTGTGTGCTTATGGAATGTAGTGTTATAGGTGATGCAGTGTGTGTGTGTGTGGAGTGGATGCAGTGTGTGTGTGTGTGTGTGTGTGTGTATAGTGGATGCAGTGTGTTTTTGTGTAAGGGATAGAAAAAAGTTTGTGTTTGTGTATAAGGTATGTATTGTGTGTTTCCGAATGTGTGTACGGAATGCGTTGTGTGAATCTGTGTTTGTATGTGTAAGGGCTGCAAGGTGTGTTTCTGTGCATGTAAGGGATGCAGTGTGTGTGTCTGTAAGGGGTGCAGTGAGTGTGTGTAAGGGGTGTCTCTGTGTGTGAAAGGGATGCATTGTGTGTTTCTGTGTATGTGTGCAAGGGGTGCATTGTCTTTGTGTGTAAGGGATGCATTGTGTGTGTGTGTGTGTAATAGATGTCAATCACCCCCCCCCCTCTCCCTCCCTTGTCATTCTCTTTCTCTCCCCCCTCCCTCCCTTGTCATTCTCTTCCCCCCCCCCACCTCCCTTGTCATTCTCTTTCTCTCCCCCCTCCCTCCCTTGTCATTCTCTCCCCCCCCCCACCTCCCTTGTCGTTCTCGTTATCCCCCCATTGTCATTCTCCCCCCCCTCCCTTGTCATTCTCTTTCTCTCCCCCCCCCCTTGTCATTCTCTTTCTCTCCCCCCTCCCCCCCCTTGTCATTCTCTTTCTCCCCCCCCTTGTCATTTTCTTTCTCCCTCCCCCTTGTCATTCTCTTCCCCCTTGTCATTCTCCCCCTCCCCGTCATTCTCTTTCTCTCCCCCCTCCGAGCTCTGTATGGTCCACGGGTACAGGAGACAGATGCTCCCTGTACCAGCAGACCATACTGGGCTCGGTCACACCACAATGGAGTGACAGGAGGGAGCGCTGAGCGCTATTATCTCACTCTCTCTTTTGCTTTTTACAGGGACAATCATCCTCCAGCTTTTTGCAAAGTATGTTGCACGATCAGCAGGGTTCTCAGTATTCAGACCCACACCAATTGGGCTGTTTCACACAACTATGCAAGGTCCTGCATCTCCCTGACAAAAAATGTCTTCAGGACCTAATGTAGTTATGTCTATCTAACAATTTAGGGGTCATCCCATGACTCAGGGGCATAACTATAGGGGAAGCAGGGCAAGCGGCTGCTTTGGGGCCCTGACCCAGAAGGGGCCCATCCAAGAGGGGGAGAAGTACTAAAAGATTTTGTCAGGGCCCCACAACATTATTACACAATGAAATAATATACAGTGGCAGTATAGACAGTGTAGAAAACAGATGGAACAGCTGCTGGGCCTGGTCTGAGAGAGCGATCTTTACTAGCCACAGGAGGGGGCGGCATGAAAGGAAGGGGTTGTAAAAAAATTACTGGGAGAGAGGGGCCCATTCAAAAATTTGCTGTGGGGCCCAGTCATTTCTAGTTACGCCACTGCCATGACTAATGTAAAAAATTAGACATCATATAGTACATTACATTCGAAAAGCTAGAACCAGCCCTGTACCTCACATGGATTCCAAGATCTCCCCATTCATTGCTCTGATAGATTTGCTAGATTTATATTAACCTGACAGCTCAAGGGGAGTGTCTTTTCTACTGGAGCTCTCTCCCTATCACAATTCAGGAGGCAGTTGAAAGATGAAACTGAGGATGTGCGGCCTTCTCAGCGAGCAGGACGAAAAAATAAGAAAGTGCAAAGCGCAGGTGGCGCCATATCAGTGGCGGATCCAGAGCCTGGTCTCGGGAGGGGCACTTCCGGCAATCGATATGCCCCTGCTCCGATCACTACAGAAATACAGCCCCACTTACCTCTTATATCCAGTGACGTCTCCTTTGATGTAGATGTTCTCTGTCCTCATCTTCTCCTTTCAGACCTGCAGACCAGACCACCAGTTTTCGCCTCTGCAGTTTGACAACAAAAAAACCCTCAGTTTACTACTTCTCCATCATCCCCCTATCTTCTGGACAATTCATCCTACTACCCCTAATACTGTGCCGCTGTGGTCCCCAATATGATACTGCAGAAACAGATAATACCCCTGATAATACTAGTACCACACAGAGCCCCCTATATAAAATACCCCTTCTTTGTGGCCTCATTAGATGTCCCATTAGTGCCTCCCAATAATGTGCCAGTAAGAGGTGCCCCCATAGATGCCCCCCAATCATGTGCTAGTGAAAAGTGCCTCTCCCCCTCCCCCCCATCATGTGTGCCAGATCATGTGTGCCAGTAGCAAGTGCCACTCTCCCCTCTCATGTACCAGTAACAAGTGCCACTCTCCTATCCCCCCCCCCATCATGTGCCAGTGATAAGTGCCACTTTCCCCCCATCATTTGCCAGCCTCTTCTCTGCAACCCCCCCTTCCATGTGCCAGTGATAAGTGCCACTCTCCCCCCCACCATCATGTGCCAGCCTCCTCTCTGCAACCCCCCCCCTTCCATGTGCCAGTGATAAGTGCCACTCTCCCCCCCCCAATCATGTTGCACCCCCCCCTTCCATGTGCCAGTAAAATTGCCAAAAATAATATAAAAAAGTAAACACTTATACTTACCTAGATGTGATGCAATGCAGGCCTCCTCCGGCCTGTGTCCTGCTCTGTACTGCTCAGGCGGCGTGATGACATCATCGCGCTGCCTGCATTGGCCTCTAAAAGGCTGCCCGCACAAGGCCTGCAGCCTATCAGAGGAACAGGGAAGGGAGACGCCTCTCCCTCCCATGCCGCAGCACAGCCATCTGTATCGCTGTCCTGAGGATGGCGATACAGATGGCTATGGAGATGAACGCTCATCTCCCTGTGCTTAGCCGCCGGGGGGGGGGTTGGAACAATTGCCCCGTTGCCCCCCCCCCCCCCGGATCCGCCAAAGTGCCATACAGATACATTTTATTGAACTACTCAGTGACTATACTAAATATTGGTCCAAAGAAAACTATTTTAGCTGCCCATTGCAACCAAACTGTTTAATCCTTTCAGTATCATAAGGGATGTACCTGATTTGTTGCTATGGGCACTTTGCCCTTGTACCAGTTTTGACAAATCACCACTGCAGGAGGTTAACATACTTTCTTGTGCAATAGGGGACAATCATTTATTGTGCAACTTTAGGGTCCAATAAGGGGGTGAGAGATCACCTCTCTGGAGATGGATTTGTGAGTGAATAGTGTAGAGGCAATGGTGGGAGACTAAGGCCTCTTTCACACGAGGGTGACGGATTAGGTCCGGATGCGTTCAGGTAAACTCCACCATTTTGAAATTAATGGGTCAGGATTCAGTGTGGCTGCTATGAATTCATGTCACGTATTGCACCCGCGCGGAAAACTCGCTTGTGTGAATAGGGCCTATATGAGAATGATTGCAAAAGTGGAATTTTCCTCCAATACGATACATTACTGTCTGGCATAGATTTCAGTGTTCTTTTATGTCACAAAACTGGTGTAAAACAGGAAAGTGGCAAGTCTGACGGAGAAGTGCCACTTACACAACAATTTTTGTGCAGGTGGCATTTAAAAAGTTGCAAATGTGCAGCCAAAAAATTGTTGTATTTTAATGATAACTCTGCCCCTATGTGTACATTTGCTATTGTGAAGTTGGCTCTAAGCTCCCTCATTACCCAGTAAGTTTTAGTGCACCAATGAGTCACTGTAGTGAAGAAAATCCTGAGACAAACCTGACCAATTAGATTAAAAATTCAAGATACTCTAGACTTCATTTGCAGG
Source organism: Bufotes viridis (assembly GCA_033119425.1). Classification (NCBI taxonomy): domain Eukaryota; kingdom Metazoa; phylum Chordata; class Amphibia; order Anura; family Bufonidae; genus Bufotes; species Bufotes viridis. The sequence goes on along the minus strand of CM065591.1, from coordinate 408,540,107 downwards.
CTGCTGGTGATTAATGCCTGCCTGATTAACCTCTTAGATGTTCTACATTCTCTGCAAGCCATTATGTAGTACACTCCAAATGTTGTAAAGGTAACCTTCTCCCTTTCAGATACTCAGCTGCTTACCCTTGCTTCAGTTTTGCTTGCACCACTTTCCACCCCGCTGCTGCCTGTACATTACTTGTGAAGGATCTCCTGCAAATGCCTTATATTCTATGCAGGGCAGTTTCTAGGGAAATTCACCAACAGGGCGAACATCATAAAAGCCCCCCCCCCCCTTCCAGATTGTGGCCGGATCTCTGCCGTACCCCATTGTAGTTGATTGGGGCGGTGGGCATTCAGTCTGCATCCAGCAGTGCTGGATCCAATGAATTCCGGCAGGGTGTTCTCAGCCGGAACAGCCTGCCAGAATCACTTACGCAGTTGTGAAAGTAGCCTAATACAGCCCCACATACCTCTTACATGCAGTGACGTCTCCTCTGATGTAGATATTCTCTTTCTTTATCTTCTCCATTCAGCTCAGACTGCCATGGTGATTTCTTTCAGCCATCTCTTCTCTCTGCAGAGTTTGGCTACATGCACACGACCGTATGTGTTTTGTGGCAGTAAAAAAATAAAATAAAAACATCTCTTAGTGCCCCCAGTAGAGCCAATGTCCCCAGAGTGCCCTCGTGTTCCAATGACCTATACTGTGTGCCACTAGAAAAAACACTTAGTGCCCCCAGTTGAGCTTAGGTGCCCATAGTGCCCCTTTAATTTGTGCCAGTATAAAATGCCCCTATAGACTGCCCCACATAGATGCTCCCATAATGCTCCTCTCCCCCCTTCCCCATAGTGGCACCAAAATGGGTGCCAGTATTAAATGCCCCTATATAATACCCCATAGTGCTCTTCTTCCCCACTTCTCCATAGTGCACCCCCATAATGTGTGCCAGTAAATAGGACCCCCAGTAAATGCCCCCATAGTGCTCCTTTACCCCCACTTCTCCATAGAGCCCCCCAATAATGTATGCCAGTACATAGGGCCCCTAGTAGATGCCCCCATAGTGCTCCTTCCCCTCTTCTCCATAGTGCCCCCAAAATGTGCCAGTATATATGGCCCCCATAGTGCTTCCCCTCTTCTCCATAGTACCCCCTCATATTGTGCAAGTATATCGGGCCCCCATAGTGCTCCCCCCTCTTCTCCATAGTGCTCTCCATATTTTGGCATTATATAGGGCCCCCATAGTGGTTCCCCTCTTCTCCATATTTCCCCCTCCCCATATTGTGGCAGTATATAAGGCCCCATAGTGCTTCCCCTCTTCTCTATAGTGGCCCCCCATATTGTAGCAGTATATAGGACCCCAATAGTGCTTCCCCTCTTCTCCATAGTGGCCCCCCATATTGTGGCAGTATATAGGGCCCCCATAGTGCTTCCCCTCTTCTCTATAGTGGGTCCCCCTATATTGTGGCAGTATATTGGGCCCCCATAGTGCTTCCCCTCTTCTCCATAGTGTCCCCCCATATTGTGGCAGTATATGGGGCCCCCATAGTTCTTCCCCTCTTCTCCATAGTGCCCCCCCCATTTTGTGTCAGTATATAGGGCCCCCATAGTGCTTCCCCTCTTCTCCATAGTTGCCCCCATAGTGCTTCCCCCTCTTCTCCATAGTGCCCCCCCATATTTTGGCAGTATATAGGGCCCCCATAGTGCTTCCCCTCTTCTCCATAGTGCCCCCCCATATTGTGGCAGTATATAGGGCCCCATAGTGCTTCCCCTCTTCTCCATAGTGGCCCCCCATATTTTGGCAGTATATGGGCCCCCATAGTGCTTCCGCCCTTCTCCATAGTGCCCACCCATATTGTGGCAGTATATATGGCCCCTATAGTGCTTCCCCTCTTCTCCATAGTGCCCCACCCCATATTGTGCCTGTATATAGGGCCCCCATAGTGCTTCTCCTCTTCTCCATAGTACCCAGGCTCGGACTGGCCCACAGGGGTACAGGGGAATTCCCCGGTGGGCCCCTAAGCAGGGCGGGTCCCTAGTCTCCCACCCCCTGCACAAGTGGCACATAACACAGTAGACTTACTGCACTACATACATTTATTCAATGTACAGCACCTCAACCAGCCTATGTTTATATAAAAAACTTGTTAAATTATTTATTATATTTGAATATATCCATACGGTGGGCCCCCAAAATAAATTTTACTGGTGGGCCCTAGGTACCCCAGTCCGACACTGATAGTACCCCCCCCCCCATATTATGGCAGTATATAGGGCCCCCATAGTGCTTCCCATCTTCTCAATAGTACCCCTCCATATTATGCCAGTATATAGGGCCCCCACCCCCTTCTTGCCACAGTATACTATAAATAAAAACTATAAACACATATAATCCATATAATCCTGAGGACAGTGATACAGATGAATATGGAGATGGCGCCCCCCTCTTCTGTACTGAGTCATGCGCCCCGTGGGGTCGCACCACTCGCCCGCCTGTAGAAACGGCCCTGATTCTATGGGCAGTCAGTTAATATCATGTTGGAAAGATGCTAGTCCCACCAGTGAGAGTCGATGTAAAGTTAGGGACCACTCCTTCTTGTCTTAACCAGTACCCCTTGAGCATTGCCCAGCAGGATGGTTAACGTGAGAAGTACAGCAGTATTTGGAGGCTGACGTGATCCGAAAGTGTGTTTCACTCTATAACACCCTGTTGTACCCAATGAAGACTGAGTAGGGGAAACCTCCAGCCTACTGGATAATGCAGGATCTGCAGGCAATAAATACTGTCACTGTAATGTGAACACTCCTTGTGCCAAATCCACATACCCTCCACAGTGAATGAATTAGCTAATGCTTTTATCTCAGTCTCAATGCATCTGGAAAGTCAAACGATGTTTGCTTTTACATACAGTGGCAATCAGTATTGCTGGACTGTACTAGCACAAGCGGCAGTAAACTCGCCAACAGAATACAGTACAGTATTGAATTCTATTATTTCGGGGTGGCAGCCTGCCAGCCCCGACACGGTCCTGTTCCAATATGTGGATGATTTAGTGCTTTGTTGTTCCTCCCTACAAGCCTGTCATATGGATTCCATCTCCCTTCTCATGTTGCTGGCTGATCATGGTTGTAAATCTTACAAGTCCAAGTTTCAGTTCTGCCAGGATACCATGACATTCCTGGATCATTGTGTATCACCAAGAGCTCAACATCTTTCCCAGGACAGATTGAAAGCCATCCAACGAGTTCCTTTACCCCAGTTTCCCAGGCAACTTAGATAGTTTCAAGGACTTGTTAGCTATTGAAGAGACTGGAAACCAGCAGCTTCTAGTTTTATGCAACCACTGTATAACGCTTTGGCCTCCAATCCCTTTTCCCTTGATCCAATAGAAAAATCATGGCTATGAAGCAAGCAGTTTCTAAAGCCCCCACCCCACGGCCTGTCAGATTAAGAGAAGTCCTGTATGCTGTTCTTTCATGAGGTCTCTTGTTCAATCGGTTCTCAATTCCAAAGGGGCAAACAGCTCCCTCTAGCTTAATACTCCCTGCTCCTCAGTCCTGTCATTTGAGGTGCCCAGGGGCGTAGCTATAGGGGGTTCAGAGGTAGCAGTCGCTACCGGGCCCAGGAGCCTGAAGAGGCCCAAAGACACTTGGGCCGCATAAGAAGACACACAAAGCACTGAGGGAAGGCGGGCCCAAGCTGAACTCTTGCACCAGGGCCCATGAGCCTTTGGCTACTCCCCTGGAGGTGCCCCTTCTCGTGTATGTGGTTCTGCAGCAGCTGCTCTTCTGAAGAACAAAGCTACAGATATTATCTTAGATCACCCACTTGTTCTCAAGTGGTCCCACGTTCAGTTCAGAAATTCTCCTAAAGGTTCAAACTAAACACGTATTTGCTGCAAGCCTTACTAAATATGAAGCTTCCCTTCTCTCTCCCTCCCTTGTTGCCATCAAACAGTGCTAGGTCCTGAACCCAGCTACATAGTTTTTGGTGGTTTCAGAAGGAGGGGTGACCCACAGCATGTGGAGTATCAAGACTGTTTACAACTTATGGATACAGAGACTTAGGGTTGTTAAAATGTTTCTAAAAATCTGATCTATAATGCAGATTTTTTAGGTGCCTCCAGGTACCACCATGAAGTATCATACAAAGCCAGCTATGCAGTTGTTACACAGGACCAAGTGGTCATCCAAAAACCACCCCCTCCTAGCTGTTCAACACAGGAGGCTGAGTCGATTGAGTATGCTTATTAAGTGGCGCATTTTGGGCCCATTTAGCATAGTAGGCAGTTTATGGGGGTCCTTGTGGTAAGCCAATTAGGAATTCCAAGACCATTTAATGTGTATTAACAGCTCTCAACCAACCAAAACAAATAGCTGTAATAAGGATACAAGCTCACACCAAAGACAACACCCTTGAGGCCAGGGAGAACAGGAAAGCAAATGAAGCTCCCAAGGCAGCAGCCCTACTCCTGTTGGAAGTGACAGTGATGGTGGTAAGTTGCTTTGCCCCGATTCAGGAGTAGATATGGTCCTGCTGATTATCTTTCAAAAACAAGCAGAGAAACAGAAAAAGGAAACTTGGTTCAGCAAAGAAGCGGAACAGGGTGCATTGGGGAAAGGTAATCTACTTTGTCTCCCCCAAGCCTTGTATGCCATGATGACTAACCTGACGCATGGACCAACCCACCAGTTTAAAGAAGTAATATCTAGATTTGTGTGCATAAAATCTGCATGCCATTACACCCGCCATCATCACCCATTTCACAGACTGCAGACCCGAGGTCGGTGTGTATGAGTATGTGCTGTATTGATCTTTTCTCAGGATGGTCTGAAGACTGGTTCTGAAAGGCTGCCATCAACAAAACTACTGCAAAGAAGATTTTCAGTGTGCTGGTCTGCAAGTATGGAGTTCGAGAGGTGATTGAAAGTGACTGAAAGCGTCTTCACTGAAGACTATGTAAGCAATTCTTGCTAGTTTACGTGTCTCACAAGCATTCCACACACTGCACCACCCCCCAAGCAGTGGAAAACTAGAAAAACTTAACAGGACATTGAAGCATAAAATCCAAAAAGCAATGGAAGAGACAGGAAAAGCATGGACTGAGTGTCTCCCTTTTGCTTTATTCGCAGTACGTACCACTCCTAACAGGAAAATTGGATTGACTCCCTATGAAGTGTTGTTTGGAAATGTCCCATGGATGGGCTTGTAGCATTCCCAGCAATTACAGGCCCAGCACAGGGATTTGACTGGTTATGTGTCTGCACTGTATAGTCAACTCACAAAAATGTCTTTACTTCCATTATAGATTCAGACTCAAAGGAGGGGACCCAACATCTCATGCTTGGAGATTAGGTAGTAGTCAAGAAGCACGTCAGAAAGAGTCTGGATTCCCGATTTAGTAACCCATACCAAGTCATGTTTATCGCACAGACACCCATAAAGCTGGAAGGAAAGGCTTCTTGGTTTTATGCCAAATACTGCAAGAAGATTCTGAACTCAGAAGCAGAGCCATGCTGCGTGGCCATCAATGAACATCTGAGAGGGGATTGGGACAATAGGTTTGTGACATCCTCAGTTTCTAAATACTTTAATATGTCAGATTGCTGGATCTGTACACATTCACCAGTTTTATCTAGGACTATGCCTTACTTGGCTGTTTACCCTGGAGGAGAAGGAACTATTCTACACCTTGTTTGCTAGTTTTCTCTTTAAGCCCAGTAATAGGTGGATAAATACCAGTGTGCCCTTGCTTCTGGCAGACTAGGCTTTTCCTCCCTGGTGGAAAGATAATTTAACACAGAGAGCTAACAAAAAGTTTCAACAGTATAGAGATGTGGATGAGGTCTGGAAGAGAGTGAATATCTTTAAAAGTGGGCATATACAGTTTCCAGTGAAGGTTTGCTTTGCTCATGCCCCTTGATGTGGGGATATTGCCACAGTCTAATATGGATATTTGCAGAATATTTTACATAACCCCCAAAGGCAGTATAATTTTTTGTTTCGCTCAAGAGATATCAATCTATGTAACAAGATGGGGGCCCTATGGAACAGGAGAACACCCAGGAGGTTGGTAACAACACTTGCTTTCAAGCATCACAGCCCCATGGGAGAGAACACCGATAATCCTTTGTTCCTGTACAACGATACATTTCGGCTGATTAATTATGCAGTGGAATTGACATTCTTAACACTAATAACCCTTAGATATTTATATAGTTTATGGACATTTTGGATATAAATAGATTTCTTTCTGTGCTGAAGGTTCATGTAGGATTGTTAGGTTAATTATTGCCACCTTAATTGTCCACAACAAAGAATCACCTTATTAACAGGGGTCAGAACATAAACTGTACAAGAGAAAAGCAGATAATAGGCCATGACCTAACAGTAAAGGCGGTTTTAGACGGGCATGCAGCAACCTCCTTCATGATATGAGGACGAGGGATTGCTATAGCGATTCCTCGTCCCCATACAGAATCATTGTTTCTGGGCAGCAGATCGCTGTTTAGTTGGCATAAGATGCTGCCCAAAAACGATATTTTATGTGTCTGCACGAACGACAGGATCCCCCGATGAACTGGTGATCGACGACAGGTGACAAGATTACCGGGAACGACGACAAATATTGGTTCTTCTAAATTGGTGACCTCTTTTATACCACTTCAGATTTTTGGACTGATAAACCAAGCAAGTAGTGTTCAAAGACAAATTGGATTGGTCCCCAACCAGCACACCATAGTGTTGGACTACCTTTAAGCATGCTTAAAAATCCGGATTGCCCGATGAACAAGCCTGGTTTATTAGATCATTCATTCATTTTAATAAATGGCGGAAAAATGAATAACAGGGAATGCTAAGGTATTATATTACTGAGGGGGAGGAATATACTATTAAAGTTAGTAATTATAATAAGGGCTAGTTTGTTCATGGGGTGATAAACACGTTTGATAATTATTAAAATGAATGAATGATGTAATAAACCACGCCCCTTTTACATCTGAAGAAGTGAATAGGGGAGTGGCTACAGCTCTGAATAGAAAAAACGCTGGACTCATATCAACTACTGGACTCCAATCAGCTCATTAGCATATAGATTAAAAGTACTATATCTCCTCAATAAAGCAACAGATCACCAAGTGAAAGGTATCATTATATTCAGCAGAGTGAGCCCTACAAGGCAGCATGCCTGCTTTATCAGTGAATTTCCTGGTGACAGGTTCCCTTTAAGTAAAAAGAAGACTAGGACCGTTGCCCCTACATATTAACAAAAAATAAAAGAATGACAGTTACATTTTAAATGTATGTTAGAAGCAAGTCCCTCCGGTTACAAGACAAATAAACTTGCCACCATAAGTTTGGATGCTAGAGGAGTCATTATACAGTATATATGTAATGGTAGATGAAAAGATTCGCGGCACTCACCACTGTCTTGAAAATACTTCAATGCTTTATTTCATTCATATATGAAAAAGTTTGCAGGCTGGGGAGCGGAATAGCCCTTCGGTGTTGATCGGCAGTGACGGCCGTTTCGAGGAGGAGGTAAGGATTGTATTATTCATCTCCATCTCAGTAAGTAGGCCTCAAGATGAACCACATAGAAGTTGGAGGTGAGTCCATGAATGGGGTGAAGAGGAGGGAAGTGGGAAATCCCTGTTGCAGGGGTGAATTAGTGACCATGTCCAACTGCCATGGTTCTTTAAGGCTGGAAATTAGGAACAAAAGAGGGGTTTGTGACAGTGATCTAGGCTAGGAAGTGTTCCTAATTTACCAAGGAAATTGAAGTTCCTCACATCTGTAACAGGGAAGGTAACTTGGGTACATCTTCTCGTGCAAAAGAGTTAAGTAGGCCAGAAAATGCCAGTCTGTACCAGTATCTAGTGGCAGTTGCTAATAAGTATCAGATAGGCATATAAGCGACTAACTTCTAACAGAGTATACCCTCAGGCATCTTCATGACGACTCATGTCTTTACTCCCTATTAGAACATCAGCTAGGAGAGTACCCCACTTAGGCCTCTTTCACACAGGCGTCACGTTTGACGCCCAGATAAGAGGCGGGTGTGTTGCGGGAAAATGCGCGATTTTCCCACGCGAGTGCAAACCGTTTTAATGCGTTTGCACGCGTGTGGGAAAAATCTGCATGTTTGGTACCCAGACCCGAACCCGGACTTCATCACTGAAGTTCAGGTTTGGGTTGAGTATTCTGTAGATTTTATTATTTTCCCTTATAACATGGTTATAAGAGAAAATAATAGCATTCTCAATACAGAATGCTTTGTAAAATGTGGATTAAGGGGTTAAAAATAAAAAAATGAACTCAACTTATCCACTTGATCGCTTAGTTGCGATCTCTTCTGTCTTCTTCAAGCATTAGCTGCCGGCTAAAGGACCTGTGATGACGTCACCGAGCTCATCAGATGGTTCAATGACATGGTCCATCACCATGGTGATGGACCATGTGATTGGACCATGTGATGTGATGTCACCACAGGTCCTTTAGCTTGAAGAAGACAGAAGAGATCGGCAACTACGCGATCAAGTGGCTAAGGTGAGTTAATTTTTTATTTTTAACCCCTTAATCCACATTTTATAAAGCATTCTGTATTGAGAATGCGATTATTTTCCCTTATAACCATGTTATAAGGGAAAATAATAAAGATCGGGTCCCGTCTCTTAGCAACCATGCGGGAAAATTGCACTGCATCCGCACTTGCTTGCGGATGCTTGCGATTTTCCCGCAGCCCCATTCACTTCTATGGGGCCTGCGTTGCGTGAAAAACGCACAATATAGAGCATGCTGCGATTTTCACAGAACGCAGAAGTGATGCGTGAAAATCACCGCTCATGTGCATAGCCCCATAGAAATTATTGGGTCAGGATTCAGTGCGGGTGCAATGCGTCCACCTCACGCATTGCACCTGCGCGGAAAACTCGCCCGTGTGAAAGGGGCCTTAGACTTTTAAGATGTTTTTCAGTCAAAACCTCAAATGTTTTAATAGCCATAGGGCTTTTGGATTAATATGGTATTGATCCATATTATGGGTCTCACAGAGTAACTCACAGAGGCACACAAAAAACTTACTATCACAAAAACTGCATGTGAGATTCCAGTTTAAGTCTTTCTCTTAGGCAGTTTTTGAAGGATTTTTTTCTCTATTCAAAACAAGTGCAGCAGGCCTGCCCAGGGAGATCTGGGAGGAAGGAAGTGGTAGATGTGCCACTGACATGAGTGGTTGGGGTTTACAGTGGCTGTCCTCACGCCAACACTTCCTGGGGTCGTGCAGTGAGTGGAGGGTCGCACCCTTTCTTCCCTCGGTTCAAATCAGTCATGGGATTTAATGCATTACTGAATAGAAAATTAAGTATATTCCAATGTAGTCTACAGGCCTATATTGGAATATATCTGTGATAGGCATCGGAGCCTCCAGCAGGCTTCAGCCTTTCATAACCAAGAACAGCAACCGCAATTTCTTCGTGGGCGAGCTGTTCCAGCCATGGTAGCACTGAGCGATCAGATGCCGTGGTGACATTTGAACATGGCATCTAACAGGTTAAATGTCTGTTATTGGAGTTATCCCCCTATCGCATACATTGGCCCCAGGTGTCTGCTGTGTGATCATGTTTTGTTTTTGCATTATGCATTTGGATGTGTGGCTGCTTCTACATTATTCGTGCACTGATAATTACGCATCTTTCCCAAGACTGTTCATTTTGCTTACATATATAGCACTGACATGTTCTGCAGCACTTTACATACATTAGAATCATGCTGTCCACAATGGGGCTCACAATCTAAGTCTCCTATCAGTATATCTTTGGAGTGTATATGTCCGCGCGGCCCACGGTGGTGATCCATCGAGCCTCTCTTTTGCTGGCATTGAGGTTGTGGGACCCATCCCTAGTGGTGGTGATCGCCACCGCCTCTTGCTGCAACGGGAGGCCTGGTGGATCATCAGAACCAACGCCATGGGCCCGCACGGTTTAAATGACAAAAATGACATGGCAGTGTTTTTATGAATACCCTGCTGATTTATGCGCTCCTATACCTGTTCATACCCGTTTCATGTATTTGTAACTTTTTGCCGCGATTATGACATTATGTTACTGTTACTTTGTTGCTTATATACTTTGTTGCGCTGTGTGTAAGCTCACACATAGTCCTGTTTGCATTGCTTGATTTTAATTGTATAGTATATATCTACAGTTGTGTTCAAAATTATTCAACCCCCAATGTTGTACAGGGTTTTAGGGAATTTAGTGTACATTTGTAATTGTGTTCAGAATGAAATCTTACAAGGACTTTTTAAAGAACCAAATGCAACTAAAATGACATCAATTGTTTTTGTAATACAGTATTAAATGTTTTATTGTGATTTCTTCATTGACACAATTATTCAAACCCCTTAAAGACTACCACTCTTAAGAACAGAGGTTCATTCAAGTGTTTTCGATCAGATATTGAAAACACCGGTGGATGTCAAGGAGCAGCAATCAAGCATAATAAGCACCAATTAGGCAGATTTAAAATGACTGTGATACTCAGCTCCTTCTAGACATTTACTGGTGTGTTTACAAACATGGTGAAGTCAAGAGAATGGTCCAGGAAGACAAGAGAAGAGGTGATTTCTCTTCACAGGAAGGGCGATGGCTATAAGAAGATTGCAAAGATGTTAAACATACCAAGAGACACCATAGGAAGCATCATTCGCAAATTCAAGGCAAAGGGCACTGTTGAAACACTACCTGGTCGTGGCAGAAAGAAGATGCTGACTTCGACTGCTGTGCACTACCTGATTTGTCAGATGCGGGTACTGAAGTTTCAGCTCAGACAATAAGGCGCACACTGCGTAATGAAGGCCTCCATGCCAGAACTCCCAGACGCACCCCCTTGCTGTCTCCAAAGAATAAGAAGAGTCGACTGCAGTATGCCAAAAGTCATGTGGACAAACCACAAAAGTTTTGGGATAGTGTTCTGTGGACTGATGAAACTGAATTAGAACTGTTTGGGCCCATGAATCAACGCTATGTTTGGAGGAGGCCTATGAAGAAAAGAACACCTTGCCTACTGTGAAGCATGGCGGGGGGTCAATCATGCTTTGGGGCTGTTTTGCTTCTACAGGTACAGGGAAGCTTCAGCGTGTGCAAGGTACCATGAATTCTCTTCAGTACCAGGAGATATTGGATGAAAATGTGATGCAGTCCGTCACAAACCTGAGGCTTGGGAGACGTTGGACCTTTCAACAGGACAATGATCCCAAGCATACCTCCAAGTCCACTACAGCATGGTTGCAGATTAAAGGCTGGAACATTTTGAAGTGGCCATCGCAGACACCAGACTTAAATCCGATTGAGAACCTCTGGTGGGACTTAAAGAAAGCAGTTGCAGCGCGCAAGCCTAAGAATATGACTGAACTGGAGGGTTTTGCCCATGAAGAATGGGCAAAGATACCCATAGACCGCTGCAAGACACTTGTGTCAAGCTATGCTTCATGTTTAAAAGCTGTTATAACTGGAAAAGGATGTTGTACTAAGTACTAAGATTGAATGTCCTTTGGGGGTTGAATAAAACTGATAATGATGTGAGCACAGAAAAGACATTTGTGGTTATTTCATTATAAATGTTATGTTATATTTGTCTGACTTACAAGTGCCTCTTTGATTTAATTGTAAACAAGATGACTGGAAATGATCAAAATCAATGTCAAACTGGCCAAAACACTCAATTTCAGTGGGGGTTGAATAATTTTGAACACAACTGTATGTATATATATATCTACATATTCACAGTTTGCAGAATGCTGTTGAATTTGGTTATGCGTTTGCATTTTTTTAGCCACATGTACGTGGGGAAATCTGGTATTTTGCGGCATCCCTGCGTACATGTACGTGTTCTGATAGAACTGGCATCGGGCCAGCTGTTACTGACAGCCAAGCCCCTGCTGTATCCGCTGGCATCGCTGAAAAACGCAGATGCTGGTAGATTAACCCCTCAGATGCCACAATCAACGGTTGACGTGGCATGTACGGGGTTTACAGAGGGAGGGGGCTCCCTCTCTGAACCCTCTATGGCTGCTATGGCAACTCCATGCCTTGCAAAGTCCTTGGAGCCTGTCAGGTACGGAGGCCTATGAAGCATAGCCCCCAGTCTGGGTCTCTTATGCAACTGTCAGTGTGAAACTGACAGGTAAATGCAGCCCAATACAATGCAATGCAGACTTTGAAAAGTTAAAGTCCCGTAGTGGGACAAATATAAAAATTTTAAAAAAAATGTACGAAAAGTGTTTAAAAAAAATAAGTTTTATGTAAAAAAACTAAACAAAAAAAACACCCACCTCATGTCTCAAGTCATGTCTTATAAAAAAAAAAAAAACAATAGACGTTAGGAATTGCTTCGTTAGTAACAATTAGCTCGATAAATTGTCACATGATCTACTCTGTCAGATGAACACCATAAAAAAAATGTATAAAAATCATGCCAGCCATTTTTTTTCTCTCTCCACAAAAAGCATAGTACCAAGCAATCAAAATGTATCTATCTCAAAATGGTACCAATGAAAATGTCAACTCATCACACAAAAAAGCCCCCACACAAGACCATTGCCAAAAAAAATATAAAAAACAGTTAAAGTCCCGTAGTGGGACAAATATAATCCATTATTTAATTCAAGCTCATTATTTAATCCAAGCTCATGCGGTCTTTTCTTTGTCATGAATAAGGATCAACATTACCACATCCGAAAGGCGTAGACATGGACTGTCTTTTTTGGTTTTTAATGCACTGAAACAATAAACGTTGCAACTTTTTTTTTTGGAAGCTGGACCTTCTTTGCTTTATTTGGATGCTTACCTTGATGCCCAGGCTCCCGGCGTTGTCTGTGCCTTCTTCAAGCCTATAGCCAGGTGAGCGCACCACTCGTGTTTTTTGTACGAACTGTGGCTTAAGGTTTGGGCAGCGGATTCATTGTCAAAGTGTTCCCTCGCAGGCCTCCCTTTTTCCGTCTCCCGATTATTCAGGGCCCGATTGGATGAAATTATCTCCGAGGCCACGGGTGGTAAAAGTACCCACCTCCTGCGGGGCAGGTCAAAGCGCACGTTTCGTGCGTAGCCCTCTGTTCGACCGGTTCTGGACCTCAAGCTGCTGAACCGGTTTCTCCGGGTTCAACACTTCAGAATGGAGTCCCTTCGCTCCGTTGTTGCTTCACTGGAGCGGGGAGAATTCCTCTCTTCAATAGACATCCGGGACATGTACTTACATGTCCCCATTGCTCCGGCACATCAGCACTTCGTCGCCTTTCCCTTTGGCTTAGCAATGGCACAGAGAGTCTTCACGAAAGTGCCCGCTCCTCTCCTAGACCTTCTTCGTACCACGGGTATCATTCTGATTCCCTATCTGGACAACATCCTGGTCAAATCGGAAACCTTCGGTCAGAACGAGGACAGTCCACTCTCGATACCCTGAAGCAGTTTGGCTAGCTGGTAAACTTCCAGGAGGCTTCCCTACGTCCCACCAGGCGGATCACCTTCCTTGGTATGATCCTCAACACGGATGCGGCGTTAGTTCGCCTCCCTCTGGACAAGCGACTAGCCCTTCTGGGGTTGGTTCCCATCAATCCGATTTTGCATGCGGGTCTTGGCTGCAATGGTCGCTTCCTTCAAGGCAGTTCAGTTTGCACAATTTCACACCCGGTCCCTTCAACGGGCAATTTTATCGTCTTGGGACAAGTCACCGGAGTCATTGAACCGTCACATCGTCCTATCCCCAAGGGTGTGTTCGGCATCTAGGTGGTGGCTCTCGGCCCCAACCTTGGAGGCGGGGAAGTCCTTTCTCCCAGTCTCATGGACGGGAATTACAACCGATGCCAGTCTTCAGGGTTGGAGCGGAGTCTTCCTGCCCCAGTCGGAGTCCAAGCTGCACATCAACATCCTGGAGCTCTGGGTATGGAGGAGCTGAAAGAAGGGGGGAGGGGGTGATATTATACATGGGCCTGTATGCTGGAGCCTGGAGGAGCTGAAGGGGGGTGATATTATACATGGGACTGTGTGCTGGAGTCTGGAGGAGCTGAAGGAAGGGGGGGGGATATTATACATGGGACTGTATGCTGGAGTCTGGAGGAACTGAAGGAAGGGGGGGGGGGGTTGATATTGTACATGGGACTGTATGCTGGAGCCTGGAGGAGCTGAAGGAAGTTGGGGGGGGGGGTGATATGATTCATGGGACTGTATACTGGAGCCTGGAGGAGCTGAAGGAAGGGGGTGGGGTGATATTATACATGGGACTGTATGCTGGAGGAGCTGAAGGCAGGGGCCATTAGCCATTACACTTATGGGCACTACGGGGGAGGGGAGGTCTGTTATCTGAGGATGATAGTAAAGTGAGAAATCTAAAAATTTTCTGTGAAACTCTGCAGAGACGAGACGCGGCTGAGAGAAGGTATCCTATCTCCGAATGATGTTGAAGTGGTGTCCAAGATCCCCAAGGGCCAAGCCAAGTAATTGTAAGTTTTCATGTGAAATATGTTTGTTATACACATAAAGACAGACTTAAGGATACTATACAAAGTGTTTTTGTTTGTAGTTGATCTTTATTATCACTTACATATCTTGTGTTCGTGGGGGCCTCAAGTTCGAGTTTCGCCTAAGGCCTCACTAAGTCTAGAGCCGCCTCTGTAGTGGTCTACATTCTGGGAGTGGAGAATTGGACAGCGGATTTCCTCAGTCGGACTACCATGGATCTGGGAGAGTGCACCCAGAAGTGTTCGAGGCGCTCTGTCTCCGCTGGGGTCGACAGGAGGTGGACTTGATGGCATCCAGACTCAATCACAAGCTCCCCGCCTTCTTTTCTCGCACAAGAGATCCCAAGCCGTTCGCCGTAGACACACTGGTGGCACCATGGGATGAGTTCTTTCTACTGTATGTATTCCCTCTCCTGCCCCAAGTCTTGCGCAGAATCAGGATGGAGGGCCCCAGACAATTCTTATTGCTCCGGATTGGCCCTGTCGCTCGTGGTACACCGATATCATGCTACTTCAAGGAGACACACCGTGGCCTCTTCCGCTCAGAGTCGATCTTCTCTCTCAGGGACCTGTCTTCCACCAGCGTTTAAAGTGGCTGTTGAAACCGCCATTCTGAAGCAGCAAGGTTTTCCTAACAATGTCATCCAAACCATAATTAAAGCCAGGAAACCAGTGTCATCCAAAATTTATTATAGGACTTGGAGGTCTTTTCTGCGCTTCTGTGCGGAACGTAGCCTCCCTCCACTACGCTTCTCTCTTCCCACTATCCTTTCCTTTCTGCAATTGGGTCTGGATTTGGGTCTTGCTCTTAGTTCCTTAAAGGGAAAAGTGTCGGTGCTGTCAATTATTTTCCAGCGTCCTTTAGCAGAACAGGCCCTGGTTAAGACCTTTCCACAAGGGGTAGCTCACACCATCCCTCCGTATCACCCCCCTTTGCCCTCTTAGGACTTGAAACTTGTCCTGGGTTCACTCCAATCTGCTCCTTTTGGGCCTCTGGATGCTGTTTCCCTCCGTATCTTTCCTGGAAGGTTGCATTCCTGGTGGCAATCACATCCCTCAGGCGCGTTTTGGAATTGGCAGCGCTTTCTTGTAAGGAGCCCTTTCTTGTTCTCCACCAAGATAAGGCAGTTCTCCGCCCGGTGACTTCCTTTTAGCCGAAAGTAGTCTCTGCCTTCCACATCAACGAAGACCTTGTTCTCCCAAGGTCCTTACACACCTTCACCAAGTTCTACCAGGTGCATACCTTTGCATGAGCGGACGCCGCTCTGGGCCGCAAGGTCTTGCAGGCAGCGGTGTCTTAAGCTTCCACAAGGACATTGTCCATGAGTGTGTGGTTCTTCCCTCCCCGTGGACTGCTTTGGAACGTCCCACGGTCCTGTGTCCCCCAATGATAAGAGCGAGAAAATTCGATTTTGGTGGACTCACCTGTAAAATCTTTCTCGCTTAGTTCATTGGGGGACACAGCTCCCACCCATTGTTTTCTATTTTTGCAGCAGGTGGTGGCGGTTGGTTTACCATTAGGGTCCTCAGTTCTGGTTCGGTCCTACTGGCTTTAGTTGTGTTATGGTTTGCTTCATGTATGTTTTTTCTCCTACTCCTACTGCTTTGGCACAAACTGATATGCTCTCTCCAGGCTGGAGGGGGTATAGCAGGCAGAGGAGGAGCTAACACTTTTCAGCCTAGTGTCACCTCCTAGTGGCAGCAGAAACTATACCAACGGTCCTGTGTCCCCCAATGAACTAAGCAAGAAAGAGATTTTACAGGTGAGTCCACAAAACTCTTGTTTTTATCAGGTATCACTATTTGAAAATCAGAGAAATTCGAATTTAGACATTTTTCCAAGGTGAAACATTGACTCAAAATTACCACTAACATGAAGTACAATATGTTACTAGAAAACAATCTCAGAATCGCCTGGATTAATAAGTAAAAGTGTTCCAAAGTTACTACCAAATACAGTGAAACATCTCAGATTTGCAAACTAGCTATGTCTTGAAGGGGTTAAGGAAGATATTTTGTAAAGTCATATATTGTCTAATGTTATGGATAACTGTGCTGCGCTTGGCCAATGAAAGCCAAACATTTTAAGATGTATTTTGCTGGATATAGCATTCTGCTTTGCAATAGATACATCATCACACCAGGACACTTCAGCAGTACATGCAATTTGTTTGAAGCTTGTAGACATCCAAGTATGATGCAACAACAGCAATTAGACTGGTAACATTTGTACTGTTTACAAGCGTGCTTACTGGAGACACTCTTACGTACAGTACCTGACTATTCTTTAAGCATATATCCTTGTGCACTGTTTGCTATGTAAATGCTCGTAATCCTCTCCTCTCTTCCGAAAATTGGATTTCTCACTCTCATTTGATCCAAAAGGTCTTTTAGTTTTTAGTATATTGTTGGCCAAACTGCCAAGAACGTCTGGTTTGTTTAACAGTCTAATATGCGTGGGAAGCTCCCAATTCTTCCCCCTAACCCCTGACGTCAGGGGTGAGAAGACTCAGGCAAAGTGAATATTTTCGCCCGATCCTTTTGTTTTCATGGAAGATCACCTGCCACCAGAAGTGTATGCGTATGGTGGAGTCGGAAGAGAGAGCCATTGGTCAACATCTATTTATTGTGTACAGCTGCCCTTAGGGTCCATTCACACGTCCGCATTAATGGGTCCGCATCTGTTCCACAATTTTGCGGAACGGGTGCGGACCCATTCATTTAAATGGGGCCGCAAAAGATGTGGACAGCACAAAAAGATAGAGCAGCCATGGACAAGAATAGGCATTTCTATTGTAGTGCCGGCCATGTGCAAAACACTGGCTAAATTCATTAAAGATTTATACCTGGAACCAAAAATTACAAGAAAACTTGTGGGGTGACATCAAAAATGCTGTTTCTGAGGCAAAACCAAGAAATAGAAAAGAACTAAATATTAGTTAAAAGATTCAAAGGAAAGCAAAATCTTCAAACATTTTTCAGTTTATATAGTTAATGTTTGAGTTTGCAAAGAATACAAACACTGCTATTTTTTTGAACAGTCTAAGAATCACTTTGATATATTTTTCTTCATGTTTTGATTTGGAATAGAATGTGTAGTGTTCCCAATGCATTTGTGTGTATGGAAATAAAAGCTTTTAGAAGGATTTTGAGCTTTATTCACTTTTTTTAAACACTGCTATTATTTTGAACACAACTGTACCAATGTACCATCACTGTTTTTTACTTGTGTGTTTATTCCAAATTTTTGGGGAGTTTTCAACTTTTGACATACCCCGCATGGAAAAAATAATTTTATTGCTTGTTTCGCCTTCAGAGGTGTTCTTCTGTATATTTACACATTTATTTGTTGACGCCACTATATTTCCCACGTTTCTGGCCTTATATATATTGTATATAAATTATGGGACTTTTGAGATATAATCACCTATTATTTTATCTGCCTTCAAGATATCCCAGTGTTTCTTAAAGGGAACCTGTCAGCAAAAAATAGCATAGTAAGCTGTTAACAGTACCTCCTAGTGCCAGATAACAGTGTCCCAATGCACTTTTTCTTCTTTTTGCAGCACTTGGCCTCACAGAGAAATCAAAGTTTTATTCAGCTGCCGCCCCGTGCTTCAAGTCAGGCTTGAAGTCATGGGGGCAGCGGCCTAGGCGCCTCCAATAGTGCTCTCCCCGCCTCCTGCCTCCTTGATTGACATCTCGAATCGCAGTGCCGGGACCGCGCTCTAAGCCCGCATGCGCAGTAAAGGGCGGCTGGAGCGCGGTCCCGGCTCTGGCGCGTACATTGAGCAGGCTTCATTTTTGGTTACAGCGCATGCACCCGACACCCTGTTCCAATCGTGCCCGGCATCTATGCGTATCGGCGCGGTTGGAACAGGGTGTCGGGCGCATGCGCTGTAACTAAAATGAAGCCTGCTCAATGCGCGCCAGAGCTGGACCGCGCTCCAGCCGCCTTTACTGCGCATGCGGGCTTAGAGCGGTCCCAGCACTGCGATTCGAGATGTCAATCAGGAGGCAGAGCGGAGAGCACTATGGAGCGCCTAGGCGCTGCCCCATGACTTCAAGCCTGACTTGAAGCACGAGGCGGCAGCTGAATAAAACTTTGATTTCTCTGTGAGGCCAAGTGCTGCAAAAAGAAGAAAAAGTGCATTGGGACACTGTTATCTGGCACTAGGAGGTACTGTTAACAGCTTAATATGCTATTTTTTGCTGACAGGTTCACTTTAACTATATTTTTAAGTATCTTTGTCTGGCAATTATATTGTGTGATTATTGATGGTATTTCAAAGTGTTTCCCCTCATTATTTTGTTTTGGTTTCACATTTTTTTATTCTTAACTCCTGTCTTTCCACATCGGCCACTTCCATTTTTTGTTCTATCAATTTATCCCTGTTATACCATTTGGCTTTAAACTTGCATTGCAATTCCTCTGCTTCTCTCTCATAGTCCTCCCTTTTTGTACAATTCCTTTTTATTCACATGAATTTGCTTTTTGGTATGTTCTCCAACCACTGGGGGAGAGGACAGCCATCTCGGGAGATGAAGCTATTCACATCTGTCGGTTTATTGTCAGTTTTAGTGCATATTTCGTTTTTCTCTATATAGTTAGATCTAGGAAGTTAATCTCCCTTGTACTAAATGTTGGCGTAATTTCCAAATAAAATTCTTTTTTTTTTTTTAAATCAATTCTACTTCTCCTCGCCCAAATAAAAATCACGTCATCTATAAAACGTTTCCAGAGGACCAGGTTCGACCAGAGCTCACCATTGGGGTGGATGGCATATTTATAATATCCATAGAAAATATGATGGCCATCCCCTATCTCGACATTATAAGGGGAAACATGGAGGTTCAAATGTTCAAGAAATTGTTAGGAGAGATAAGAGGGGAGGAGATTTTATTTAAAAAGTGTCTAGAGCAGAGACTCTCTGGATTTTTAATTTGAATACACTAGTGGCAGTAGGGTTAAATTCAGAAATTAAGTTATTTGCATTTGACACAGATAGGTATAAGTGACAATGAAGAGTTAAAATGGGAGGAGCAAGATACCCTATATAGTGAACACCAAAACCAGGAGTTCACATCCCTGATGAAGGATACCTCTTTATCCGAAACGCGTTAGCATCCGTACCTAGTTCAGTGACGTCACATAGCGCTCGATACCGAACGTGAACTAGCAGTTAAACTTTGAGCACTGCCACCGGTCGGGGCAAGCTTGCTTTGAAGATAGAACATAGGGCTCCTTCTCCCACTACCGGATACACCTACTCATACAAGAAATTTGGCATGTGCAAAAGAAATACAGCAAGGTTGAAGCAGGTATGCACTCACATATTTGAAATAATACTGTGTATGCATGGTCATTTTTGTTTGTGGTGTTGAAGAGTGAGGGATAATATCGCGCAGAACCATAATAACTTTATTAGTTTGTGCTTGTTTGCAGTAGTGGCGATACTACTGCGGTACCGCAGAGTCAGTGATAGAATATAGAGGAGTAAGGGCCAGTGTAAAATAGTGATTTAAATCTATATTTAATTTCAACCTATCAGGCTCTTGTCCCCACCAGGCTGTGAGGGAGCAGGGCAGGCGGAGGCCCGCAGCTCCCAGCACAGTCCATCTCTCTAGTCAGTGCAGTACTATGCTGATAGTAGACTGATGTCCCTTAGCAACGCTCATTGGAGAGAAAGTTTTCCCTAAATTAAGTATATTACAAAAGTGTTCCCTGTCACTGTGCCTACACATTTGCAAAAAAATTTTTTTTTAATAAACAGCAGTTACACTTTAATTTAGAAGTAGGTAACCTTACAAAGGTGATCTACTGTTGTAATCCGGAAGGGTCCCAAGATCTACTTGAATCATGAACATAATGGTGTTGTAAAGGACTAAACATTCACTATCCTATGATAGGTATTTCTTTTCAATTAAATTCAGCTCTACAAAACATAAAGGAGAATCCAGGACAGATCAGGTGCAGTCACATGCAATGACATCAACTCACAGATTATGTTCTTTCCATTTGGTCTCCATCTGGCCCAGACCCCCATGATAACAGCCAAAACATATTTCTGCAGCTTGCTGTTCAGACATCTTTGGCTCCTTGCTTTTCCATTAAACTCCTCATACTGGAGGCCTAACAGTGTATCCTGCTGCTACCCCTAAAATGGTGTCAGAGTGCTTCACAGCGCCCCTAAATACAGTACTGCATATTTAGGTTACATAACAATAGTCACCTCAAAAATATTACCATACAGATAGTGCCCCAAAATACTGATCAGACAGTAATTTATGCCACAAAAATAGCCCTAGCATACAAGTGTCACACACAGTGTCCTGAACAATAATACTGCTAAGACATCATCAACCTTTTCTAGGGACAATTTTTTCTGCCTAAAAATCCACCCTTCCATCACCTGATCTTTCTGGCACTCCCATACATCTCAGCATTACCCCATCCTGCTGACAGAGACTGATCCACACCCTTCAATAACATAGCTAGTGCTAGGCTCTAAACATGGTTCAAGCCATGATGTATACCAGGACTAGAAGTTCTTAAAATCTTTATTCAGACTCAGCGAGAATGGCAATTCCTGGTAGAAGGAAGGAGGAGCGCTAGGCAGGTCGTGGCATCGGTACCACTTGCCTCAATTTTGTTGTTGTCCATCATGGCACCACTTTGGCACTAACTCCTGAGCACCGTATATCTATGCCTCTGAGGACCCACCATCATCAAAACGACTTATTTGTACCCTGTTTTTTGTGATTGGTCTTTTTACCCTCGGGCATACGGTTGTTGTCCAGATTATCTGTGGGACGAACACTTCTTTATCTATATTTGCGGCCATTATTTGTTTGATGCTGCCCATGACAGCTAACCGCACATTTGATTTTGTTTTGACTGTATTTTTTTGTTTTTGTAACCTCCTGATGAACCCCTTCCATTGCCGGGGGGAAACGCGTTGAGGTTTCTGTCTTTCTATGTGTATGGTATCAGTGTTTGACCTTGTGCCACCGGATCCATACAACATTGCATCACCTTTTTATGATATTGTGACCAGGGCCTTAATAGGGTCAGTCAGCCCAGGTTCGGGGACGGGGAATACCCACCATCAGGGTAGGTCCCCGGGCTGAGGACTAGAGAAGGGCAAACTAAGGGATACATATACCCCCATCTGACCTTATACATTCATCCACTCTCAATAATATTGGCCCCTGATCTATTGTCTTTTTTTTATATCAGATGTCAGTATACACCGCTGATATAAGTATCTTTTACTAGTGTCTTCTCCTTGAGAACATAATTAATATCGGGAGTTCTTTACCTCCTTTTTTATCTTTTGATACCAATAAATGTTATATTTTATGGGGATATTTTTGCTGGAATTTTTAATTCCTGGTAGAAGCAGCAGAGGAGGAAGGGTATCTGTAAGGTGATGCAGGCAGGCTCACTGATGTCAACTGCCTACACTGGAGACTCGCCAGCAATCACTGGCCCTGCTTTAGATACAATACATTTTGAGGTGGGATTTGTGGATTAGACTTGTTTTTCCAGCCATCCCACAGATACTTAAGTGCATTGAGATCTGGGAAATTTAGAGGCCGAGTCATCTTGTAATTTTCCTCCAACCATTCCTAAATAATTTTTGAAGCATGGCAGGGTATACCAGCATTGCGAGGCAGAAGTGCACCATGTTTAGCCAGGTGGAATGTGTCGATGTAGGATCCAAATAAATACCAGGACCCAAGGATTTCTAGGAAAAGATTGCCCAGAGTGTCACACTGCCATCTCCTCCCCAGGTAAATGATGCCCCTGCATCCACATGATGCTCAAGAATAAGTGATTCATCAGACCAGACCACCTTCCATTGCTCCACGGTCTAGTACTGAAGCTCAGATCCCTATTGTAGGTGCTGCTTGTATTGAACATGGATCAGCATGCACACCCTGACTGGTCTGCAGCTACGAACCACATATGTAGCTGCTTGTGATGCACCGTGCATAGTCAGCATTAACTTTTTCGGCAATTTGTACTACAATAACACTTGGACTAAACTAGCTAGCCTTGCTCCCCATGTGCATCAATAAGCCTAAGGGCGCTCCTTGACCCTGTGTTGCTGGTTCACCAGCTGTCCTTCCTTGGACCAATTTTGGTAGCTACTGACCACTTCATACCAGCATGCTCCACAAGACCTGCTGTTAGACATGTTCTGACCCAGCTGCCTAGTCAGCACAGCCTAAGGCTGGGTTCACACTTGAGCGTATTTGATACGCGCGTTTTAGTCGCGTGTGCGTTTGTGTGATTGACCACTGTGGCGTCAATCACAATACGCCCCAAAGAAGCTCTTGTACTTCTTTTGGCGTAGGGCGTTTTACAGCGCGTTCGTACGCGCTGTAAAACGCTCAGGTGAGAACCATGCCCATAGCGAAACATGGGTTTTCGCCTGTTGAGCGTTTTACAGCTCGTAGGAACGCGCTGTAAAACGCTCAAGTCTGAACCCAGCCTAAAGCTGCCATTGTTATTAACTTCATCTGCCAGTGGTATTAATGATATGGAAAACTGGTGAACATAGCCATTTCTAGAACCCTACTGGCTACACCAACTTTGGCTATGACTAGTGATAAGCGAAGCGGGCTTCAGATGTTACATCCGAAGTCGGTTCGTTCAAAACTTCAGATTCACACTGTACGGAGATCAGTCTCTGTACAGTATTAGAATGTATGGGCTCCGATGAGCCAAAGTTAGTTATTTGCGAAGTCGCGTGTAACTTTGTCGAGTAACTTTGGTAATTGATTTTTAAAGTGGAAAGCCACTTTAAAACCGAACTCGGCTTTGGTGCCAAGATACCAGTCTGAACCGAAGAAGAGTTCCGTTTTAAGTTTTAAAGTGGTTTTCCAAAGCTCGCTTCGCTCATCACTACACATGACCAAACCTGCTGGATTTCTTGGGGCTGTTGTGTCGCAGTATCTTGCAGTTTGCAATGTGATCCAATTCACAGTCTCAATACAAAAAATAAGCAATTGGAATTGGTACTTTATGAAAAAATGAGAAAGACAAAATGACAAGTGTATTGTGTTCTTTAATTTTTATTTTAGTACTTTAAGAATCTGTACAAATTAATCCCATAGTTTTGTATGTCAATCAAAAAGTTCCACTGTGTTCACAGTCAGAGTTATGTCTTCAATCAAAGAAATCACTACACTATAAAATAAAGTTATTTTGAAAAAATGTTATACATTTTCACATAGAATTTTTTTTCTTTACTTAATTCAATGTATTTCTTGGCACTGTTTCTAAAGCTGCTTGCCATATCCCTAAAAGCATGCAGGGGTGAGAGAAAAGATTGGGTAGAGACAGCAGAGGGAAGTAACACTTTAATCCAACCTCCTGCACAAATCCACATACCTTAAACTGCTAATTTTTTATACTTTCAAAAAGTCAGAGAAAAAAAATAAAATAAATCAAAAGTGGATTACCTGGTTAACAATACGGTCAACCGGTACCGTACATACTGTAAGTACTGCTGCCACTTTATCTACGGACACAAATGCTACCTCCTTACCCAACAAGGATTCTATCAATCCGAGCACAATGGAAAACAAGATAAGAAGACAAAGCTCCTGGGAGGTAGTCATATCCCGGCCACTGCAAAGATGGATTCTGCAGATAACCAGTTAGCTGATAGGACTGAGGAAAAACTGAGATCTTCTCCAATTTCATCATGCAGCAGAATGGCCAAATCAGAATTTTGAGGCTGGGTTTACACTTTGTGGAGAGATCTGGGTAAGTATTGGGAGCTTTGAGATCTAGTCCAGTTCCCAGAAATATTTATCTGCTACTTTTAAAGAACGTCTACGAAACAGAAGACTACACATATTAACACCTTATCAATACTTTTTGTGCAGGGGTTTAATTTGAATTTGCCTTCTTGCATAACAAGCGAGGACACAAACGGGTTTGTGTCTTGAGATCTTCGATGTTCGGACACTTGATCCTGGCAAGCTGGCAATGCCTAGATATAAATGATGTGAAGGGGAGGAGGGACTGTACAGATCTTTTGCTCTAATATTTATACAGTGCTTAAATCATTCCTACTTCCTTCATAGGATGGCAACTTGATAGTTGAATAAACACAAGATTTGGCAGACAGCAGGGAAGCAAACACAGCTTTTACAAGTCAGGTCTGAACAGTTGGGTTTTAGACAAGCGCACGCACAGCCAAGTGACAGGGCCTCCACTGGTCCGTTCTTTTAGGAAGGAGCACCAAATTATCTGGTTATGGACAGTTAGTGCAAGTGGTTCATGAAAGCTAGTACAGCAGAAGGTTAAACTAGAGAGTCCCAGAGGCAACTGTGCTCGGACGAGAGATCATTAAATTCCAGTAAAATTATAACATCCGTCACACGTCTGTGGCACTGCTGGAATCCTTACTTGCCTTAATGCTAATCACGCAAGATAGAAGTAGTGCAGAATTAGAGAAGCTAAACCCACCTCGCTCAAAACTCATGAGTATTCAATGTGCCACAAGGTAAACCCTAGATCAGATAGAACAGGGATTTAGAAATGCTTTCAAGAGCAAATTACATAGGATGCACAAATTCCAGCACAAACTGCTTGATTTTTGCCTTAAGAGACTTGCTCAAGTGTTCATCTAAGCTTCATAGTCATTTGTGATCTTCCAATTTTTGTGCACCATGGCAAAAAATAAAAAACCGACATGACGCTTTAAGCACAAGAAAAAGAAACAAAAAAAGGAAATCTCATAAGACAGCCAAAAGGATTGGGAAAAATGGAGGAATAGAAAAAAAAAAAAAAAAAAAAAAGTACAGAAACATACACAAGGGAGCTTTTCATTACACCATGGAACAGAGAGCCAACAGAAGGATGAAAAGAAAAAAGTATGGAAACAAAAAGTGGCATCAGCGATGAAGGGTCCGGTTACTTTCTCTCTTTCTTCTTATCCTACAATAGAGAATCAATAACAATTACTATATAAGGCATCAGCAATTCAACCACTGTTCACACATATGCCAATAAGGCGTCAAGTATCTTTTGGACTTTTCAGCTAATAGATGAAAATTGCTATCAGGGTACTAAAACAGACTATACATTTACAGCGCCTTAGGGGCCAGTGTGACGGAACAATTATCAGTTAAATTCTGATATAATCGTTCAAACTTCGGAAATTGTCGTCGCATTTAATAATGTGCAGCAATAAAATGAAGAATCATTTGTTTTCCGTGGATTGGACACATCTACTTGACTGACAGATTATCGTTAGCCGTCACCACATCCCCTTCGTGTAATCGGAAATCTGCCAATTGTTAACAGTGTAAATGATTTAGGAGCTAACAGGGAAAAAGATTTAGCGACCGTTTCATGTAACTTAACAACATTTAAACAGAAACAACTCGTTAAAGCTACTTTCACATCTGCGTTTTTGATGTCCGGTTTTGAGATCCGGCATGGGATCTCAAAACCACAGCATTCGTTTGAATAATACAACTGGCTGCATCTGTTCAGAACAGATCCGGTTGTATTATATCAAAAATAAACATGCCGGGAAAAAAAAAAAAACGATCCGGCACCATTGACTTACATGGTTTTTAGTAGTGCCGGATCCGGAATGTTCAGTTTCTCTTGCCGAACACAAAAACGCTGCTTGCAGCGGTTTTGTGTCCAGCATGGGAACGCAACAAAACTGGAACGGAATGCATTCTGGTGCGCTCCGGTGTGTTCAGTTTTTTTCCCACTGACAATGAATGGGGACAAAACTGAAACGTTTTCCTCTGGTTTTGAGATCTGGCAGATGAAAATGCAGGTGTGAAAGTAGCCTAAACCCTAAATTCCTGCTCATAATTGAAAAAAACATATGCATACACAATGCAGTTACATACCTTCTCATTCATAGCCATGATTATCATGAGTTTCCTGAAGATGGTGATGAAATCAAGAAACAGATCTACACAGTGCCTTCAAAGAGAAGAAAACAAGTCGGTAAACAGCATCTTTACCATGCTAACTTTTTATAAAAATAAATCCGGTTACAAGTACAATAGTAAAGGGCAGATTTTAAGCAACTGGTTTAAGGTAAGATTGTATTAAGGTAAATTTACAGGTCCTTACACATTATATTACCAATAGCAAACTACTGAAATTGTTACATAACACACTGCAACTTGAGTAGTAATAACTATTTTAATCAAACTAGTAACAGTACGGGACATTGCTACACGAACTTTGGCCTTTAGGAATATTTAGTCACAAGATCTGGATCAGCACCAGAATTGGGGGTAAAAGACACTCAAGCAAGAACATGAATAGATTAGGAAGCACCCCTGTAATCACTTTGGGTAGTTCCTAAAGCAGGAAAAGATAGGAGGAGGCCCTTCGGCCCTTGGTTGTCTGGACAGATGCTTTCAGCCAATCTTGATCTTCAGAGAATCTTTATCAAGGGACACTCAGAGACATATGAAACTTGCCCAATATCACAATTTGCATGCATGAGAACTTTTGGCAACATAGAATTTAGGTCATGTCTTACCATACATAATCTTTGTCTCCCTTCTCGGCTTTATCAATAATGAGTTGAGTGTCAAACAGGACAAATCCACACATGACCAGCAGACCGATGTACATGTGCATCTGAAAGAGAAATATGGAATACACTTACAGAATAGGCATTCAGCTTCTGGCCATCAATGCAGGCTGCAAGTACCATTCATTTTAAGTATAGTTAGGTATCAGTATTGTGACAAGTAGCAGTTCTATCCGGGTATGAGTAATGACTGAAATATCTGGGTACTTCATGTATTATCTTTCTAAGCAATGTTGTTTCTTACTTTGAAAAGAAAAACTGATCCAATGAAGAGATTCACCAAGGAGGAGATAGTGAGCAGGCTCAGGGCGGACATCAGAAGACCTGAGGAGCAATACAATCAAACTTTTAGAATACATTACTGGGCATCCAAAGAAAAGAATATAAAAACCTGACATTCCAACTAATATTAGGTTCTTAAAAGGGTTGTCTGGTTTAGAAAAGCAATTTCCATCTTCCGCACTCATAGTCCCCACCTGGCGCTCCTACCATCTTTCTACTATCAGGGCATGATGGGAGTTGTACTTTTGCAACCACTAGAGAGCCACAGGTTGGCGATCAGAGATTCACCCTATTAATGAATTGTTCAGGATCGTCATCATGTAAAGCTTAATTTCCCATGTGGTAGCACTGAAGGGAAATTGGACACTTACTAGGTTTCCCCACAGGTAACATCTATTACTAGGGGTGTCAGCAGGGAAACACCCTGTGACTTCCATGTTATTAAGGTACCCTTCTAACAAGTAGTAACTGTATAAAGCAGAGAAGCATCATTTATGCTACCTAGGCCATCGCTGATATGAAGAGGAGGAGATTGACTGACACAAAAGAATAGCACCTACCTCCTAGGAAAAGGAAGCTGCGACTTCGTGAGTACAGGGCACTAAGTGTGAAGCAGGTGAAAATCACAGCTGTACCCAAGAAAGCAGTAGGAATGATGCTGAGGGGGAAAAAACAGATTATTTAAAATCACATGACAAAAATAAAATAATAATAACAGCATAAAGTAGGATTTTGGACTGCAGCAACATCAGAATCAATCTCAATATATAGCTCCAAAACAGGTTTAAACATTTTTTTTCTTTTTTAAATCATCTAATCGATTTGGTGCACCCGATGTCTTTTGCCTCCCTGCCGATCTATGCATGTGTAGTAACCCCTGCACTGCTGGTTATTGCATGTGTAGTAACCCCTGCACTGCTGGTTATTGCATGTGTAGTAACCCCTGCACTGCTGGTTATTGCATGTGTAGTAACCCCTGCACTGCTGGTTATTGCATGTGTAGTAACCCCTGCACTGCTGGTTATTGCATGTGTAGTAACCCCTGCACTGCTGGTTATTGCATGTGTCATAATCCCTGCACTGCCGGTCTATGCATGTGTCATAATCCCTGCACTGCCGGTCTATGCATGTGTCATAATCCCTGCACTGCCGGTCTATGTATGTGTAGTAATCCCTGCACTGCCAGTCTATATAAATGTAGAAACCCCTACACTACCATATATATATATATATATATATATATATATATATATATATATATATATATATACACACACACATACACTGGTAGTGCAGCACTGCCGGTCTATACAGTCTTGGTATTCAATTCAGTTGAATTAACAAAAATAAGAAAATCGAGATTCAAAGCGAAACCAGTCCATAGGGTTGAAAAAAACTGAGATCATATTTTTAGGCAAAATCGCCCAGCCCTATTGGAAATAAATAAATCTAGGCACATGGACTGCCAGAGGAGCCTGTGCCTTGTCATGGATTAAGCGCATTCTCCGTCAGTGCAGGGGATAGCAACGATCAGCGTAAAATGCTGGTCTTTGATAAATTACCCCTTAGTTCTTTGAAATGAGGAGGCGTGTCAGTATTTCATAGTGCCTGTAGTTAGGGCAACATAAACCTGCTGACAGATCCCTTTACCCCGGGTTCAGACCTGAGCGTTCTATAAACGCGCGTTTTAGTCGCGCGTATTTCAGCGCGTTTTTACAAATAGGAAACGCGTGTTCGTACGCGCGTTCTTGTGATTGACTACTGTGGTGTCAATCACAAAACGCGCGACAAACGCCCCCAAAAAAGCTCAAGTACTTGTTTATGCGTCGGGCGTTTTACAGCGCGTTCAAACGCGCTGTAAAACGCTCAAGTGAGAACCAGGGCCATAGGAAAGCATTGGTTTTCATGTGTTGAGCGTTTTACAGCGCGTTTGAACGCGCTGTAAAACGCTCAGGTGTGAACCCAGGGTTAGATTACTGGGGCCTTAGAGTATGGCCACACTTGACATACCATTAGAAGAAAAGTTGAGTGACTTTTAAAGTATCAATACCTGGGGTTAACAGCAATACACAGGTTTAAGATGGGACCCAAGCCACAACCTGGAAGACAAAAAGGGCATTTTTATTTTCTTCTCCCTTAGCACCAATATAAATTCATATTTTCCTCTATTAAACAAATAAAATGAAGGTATGTCCTGTCTGTTCGCATGTCAATCACACCTTGATTAAAATCTGCTTGGTGTGTGAAGTCAGTGTTGCTCCGACATGGATGACGTCAATCAAGTCAGAATGGACGTGCCAAGAGCAAGGACACTGACAAGTCACTGCTGCAGCATTTCTTTTTCTCACTCATAGTAAAGCTAACTACTTAATGTTTGACTGGTTAGAGCGGTAAACTAACACCAACATCAAGCAGCTGGTTTACGGACTTAGGGCTCTTTCACACTTGCGTTTTTGTTTTCCGGCATAGAGTTCCGTCGTCGGGGCTCTATGCCGGGAAAATCCTGATCAGGATTATCCCAATGCATTCTGAATAGAGAGAAATCCGTTCAGGATGCATCAGGGTGTCTTCAGTTCAGGACCGGAACGTTGTTTGGCCGGAGAAAATACGGCAGCATGCCGCGCTTTTTGCTCCGGCCAAAAATCCTGAACACTTGCCGCAAGGCTGGATCCGGAATTAATGCCCATTGAAAGGCATTAATCTGGATCCGGCCTTAAGCTAAATGTCGTTTCGGCGCATCGCCGGATCAGACATTTAGCTTTTTCTGAATGGTTACCATGGCAGCCAGTCCTGGTTGCCATGGTAAAGTGTAGTGGGGAGCGGGGGAGCAGTATACTTACAGTCCGTGCGGCTCCCGGGGCGCTCCAGAGTGACGTCAGGGTGCCCCACCCGCATGGATCACGTGATCCATGGGCATGGGGCACTCTGACGTCATTCTGGAGTGCCTCGGGAGCCGCACGGACTGTAAGTATACCGCTCCCCACTACTACTATGGCAACCAGGACTTTAATAGCGTCCTGGCTGCCATGGTAACCTCAAAGCATTTCAAAGACTGATCAGTATCCTGATCAGTCTTCTAATGCTTTCAGGCGACTTGCGTTCTGATGGATCCGGCGGGACGGAAGTGCCTGCCGGATCCTCAGAACGCAAGTGTGAAAGAGGCCTAACACGCTAGTGAGGGTTCCCTTTAAGATATTTCAACATTTTCTGCCCATTTCTAAATTACCTTATCTGAAATTTTATTTAGCCTGAAATACCCGAGTGCAACATCAGAAGATTGACGCAAGTAAATAACAAACAAATATGCATCTGTGTTTATTAATGTAGAACTCCCAAAAAAAAATGTATTCTCTGACCTATTACAAAGGTCCATGATGTAATCTGTAGTGAATGTAATCTTATCAACAGAGACTGTATTTGTGAGTTATAACCTCCCTTCTGATTCTCAGCTGTGTCATGTGACCAAGCAGTCTGGTCTCCAACTGACACAGGACAGAAAGTCAGTTACTTCTTTGTTAATTCCTATAAGACTGAGTAAGGCTCCCATAGGAATACATAGAGAAACTGGCTTCCTGTCCACACATAAGATGCTGCGTAATCTGGAGAGTCAGAGTGCTAGTGACATGACACAGCTAAGGATCAGAAGGGAGGTTATAACTCACAAATACAGTCACTGGTAAGAAGATTACCTTTACTACAGTTTATATTTGGTACCTTTCTAACAAGTCAGAATAAAATAAATGTTGTAATACCATGAGCTACAACTTGTTGGAAGAGATTTACAGTAAATCAGTTTTACATATACGGTGCATTGGGAAAGTCTTCAGACTCTCACCTATTTCACATTTTATGTTGCAGCCATGTGCTAGGATTAAAAAAAAAATAAATCACGTTTTCCCCCCCATCATTCTGCACTCAATACCCCATAATAAGAAAGTGAAGACAGAATGTTCAAACTCTTTGCTAACTTATTAAAAAGAAAAAAAATGTAAAATATTGCATTAACATAATTATTCAGACATTTGCAGGTCACTCCAGGGATGTTTGATTGGATTCAAGTCAAGGCTTTGGTTAGGCCACTCAAGGACCTTCACAGAGTTGTCCCTAGGCCGCTCCTGAGCTGTCCTGACTGTGTGCTTAGGGTCATTGTGTTGTTAGAAAGTGAACCCTCGGACCAGTCTGAGGTCAGGACACTCTAGATCAGTTTTTTATTAGGAATTAGGACACTTTAATTGAGGCCAAAAAGTTATTCTTATTAATCTTATTTTAATTAGACCTTGTTTCTCACAGTCTGAGAGTCCTTTAGGTGCTTGTTTTTGGAAACTCATCTCTTTTACTTTTGAACTATTAATGTAGAGTCACAAGATTATCAAGTCTCTTTACAGGTTTATTGAATTAGCTGGTATGTCATTTATCCAATTTATGAGGGGCTGAATATGTCACGAGAATGTGCAAGGTAGAGAATTTTTCATTCTGGCATTTATACAGGCAAGTTCATGCTAAGACTCCAAGGAGCAAATACATCCAACAAAAATGACACTCTTGTAAAACAAAAAAAACTCACCAGTGAAAAAGGCAAAAGCAGCTAAAATTGCCAGGCGCTTCTTCTCCGTTTCATAGCTGTGAGGAGTAAACATTAGCCATAACATGGTACCCAGAGTGCCTGCAAAGACCAGGAAGTTGCCCTGCATTGAAAGATGGAAAGGCGATTTACAAAAGACATCAAAATTACAGAAATGTATATGACATGGGGCATATATGCTGCAGATTTTCTGAAGTGGAAAGTAGCATCAAACTGGATTTGATTTAAACAAATCCATGCAGAAATGTATCTGCAATGTGGATTTTAAATCTGCAACATGTCAGTTCATGCTGCGGACTTACCTTTTGCAGTGCATTAGCGGAAATCTGCAGCAAATCCTCATGTAACTCATGACAATTTTGCTGCAGATTCACATAAGTTTTTTCTGCTGTGGATGCACGGTAATGCCTTGTTCACACTTCAGTGAATCATGGAGGAGTACTGTCCGTGTCCTCTATGGACAGCACATGTACTCACTGATTTTAATGTGTTTGTTCAAACACACAGTGGTTTTCCACTGATTGTGGGTCAATGGAAAAATCATGGGAGCATTCACTACTTGGACCTGTGATGTGGACCAAACATGTCTATTAAAGTCTATGGGTCCATTAAAAAAAAAACAAAAAAAAAAAACACACTGGTACAACCAGGGACAATTCATGGAGCATTGTGCGTGGAATATAGATGACACACAGAGGGCAAAAAATGGACACATGGACCAAACACGGATCCTTCACGGATTAAACACGAACAGATTTTCCACGACAAACAGCCACTGAAATATGAACGAGGCCTTATAGCAAAAGATAGTTTCAAAAATGGTGGTCTTGCTGAACAGTAATAAATCTCTGGAAGCCTACTGACGAGTTCTACGCACATATAATGGCCGACATTCTGGGAGGAGGCGTTGCAAGACAGCTATGCTAGCTACCTACTTCTTATTGGTCACTCAGGAAGAACTGAGTAATTTAACCAAATGTGCAATGTAGGCACCAGGTTAAGTTGTGCATCTTAGGTTGATGGGAGGACACCTTCCAAAAAGAGTTCAAGGCAGAAGTATAAAAGGCTTTACTTGGAGCACCAATAACAGCAACGTTTCGGCATGCTGGCCCTTCTCAAACTGGAAGGCCTGCGTGCTGAACAGATCCCATTACTGGCATGACAATGCCTTGGGCTTCTCCCGCAATAAGAAAAACCTAAGGCAATAGGAGGAAGAAAGTTGAAACATTGGACACATTTACTAATATGTCCAAGATTTACACAGTGCAAACGTAGACTAGACGGTCTAAAATATGTCAAATCCATCCCAGTGGCTGAGGCGGGATTATACGTGCCAATTTCTTAGACTGTCAGACTATTCTAAATTTATACCACCTATTCGCTTCCTATGCATCAGAATTTTATGCAAAAATTTGGGTGCACATTGTTGCGTCTTATGCCACATCCTCTTATTGGGGGATAGCGGTTCCAAAACGCTCAATAAATGTGAGTGTAACATCTTGTGCATTGGATTTCTGACTCAATTTGAATTCTGCCCAATCGGCAATATTAAATCTATCCCAACGTGCTCTTAAAAACTAATTGGAAGAGCAAAAAAATATAAAAAAATTGGGACGTTTAAATGGAGGAATATTGTATCTTCAGCAGGGCCATCAGTACCGTGAGGAGAAGTAGAATATGTATTGGTGCTTTAGCTAGCCCTGCTCATGAAACAGAATAAAATGAAATTCTACTGAACTGACTCACCTGCAAGAATCCGAATACCACGTTTGCATAAGCACCAGCGGCAGCGACCAGCATACATAGAGCAAAGCTGCTATACACTCGCTTCAAGTGCTGCTGTGTGGAATGGGAGCTGGATTAAAACAGATAGAAGGGGGAGATGGGTTAGATCTACAGATTTGTAAAAGGAAACAAAAAAAACTATAAAGAACGACTCACATTACTAAAAGGTAAACAGCCAGGTCTTGAATACTAGACCTACTCGTCACCGGTTACATGTTGTATTCTTATTTTATGTGGATACATTGATATTGTATTTTTATATGACTGTAAACAGGATACATAGCGATTGATATGCCTTTACTAGGAAGCCATTTCCAGAGCGATGTCAAACTGACCGCATCACAGTGGTCATGGACATTATTACATTTTCCAGGTTGGCAGCATCCAAGCGGATGCCCTGGATTATATCTGCAGACCCATAGCATGGAACTTCCAGATTAAGTAATGGCCTATACATTGGTGCTTTAGATATGTCTGCGTCCGTCATTTTCATATTGCTATTTAGCGTCTACGTCTGCAACTTTTTATTAGTTTTCAAATAAGAGTACAAAGTATTGGAATTAAAAGGTAAACAGCCAGTCAATGACTGCTTTCTTTTGCAAGAACTCAGCATATGCGTGATTTCTAAAGCAAGAGATCCTTATGGGCACTATCATCAAGTGGGTTTGGGGGCCAGCTACTTTCTTGTCTGAGAAAAAGTACACATTAGAAAATGGATGGCGGAATCTGTTGGCGGGATCGACCATCTAATCAGCAACCTCCGGCACTCCAGCTGTTCTGAAACTACAACTCCCAGAATCTTCCTTTCACTTCTATGGGAGTTACAATAACAGCCAAGAAAGTGTGCAGGCTGGGAGTTGTAGTTTGACAGCAGCCGGAGTTTGATGATCCCTGATCTAATGTGTATGTCCAGACTTTCAGGGGAAGAAGGATGGGACATGTTGGATTTCAATAAGCCTGATGCTTCCCACAGGAGTTAGGCTGCTGCCAGAGGAGTCTGGTTGCCACTTACATCCCTCTCCCCATAGAAATCACATGCTGAGCACTGGAAAGAATGGCTGTCAGCTGCAGAAGAACTGGCCGACAGCGATTGAGGGCTTATGAGCGCCTTTAAACTGGCCGCAGTCAGACAGCCACTGGCCACAACTTGTCTGCAAGATCATTCTGCCTTAGACTTCCTAACAGTTCTCACATTTCTAAGGAAGCATGTTTTAATCTAAAGTGCTGTTATGTTTTATAAATTGGTGGGAAGGGTCACCTTTTTTAAGGAATACAGACTTACATCTTACCCATATGAATGTGACATGTATAAGGATCAGAATGAATTACACAGTATCCATTGATAAAATGTAAAGAAACAGTGCCCGGAGCATCCTGGCACTGAGTGCCCAGGGGCGCCAACAAGCTATTCTAAGGCAGCAAACTGAATCTTTGCCTGGGTGAAAGGAAGCCTAGCTATGGCGCCAAGTGTCCTCCATCCCCATTTTGCGGCCATCAGTTTCAAGGGGACTAAATACTAGATCGCAAACAGGTCCTATACTTAGTCACTGAAATTACGGGGAGAGCCAACGCATAATCATTACGTCAATGGTTAACTCCGTACTTATTGCACAGAGGAAGGATGCGAATGCTAAAACAAGACAAACTACTGCAAGCATCCAACTCCATTATCTAAAGGAAAAAAAACAAGGTGAAAAATGGCCAGAAATAACTGGACCTATTCTGATGAAATGGTGTATACTGTACATGGATGAATAGAAAAAGTGCCACAAAGAGAGAGAAAATTAACAAGCAATATAGTTGTAAAAACCCAAACTGTAGCAATAAAAGGGATAAAAAAAAAATTAATAGGAATTTCAGAACAGAATTCCGCACCGTTTGTAATACTGCTGACACCAAGATCTTGTCAAGTGGCCCAAGGAACTAAAATGTACCCTACCACAGCCAAGTACTTACATGTGCGAGAACTTGAGGAGCGCATCTAAGTTGATATTTCGATCAAGAAAATCCATGGTGGATACGATTACGGGCGTCTTCTGGCTGAATCTCTGTAAAGTCGAAAATAAACGGAGTTACAAACTTTCACTGGTTTGATGCAAAAAGAGTGCGATCTGAAGAGCGAGGGGAGAGCTCTTTCTGTGCGCCCGCTTTTGAGGCAAGCCTGGTACAATGATCACACTGGAGTTTCTTCGGCGTGACTCAGACTTATGGAGGCCCGTGGGACCTCTTGATCTAGATGGTGCAATTATTGCAGGCTGTTGCAAGAAAACTATAGGCTCAGGCATCTCCAAAGGGAACAAACATCGCGCCCGCCCCACAACAGTCATTAATACGGCTAATGATTTCCCTTGGCAACAACAATGATTGCAAGTAGGTAGCTAAGGAATGGTACATTAATACACAGAATTCATAATAAAACCTGCAAGACACATCGGAAAGAAGAATGATCAAATAAAGGATAGAAAATGACCGCTTCATCATATAGCTAACAATCTTTAGTACTGAATGGCAAGTACACACTTAGTATACTGAATGTGCTGGGGGACGGTGCGATCAGACCACCAGTATGAGGCTACATGCACACAAACGTATTTTGTTTACGTGTCCGTTCCGTTTTTTTTGCAGACCCATTCATTTTAATGGGTCCGCAAAAAATGTGGACCGCACGCTGTGTGCTATCCACATCCATATGCCCGTTCCGTAGCCCCGCAAAAAAAATAGATCATGTCCTATTCTTGTCCGTTTTGCAGACGAGGATAGGCATTATTACAATGGATCCGCATAAAAAAAAAAACGGATGCCATACAGACGTTATCCGTTTTTTTTTTTTTTGCGGACCGCAAAACACATACGGCCGGGTGCATGTAGCCTAAGGCCCCTTTCACATCTGCGTTTTTTCCTTTTCGTCCTACAGTTCTGTTCTCGGGGCTTTAGGACTGAGAGATACTGATCAGGATTATCCCAATGCATCCTGAATGGAGAGAAATCCGTTCCGGATGCATCAGGATGTCTTGAGTTCAGTACCGAGATGTTTTTTGGCCGTAGAAAAATCCACAGCATGCTGCGGATTTTCCTCCAGCCAAAAATCCTGAAGACATGCCGCAAGGACGGATACGGAATTAATGCCCATTGAAAAGCATTAAATCCGGATCCGACTAAGCTAAACATTGTTTCGGCGGATCGCCGTATCAGCCTTTAGCTTTTAAGAATGGTAACCATGGCAGCCAGGACGCTACTAAAGTACGTAGTAGTAGGGTTGGGCAATATACCGGTGTCTGCGATATACCGCGGTATTAAGAAACTGCGATATGGCGATATCACAGTTTCCTAATAACCGCGGTATTTAATGACGTCATAGGAGCGGTCGCACGTGTGCCGACCGCTCCTAAAACGTCCATATACTGCGCCTGCACAAAGAAAATGTTGGTCCCCGCAGCGGCTGCCTCCTGCTTTCTCCTACTTGCCATGACTCCGCCCCCCGAACTGACACAAAGCCCGGGAACTGCGGGCACAGAGCGGCCCCTTACATACTGCAGCCGCATCCTGGAGTCCATAGAAGGGAAAGCTGGGGGCACAGGAGACCCTGGGGATCGGCACATGAAGTTCCCCGCAGCAGCCGCTGCCTCCTGGCTCCTAGCCCCGCCCACCACCAAAGGCAGGAAGTGCCGGGACAGCAGCAAGTGAGGGAGGCCATGCAGGTCTCTCTCAGGGAGTTCTCCAGATCCCGGCCTGCCACTTTCCAAGGAGGGAGAAGCAGGTAAAAGATAGTGGCCCTCTCCTCCTAGGCCCCAGCTGTAGCCCCTGCACAGGGCATCTCTACACACTAGAAGGTGATGGGGAATATACCTGTCAGGAGGCCCAGCAGTAGAAGCCCCCCACTATAATGTCTCCCTGTGGCCCCTATACTGGAGCAATAAGGAGACATTACTGTATACTGTATGGGGCGACAAGGAGACATTATACTGATTTGGGAAAGGGGTTATAATGTCACCTTGTGGCCCTCAAACAGTATAACGTCTTCATGCATCTGCCCCCATTCAGTATAATGTCTCCTTGTGCCCCCATACAGTATAAGGTCTCCTTGTGGCCCCCATACAGTATAACGTCTCCTTGTGGCTGCCCCCATACAGTATAACGTCTCCTTGTGGCTGCCCCCATACAGTATAACGTCTCCTTGTGGTCGCCATACAGTATAACGTCTCCTTGTGGCTGCCCCCATACAGTATAACGTCTCCTTGTGGCTGCCCCCATACAGTATAATGTCTCCTTGTAGCTGCCCCCATACAGTATAACGTCTCCTTGTGGCTGCCCCCATACAGTATAACGTCTCCTTGTAGCTGCCCCCATACAGTATAACGTTTCCTTGTGCCCCCATACAGTATAATGTCTCCTTGTAGCTGCCCCCATACAGTATAACGTCTCCTTGTGGCCACCCCCATACAGTATAATGTCTCCAAGTGTTTTTTTTCTTCTAAATGGGCATTTATCGTGATATATATCGTTATCGCGATAAATTTCTTAATATCGTTATCGTGGCAATATTTTTGATATCGCCCAACCCTACGTAGCTATGTGATCCATGCGACGCAGGGACCTGGTGACGTCATCGAGGAGCCCCACGGCCGCAGCACGGAAGGCAAGTAGCTTTTCCTCCGCCTCCCCGCTTCCTTTCCATGGCAGCCGAGACTTTAGTTGCGTCCTGGCTGCCATGGTAACCCGAAAGCACTGATTAGTCTTCAAATGCTTTCAGTTGTCTTGCGTTGTGACGGATCCAGCGGGCATTTCCGGCGACGGAAGTGCACACCGGATCCTCACAACGCAGATGTGAAAGAGGCCTAAGATCTATCATTGGACAGGAAGCCAACACTGCATTGTTAAAGGATCATTTACATCTCAAAGGGTGACTGCATATTGCTAGAATATTCCATCACTACAATCGTTGGGGCTTGACCTCTTGGACCCCCACGGATCCTGAGAACACACTGCGTCACCTTCACAGATTTTCTGCACAGCTGCCCCCTGGCCGTGCTAAGACCTGCAGTGCAGTCATATTCAAGGGAATGGGGCCATGCAGCATGACATCAGGGACTCATGCGCTTCTCTCAAGATCAGCAGGGGTCCCTGGAGATCATAAAGTGATGGCATAGCCTAATAATATGCCATCACTTTGTGAGATGGGTCTGGCTGTATCCTCAGTAAATGGATACAGCCAGACTACGCCAGCAATACAAACCTGTGGTGGCGACCAATAATCTTTGCAGTCCACAGAAATACATCGCTGTGAGCTACATGTGACAATAATCTCTTAAATCAGGGCTTGACAAATGTCCTTGGAATCTAGGAGCCAGCTAAAAAAGTTAGGAGCCAGGCGGAGCCGCGTCATAAAGCCCACAATAGATGCCCCCATAGTACTCCCCCCCCCACTTCTCCATAGAGCCCCCCCAATAATGCATGCCAGTACATAGGGCCCACAGTAGATGCCCCCATAGTGCTCCTTCCCCTCTTCTCCATAGTGCCCCCCATAATGTGCGAGTATATAGGGCTCCCCATAATGCTTCCCCTCTTCAATAGGTTATATGACACGTCAGATGCTGCCAGCGTCCAAGTGATCGCCCCTTGCGTCCGCCATGACACGTGGAAACCCTTACAAGGATTACAGGGTCCGGAGGGGAGGGCAGAGGGGATGGCAGAGGGGATGGCAGAGGGGTCTGGAGGGCACAAACAAAGCAGGCACCATGACATTTTACTGAGCACTACAACCCCCAGCTGGCGCTCAGCCTCTACAGTCCCCGCATCACTACAAAGCCCAGCTGTTCCCCCCCCCCTTGTCATTCTCTCCCCCCCCCCCCCAGTCATTCTCTTTCCCCCCCTCTTGTCATTCTCTTTCCCCCCCCTCTTGTCGTTCTCTTTCCCCCTCTTGTCGTTCTCTCCCCCCTCTTGTCATTCTCTTCCCCCCCCCCTCTTGTCATTCTCTTCCCCCCCCCCTCTTGTCATTCTCTTCCCCCTCTTGTCATTCTCTTCCCCCTCTTGTCATTCTCTTCCCCCTCTTGTCATTCTCTTCCCCCTCTTGTCATTCTCTTCCCCCCTCTTGTCATTCTCTTCCCCCTCTTGTCATTCTCTTCCCCCTCTTGTCATTCTCTTCCCCCCTCTTGTCATTCTCTTCCCCCCTTGTCATTCTCTTCCCCCCTTGTCATTCTCTCCCCCTCTTGTCATTCTCTTCCCCCTCTTGTCATTCTCTTCCCCCCTCTTGTCATTCTCTTTCCCCCCTCTTGTCATTCTCTTTCCCCCTCTTGTCATTCTCTTCCCCCTCTTGTCATTCTCTTCCCCCCTCTTGTCATTCTCTTCCCCCCTTCTTGTCATTATCTTTCCCTCTCTTGTCATTATCTTCCCCCCCCCTTGTCAGTCTCTGTATGCTCCACTGGTACAGGAGCTTTAGTTTCCTGTACCCGGGCGGACTGACAGGAAGTGCACACTGTGTGCGCACTTCTTGTCAGTCCGGCCGGGTACAGGAGACAGATGCTCCCTGTACCCGCGGACTATACAGGGCTCGGCCACGCTACAATGAGGGAGTGACAGGAGGGAGCACTGAGCGCTTCCCTCCTGTCAGTCCCTCTCTTCATGCTGTGCCCGGGCAGTGCGCCCTCATGGATGCGTCAGCCCGGGCAGTGCTGCAGCCGCCTTAGGCTCTCTATAGAGCGCTCGGGCGGCTGCAGCATGACGGGGGCCGGCGCTCCTAGGACGCGCCGACCCTGCGCCCGGCCACCTTTGCGAACAGGCTGACAAATACCCAGGCGCCAGGACCAAATTCCTGGTTGCCATGGCGACCTGGGATTTGTCGAACCCTGTGGTACTGTATTATGGTGCCAATTTTCCACGTGAAAATCCATGCTTAATACGCACTGTGTGCACAGATATTCGCGCGGAAAGCCAGGCTCATGTACACTTTGCACATATTTTCCATGTGGAAACTGACCAGCAGTGTGGAGATTAAAACCCACATCAAGTCCGCTGTGTGTGGGATCCGTCACAAGTCCTAGAATACAGTTTCAGGCCACATGCACGCACGGATTTTCATGCAGCGAAATCCGCGCATAAACTACACTGCTGTGTGCATTTACCCTTACAAATGGGAATCTTTCCCAGTAAATGGTGCCCTTTAAACACAGAGATGAACCCAAGCCAAGGCGGATCGAAAGAGAAGTAATATCCATTCAGCCTGGGAGGTATTTGAATAGCAAATAGAAATAATGCAAAACCTGGAGGTGTACGCAGGGTTAGGACTAGACAACTACTAGACACGATATCATGAAGAGGCCTGCACCGCATAGTATATGTATACTATAATGAAGCAGGGTCACGCACTGTGTCCACCTAAATCCACCATTGATGACCAAATGGTCAGTGGCAGGTAATGGCGGTCCTCGCTGCTGCCAGTCAGATATAGTGAGCAGAGTACAGTGTACTGTAAATGGAAAGGTCCATCCATACACAGCACCAGTAGGCTGCTGACAGTTCTGGGA
Source organism: Bufotes viridis (assembly GCA_033119425.1). NCBI lineage: Eukaryota > Metazoa > Chordata > Amphibia > Anura > Bufonidae > Bufotes > Bufotes viridis. The sequence goes on along the minus strand of CM065591.1, from coordinate 408,498,844 downwards.
GGTCGCTAATGGGGGCCACTTGATACAGCTCCCACTCATTGCTAGGCCCGCCGGCTCCAGATCTGTAGGTATCAGAGGAAGCATTCCCCATATGCATGGATTTTTAGATTGTCGTGATTTACTCCATACTGTATGTGACATAACAGGATGAAAAAGCATTTTCACCCAGCAAGTCCCTTCTTACAAATCCAACTGGAAACCAGTTGTATAATCCACTAATCCCATAAAACCTTTCTAATCTCAAGAAAGAGGCTGGAAACAGAGTACAGGGCTCAGGTGAATAGTACTTTCAGAATTTCAATGCATTGTTTCTGCTGCAACAAACCAGATTCAGAGTGTAGTATAACCGCCGCAGTGTAGATAACCGCCGCAGTGGAGAAGAGAGAAGCCAGTCAATCCAGTTCAACCAGTATCCTGTGTATTTCCTCGTGTACTGAATGCAAGATCCTACTGGTTTCCATCTCACCACACTGTTTTGTAAACTGGAAACATTGTGTAATCTGTAGACCTGAATTTAGGGTCAGGAGCTGCTGATGTAACCTCCCTGCAGGAGCTTATTAATATGCTGTAATAAGGCTGTGATGTGACATGGGGTGGAGAGAGTACCGGTACACGCTGCAGACTGCTCACACCACCTGTAGGAGAGACTGCCGTTCATACAAAATGCCCTCAGCAGAAAAGATTATCGCCCAGCCAACGTAAAGGGGTTGTGCAGACCATACATCCTCAGGATGGGTTATCATCATCTGATCAGCGGGGGTCTGACACCCGACACCCCCACTGATCAGCTGTTTGATGAGGAGGTGGCGCTCCGTGCAAGTGCTGCTTCCTCTTCATTACAAGTGACTGGAGCAAGTACTTGTAATCACACTGCACTTCTGAGACGACAGACAGTAATGAACGCTCACATGGAGCGCCACCTCCTCTTCAGTCAGCTGATCAGTGGGGGTGCCGGGTGTCGGACCCCCGCTGATCTGATATTAATGACCTATCCTGAGGACAGGACATCAATACGTATAGCCTGCAATACCGTTTTAGGGCTCATCCACACAACCGTATGTATTTTGCGGTCCGCACAGCTGGAACGGAACAGCTGGCCCCTAATAGAACAGTCCTATCCTTGTGCGTAATGCAGACAATAATAGATAGGAATGCACACGGAGTAACTTCCGTTTTTTTTGTGGACCCATTGAAGTGAATGGTTCCACATATGGCCCGTAAAGCAAAAAAAAAAACACAACGGAACGGACACGGAAATACGTTCGTGTGCATAAGCCCTTAAAGGGGTATTCCCATCTTAATGATCACTGTTAAATCTGTTAATGATTTAACAGTGATCATTTTTCTAAATATGTTTAATTAACTAATTCCCACCCCTTAGAAGAAAATGAAAATGAATAAATTGTCTTCCATCTCCCCTGGTTACGGCCACCGCTCTCCTCACGAATTGCGGTGGCTGCGCTTGCGCAGACGACTTCTTTTCTCCCGGCCGGGCCGCGCGCAGTCCTGAAAGCTGTGCATGCGCTATGGTGACTTCTTCCTGGCCAGTATAGTATACTTGCCAGGAAGAAGTCACCAGGGCGCATGCGCGGCAATGTGCGCGTTCAGTCCAGCGCGCGGCCCGGCCGGGAGAAGACGTCAATCAAGATGGAGCCCGCTGAAACCAGGAAGTGAAGGTTGCGCCGGGAGCAGGTAAGTATGAAAGAGCGTAATGGGAATACCCCTTTAATACCTGCACACGTTGCGGATTACACGTGGATTCTCCTGCAGAATACCGCAGTATAATACTTTACCAGCAAAGTCGGTGAGATTCGGCAAGTCTCATGTACACTTTGCTTTTTCCATGCTCTGTGGAAATGGACCTGCCGTGCGGATTTTGAAATTTGCAGCCTGTCAAATCCTTGTGTGGTTCTTTTGTGCGGATTTCACCCTTTGCAATGCAAAATCTGTGGCAAAACCGCATCAAAAACTGTGGGTAACACTTGGGCTTTTTGGTGCAGATTTGGTGCTGAAGTGCACAAAAATTCGCACGGAAATTGATGTGGAATTTATATTAGTTTTTGTCCGTTCCGTTTTTTCTTCTTATAGGATGCAGACCCATTCATTTCGATGGGTCCGCAAAAAATCTGCAGCCCCGCAAAAAAAATAGAGCATGTCCTGTTTTTTTCTAGTTTGCGGACAAGGATAGGCATTATTACAATGGATCCGCAAAAATAACGGATCCACAAAAAAAAAAAAAAAAAAAACACGGATGCCATACGGACGTCATCCGTTTTTTTTTGCGGATCCGCAATTTGCGGATCACATATTCTCGCTGTGATCCCCATTCACTGTCCGCTTTCAGCCGGACAAAAAAAACGTTGCGTGTAGCATTTTTCGGCCATCTGAAAGCCGGCATGTACATCAGATACAGTGTCCGAATTACAGTGCCGGAGTTCACAACGCAGATGTGTATGGAGGTCTCCCAACTCTAATAACAGACGTCAGGGTAAAGGAGGATGTACTGTATTTAATCACACCTGATCTATTGGACTCATGAGAGATACACCACCCACTCCCCTCTCCGAGAACAAATGCATGCTTAGCAAAGCATGCATGTGTGTGAGGGGGGGATGACAGCCATCTAAGGTGAATGGCCACTTTAGGACATGTTCACAAGCAGTTTTATCTATCGCATTTTGCCTACTTCCATTGAGAAATATCATTTGTGGTGTGATTTTTTAATTTTTTTTTATAATCACCACATGCCTCGTTCCTCTCAATTTTCCTCCTGGGAAAACAAAAATACAGCATTCAGGATTTCGACATGGATAGTCTGTCCTCAGACTAGGCCTTAAATTTCCGCTTGGCGAGTCCGAGAGCCCACACCCCTGCCGATGAGACTATACAGCTCTCTGCAACGCAAGTAAATGGAGCTGGTAACACCAGACTGCTCCCACAGAAGTAAACAGGGACGATACTGCTGTTACTGGCTCTGGAACTCCCTGCCGATGAGACTACACAGCTCTCTGCAACGCAAGTAAATGGAGCTGGTAACACCAGACTGCTCCCACAGAAGTAAACGGGGACGATACTGCTGTTACTGGCTCTGGCACTCCCTGCCTATGAGACTACGCAGCTCCGTGCAATGCAAGTAAAGGGAGCTGGTAACACCAGACTGCTCCCACAGAAGTAAACGGGGACGATGCTGCTGTTACCGGCTCTGGCACTCCCTGCCAGTGAGAGTACACAGCTCTCTGCAATGCAAGTAAAGGGAGCTGGTAACACCAGACTGTTCCCACAGAAGTAAACGGGGACGATGCTGCTGTTACTGGCTCTGGAGCTACAAGGAAACAACTGGTTATGGGGACCCTGACGATCTGATGGCCTATCCTGAGGACAGGCTATCAATATCAAAATTTTGGACAACCCCTTTAAAATATAGGCATGACTTAACATGCTGCAATAATTTATGCAATAGTCGCGTACAGCGTGTTAACATTCCCATGAGACTAGTTCTGATAACTAAATATTACACTTGCATGTCTGACTTCCAGTATGCTAATCATTCTAATCACAAGAAGGTAACATTTCTGTGTCCGCGTACGTGATGGTACCGACACGGAACAGGGTCGATAAACTATAGAAGACGCGACATTTACATTTCCGAAAGCCTTCAGAGCCATGTGGTTTGTACAGCAATATGAAATAATGGCGATATGCAAATATGCCGCACGTCACGTGCCTTCTCCGCGATCGTGAGGTGATGGCGGACGTCTGTCTCCAAGACTGTAGGAATGTCTGAAATATCTTCCTTCATAAAGCACAGTTACGGGGTCTTCAAATGTTGACTGAATCTCACAAAAACCCTTCAGACTTCTTTCAAACATATTTTTGGCTTAAAAAAAAAATTATAGCATATGCTACTTTTTGAAAATAATATCATGGCCGCTCTCACCTCCCAAAAAATGCATCAAAAGTGATGAATAGTGCCAAAGAAGTGAGCAATTTGTAGTACATTTTTATATTTCCTTATAGTACCGATTTATCGCTAACGTCTGACTGCAGCATTTTTTCCTTTATAATAAACACTTGATAAAAAACAAAAAAAAAGCCTCTCTTTTTGCAAAAGACTGTATTTGTGAACACTCCCTTAAGCAGAATCAGACACCTATATTATAGTGCGTCTCTGATGGTCTCCAGGTCAGTGTTCTGAGAGTCACGTAGTAGAGCATACCCTGACCAAGAGTCTCCGTGGAGAAATGGAGGTGACTTCTATGGGTCCGTGTGTAGAGGACCTTAACCCTCAGTTCACACTTGCGCGTTTTACAGCGCGTTCGAACGCGCTGTAAATTGCCCTACGCTCAAAGAAGTTCTTGAGCTTCTTTGGGGCGTTTTGTCACGCGTTGGCACCCATAGACTTCAATGGGAACGCGCGTAAAACGCGCGTTTAACACGCGTTAAAGTGTAGATATGCCTTTTTCAATTGGTCTCCAGAGTCACGAACGCGCGTATGACGCGCGATTCCAATTTGCAAAAACACGCTGTAATACGCGCGTCTCAGAAACGCTCAGGTGTGAACCCAGGGTAAAGGGGCTCATCATCCCGCACCCCTACCGATCAGTTCGGATTCAGCTCCATCGTCAGAAGTTGGCACCAGAACTACACAACATGGTCGACTGTGTAGGGGAGGGAGCTCTGAAGTGAAGGGCTGCAGTGACTGTGTAGTAGAGGGAGCTCTGAAGTGAAGGGCTGCAGTGACTGTGTAGTAGAGGGAGCTCTGAAGTGAAGGGCTGCAGTGACTGTGTAGTGGAGGGAGCTCTGAAGTGAAGGGCTGCCGGGCTGCAGTGACTGTGTAGTGGAGGGAGCTCTGAAGTGAAGGGCTGCAGTGACTGTGTAGGGGAGGGAGCTCTGAAGTGAAGTGCTGCAGTGACTGTGTAGTGGAGGGAGTTCTGAAGTGAAGGGCTGCAGTGACTGTGTAGTGGAGGGAGCTCTGAAGTGAAGGGCTGCAGTGACTGTGTAGTGGAGGGAGCTCTGAAGTGAAGGGCTGCAGTGACTGTGTAGTGGAGGGAGCTCTGAAGTGAAAGGGCTGCCAGGCTGTAGTGACTGTGTAGTGGAGGGAGCTCTGAAGTGAAGGGCAGCCGGGCTGCAGTGACTGTGTAGTGGAGGGAGCTCTGAAGTGAAGGGCAGCCGGGCTGCAGTGACTGTGTAGTGGAGGGAGCTCTGAAGTGAAGGGCTGCAGTGACTGTGTAGTGGAGGGAGCTCTGAAGTGAAGGGCTGCAGTGACTGTGTAGTGGAGGGAGCTCTGAAGTGAAGGGCTGCCGGGCTGCAGTGACTGTGTAGTGGAGGGAGCTCTGAAGTGAAGGGCTGCAGTGACTGTGTAGTGGAGGGAGCTCTGAAGTGAAGGGCAGCCGGGCTGCAGTGACTGTGTAGTGGAGGGAGCTCTGAAGTGAAGGGCTGCAGTGACTGTGTAGTGGAGGGAGCTCTGAAGTGAAGGGCAGCCGGGCTGCAGTGACTGTGTAGTGGAGGTGGAGGGTGCTCTGAAGTGAAGGGCAGCCGGGCTGCAGTGACTGTGTAGCTCCGATGCAGACCTGCGGCGATTGAGCTATACTCTAACCCAGTGTTTCCCAACCAGTGTGCCTCCAGTTGTTGCAAAACTACAACTCCCAGCATGACCGGACAGCCTTTGGCTGTGCGGGCATGCTGGGAGTTGTAGTTTTCCAACAGCTGGAGGCACAGTGGTTGGGAAACACTGCTCTAACCTACGAGTGGGGGTGCGGGGTGTTGGATGGTTGCGAATCAACTAGTGATGGTCTATCCCTTAGGCCAGTAATGGCTAACCTCCAGCTGTGGTGAAACTACGACTCCCAGCATGCTCCATTCATTTCTATGGGGTTCTGAGAACAGCCAAGCAAGTGTACACCTTGGGAGTTGTAGTCTAACCACCGCTGGAGTGTTGGAGGTTAGCCATCACAGCCCTAGGCCTTTGCTTAGTAAAATATTACCAGTAAATCTAAGCTGTTGCTTCCTACTTTTGGCAAATTTGCAAAGAAATGACTAAGAAATAAACTTGACAATACTTTCTAACCATTTATAACAATTTACTTGGGACTTTTTTTGGGATCTTAGGTGGTAACTTTAGTTCCTACACGGCTACAACACAAGTTATTTTCTAACCAGAGGGGGGTTGGGGGCGTGTAACACACAAACTGGTCAAAGTTCACAAAGAAAAATAAAACCCTTACCGCACATAAATCCCAAACGCAAAATAATCTATTAACCGACCAGTCATAGACCTGACCCGTGTTATGCAATGACAGCCCGCGTCTATAGGACTGATAACCTATTAGTGCGCATTCACACTGTGGTTTCCTGCTAGAGTCCTAGTAATGGTAAGCCTGCAGCAGCCATACCTTACCCTCCTGTACTGATCTCGGCTGCAGGTCGCCCCTTGACTCTAAAGCAGGGCCATGTTACGGTTCTTTCACACTAGCGTTGTTCGGATCCAGCAGGCAGTTCCGGTAAACCGTATGCAAACTAAAAGCTGTTTTGCTGGATCCGGATACGTTAGACTTATTCATTGAAATACCGGATCGGTCTCTCCGGTATCATCCGGAATAATGGATCCGGTATTTAATTCTTTGAAAGCTAAAAAGAACTGCGCATGCGCAGACCGGAAAACCGGATCCGGCAATTTCCGGAACACTTGGTACAGGATCCAGCATTAATATATTTCAATAGAAATTAATGGTGGATCCGGCAAGTGCGGTAGTGTTCTGGTCAAATACCGTACAAGGGACAGAACGTTGGACATCCCGATGCATACAGAACGGATTGCTGTCCATTCAGAATGCACTGGGACAAAACGGAAGCTTTTTTTTTTTTCAGTATTGAGACCCTTTATCGGATTTCAATACTGGAAAAGAATAACGCTAGTGTGAAAGTACCCTTCGTAAAAGGGTTCCCCTACAACAGGGGTCAGCAACCTTCGGCACGCCAGCTGCTGTGAAACTACAACTCCCAGCATGCACACTTGCTCTGCTGTTCTTGAGATATCGATGGCCTACTCTCAAATGTCATAACAAACGTTAGGAGGGGAAATTTTCTTTCGTAAGTTATGTCCAATATCTTTAAGCCACAGCAAATCTACAGGGATCATGTATGGAAATGGGGCTCCCGTTATAGCGTGGGGGGTGTATACTGGAATATTTTATTTTGCTTTCTCGTCCATGAAACCTCAATATTACAAAACACCTAATACAGAGAGAACCAAGTACGACCTTACCCTGACATCCGCGTTACAGGCTTTGTTGGGGCCTCCGTCAAAAATACAGGATAAAACAGTGCGTGGCACTATTCTGTCCGGCAAAATGCCAGGTTTGCTCCTGGAAATCCAATGGATCCCATTACAGTCAATGGGGTCCATCGGGGAGCATTTATTACCCTCAGCTCCAGTGCTTTCCTTCATTTTCATTACTCTGCTAAATAAGGGTCCATTCGCACATCTTTAAGTGTCTTGCGGTCCACAAGTTGCGGATCCTCACAACGCGGCTACCGGCCGCGTGCGTTCCGGAATTTGCAGACCGAACATGGCCGGCCCCATGACAGAAATGCCTATCCTTGTCTGCGATTGCGAGCAAGAACAGGACATGCTCTATATTTTTTGCAGGGCAGCAGAACGGACCTACGAATGCGGACCGCAGGCGGTGTGCTCGCCGTACTGAATTGCGGCATGGATGCTGACCCAGAACTACAGACCCCTAAGGTAGTGCCAGTGTGAACACATCCGTATAAAAAAAGACTGTAGCAGAACATCACTAAGCATATGTTATCCTGGAGGTATCATCTTATACTTTTCTATAAGTGGTCCCACTGATGCCACCGATGGCGTACGGTGCGGGCACAGGTGCCACACTCCTGGAGATCCTCTAACGGTTTGTCACAATCCTAATGTCTGTGTCACTCTTCTTTATACTGCAGGACTTTGGCCGATCCCGGATCATGGTGATAGTTACGGCTGGGACAGGGGACAGCCGCCAACATGCAGTGAGTGCCACCATATGGCACATAGCCTCCAGCACACAGGTGCCAGCTGTCCTAGGTAAATCACATACCCTAATGGCTCCCCCAGCCCTGGCTGTGGACACTATGGCGGTGCAGTCTCTTTCACTTTCATTTACAGCTAATCCCCGAGGCTTCCTCACAGCCCCCGTCCATATTACCTCAGTGTGGCACCCGTGACAGCGGGCAGTGCTATGTACGCAGCAGACATACATGAGCTGGGTGTGTACTACACACCATCTACTATACACGTACGCCACGTACAGGCCGCCGATAACATCCACCGCACTCGCGGGGGCTCCGGGCAGGCCCGTGCTTCTCCACATAACATACAGTACGCATAATGGCGGCCGCCACCCCGGCCTAGTCACGACACAGCGCTAGCCCCCCCGGGTCGCCCCCCGTCTCCAGGCAGCTGCCACCGCTTACCTCTCACTTGACTTGAAGCCTCGGTGTCGCCTTTACGTTTGTCCCTTCGCTTCCGCCGTACGTGTCACACCACCAGATACCAGCGGCCCCGCCCCTCAACACTTTTGTTCTGACTGCGGAAGCGTTACGTCTGCAGACTTCTAAACAGCCTCCTGCCTCGCACTGCTATTGGCTGGGCGGCACGTCACTTACTGTACGCTATCCAACCAGAATCGCTAATGTGTGACGTCCCCCTGCTTTGTTTTTATGCTTCAACAGCTCCCCTAGAGGAGGGAGATAGGAATAGTTTATCTGTAGGTGCCACCAGCTGCGGCGGTCTGATGAGTGTTCCATGGGGGCCCCAATCCCATTATGCACCATGCCTATAGTCAGCAGCCTGTGTGCCTGTTTATCAAGCACAGGTTTATAGGAGCTGTGCCCATGCAATTACATGTTAGGGTACAGCCATGGGCGAAGCTATAGGGGTGCAAAGGTAGGAGTCGCTACCGGGCCCAGGAGCCTGAGGAGACCCAAAGACCCTTGTGCCACATAAGAAGACACACAAAGCACTGAGGGAAAGGGGGCCCAAGCTGAACTCTTGCACCAGGGCCCATGAACCATTAGCTATGCTCCTGGGTGCAACAAGGGTTGCCAACCAGGATTTTTCTTTGTTCTGGACAACTTATCCCAAAATCACAGACAGCCCAAAAAATTTACGGACAAATTGGAAAACCATAATGAATGATAAAGATTCTTCTATATTATATATATTTACTACCCTTCTGTCATGGAGCCAGGCTAGGTGGTGGGGGCCATTACCTGCCTGCGCTATGCCAGCTAAAGAGCTATGGGGAAGGGGGCAGAAAACAGGCCTCCTGGATTCTTCCTCATTCGCTCTCCCCATGTCTGTGCCGACTCCCTGCCTCTTTCCTTTTGTTCTGACTGTTAAGGGTACACTGACACAGTGAGGTTGTGTCACAATAGCGACTCAGTTGAGCTGTGGTTGAGGACCGCGTGGCTGTATGGGCCACAGTGGGCTCAAATTTAACTAATGAAGACCACACTGTTTAGTCAGTCTGCATTGCTAATAGCCACGAGGCACCTTCAAAGCAGAGCGGGCATTTGTTACGGCACCCCGAGTAGGTAAAGGGGTTAACGCCGCCAAAACTGTTCTTTTTCCCGAATATGAAGTCAGCTACCGAACACTCCTAGGCGCCGAACAGGAATCATACGAATTATCCCCCACCCAAGTACGAGACGAGGCTCTGTATTGGGTTCTTTTTCCAACAAATGTACACAAACCCCCCCTCTGTCTGTGACACAATTAACAAACACAATGGGCTAACTTAATCACTCACAGGCAGAAAACACACACCTTTCCCAAAACACAAAACCCTACATATCCCCATAAACAACATATCTCTGGATAGCTCTGATCGAGGTGAACAACCAGCAACCGCTGAACAAATAGACAAATCCGGTTTTATATAGTGATCCAAAGGCAGAGAGGTCTGCCACAGCATTAAGGGTTATTCCCATCTCAGACATTAGAGGCATATCGCTAGGATATGCCCCCCATGTCTGATAGGTGCGGGTACCACCTCTTGGACTCACACCTATACTTAGAATAGAGCCCGCAAAGTCCTGGAGGGTGCACCACACATGCGTGGCCGACCTCCATTCATTGCTATGGGAATGAGGTGCACCGCGCAAACGCGGCCACCGCTCCATTCACGGCTATGGTGCTGACGGAAATAGCCGAGCCAGAGCTGGCTGGCTATTTTCGTCGCTCTCATATAAATGAATGGAGGGCTGCCACAAATACGCAGTGCACCCTCCATCCTATGGGCTCTGTTCTGAGCATAGGTGTGGGACCTGCACTTATCAGACATTGAAGGCATATCCTAGCAACATCCCCCAATGTGTGAGATGGGAATACCCCTTTAACAATGCAGACTGACCAAACCGCCACCCGTACAGCCGTGACACAACCGCGCCGAAGTCTGCTGGCTGTGTCCAATTACAGCCAGCAAAAGCTTCATGCTCTGAGCTCTACACTGTGGGTAAGAGATGCTGACCCATTGGCCAGATGTCAAATGTCCCCCTTTTAACCCCTTTCTGTTAGTAAATCAGCTTGCATATAAAAAAAAAAAAAAGTTTTAGGGCTCATGCACGCGAACGCATGCCACCCATTCATTGCATTGCAGACAGTAAATTGCAGTCCCTAATGCACGGGCACCGCCTGTGTGTCTGGTGCAGACGGATGCAGACCAATTCAGCTTAAATGGGTCCGTGATCCGTCTGCACCACAAAAAAATAGAACAGGTCAAAGTGAATGGATTGCGGACCTGCTGTTTGAGCGCCGCAATACAGGCACTGCAGGCTTTTAAGAGGGTGGGTGTTGTGGGGCCCTCTGGGAGCCCTGGGCACCAGGCGGCCACCCAAAAAAAACCTATTATAATCTCATATATCAATATGTTTGCTTTTCAATGCTTTCGTTTTTAAACCTGGTCCAGGAAAACTATAGCTGAAATGTAGTAGGTTGCTTTGGGCATAGACTGACTTTTTGTCAGCACTAGTTTTTTAGTGTTAGGCTCATGCGCACAACCGATTCATTTCAATGGAGCTCCAAAAAAAGTGGATACCACACCTTGTGATGTCCTCATCCATGTGTCTGATATCCACCCTGCAAAAAAATAGAACATGTCCTATTCTTGTCTGTTTTGACGACAAGAATAGGCATTTTGACAATGGGGCCTGCAGAAAATACAAGATGCACATGTGGTCGGCAAAATACATACCGTTGTGTGCATGAGTAGTGTTGAGCGAACTTGTTTTTTAAGTTCTGTGTCCAAAGTTCGGGTTATTGAAGAATCCCGCTATGGATTCCAAATTCCGTTATGGTCTGTGGTAGCGGCATCCATAATGGGATTTTTCGATAAACTGAACCCGAACTTTGGATGCAGAACTTAAAACACGAGTTCGCACAACCCTATGCATGAGGCCTAATGAGAATAGTGAAATTCTCTGTTTGACCACAAGGTGGCTCTGTGATGCATAGTTATTTTCGCTCAACATACAGCACACATTAGAGCAGGGATCAGCAGCCGGCACTTCAGGTGTTCTGAAACTACAACTCCCAGAATCCTCCTTTTACTTCTATGGGCATTACAAGAACAGCCAAGAACGGGTGCAGCTGGAGGAAGAATGTTGCTGATCCCTGTGCTAGGGAATGAAAAGATTTTTACCATCATGTAAAAAAATTTTAATTTCATACTGTTTTTGAGAGGGGTAAATGGCAAGCAGCCATTCCCTTTCTATAATGTTCTTGTCACTTTCAATCCTACTATGAAAACTGAGATAAAACTGTAATCTCATTTATCAGCAGTTGTAGAATGCTGTTGGTAGTTTTCACGATCCTTCGGGCATCTTGTAATGGGTGTCATCAAACTAAGCAGAGAAACAAAACTGTAACTTTTCTTTCATTCTTTTGAGGGCTTGTTTTTTGCGCGACAAGTTGTATTTTCTAATGGCACCATTTAATATGGCATACAGTGTAGTGGGAAGCAGAAAACAAATTTCAAATGAGGTGGAATAAAAAAAAAAAATGCAATTCCGCCACAGTTTTACAGGTTTTGTTTTTACGGTGTTCACTATGCGGTAAAACTGACTTGTGCGCTTCATTTTCCAGCTCAGTACGATTACAGCGATACCACATATGTATCGTTTTTCTTGCATTTTAAAGCCTTATTCACGCGTCTGTGTCCGTGCTCAAATCCGTGAGCAGGTGGTCAGTGATGCGTCCGTGAAGCTGTCCGTGACAGATCCGTGTTGGGTCCCTGTGTCCGTTTTTTGCTGTCCATTTGCATCTGTGTTTCACTGACACTGAACAACTGAAAAATAATTTTCAAAGCATCTCTTCTTAAAGGGGTTGTCCAAGTTATATTTATTGATGACCTATCCTCAGGATAGGTCATCAATATCAGATCGGGCGGGGGTCCGACACCCGTCACCCCCGCCGATCAGCTGTTTGAAGAGAAGGCGCGCGCCGTGCCAGCGCTGCCTCCTCTTCATTGTTTACCTGCTCGCCATCGCATCTGCAGCGATGAGCAGGTGTAATTACACCCAAGCCCTGCCATTCATTTCAATTGATGGCATCCGATTCAATTGATGGCATCCGTGTTTCATGTGTGGTTTTCACGGACCCATAGACTATAATGGGCGTGAGGGATCCGGGAACACGGATCAAGATAGGACATGCATCCGTGCTAAAAACACGGACCCACGGATCGTGCTAAAACACTGATGTGTGAATACACACATTCAAATGAATGGGGACGTGTGCTGTCCAAGGAGAACACGTACAGCACACATACGTGAAACACTGACGTGTGAATAAGGCTTAATACTGAAAAAACGAAAAAAGTTTGAAAAAAAATTATTTTTCTTATCGCCATATTCTGACCCCCATAACTTTTTTTTATAATTAAGTCTACAGATATATGTGGAAGCTCATTTTTTTGTGGGACAATCTATAGTTTATTGCTAATACAGTTTTGGAGTGTATGACTTTTTGATTCACTTTTAATTCATTTTTTTAAAGAAGTAAAGTGATGACAAAACATTGAATCGTCCATTTTTATATTTTTCCGTTACGCCATTCACCATATGGGATCCTTTTTTATATTTTAATAATACGGGCATTTTCAGACACGGCGATGCACATTATATTATTTTTTTTATTACCGTATTTTTCGCCCTATAAGACACACTGGCCCATAAGACGCACCTAGATTTTTGGGAAAGAAAATAAGAAAAAAAATATTTTTAACCAAAAGGTGTGTTATTGGTGGGTTTGGAACTAATGGTGGTCTGTGCATGACACTATTACTGGAGATCTGTGGATGGCACTGTTATGAGGGATCTGGGGATGACACTGTTATGGGGAATCTGTGGATGGCACTGTTATAGGGGGATCTGTGACCGACACTGTTATGGGGGATCTGTGACCGACACTGTTATGGGGGATCTGGGGATGACACTGTTATGGGGGATCTGGGGATGACACTGTTATGGGGGATCTGTGGATGGCACTGTTATGGGGGATCTGTGGATGGCACTGTTATGGGAGATCTGGGGATGACACTGTTATGGGGAATCTGTGGATGGCACTGTTATGGGGGGATCTGTGACGACACTGTTATGGGGGATCTGGGGATGACACTGTTATGGGGGATCTGGGGATGACACTGTTATGGGGGATCTGTGGATGGCACTGTGATGGGGGATCTGTGGATGGCACTGTGATGGGGGATCTGTGGATGGCACTATTATGGGGGATCTGTGGATGGCACTGTGATGGGGGATATGTGGATGGCACTGTGATGGGGGATATGTGGATGGCACTGTGATGGGGGATCTATGGATGGCACTGTGATGGGGGATCTCTGGATGGCACTGTTATTGGGGATCTGTGGATGGCACTGTGATGGGGGATATGTGGATGGCACTGTGATGGGGGATCTGTGGATGGCACTGTGATGGGGGATCTGTGGATGGCACTATTATGGGGGATCTGTGGAAGGCACTGTGATGGGGGATATGTGGATGGCACTGTGATGGGGGATATGTGGATGGCACTGTGATGGGGGATCTCTGGATGGCACTGTTATTGGGGATCTGTGGATGGCACTGTTGTGTCATCCACAGACCCCCACCCTATAACAGTGCCATCCACAGATCCCCCCATCCTGCCACTCACAGTCCTGCACTATAAAGTTATAAAATGTCCCCTCATTCAATAAAACATGCCCCCTCACTTATTACTGTAGTTACCGGTACATAGTAAGAGCTTACGAATAATGCGGGCAGGTGGCGCAGGCACGTGACGTCAGTGAGTCACGCTGCCATCCGCCCAGCCCGCATTATTCGTAAGCTCTTTCTATGTACCGGTAACTACAGTAATAAGTGAGGGGGCATGTTTTATTGAATGAGGGGACATTTTATGAATGAGGGGACATTTTAAAACTTTATAGTGCAGGACTGTGAGCGGCGGGGCCGGAGCACAGTGTACGCACCGGCCCCGCCGCAATTGCCTGCTCCCAGCTCCTCCTCCTGGTCCCTCCCCGCTCATACATCGCAGGCTGCGATGCTGGAGCATCGCAGCCTACGATGTAAAAATGTCAGCATTCACCCCATAAGACGCAGGGACATTTTACCACCATTTTTTTGGGGGAAAAAGTGCATCTTATGGGGCGAAAAATATGGTAATTGTTTTATTTTTATTTTTTGGGGGGAAAGCGGGGTGATTTAAATATTTTTTTAGATTTGTTTCATTTTTTTTATATTTTTCAAAACTTTTTTTTTTACCCTTTTGTTAGGTCCCCAAATGGATCCCAACTTGCAATAATCAGATTGCAATTTGTATAGAATAATGGAATTTTCTCTAGTATTCTATTCAGAAATATATATATTATACTATATTACAGTTCAGTGCTGCCACCTGCAGGCCCGGACTGTAATATACAAGTAATGAGCCTGGAAGCTTCTATTTGTTGCAAAATTACAACTCCCAGCATTCCCAGAATGCCTACAGCTAGCAGCCTACAGCAGTGCATGGTGGGAATTGTAGTTTTACAACAGCTGGAGAGCCGCATATTGGCCATGCCTGCTTTAAAGATAGGACATTTTGGAGAGGGGGAATCAAGAGACCATCATAAAAATCTTATCTAGTACTAGGCATTACCGCCGATCGCAGACATTAGCTGCAGGTGTCTGCTGTTTGAAAGAGCAGGCACTGGGCAGCTATGGCGCTTGCTCCGCTCCGGAGCGGACACCATCTTTAAAGACCTTCTGTTGAATACTTCTGTTCAGTTTTTACAAAGGAAAATGAAGGAGAAGGACCTCACTTAGGGAGGAAGACTAATGAATCTTTTGATGCATGTGTCTTTACAGAGGAAGAGGTTCTAAGTCAGCTGTCTAAAATTTATACAAATAAATCGCAGGGGCCTGATGGGATACACCCAAAGCTATTAAAAGAGCTTAGAGGTGTACTAGCAAAACCATTAACAGATTTATTTAACCAATTATTGGTAACAGGAGTCGTCCCAGAAGATTGAAAATTAGCAAACGTTGTGCCAATTCACAAGAAAGGTAGTAGAGAGGAGTCGGGAACTATAGGCCTGTAAGCCTGACATCAATAGTGGGGAAATTAATGGAAACCGTATTTAAGGAGAGGATTGTGGAACATCTAAAAACCCATGGGTTGATTGATAAAAAACAGCATGGGTTTACTTCAGGGAGATCATGTCAAACTAATCTTATTGGAAAGTGGTAATAAGGCGGCTTCACCCCTGGATCGATTTCTGGAGATGGTGCTCACCTGTCGGTGCACCCAAACCGAGGGGGAAACAAGAAGTAAAATCAATAAGAATCAGGGGCACTCAATCTGGGAACCCGTTGAGCCAAATAACATTTATTAAAACAAATATAAAAACACATATAAAAAAACAAATATAAGAGTGATCCTAAATGACCAACGCTGCAAAGGACTGGCTCCTATGTAAACCACCGACACAACAATGCACCAGACAAATGTCCCGGGTAGTGAGCCCTATCTAATGTCTCTGGTGGTGGAGATAGTAGAGTCCATAAAGGATAGTAGCTGGTATATCGTCCTCCGGTCTAAGTCCGCATTGAAAGATGCCCAAATCACTAAAGATATAAAGCAATGGAACCGTAAGTGCCCATAAGTATAATAAAACAGCCTCTCACTGCATTCACCGTCTGGCGTGGGGTACTTCGGCGTCTCCTCCTGGTTCACCTGCGGTCTCTTGCCGAGTGTGCGTCCTGGGAATGGCGTGCACACACCAACGCGGCGTCCCACGTGGTGTCAGAGTGTACACGTGACGTCTCACGTGACTCTAATGCACAGGTCCTTGACCCTCTCACTTACGGGTCTCAATCCTTCCCGGCTTTACTTTGAACGTCCTTTGGGCAATCTTTCACATGCAGATGCAGCATTTTTCCATATATTGCTGTGGTGCTCCAATCTCCTATGTTATGGTTCTAATCCCATATGCGCTCCTCTATTGCCTTGCTGTATCTCTTGGATCAAACGCGTTTCGGGGTATACGCCCCTTCCTCAGTGATGTCAGCAGCAAGGATTTGGACCTTATTTAAACCCTCATGGGGTGGGGTTAATTATTAACCCATTGAGTGCAATCTCCATACAGGTCAGAAGTTCAATTTGTCACATATCAAAAAAGTGGAGGGGTGAATACTGTACCACTTAAAATATATACACTATACACATAGTACATACAGGATAACCATGCTTCCTTCATTAGAACCAGTGAATAAGGCTAAACAGCTTAAAATGTACCTCAATAATATATAATACATACAAATACAATATATAAGTATACACAATTCTCAAATTCACATTGGATAATCTTATGAGAGATCCTGGTCGGGTGTGTAGATGGGTGGACCAAGCAGGGAGGGGGGATCGGGGTGCTGATAAGCAGCCAGACGCCGATACCCCATCACTGTGAGGTCCACCCATAATACTTATAGGAAGCCAAAATTTCCAGCTCCGCATTAGGTCCTCTTGGGGCCAAGGAATTGAACTCAAAAATTCGACGAGATTCTTGTCTCGACATGGCAGCTATATGGTTGCCCCCTCTCCAGGGGCGTCTAACCTGTTCAATCGCAATGAATACTAGGGAGGCTGGATTAGAATCATGAACCTCTTTGAAGTGTTTAGATACAGTATGGAGTGGGTATCCTTTTCTAATATTGTATATATGTTCCGCCACTCTATTGCGTAGGGTTGTTGAAGTCCTCCCTATGTACTGTTTATGATAGGCACACTCCAAAAGATAGATCTCATTCTTTGAGTCGCAGGTTAAACATTCTTTGATGTCTACTTCAAATGAGTTTTGTGTAGAACTCACTTTAACCGTTTTTCTCGGAAAATTAGTATTTTTACAGTTGCCACAGCGGCCACACCTATGGAAGCCTCCAGATGACAACCAGTTCTTTCGCCCTCCACCCCTATCTAGTTTGAAAGTTGGGGCCAGTCATGTAGCCAAATTATTAGTCTTGGTATATGTAAATTGTGGTTGGGGAGGGAGAGAGGGACCCAATATCTTATCCCCCAAGAGGAGATGCCAATGCTGGGCAATAATTCTCTCCACTCTACGGTACTGGCAATGGTATGGTAAAATAATTCTCAACGGAGTCTCTTAGGTTTAAAGAAGGTATTGGGAGTATTGTGTGCAGTACTGGAGACCATATCTGCAGAACGATATTGAAACTTTGGAGAGAGTTCAGAGAAGAGCTACTAAACTAGTACATGGATTGCAGGACAAAACTTACCAGGAAAGGTTAAAGGACCTTAACATGTATAGCTTGGAAGTAAGAAGAGACAGAGGGGATATGATAGAAACTTTCAAATACATAAAGGGAATCAACATCAAAAAGAGGAGAGAATATTTAAAAGAAGAAAAACTGCTACAAGAAGACATAGTTTTAAATTAGAGGGGCAAAGGTTTAAAAGTAATATCAGGAAGAATTACTTTACTGAGAGAGTAGTGGACGCATGGAATAGCCTTCCTGCAGAAGTAGTAGCTGCAAATACAGTGAAGGAGTTTAAGCATGCATGGGATAGGCATAAGGCCATCCTTCATATAAGATAGGGCCTGGGGCTATTCATAGTATTCAGTATATTGGGCAGACTAGATGGGCCAAATGGTTCTTATCTGCCGACACATTTTATGTTTCTATAAGACCTGACATCCGCATTACAAGTAAAGTAGATGCTGGGAAGAGGTTAAATATCATACCAACAAAATAGTCATGTTTAGTCAATTCAGGAGATATTCAGTAACCTGCAGCGCTGATCTCTAGTACTGCCAGGGGCATTTCTAAGTCTTAAAAGTCCCAAGGTATGTCTCTCCACACACATAAAAACTTTTTAATAATTGGGAAAGTCTTCAGACCCTTTTTGCTTTTTTTTGTTTGCATTTTGTTATGCTAAAATAAAAAAAAATAAGTTTTCCCATCATTCTGCATTAAATACCCCATAATAACAAAGTGCAAACAGAATTTTAGAAATGGGTGAACAAAATTTTTACATGGACATAAGTATTCACACCATTTGCTATGAAACTTGAAATTTAGCTCTGGGGTCCTCCCGTTTCTCTTGACCATCTTTGAGATGTTTCTATACTTTGATTGGCGTCCACCTGTGGTAAATTCAGTTGATTTTACATGCTTTAGAAAGGCACACTCTTGTATCTATAAGGTCTCAGCTGACAATGCATATCAGAGCAAATAACAAGCCATGAGGAGGAGAGGACTGCCTGTAGAGCTCAGAGACAGGATTGTGTGGAGGCACAGATCTGGAGAATGCTGCACACAAAGATAATGGTGACTGGTGACCTACATGTGCTTGGTGAATTGTAGCACCTCATGATATCTACTTCCTGTCACGGCCATAACAGATATAAATCCAGTGACTCGCAGGTGACATCCCCACTGATTTCAGCTGTTCACTATTCAGTTCGTCTACATTTGGTCCAGACCATCATGATTTCTCCTGGAGACTGCAGTGTTTACTGTGCAGACATCTTTGATCATGGGTGTGCAGCTCCCTCTGACATAGAAGAAGACACCAGTATTAATAAATGGCACACTGTAGATGGAGCCCTATTACAGATGTTGCCCCTATAATACTCACCTTTCATTTTGTGCTCTGGGTGCCCCCACCACTCCTGGTCCACTGCAGTCTTGCTCCAGACGCTGCACTGTAATCTGACGCTGCACAGTTCATGCTATGTTCTGACATTGTAAAAAAATCTTCTATGAACTCGCAATGCCCCTCACCTTGGGGTGTCTTCTTTCCAAAATGGGGTCACATGTGGGGTATTTATACTGCCCTGGCATTTTAGGGGTCCTAAAGCGTGAGAAGAAGTCTGGAATCCAAATGTGTAAAAATGCCCTGTGAAATCCTAAGGCCTCTTTGACACGGGCGTCATGTTTGACGCCCAGATAAGAGGCGGGTGCGTTGCGGGAATATGCGCGATTTTTCAGCGCGGGTGCAAACGTTTGTAATGCGTTTTGCACGTGCGTGTGAAAAATCGCCATGTTTGGTACCCAGACCTGAAGCCGGACTTCCTCACTGAAGTCCGGTTTCGGGTAGAGTATTCTGGAGGATTTATTATTTTCCCTTATAACATGGTTATAAGGGTAAATAATAGCATTCTTAATAAAGAATGCTTAGTAAAATGAAGATGAAGGAGCTAAAAATAATAAAAGTTAACTTACCTTTGCCACTTGATCGCGTAGTTGCAATCTGTCTTCTGTCTTCAAGCTTCAGCTAACAGTTAAAGGACCTGTGATGACGTCACATCACATGGTCCAATAACATGGTCCATCACCATGGTAAGATGGACCATGTGATTGGACCATGTGATGTGACGTCATCACAGATCCTTAAGCTGTTAGTTAAAGCATGAAGAGAGATGACAGATCGTAACTACGCGATCAAGTGGCAAAGGTAAGTTAACTTTTATTATTTTTAACCCCTTCATCTTCATTTTACTAAGCATTCTTTATTAAGAATGCTATTATTTACCCTTATAACCATGTTATAAGGGAAAATAATAAAGATCTGGTCCCGTTGCTAAGCAACCATGCGGGAAAATCGCACTGCATCCGCACTTGCTTGCGGATGCTTGCGATTTTCCCGCAGCCCCATTAACTTCTATGGGGCCTGCGTTGCGTGAAAAACGCACAATATAGAGCATGCTGCGATTTTCACGCAACGCAGAAGTGAAGCGTGAAAATCACTGCTCATGTGCACAGGCCCATAGAAATGAATGGGTCCGGATTCAGTGCGGGTGCAATGCGTCCTCCTCACGCATTGCACCCGCGCGGAAAACTCGCCCGTGTGAAAGGGGCCTAAAGGTACTCATTGGAATTTGGGCCCCTTTGTGCACCTAGGCTGCAAAAAAGTGTCACACATGTGGTATCGCCGTACTCAGGAGAAGTAGGGCAATGTGTTTTGGGGTGTATTTTTACATATACCCATGCTGGGTGAGAGAAATATCTCTGTAAATGACAACTTTTTAAAAAAATTTATACAAAGTTGACAATTTACAGAGATATTGTCAGGGGGTATCTTCTTTCTAAAATGGTGTCATTTGGGGGGTATTTATACTATCCTGGAATTCTAGCACCTGAAGAAACATGACAGGTGCTCAGAAAGTCAGAGCTGCTTCAAAATGCAGAAATTCACTTTTTTGCACCATAGTTTGTAAACGATATAACTTTTACCCAAACCAATAAATATACACTTATTGGATTTTTTTTTTTTATCAAAGACATGTAGAACAATAAATTTAGAGAAAAATGTCATTTTTTTTGCAAAAATTTCGGTAATTTTTGATTAATATCAAAAAAGGTAAAAATGTCAGCAGCAATGAAATACCACCAAATGAAAGCTCTATTAGTGAGAAGAAAAGGAGGTAAAATTCTTTTGGGTGGTAAGTTGTATGACGGAGCAATAAACGGTGAAAGTAGTGTAGTGCAGATTTGTAAAAAGTGGTCTGGTCATTAAGGGTGTTTAAGCTAGGGGGGCTGAGGTGGTTAATGCAGACCCCCTGCTAATTTCAGACCCCAGACACAGACAAGAAAATAACTCAGACACCAGACCAGAGTTAAAGTGGTTCTCGGAGGAGACGAGAAGACGTGCTCCTGTGCAGCTCTGCACCAGAGATTCAATCCCTCGGCATCTACCCTGCTACAGCTGGTATTTTGCCACGGTTTTCCTGTATATCCAAACTACTGCGCCCCAGCTACGGGTCAAACTGACCGGGAAACCTGTACACCAACTGGGGACAAAGTTACCATTGAGGTCTACCGCCCTCACCCGACCGCGGCCTAAAGTAGGAGAGCACGCGCGGCGCACAGTGGAGTGTTTCACCCAGACAGTCACCCGCCTTACTCCATGTCAGTTAGGAGTCGAGCTCAGGCATGTCGCTCCATCCAGAAAGCCGCCAGGAAGACTACAATAGCAGGCCCACTGCCTGTTCAGCCGAGCGGTGTCCTCAGACCTGAGACGCTCCGGACTGCCTCCTCCGGCTACCAGTGAGATCCACGTACCGGAGGGCGCTTTAAGTGTGCCTATACCTGACGTTAAAATGAGTGAGTAGCAGGCTCTGCCTGATTACCCTGGGACTGCAGAAGTCTCTGACATCTGCCAAGTGACTCCTCATTCACTGTGTCAGTCATTATCCAGCAGACTGGGCTCCATCACTCCCCCATTTCCGGCAAAAGGGAAAGTGGACCCTGCTCCTCTTCTCCTCTTACATATCAGCAAGGAGTGAAAGACTCTCCAATTTTTCTGGATCTACCCTAGTGTAGGTCTTTAATTTACTAGCTTGCTGTTCAGTTGTGATTGACAACAATTTTTCAGGACTGTTCACTCGGTCTGCCACAGATGTAGACTCCTGCCTTTACGTATAATACTGGACAAACCTTATTCTCTCCCTGACATGGGTAAAATAGGCAAACCAGAGGTTCCAGCTACTCCTAAACAGAAGAAGTCCCAACAAGACATGGAGTAGTTCCTAATTTGCAATTTGCGGAAAGGAACGCGGCCCATTATAGAGATGCCTATTCTTGTCCGCATAACGGACAAGAATAGGACATGCTCTATTTTTTTTGCAGGGGCACGGAACGAAGCAACGGATGCGGACAGCACACGGAGTGCTGTCCGCATCTTTTGTGGCCCCATTGAAGTGAATGGGTCCGTGGCCGAGCCGCGAAATATGCGGCTCGGGCGCGGACCCGAACAACGGCCGTGTGCATGAGGCCTTAGGATAAGCAGCTAACCACCTCCCACAAAGCCTTACAGAAAATAATTGGAATGGCTCTCCAGCCAGTTCTAGCTGAACTTTCAGTTATCAAACAAGTTGTTAGGGAAATTGGTGGGAGGGTGGAGCGTCTAGAAGAAAACCAAGCCTCCTTAATATCCTTCGGGGAAGCTACCTCAGCCGCACTACATACATGCCAAGCAAGAATCAACAGCCTCCTTGCTTATGTGGAAGACCAAGATAATAGAGGTAGAAGAAACAATCTGCGGATCAAGGGGGTTCCTGAAACTCAAGTGGACTCTAGTATTCTGGATACTACCTATTCCATTCTGAAGCCCCTTCTAGCTCCGGAGATGGCCCGAGATCTGATACTGGAAAGAGCCCACAGAGCATTAAGACCTAGACCTAAAGAGGGGAATCCTCCCAGGGACATTATCTGCAAGATACTTCTCTCACAGCACAGGGATGCAATTCTGAAATCAGCAAGGGAGGCGAAAGAGATTGTATATGACGGCGCCAAAATATCCTTTTTTCAAGATATATCTGCAGTCACATTGAGCAAAAGGCGACAATTGAAACCTGTCACTGACGCCCTGCGGGCTAAGGAAATTAAGTATAGATGGCTGTTCCCCTTCGGTATCTCTTTTGCCTTAGATGGGTCAACCAAATTTATCCGAAGACCAGAGGACTTGCTACCTCTATGCGAAGCTATTGCCTTAGCATCTTCTGAGATTCCATCTTGGCTCCAAATCACAGACATAACAGATCTTCCAAAGCTTCCAAAATCTACTCCTTGGAGACGTCCCAAAGGCCACTAATCACGGAGTGGCCGCCCTAGGGATGATGACTGAATGGTTATTGTGCGCGCCTATTTTCGCACCCGTTC
Organism: Bufotes viridis; assembly: GCA_033119425.1. Lineage (NCBI taxonomy): Eukaryota > Metazoa > Chordata > Amphibia > Anura > Bufonidae > Bufotes > Bufotes viridis. The sequence continues at coordinate 408,475,627 of CM065591.1, read as the reverse complement.
TTTCAGAATGGACGAATAACTAGATGATTCCCCTCAAAACAGCTTTTGGGGGGGGCAATCATATAGCCTGAGTCAGCCCTTTAGAAGTAACTCAGGCCCCCTGGTTTTCAGCTGGATACACTTTACCTGGCTGGGGGCATGACTCAGGGGGGAGTCGGAGAGTTCCCCTCCTTTTCCCTTGTTTCCAGTTCCAGTATAAAATAGCTATGTATAATGCTGTCCACAATTGCGAGGCAGGAGATCTCATTCTATTCTGCCCTAGTGTTCTAGCTACACAAGTGAAACTGCAACATCGTTTCTATTGACTATATTGTTTTTACTAAACTGTATTCTTATTCTTATGGTTAGTATTCAGTTTGTGACGTGGAATGCGCGGGGATTGAACTCGCCACAGAAAAGATCCCGGGTCTCCCAGTACCTGCGATTGATCAAGGCAGAAGTGGCGATTCTGCAAGAAACCCACTTCGAGCTAGGTAAGATCCCGACTCTACCACAAAAGTACTTTTCTCAGTGGTTCCACTTTTGTAACAGAGAATCACGATCTAGGGGAGTGACCATTACGATCAGGAAAAATGTACCATTTACACTTCAATGTAGTTTGACAGATCCAGAGAGGAGGTATCTTTTTCTAAAGGGCAAGATTGCAAACACCCCAGTCACTATTGCAGGCCTGTATGCCCCAAACTCAGATCAGGTTCTATGGCTGTTGCATGCTTTGGAAAAGCTCAAATCTTTTAGGGAGGGTATGTGCATTGTAGGAGGTGACCTCAACTTGGTACTAGAGCCTACATTAGACTCCACCTCAAAAAGGTTGAACATATCTCAATGAAAACTATCGAACCTACGAAGATCCATAGCATCCATGCACCTGCAGACACTTGGCGGATTACACACCCACATGACAGAGATTTCACCTTTTACTCAGAGGCTCACAAGTCTTACCAAAGGCTAGACTACCTATTTGTTCCCTCGTCATATCCTCAAAATGTGGTTAGCTCCTCTATAGGTAACATAGGTATTTCTGATCATGCCCCGGTATGTACCTCTCTACATGTTAGTTCTCTTCCTAAGAGGTCTTTCACCTGGAGGCTGAATGAAGCCCTCCTGAAACCAACCCCATATAGAGATAGAATACAAAAAACGATTTCAAACTCAGATGTCCCCTTCAGTAGTATGGGAAGCCCATAAGTCAGTTGTGCGAGGAGACACGATTGCTCTCGGGTCGTATGTAAAGAAACAGAGACGGAAAGAAATAGACAACACCTTACAGTCCATTACTAAGCTAGAACAGAGACATAAATACTCTTTAGCACTGAGAGATGTAGCTGAACTTATGCTTAAAAGAGACCAACTGAATCAATTGCTGAATCACAAGGCCTCTAAGGCATATTTCCATGCTCGACATAGAATGTATTTACACGGTAACAAAGGGTCTAAACTGCTAGCACTGATGGCCAAACGCAGGACAGATCAACAGTTTACTAAAGAAATTTGCACATCTTCTGGGGCTATCACTTCTGAAAATAAGGATATAGCGGTCCAATTTGAAAAGTTTTATACCTCCCTGTACAAACTAAGAGCCGATGACACACCTCAGGTCCAAGCTACCAGAGAAGACAATATTCTGAAATTTCTCAGTTCACTTCGTCTGCCCTTAATATCAGCCTCACAAAGCCAACAACTATCGACCCCTTTTACTCCACAAGAACTACAAATAGCAATGAAGGATGCTCCTACTGGAAAAAGTCCTGGCCCGGATGGGTTTCCCATAAACTACTATAAAACGTTTTCCGAAGCGCTCTCCCCCCACCTATTGAAGGCCTTTAATTCAGCAGCCAAAGACGGTACCCTTCCTAAGCAATCGTTGGAAGCCCACATTACAGTATTGCCCAAGGAGGAAAAAGATAGCACACTGTGTAGCAGCTACAGACCCATATCTCTACTTAATGTGGACATCAAGCTATATGCTAAGATGATTGCCAACAGGCTACAGCGTTTCCTTCCCTCCTTGGTTAATCAAAAACAAGTTGGCTTTATCAAAGGTAGAAAGGGAAAAGACAACACCCTCAGACTTCTCCAATTAATACAGTATGCAAAAGCTAAAAGAGTTCCCCTGGCGCTTTTATCCACAGATGCGGAAAAAGCGTTTGACAGGATAGATTGGGACTACATGAAGAAAGTCTTAGAAAAATTTAATATCCCGACTCGCTTTATAAATACTATAATGGCACTATATACCAGCCCAACTGCTTCAATTAAAATAAATGGAACCTTATCTAGTAGCTTTGGGATCACTAATGGAACAAGACAGGGCTGCCTGCTCTTGCCGCACCTATTTGTTTTAAAGAGGACCTTTCACCAAAAAAAAATGTGTAATAGTTATATTACCTTTTAGGGGACCTGCCCCTGAAGTCTTCACCAAATTTATTTTTTTTTCAAATGACCCCCCGTTCGGCCGCCTTTGTCCCCGATATGTTCTGCGCCTCATATGCAAATGAGGCGCAGAAAGTTATAGTAGGCGTCTCCTCGGATGTTCTGGTGGGCGTGCCTGGGCGTTTCTCCTCTCCCCCTGGCTGCGAGCGCATCCAATAGCAGCGCTCGGCTCTTAGCCAGGGAGAAGGAGCTTGCCGAGTCCCGGAACCCGCGCCATCTTGGTACGCTCGCTACGATTCTCTTCTGCGCTGGGGAATCCAAGATGGCGCGGGTTCCGGGACTCAGCAAGCTCAAGTTCTCGCGGTTCTCGCGAGAACTTGAGCTCCTACTCCCTGGCTAAGAGCCGAGCGCTGCTATTGGATGCGCTCGCAGCCAGGGGGAGAGGAGAAACGCCCAGGCACGCCCACCAGAACATCCGAGGAGACGCCTACTATAACTTTCTGTGCCTCCTTTGCATATGAGGCGCAGAACATATCGGGGACAAAGGTGGCCGAACGGGGGGTCATTTTAAAAAAAAATATATGGTGAAGACTTCAGGGGCAGGTCCCCTAAAAGGTAATATAACTATTACACATTTTTTTTTTTTGGTGAAAGGTCCTCTTTAACCATGGAAACTCTAATTCATGGCAGCATATGTGGACAATCTCCTAGTAATAACCTCCAACCCAGATACTTCCTTCCCAGCCCTGTCGCAGATATTTGAGGACTTTCATCTAATATCTAATTTTAAAATAAACCCAACTAAATCTACTGCGATTAATATTTCTTGTCCACAGAGGGTGGTTGGCAAGGCTAAATCGACAACCAACCTGACTTGGGACAATAATCACATAAAATACCTAGGCTTGTTTATATCTCCTAACCCTGATCAATGGTACACATTGAACTATACCCCTTTACTCCGCCAGATTGGGACTATAATAAATACATGGAGCATCCCATACATATCGTGGATGGGGAGAACAGCTCTTCTAAAAATTATGATAATGCCAAAAGTGTTATACTTATTCCAAACTCTTCCAATTTTTCTACCTAGACCCTTCTTTACACAACTTAAAGGCATCTTCCTAAAATAAACTTGGGCAGGTGGGATGTGTAGAGTGGCTCACTCCACCTTGATAAGACCTAAACATATGGGAGGCTTGGGGTTCCCCGACATGACGAGTCTATACAAAGCAGTACAATTGTCTAGAATATTAGACTGGTATCGGTACCCTGACACAAAGCTCTATTTCCCAGTAGAGGAGGAAGTAGCGGGATTTTCGCTAACACAAGCACTAACTGGAGTGGGCATGGGACTACGTCTTCCCAGTAACATCCCTATGCTGACAAAGGCCCCGTTGTTTGCATGGGCTTCCACCCATCACACTCATAAATTATGGTCCCACCCATCTCCCCTTCTGACAGTAGGGGACCTGCTAGGGTTAAAAGACCCTTTCACTCCACATTGGCTAGACAAAACAAAGAGCTTTGAAACCTTATCGACTAGGTGATGATCTCCAGGAGGGTGCCTTTCCAGATATGTCCGCACTAAATGGTAAAATATCAGACATAAAGATTGATTACTTAACGTACTCTAATCTTTTAAGAAACTTTAAATGTATCCAAGTAGCGGATACCTGGAATAGGGATGTTCATTGGTTTGAGAAGCTAGCACTGCAGAGGTCCCCGCCTCCTAAACTGATCTTTATTTAATATAAAACACTTGTCTGCCCGGAGCATGGCTCCATTCCCTCGTACTTAGCAGCATGGGAGAAAAAGTTAAATATCACCATACCCGCAAAAGACGCAATAGTGATATATAAAAATGCACATGGCCCCTCTAGGTGTGTCACGATGCAGGAGACCTCTTACAAACTCGTTAGCAGATGGTACAAGACGCCAATGGCGCTTCATGCTATGAACCCACTGATACCCCCATCTTGCTGGAGATGCAACCATGACCCAGGTTCATATGTTCATTTATGGTGGTCGTGTCCCCTAATTTCTCCCTTCTGGGCAGAGGCGGAAAAGATTCTACAGAAAGTTTGCCCAGGCTCCCCTAGGTTAACTCTTCCTTCGATATTTTTGAATCTCATCCCTGAATCTCAGACCAAATTTAACATTACGCTGTGGAAACATATGGTACTCGCAGCGAAAAGCATGATTCCTCTTTTTTGGAAACAAGCGGTTACTCCACCTATATCTCACTGGCTGAACAAGCTTAACCTGGGTTTCAGGCTAGAGGAGATGTGTGTTTTTACTCATAAGGCTGCATTAAAATTCATGAGATATGGAAGCCCTGGATGAGCTATGGAAATGATCCAGAGTCACGCTGTCTTATGTTGACATAACTTGGGGACCCTACATCTCCCCTACCCTGGGGGGTTCTACCCGCGCATTCCACTTGCCTAATGTCACATTATTGGATTCTTCTTGTGATCCTCATACAAGCGTTCTATACGCTGCACCTGTATATTGTTTGCAGTTACTGCACAATGCTCTGTCACTAAAAAGGAGCTAGTAGTTAATGGATATAATATCTGCATAATTTCCATTTCCTGGTATAGCTAATGTGTTATTCTCGTCCTTGGCTTTTGCCAGGATACATGAACACTATTCCCTGATAAATGTTCTTATAGCCTTCTCGGTTAGTGGGGGCTATATTGCTAGATAGTGTATAAAACACCTCTTCATATGTACTGCTATACCACATATTGCCTTTCCCCTGGAAGAAAACACAAACTTAATACTTATTGGGGAAAATTTGGCCTGATACGTGTATATATGTCGCAGGGAAATTATGAAAATGGAGATTTGATCAAATCCCTAAGAGAGATGATCGATTCATGGAAGATGATGTTCCCTAAAGAAAGTAAGTGATTTGATCAAATCCCTTAACTGTTTTAGTGAAAAGTTTCATATTTTTGATAATATAATAATAATATGAAATAATATTGTAAGAAATAGGTACTTAAGCTAATATTTTTTAAAACTAAAAGGATATTTTTAGTGAAATTGTAAACATTTTTAGTGAATGTAATTAATAAATGTTCATTCATTTTTATTAAAACACGTTGTTGATTTGTGGCATCTCGAGTTACAAAGTACGTTACTTTTTTTACAGGCACATCTTTTTGTTATACATTGTATTTTGGATTGTTCACAAGAACACTTCTTAAATCCTTGACCTCCAAATAAGGATAATTTACCAGAAGTATTTGAAACTATAGACCCCATGGATTCCTTTTAAGGGTTCCCAGGCGTTTCGTAATTGGCTGGCTCGGGCTAATAATATTCCTGATGTGTAGGACAGGTTAGATGGAACTTCTTATATAAGGATACCTTCCCCTGTGTGTCTCCCTTTCCCTGGTGTATGTCTATGTTGTCGACGTCAATGTCTTTGTATGTATGTGCTTGGCCAATTCTTTTTTGAGTCACATGTCATCGCTTCATGTTGTACCTTTGAACCACGTATAGTGACGCAAATGCTATAATAATTTGATTTGCTTGTCATTATCGTAACAATGGTCATGTTGTTTTTTTCTATGTGCTTTATCCTACAATAAAAATGATCGAACAGCAACAAATAAGGATCATTTTCCTGCAATCTCACGCAGACTAAGGTTAGCTCGGGAAACTGTTTCAGTAAATGTTGTAGTAGCTATTTCCCTTAGGGATTTCATCCTATAAAAGCTAGTCACACAAAGGATACATACAGCAGTGTTTTTCAACCTTTTTTGTGCCAAGGCACACTTTTTTTGTGAAAAAAATCACGAGGCACACCACCATTAGAAAATGTTAAAAAAATTAAACTCTGTAGCCTATAAGCCCTATATTGACTATATACAGTAATTCTCGTCAAAGTGTCTTAAAAAGGAATGAAATAAACACAAAGAAATTATTTTATAATTGTTCATATTTCTGTTTACTTACTCAGTGCGAAACCTGGGCTGACCTGGGACCTCAGATCAGCCCAAAGACCCCCATCAGACCCCCCACATCAATAATCAGGCCAAAGACCCCCCCAGTCATCCCCGATGCCCATCAGACCTCAGATCAGCCCAACAACCTCCCATCAGATCTCCCACATCAATCATCAGCCCAAAGACCACCCCCCCAGGCTGGTCAGTGCAGGGCCCTCACTCCAGTCAGTGCTGAAAAGGCTTTTCCTGCCACATTCCCCCCTCCCTCCCTTGGGCTGGTCAGCGCAGGGGCAGGGCCCTCACTCCAGTCAGTGCTGAGAGAGGGCTTTTCCCGCCAGCTTATCCCCCCAACCAACCGGGCTGGTCAACTCCAGACAGTGCAGGTGGGGCTGCCCTGAGCTGAGGGCTTTTCTTGCCCAGCGCTCGCTCATCTCTCAACCAACATCCCCCCCATCACATTTGCCTGTAAAATTACCTGCTGCTGCTGATACAGTGCAGCAGGTGCATCCTGAACTAAGGGCTTTTTTCCCGCCAGCTCATCTATCATTGTCAAGTTCCCAGCGCCCCCTCCCCTCTCCTTTCCTCTCCTCTCCTCATATCTCAGGACCGGGTAGTGCTGTGCTTGGCTTGAAGTTAAATTGGCGTGCCTGTGAATGAACTTACTTACCTGCTCCTATGGCTCCTGTCCTGGCTCTGGATGATGAGTCCCGTCCTCCGTCCTCCTTCCCTCTCAGTCTCTTCTCCGGCTCTGCTCCACCTCCGAGTGCTGCTGTGCAAGTCGCGCGGGGCGCATGTTCCCAAATCCCGCGAGACCTGCCGCGACCTCGAGAATAGTGTTGAGCTCGAATTATTCGCGAATATTCGTGGCAAAACAAATCGCATGAATATTCGCGAATAATTCGAGCTCACAGACACGGCACACCGGACAATATCTCAGGGCACACTAGTGTACCGCGGCACAGTGGTTGAAAAACACTGACATACAGCACACACAACACTAATACAAGGGTCACATGCAGCACACACATCACTGATACATTAGTCATATACTGCATACACACACCTCTGTTTATGATATGATAGGTTATATAATCACTGTTGTACTGGGGTGCTTGGGGCCCCTCTGTAAAATTTGTTCTGGGGGCCTACTGTAAAACTACATGCAAATATGACCTGCTCACACAGAGGCAGCGGCAAGGTGCTATAAGATGATTATGGGGACCCTGCAGCGACTTTTAGGCTTATTGCACACGAACGTATGGTTTTGCGGTCCGCAAAAAATGGATCAGCAAAAAAAAAAATAATGGATGACATCCGTGTGCATTCTGTTTTTTACGGAACATCTGGCCCCTAACAGAACACTACTATCCTTGTCCGTGATGGGGACAAGAATAGGACAAGTTCTATCTTTTAACGGAATGGAAAAATGGAAAATACGGAAATGGAATGCACACTGAAACACTTTAGTTTTTTTGCAGACCCATTGAAACGAATGGGTCCGTATACGGACCGTGTACGGAACATAAAAAAACGTCCCGTACACTCACAAAAAAAAACCTTTGTGTGCAAGAGGCCTTACAGGGTAAGTCCCTGGGAAAATTGAATACTAGCTGGCTTGCCTCCGTGCAAAGAAATTATTTCAGCTGCCAGAGGCATCTGTAATAACAAACGAGGTGCTTTGTTAAAGTGTAACTGTCATATTTTCTTTTATTGGCTACTTTATTAGAGCTTGGCATGTCTACCTGAGTTAGGCTACATTCACACTACCGTATGTGTTTTGCGGTCCGCAAATTGCAGATCCACAGAAAAAACAGATGTGATAGCAAGGACCCTGGGTGTAGGCTGGCACCTTTTCCTATAGTGTGCAGGCGCGACCATCACAGGTGGATTGCAGGGTGGTCGTGACCATGGACGCGAGCGGTGCGTAGTGTGATTGGGGGGTGAATGGGGCCGGCGGGGGAGGCAGTGTGGATAGTCGCTGTACATTGGTGAATTGAAGAAAGAAAATAGATGGAGCGCCAGATGGGAAATAAAATTAGGTTGGTGCAGAGACAAGGCTCCTCAGGTGGTGAGGTTTCTAGGTTTTCACCAAAAAATACACTTGAGGTGATATATAAGTGATCAATAAATATCACCTATACTAGATCTAATGATTGGGTGCCAAGTAACATCCCTATTGCAAAAAACGTGTCCCACCCTAGGAACCCTTTACAGCCGAAGGTAGGGGGACCAACCAGAGGCCCATTCTTAAATAAAGAAACACCCCCTTGCACCTCCATCCAGAGAGGGGGGAAAGATATTGAGAATCTCAGCATACCCATGCACCAGGGACAATCGGTAGATATTTTAACCACTCCCTTACCAGAACTCAGCAAAATGGAAACCCCATGCAATGTTCCATCCCTAGACTCACCTCTAGACAAACAGGTCCCAGACTTGAAATCCATCCAAATCCCACCAGAGGCTAATATCAATCCAATAGAAACAAAAATTCTAGAACCTAATAGTGGAGAAAAAACACCCTCAGAAGGGGAAATCGAATTAGGTAACATATCAGTTTATAGTGACACCTCACCTAGTCCGGACTGCTTCCTGGCCCTTCCAGAACTTATAGCAGATCAGAACACGCTGGACCGTATTTCCCCCTCTTTTAAACACTGTACTATCTCTAGACCTACTGTAACTAGTATTGAAGTATTGTCACCATTCCTCATTCAATCACCAATCACAGAAACTACTCCTTTTCAGAAATTACGCTCACAGCGCATCCAAAAAATAACCCAATTTTTCAGTCCAGTCCCTCAGCGGAAAAACAAAAACAAAAGAAGATCGTCAGACGAAGGGGCTGTAGAGCTGGGAAAAGAGGAAGGTCCTGAAAGCAAAAAACTACGACCAGAGGTGAAGAAACAATCAGAGAATCAAGTGACGATCTAAGATCCAAAGGGATCTTTAATCTATCAAAACATGTATTGAGTTCTGTCGAAATAGAAGTCCTCTCAAAGGGACTATCTTTTTGCCCCTCCAAAGGACCTGATATGTTTGAGCTTTTTGTGGACTTAAACCAGTTCGTACGAAAACTGACTTTAAAAAGACACTTCTCTTTGAAAAACTCATTTAAAGTTCCATTGACCAAAATTCCCATAGATAAAGACCAACCGACACACGATGAGGTTGAAACTCTATTGGGAGACCTATTTAAGGACCCCTTTCCTTCTCAATTCAAACCACGATCCACCTTTTATCCTATTGAACACAGGGGTCCACATCTTGAGACGTTTTATAATATGGTGCTATCTGAATTTAAAACCCTGGTAAGCAGTAGAAAGGAACCTCTAGGAACATCCCGCAATTTAACCAAATCACAAGAACTGGCAATTTCCTCCCTCAAGTCCAATAAGGAAATAGTCATTAAGAATGCCGACAAAGGGGGGGGGATAGTCCTAATCGATTCACCAGCCTATCACAAAGAGGCCATGAGGATATTATCCGACCAGGCCTATTATGAACAACTTGTAGAGGACCCTACTGATAAATTTAAGAAAACCTTGGGTACTCTACTAGACAGGGGCTTCACTGAAAAAATCCTAACCAAAAAGGAACTACAATTTCTTAAAATAGCATTCCCATCCATCCCGTACTTTTATTACCTCCCTAAGATCCATAAGAGTTTAACAAATCCTCCTGGGCGCCCAATAATCTCAGGTATAGACTCCATGACATCCAATTTATCAGCCTATATCGACCATATACTACAAAGGTATGTCAAACATCTACCCTCATATTTACGCGATTCCAGCCACCTTATCACCATTTTACAGGATTTCACTTGGAAATCAGGCTACACATGGGTAACTTTGGATGTGTCAGCGCTCTACAGTAATATACCACACCACTTAGGCCTAAGAGCAGTCAACACCTTCCTGGAGGAAGATCCTTTCCTCCCCTCCAATCAAAGAACATTCCTGGTTGACGCTATGGAATTCATACTTACACACAACTATTTTAAATAAGAAGAGGAGTTCTACCTCCAGAAATGCGGCACAGCGATGGGGACGAAATTTGCCCCATTGTATGCAAATTTATTCATGGGGGCTTTTGAGAAACAAGGCTTATTAAACCATACTGACATCTGCCTTTACAAACGCTTTATAGATTATATAATTTTGGTATGGAAAGGCGATCCCACCACCATATTGGCCTTTCTAGACAACTTAAACCAAAATGAGTGGAACCTCAAATTCACTGCCCATTTCAACCCACACACGGTGGTCTTTTTGGACCTGAATCTGGAAAGCAGTGGAGAATATATCAAAACAAGCACCCACTTCAAAGAAGTGGATGCAAACAGCTATTTAGACTTCAAGAGCTGTCATTTCCATAAATGGAAAAAAAACATTCCATATGGACAGATGAGGCGTGTAAGGAGGAATTGTTCTGACAGCAACAGCCTGTCCGAACAATTGGACATTCTACAGAAAAGATTTTAGGCTAAAGGCTACCCTGAGAAATTAATTCACGACTCCCGCTCTCGAGCCATAAGGACTAGCCAAGAAGATTGCCTCGCACCAGGTAAAACTAAAATTAAAATCAAAGAGCCAGAGAAACCACATGAATTCCAATTTAACTTCCTCACCCGTTACAATACTAAACATAGCTCCATCCAACAAATAATACAGAAACATTGGCCAATATTGAACCAGGACCCAATAATTGGAAAACTTCTTCCGAAAAAAACAGGTATAACATACAGACGTGCGCATACTCTGAAAAATATTCTGGCACCCTCCTGTCCAAAATTAAATATCCCAAAACCCAACTTCAAGAAAAGCATTGGTGAGACCCTTCCCGCAGGTTCCTTTCACTGTGGGTCCAGACGGTGCCTGTGCTGCCTTAGTATAACGGACCAGACCACATTAGTGACCGTCTCCAATACACAAGAGACCATCCCTCTGAGACATCATATGACGTGTAGCTCAAGAAATGTATATATTTTGGAATGTTCCTGCCATCTACAATACGTGGGTAGAACCACCCAGACATTGCGCGAAAGACTTAATACACATCGTGCGAACATCCAAAAGCAATTTTTGAAACATGGAGTCTCCAGACATTTCTCCGAGGCACATGCTGGGGATTTCTCTTGCTTGAAAATCACCCCTATCGATTGGGTCCCAAAATCTTATTCCCAGCTATGCCGACGAGAAATGTACTGGATTTATAGATTCAATACCCTTGCCCCAGCAGGCTTGAATGAAGCCCTCGAATACGGCCATTATTGATGGAGCCTCCAGTACACTAAATAACCCCCTTTTTTTTTTTTTTTTTTTTTAGTATATAGGTTTTTATCCATATAAAATTCATTTATTCTTCTACTATATATTTATAGTTTTATACGACCAATATCGGTGGAGCCCCCAGTAACCCTAAACCCCCCCCTCCCTTCCCTCTCTGTTCATGTTATTATTATATTATTCTCATCATAGTATATAGGTTTGTTTATTTTTATTAAATTCATTTATCCCTATACATATATTTTTATTCACATATAATATTCTTTGTATATACCCTTCTATCGATATATCGATCATCCACAAACCCATCGAATTTTAGTGGTTAAATACAATCTACACCCGTAATATACATGTGGATATAATATAAAATCTTCCTGAATGTATGTATATGTGGGGGTGTGTGTATATAGATATAGAGATATATAGGTCTTTAAGTATATTTATATCCAGTTCATTTTTATTCAAAAGTTGTAAACACCTACCTGTAGGGATACCTCTTTTACCATGAATTTTATATCAATTTTATAGGAAACATAGTTAATATACACAATGAATATCAATTAATTATATACATACAATTTATACTTTTTTATCTTTATTATTATTATTATTATTATTTCAATGCCCCCATATATAGGGATGAATTTGCCTGTCCAGAAGAGACTAATCAGTCTATATAACTTTGGAGATCTGGCTACGATCAATTAATCATTTTTTATTATTGAGAACAGGGTCCAACTTCGAGTGCGCATGTACCCTCTTGCGCTTCACGTTGGAACGCAAGAGACCAGAGGACACCGCCATGTGGTTATAAGCCCACAGCGATCTTGAATGCGCTCCACACTGGAACGCAAGCCCGCTCACGTGACCGGAAGTATCGTTCACCTCCTGGAGGTGAACGATTTCTAATGCGTTCCACAGTGGAACGCAGATCCGCACACATGATCGGAAGCCCCATCGATCTCTAGGGCTACTAAGGATCGGCACCAAGGGAACAAGGGAAAAGACCACTCCCCGATATTTGAAAGTATTTTATATTACATTATATTATATACTTGAAACTGTGAAATATTTATCTTGTATTGACCTGAACAGTATTCACTTCCGGTCCGGAAGTCACATGACCGGAAGTGAATGGATACCACGTGCAAACCAATGAGTTACCAATTGTATATTTAAGTTGTGCATGCACACCACTGTTTTTATATGCTCCTGAGGAAGGGGTTTTATGTATACCCCGAAACGCTTCGAGCTTGAATAAAAGGAACACTTTACAATCCAGAAGGTCTCCCGGGTCATCCTTTTGAGGAACTTCGTGGATTGAATCCAACTGAAGGCTATCTCGGCGAGGGGGTAGTGGGCTCCAAGTGTCTTGAGCTTATCTTGACCCACCCCCCTGGTGAAGTGAGTAATATTTATTGATCACTTATATATCACCTCAAGTGTATTTTTTGGTAAAAACCTAGAAACCTCACCACCTGAGGAGCCTTGTCTCTGCACCAACCTAATTTTATTTCCCATCTGGCGCTCCATCTATTTTCTTTCTTCAATTCATTTGTCTCCACGGCCTGGTAACACGCCGTCCCTTGTGAGCCGCCTTAACACCTTCCATTCCATCAGTCGTCCTGTGTGGGTATCCCCTGGCGCCCGTCTTTCTCCCTTATCCCTTTCCCATCCTCCCCTATCCATATTCCCTTCCCTAACCCATTTTCTCCTGCTCCTTTTTTTCTGACCAGCTGTACATTGGTGGGTGTCTTGTGTTGACTTTCTCTACATGATAGGTGCCGTTTGCTGAAGTGGGACAACCCCTTTGGATGTGTCTAAGGCCCCTTTCACACGGGCGTGATTTCCGCGCGGGTGCAATGCGTGAGGTGAACGCATTGCACCCGCACTGAATCCGGACCCATTCATTTCTATGGGGCCGTGCACACGAGCGGTGATTTTCCCGCATCACTTTTGCGTTGCGTGAAAATCGCAGCATGCTCTATATTGTGCGATTTTCATGCAACGCAGGCCCCATAGAAGTGAATGGGGCTGCGGGAAAATCGCAAGCATCCGCAAGCAAGTGTGAATGCGGTGCGATTTTCCCGCATGGTTGCTAGGAGCCGATCGGGATGGGGGCCCGATCTTTATTATTTTCCCTTATAACATGGTTATAAGGGAAAATAATAGCATTCTAATTACAGAATGTTATGTAAAAAGGGGGAGAAGGTTAAAAATAAAAAAAACTTTAACTCACCTCCTCCTCTTGATCGCATCGGTACCGGGATCATTCTTCTTTCTTCATTCTGCTGGGTAAAGGACCTTCCGTGACGTCACTGGGTCACATGGTCCAATCAAAAGCTTCCATGATTGGACCATGTGACCCAGTGACGTCAACGAAGGTCCTTCAACCAACAGATATGAAGATAGAAGATGTTCCTTGCACCTATGCGATCAATGGCAGGAGGTGAGTTCAATTTTTTTTTTATTTTTAACCCTCTATTGCCCTGCTAATATAGCATTCTGTATTTATAACCATGTTATAAAATAAAATAATAAAATATACAAAATACTCAACCCGAATCCGGACTTCAGTGATGAAGTCCGGCTTCGGGTCTGGGTACCAAACATGCCGATTTTTCACACGCGCGTGCAAAACGTATTAAAACGCTTTGCACTCGCGCAGAAAAATCACGCATTTGCCCGCAACGCACCCGCCTCTGATCCAGATGTCAAACGTGACGCCCGTGTGAAAGAAGCCTAAAAGGTACTTGCGAAGACACGAGAACATATGAGCATTGTGACAAAGTATGACAAACCTTATTCGGGGTGGTGAAAATAAAGCCATTCTCATCTTATACATGTCCCAACCCCATGTGATGTCACTACAATAAACTATATGTGGCATTTACGTAGATTGTTATCTGTATTTATCGCATTGTGCATTCTAACCCTAGAGCTAAATGACCTCCTCCATTGAAAAGGTCATCATAATATTATTAAGGCTGTATTACACTGACTGATATAATGAGCGTTCGCATGATCATCATTCGTGCGATCATCTTGCAGTGTAATACAGCCACAGATTGCCCATCGGACAATTCTGATTTTTAAGCATGATCGTGGCGGCAGATCTGCTGTCGGCAAACCACTGGAGACGAGCGATGGCATAGAGATCGCTCCTCCCCATGCTGTGGAGGAAATGGCTGCATGTAATAGCAGCATTTTCCTCCGGTAGCTAGCAAGTGACTGGTGGGAGGGAACGCTTCCTTCCCGACAATCGCTTGCCGATCTGCCTGTCTAATACAGGCTTTACAGTTTCAGCAAATAAAGGTTAATAAATATATAGTGAAAAAAAAAAAACGGATGACATTCCGTATGGCATCCGTTTTTTTTGCGGATCCATTGTAACAATACCTATCCTTGTCCGCAAAACGGACAAGAATGGGACATATTCTATCTTTTTTGCATGGCCATGGAACAGGCATACGGATGCGGATAGCACACGGTGTGCTGTCCGCATTGTTTGCGGACCTATTGAAATGAATGGGTCCGCATCGTATCCTAAATAAAAAACGGACACGGAAACAAAATACATTCGTATGAATGTAGTGATTGCCAAAAGATCTGTAATTACCTTATAATAACAGCTTTCATTAATGTCCCCTGTCCCCTTGCATTGGCCCCTTAAGGTTTTTTTGTATTTGCGTTTTCATTTTGCACTCCCTGCCTTCCTAGAGCCATAACTTTTTTATTTTTCCGTTCACATAGCCATATGAAAGCTTGTTTATTGCGGGACAAGTTGTACTTTCCAATACCACCATTTAATATTGATTAGTGGGAAGCAGGAAAAAAATTCCATATGGGATGAAATTGGAAAAAAAAGCTATTCCACCAGTTTTACGGGTTTTAATTTACGACGTCTGATGTGCGATAAAGCTGACCAGTTACTTTCATTTTACAGGTCAATACGAATCCAGCTATACCTTATATGTATCGTTTTTCTCGTGTTTTGATACTGATAAAATAATAGAAAACTTGGAAAAAAAATCTGATTTATTTTTTCGTTGCCATATTCTGACTCCAATAACTTTTTTGTAATTATGTGAACGGAGCTGTGTGAGGGCTCATTTTTTATGGGGCGATCTTTATTTTTTTATTGGTACTATTCTGGGGTGCGTAGGCTTTTTGATCACTTTTTATAAAAAAAAATTAGTTGGAAATAAAGCGGCCAAAAACTGTACTATTCTTGGTACTATTCTGGGGTGCATACGGCTTTTTGATCACTTTTTATTAATTTTTTTTTGTTGGAAATAAAGCGCCCAAAAACGGTGAATTGGCCATTTTGATGTTTTTTCCCATTTTGCCATTTACCATATGGGGAATATATTTTTAGTTTTTTATAGTATGGGCTTTTTTGCACGTGGCAATACCCATGATGTGTATTTTAGAAGGTGATTAAAAGTTTTTTTATTCTAGCATTTGAGTCTATGATGATTTTACTAGTTTCCTATGGAGCCCTGCTACAGACAAGAGCTCCATAGGAAACGCTGTGCAGCAGCCTCCTGTTATTCTGTATGACAGGGGCTGCTGTGAACACCTCCAGGCTTTCCGATCACGACACAGGGGAGAATGAGCATTACCAGAAGCGTGCGCTTCCGGTATTTCGCGCCCTCAGATGCCGTGGTCAGCATTATCGCTAGTTGCGAACATGAGTCGCAGGTGTCTGCTGTATGAAACAGCAGGCACTCCGCGGCTATGGTGCCCAATCTGCCCAGGAGCGGTTGCCATCTTTATAGACCCGGCCAGCGCTGTACGGCACTGGTCGGGGAGGGGTTAAAAGATTGTTGCTAGGGCTTTTCTGTCTTCAACTTAATGTAAACAGAAGACGGAGGGGCGGTCCTTCACACTGCATGCCTGCATTAGGCTTCAGAGTCAGGAGGCGTGTCTCTCAGTAATCCAATCTGATTGGCTGGCAGGGAGCTGCTGGCTACAGCAAGTGTTTATGTGTAAGCATTGGGGGGGGGGGCGGGGGCGGGTCACATCTACAGACCTCCCAAATGTCCCTCTTTTTGACCCAGTTTAGGTGGACAGCATAGTCTTGGTAGGTTTGCAGTTGTGTCATACTCCTTCCATTTTCGGATGATGGATTGAACAGTGCTCCGTAAGATATTTAGAGCCTGAGATATTTTTTTTTATAACCTAACCCATCTTTACACTTCTCCACAACTTTATTCTTGACCTGTCTGGTGTGTTCCTTGGTTTTCATGATGCAGTTTGATAACTAACAAACCTCCTAGGCCTTCACAGAACAGCTGTAGTTTTACTGAGAATAAATTGCACACAGGTGGCCTCAATTTACTAATTAGGTGACTTCTGAAGGCAATTGGTCACACTGGATTTTATTTGGGGGAATCAGAGTACAAGGGGCTGAATACAAATGCGCGCCACACTTTTATTTGTTAAAATTTTTTATCATTTAATTTTCACTTCACACATACTTGCTACTTTGTGTTGGTCTATCACATAAAATCTGAATAAAATACATTTAGGTCTGTGGGTGTAACGTTAAAAAACATGGAAAAGTTTGAGGGGTGTCAATACTTTTTCAAGGCACTGTACATGTAGAAAATCGTGCCATCTACATATAGTTTCAGCAGACAACTGTAGTTGGCCAACTGCCATCGCTTAGCCATGGATGGCCATCATTCACGTGTAATTCTATTCTAATAACGATAAGATATTTCGTAAATGTCCATTAGCTGTGGGTCCCACCTCTCGGGCCTGCTGCTATCTCAAGTACAAGGCTTAGCTGTGAATGGAGAATACGCTGCGCATGCGCTCATTTCTCAATTCACTGTTATGGGACTTAGTCAAGTGCTATAGAAGTGAATAGAGAGGACGTATATAGGGTTGAGCGAACTTGTGTTTTAAGTTCTGCGTCCAAAGTGCGTCCCATTATGAATTCCGCTACCAGGGACCATAACGGAATTTGGAATACATAATGGGATTCTTCGATAAACCCGAACCATGGACGCCGAACTTTAAAAACAAGTTCGCTGAACACCTGACGTATACTCTCCATTATTGGACATTTATGGCATATCCTATCATTGATCAATAAATGCCCCTTTAAGTGATAGGGGAGGAGTGACACCTGGGGAACTGGGACAGCGCCATGGCCGGACCTTGGTGAGTGACGTCACAGCACGATGATTACAGTGATGACTGAATGTATACAGCACTGGGGCCGTCCACAGACTACACACAGCATAGCTGGGGAAAAGTTCACGCTGAAACAACTGTTGCATCCGCCTGTCACACGACATCACTAGAGGGCGCTGTGTGACTGGAATTCCACAGACAACCTCTGCTCCAATGAGAGGGCAGTGTATCAGGCAGCGTACCAATGGCTACAGTGAGGAGGGGCGTGGCTAGCGTGTGCGGCTGGGGTGAATGGAGCTGAGCATAGTGTGGGCTGCGAGGCGGGACTCTCTAGTACAAAGGATGGGTCCCGGGGACTTTGTGTTGGTGTAACGGGGACGCGCACGAAATAAGGGGGACACCCAGCTTTTGGGGTGCTGTGTACCGGGGTCCCGAACATGGGGAACGCGGAGAGCGCGGGGGGAACCCCGGGAACCCCCCTGTTACCTCTGAAAGTTCCGATGCCGGACCCGGGGGAGCTGGAGGAGAGGTTCGCTATGGTCTTGGTGAGTTGTGAACTTACGTTCTATGGGACAATAGAGGCGGCGAGGATATCCGCTCCACATGTCCGGGGGAGAGGCTGGATGTCCGCACCGGAGTAATGGAGGCGCCTGCTGGCAGTGCGGGGTGTATGGGCTGTCTGCAGCTGGGGCGCCCCCGACCCTCACTGGGACCCGCTCTTCTCAGTACTTTTATTTCACCGCTCAGGGGAGGGAGGGACGGCTCTAACCATCTGCATGAGAGGGCGACTGGTTGGCTGCACCCTGGATGGTGATACCATGGGTGAGGGTGCAGTAGTGGGCAGCACCCTGGATGGTGACATTATAGGTGAGGGCTCAGTAGTGGGCAGCACCCTGGATGGTGATATTATAGGTGAGGGCTCAGTAGTGGGCACTATCCTGGATGGTGATACTATGGGTGAGGGCGCAGTAGTGGGCAGTACCCTGGATGGTGATATTATAGGTGAGGGCTCAGTAGTGGGCACTAACCTGGATGGTGATACTATGGGTGAGAGCTCAGTAGTGGGCAGCACCCTGGCTGGTGATACTATAGGTGAAGGCTCAGTAGTTGGCAGCACCCAGGATGGTGATACTTTGAGTGAGGGCTCAGTAGCGGCACTATCCTGGATGGTGATATTATAGGTGACGGCTCAGTAGTTGGCACTATCCTGGATGGTGATACTATGGGTGAGGGCTCAGTAGTTGGCAGTACCCAGGATGGTGATACTATGAGTAAGGGCTCAGTAGTTGGCACTATCCTGGATGGTGATACTATGAGTGAGGGCTCAGTATTTGGCACTATCCTGGATGGTGATACTATGGGTGAGGGCTCAGTAGTGGGCACTATCCTGGATGGTGATACTATGAGTGAGGGCTCAGTAGTTGGCAGTACCCTGAGTGGTGATACTATGGGTGAGGTCTCAGTAGTTGGCAGTACCCAGGATGATGATACTATGGGTGAGGGCTCAGTAGTTGGCAGTACCTTAGATGGTGATACTATGGGTGAGGGCTCAGTAGTTGGCAGTACCCAGGATGATGATACTATGGGTGAGGGCTCAGTAGTTGGCAGTACCTTAGATGGTGATACTATGGGTGAGGGCTCAGTAGTTGGCACTATCCTGGATGGTGATACTATGAGTGAGGGCTCAGTAGTTCGCAGTACCCAGGATGATTAAACTATGGGTGAGGGCTCAGTAGTTGGCAGTACCTTAGATGGTGATACTATGGTTGAGGGCTCAGTAGTTAGCAATACCCAGAATGGTGTTACTATGGGTGAGGGCTCAGTAGTTGGCACTATCCTGGGAGCCGACTGGTTGGTAATACAGGGCGAGGGCTAACTGTAGGGTTATATCCGGGGTGAGGACTGGCTGGATGGTGCTGCCCAGAGTGAGGGCAGAGTTGTTGGTGCTGCCCAGAGTGAGGCCAGTGTTTGTGCTGTATCCTAGACAGGGGCATATTTGGATTCTTCATTTTGGGTTGTCCATTTTACCATCTTATTGGACTTTGGAAGTTCAGATTATGACATTAGAGACATTTTTACCTGACATGGCTCAGCTGGTGCCAGGGTTTCTCTGGTGTTTGGTGTAATTCACACTGGTCTTCGGGCATTTAGCAGAATGAGATACCCTTTAAGGCTTAGGTCAGACTTGGGACGTGTTTTGTGCGGTATACACCCGGATTATACTGCAGTTTTGACTGTAGGTCTAGCAGGGTAGAGTTTCTATTCTCCTTCAGATTCGGTTCCCCCATTCTCTGTAGCCAGGCCTTGGATGTGTATGTTATAAGACGGTAATGTCTGGCTGTGCTCCCTGTCTGGAGTTTTCGCTCTGCCTCTGGTTTTGGTTACCTCTCTCGCTCTGGCCTGTGCTGTCTCTAGGGCTCATTATAGGCTGGCCGTTTGTTTAGGTCTGGAGATCTCACCAAGTCCTGTCTCTCTTTCCCCTTTTTCCTCTTCAGTGGAGTTTTTTCCTTGCTGGACTGAAGTCTCTTTTGGGATTTGAGGAATTTGTGCATAACTCTATAGAGGGGGCGGGTTACAAGGCGGCTCTAGTAGATGACTATTTCTGATGGGGCTGAGGACGCATCTCTAGAGCGGTGGGGAACAGCTGTCAGTTGTCTACCTGTCTACCAGCTGTCTTCTCTACCTGACTGACTGCTGCCATTATAGAGAGATGAGACTTTACAAGTGGTGCAGGGGGGTGGCTGACATGAGGCCATCACAGATTATCCAGGATTGTCCATCTTAATCTTGTCTGAGATTTAGGATTCCATAATTAACTGCTTAGTGACTGAAAGTTAATTGCTTTCTTGTTAAAGTGATGCTCCACTTTCAGGGAACAATTTTCAGTATTGTTGTCTAAATACGTTAATTTTCCCACTAGTCGACACTTCTCGCCTTATGGGGAGCTGGCATTAAATAAAATCAGAAAAGAGGAGGATGAGTCCTTCTGATGGTCTCATGATCCATGGTGACAGCAGCGAGCAGCACAGGGCATGCTGGAATGTGGATAGCCTTCATCTTGTGCATTTCAAATTGACCATAATTCTAGGGTGGTCTCAAGTTGCATCAGGGCTGATTCACAAGACCGGGATCGGCCCAAGAAACCTGGTCCGTGTGTTGGACGCTGGCCTGAACTGACTTCTTCATAGTGATTTATAATGGTCAGTTCACATCTGATCACAAGTCTAGGGCACAACTTCACTGCAACATTTGTCGCGCGACATTTTGTCGCACTATTGTCGCGCGACAATTTTTATAATGGGAGTCTATGGTGTCGCATTGCGACATGCGACATGCTGCGACGCGACAGTCGCAGAAAAACCCATCTTGAATGGATTTTCTCCGACTTTTGTGTCGCAGCATGTCGCATGTCGCACTGCGACACCACAGACTCCCATTATAAAAATTGTCGCGCGACAATAGTGCGACTTTTTGTCGCGCGACAATTGTCGTCGTGTGAACGTACCCTTAAAAGCATAAAGACTGATCATTCTTTGGGTCTACACCTGTGTCCTGTTCTGAAAACTGCATTGTGTGACTCCAGCCTAAAGCTCTGTTCATACATCCGGTAAAATGTCAGTTTTTCTTCTCCATCACCAATGGGGCACCTGACGGACACCATTGTCCATGGGTTCATCAGGTTTCCTTCATGGTGTCCATTATTTAGATGGGAATTGCAGTGCAGCATACTCACCTGTTCCCCACCAGATATGATGACATTTCCAGCAGAAATGTGACCTTATACCGACTTTGTGATTCCTATCTATTGGTCATTGGGTAGTCAAACGCTACTGCACAACACTGTTTAATTTGGCAGCAACATGGCCATCACTATTCAGGTTAGAGGACTACGAGAATAATCTTTCATGGTTGTAAGATTTCTGGCCTATCTGATATTGATGACCTCTCCTGACAACCCCTTTAAGGCGTTTTCTTCAACCATACATCCCATGGAGCACTGCTAAAAAGTTAGGGAAACCCAGCACCCGTTCAAGGCATCGCACCCAGCCAGCATCCTACTCTGTACTGATGAGGGGCAAGCCCCCTGAAAGCTGCCTATGGGTGGATATTTGGCTTGGCTATTTTCCCTTATGTCTAAAGCAGGGGTGCACAACCTGCGACCCAGGGGCCACATGCGGCCCTTGATACCATTCTGTGCGGCCCCCAACCGTCTGGTAACAGATATGTATGTCTATGTGTTGTGGCTGCTCACATGTATTTTTCATGCATTTCTTCCTATAGATGGGAGTCCTGGGACTGTAACTAGACATTAATGGTATATACTGTGCATTCAATATTCCATAAATACAGTATTTTAATTGTTAATACCCCTTTAAATTTTATTTTTGGCCCTCGTCATTGGTTCAGTCTAGCAATGTGGCCCCCATCCAGAAAACGTTGTGCACCCCTGGTCTAAAGGCTTGTCAGTCAGACTTTGACTCCTGGTGAACCACTTCAAGAAGGTGGCGCTAGCGAGATGGTTCTCTTTCCCTGGGCGATACCTTTTTATACCCATGGAGTATTGCCATACAAGGGAGTGCTGCTACAAAGTCTCCATACATACAGTCGGCACCCTGCCTAAAATGTGTTTTCTTCAAAAGTCTGAAGTCTCCAACAGGGAGGGGTAAAGCGCATTCACCAGCGGAAGACCACTAAACAATGGGTAATGAAATGGAGAAATGACCATGTAAAACACAGGAAATACTCTCCTCATACAAGACTTAACCTGTTCCGAACATCATGGCAGCTGCTCAGTAGGTGGTATTTCTGGAGTATCTGCTATGATGCATATGAAAAGGTGCACAGGACATTGAATTTCTTGTATGTGATGGGAGGTTTCATGGTTGTAATAGGACGGGAGTCGGGTATTAGATTTGCTTGTCCTTGTGAGTGATAGAAGTTAAAGGGAAGGGGTCACTGAAAATAGTCTATTGTTTAAAAAAAAAATGTATGCTAAACATATTTTTAATAACTTTTGGTATTTCCTTTATTTCCAATATCACTATCTATATTTAAAAAAAAAAAAAATCATAAAAAATCCTTTCCCATGGGCCACTCAGCCTAATAGCCAGCAATTCCTGTTCTGAAGAGATTACTTTTCAGTGGTCATCGGATTATCATATGACAAACAGGATTACTATGAAAGATAACACAGGATCCGCCATTTACAATAGGTGATGATCACATCTTATCTACTCCCCTCCCTGTACAGTGACCTCTGCACAGGTCACAGAGCGTGTCTAGAAAACTCCCATGTCCAATCAGGATATAAAAACAGACTTGAAGTAAGAATTGGGTTTCACTATCTGATTTTAATTAGTAAAAAAAGAAATAACACAGGTGACACATTCCCTTTAGGCCCCATTCACATGTCCGCATCTATTCCGCAATTCTGCGGGATAGATGCGGACCCATTCATTGTGAATGGGGCTGGACGTGATGCGGAGAGCACACCATGTCCTCTCCGCTTCCGCATTTGCGGAGCCGCGGCCTCGAACTTCCAGGTTTCGGCCCCGAAACATCCGGCCGCGGCTCTGCAAAAGATAGAGCATGTCCTATTTTTGTCCGCAGCCTGCGGACAAGAATAGGCATCTCCATAGGGAGCGCCGGCATGGTGTGTTGCGGATCTGAAATTTGCGGATGTGCAACACACCACGGACGTTTGAATGGGGCCTTTAGGTAAGTGTGACAGTTAAAGGGGTTGTCCGGGTTCAGAGCTTAACCTGGACATATCCCCATTTTCACCCAGGCAGCCCCCATGATATGAGCATCGGAACCTTTTATTTCAAAGGCTTTTCATCAGGCATTTGGAGGCAGTATTAGACTGCCAAATGATCGCTAACGAGCATTCATCTGCCCGAAATTCTGGCAGTCTAAGATACCCTTAAGCCAGATCCTAGTATAGAGCAGGGGTAAAGAACTCTTGACACATGCGGCAGGTGACATCATAACTGCCGTGTTCCTTCTACCACCCTCCGGACCCCGGCCACATAGGTCATTGTTCTTCCACCTGACGGCCCTCATTTCATCATCCCTCTTATGAAGCCCAATGGCTGGCACCGTATGTAAGGTCTTTCTTGTTATCACTGTTATGGAGGTCCTGTGGTTGTGGTGTTCTGGGGAGCCTGTAACTGGCACTATATTTTTAGTTACCCTTGCTATCATTGTTATGGTGGTCCAGCGGCTCTGGCCATTACGGGGGTCCTGAGGCAGGACCTTCATGTTATTGTGTTGCATTCATAGTCTACTTGGGAGACAGAAAATCAGTGCAAATTGCTGTAAAATTGTGTAGGTATTTTTTCAGTCATCAGTTCACTGTAATTGACATAAATTAACAGTCACTGTGAAGAGGTAGTTCCAGTCTTGGAAAATCTGTACTCGAGAGAAAGTCCATGAAAAAGTGATTGTACATCATCTCTTTGGAAGTTCTTACCTGGGTCACACACCCATTTGCTCAGTCTCACAGAAAATGTGAATTTGGGTACTTCTTGACAAATAGCTACACTATACCTGGTATTGGGCACTGACGGCCTCTCGGAGTATGGCGGGATGGTGA
This sequence comes from Bufotes viridis, assembly GCA_033119425.1. NCBI lineage: Eukaryota > Metazoa > Chordata > Amphibia > Anura > Bufonidae > Bufotes > Bufotes viridis. The sequence continues at coordinate 408,451,256 of CM065591.1, read as the reverse complement.
ATGATATCATTATTTATAGGGAACTTACAGAATGGAGTTTCCGTCAAACCACAAGGAGGAAGTTGGCCTGATTATGTGTGGGGGTTTCCCATTTGAAAATGTAATTTATTATTTTTTTTTTTAAGAGGGGATTTCTAATGCTTGAATTAAAGGGGTAAACCCACAACCAGTTTTTTTTTATTAACTTACCTGGAGGTCTTCCTTACCTTTCCACGGATGGGCAGCAACTAATCAAGCTCCTGCATGGTACAATCATATCCAGTCATTGTCACTGAGGCTACGGCCGGGTTAACATCACGTTTTTCCCATCCTTTTAATGTATACAAAAATACGTATACGTTAAGGATGCCTCGGACTGATGCCATACAGTGGCCTCCGTTCACCATTGTGTAAAAAAATAAATACTTTTTTTACCGGACTCTGCAGGATACAAAAACATGGTGTGCTGCGTTTTTATGTCCTTTTTTTGTAACGCATATGTCAAACGGAGGCATAAAATGTGATGTGAACCCACCCTTATAGCTATGTCTTGGAGTGATTTGGGCCATCTTCTCCATTGTTCTTCATTCGCTGGTTCTTTGGATCCATACTTTATGTAATAACCTGGTGATGTATATCAAAATTTTTTAAAGGGGTTATCCAAGTTTTCCAACAGCCCACCCATGTGCGGGGCCGCTCACAGGTAATATACATACCCCGCTCCCGACACCACTTCTGGTCCCCGCACCGCCGCTGCTTCTCCCTGTACACAGATGAAGACATCTGGTGTCTGGGGGGGTTGACAACGATAGCCAATGGCAGGCGGGACGAGCCTCCCTAGCATCAGCCGCAATGCTAGGAGGCTCGCCCCGCCTGCCATTGGCTGCTTTGTAATGTAACAAAATACGAAAAAAGTCAAGGGGGGGGGGGTGAATACTTTTGCAAGGCACTGTATATCAATCATGGTGAAGACTTTGGACATTTTGTTACTCCAGAGGGTTTCCTGGATTACCAGCGCTAGTTCCTACGTGGCACATCTAGAATGAATACCAAGGAACATTCTACAGGTTTAAAGGGAGCCTGTCTCAGCTTATTCTGGGCTAAGGAGTAGTCCATGGAGTAGTCCATAAGTAGAGATCGGTCCTTGTGTGCCTTATACAATTATTGATGGATTTGTTGAAGAGAGTTATCTATTGTACTTTTATTTTTTATTTTTTTATAACATGAGTTTTTTTCAGTGCAGATGGTAAAATGGTGGTTCCGCACTGTATAATTACATAGGGTACGTCCAACAAAACTGAATATCATCGTCAAAATAGATCAGAAAGTATCTGTTTTCGCAGATGGGTTATATAATTGGAGGCTGTTGATTTTAGAATGACTAAAATGGGAAGGAGATATTAAAGGGGCTGTCAGAGTTAAAATTAGTTTTTAGAAAATGGAAAGGAAACTGTTACAAAAGTTATACTCACCGTTCTTAACCCCTTCTGTTTCAAACACTACTGCTCCAATCCTCCCTGCTGACCACTGCCCTTCATCGCTGCAGCCAAAAAAAAGAAGAAGTTTTGTCAGCCGTGGCAGGGAGGATTTGAGATGTGGTGCTGGAATGGAGGGTTTTGGAACATTAAGTATAGCTTTTAAAAAAAAAAATTATTAATATTTTATTAGCGTCCCTTCATTTTTCTTAAAGGGAACCTGTCATCAATTTTACACCGAGCTCATTGAGGACAGCATAAAGTAGTGACAGTGACGTGCTGATTTCATCGGTGTGTCACTCATGAGCTAAAAGTAAGTGGTTGCCGAGAACCAGCATCATAATCGCAGGCCTAGAAAAGAGTCAAATCTACCTGAGAAGAGTCAGAGTTATACATAAGCTCCTGCTCTCCCCGCCCATCTGGTGATGATTGACAGTTTTCTCCTTACTTTTCTACCAAGAAGAGAACTGCCAATTATTACCAGATGGGCGGGGAGAGCTTACGAATGACTCTGACTCCTCTCAGGTAGATTTGACTCTTTTCTAGACCTGTGATTATGATGCTGGTTCTCGGCTACCACTTACTTGTAGCTCATGAGTGACACACCGCTGAAATCAGCATTCCCTTACGTCCTACCAGCAGCACAGATGGGGTTAATGCCCCCCGTGAGCTGGTAGGACCGGCGGAATTTTAATGAGCCCAATCAAGAAATCAAAGGATTCCCCTTAAAAGAAGGGGACCACCCACCAGCCCACCGTGTGTTTTTTTAGGTCCTCTGGACTGGTGGGCTGGCGGTTCTAGGGGCTAGTCCCTTGTATTTAGGTTTCTGCTGTTTGGGCAGTTATTTTTTCTGCCCTTAATCCTGTTTGGGGACGTTTTGTCTCCCTTCCCTTCCTTCCCCTCTCACCTCCGTCTGAGGCTGCTTCAGCGGCGGCATTAGGGCTCCGGCGTGCGGCTGCATGGGCGCCGCCATGTTCCCGGGAGTGGCGTTGCGTCACTTCCGGTCCGGAGCTCCGCTCCGCCGGGGGAGAGACCAGGGTTTCTCTCTCAGAGACCCGTCTTCAGTCTGGGGTCGTAGTTTATTAAAATCTAATAAGAACGATCCAGCTTAGAGGGGCTTGTTTTTTAAGAAGTAAAGGAGTGTGTACTTTTTCGGTGGCTCCGCCCCTTGGGCGGGGCTCTAGGTTTAAAAGCCCTCAGGGTGCTTTGCTCTGTCTCTGGTAGCACACTCTCTGAGTTAGCTCCAGAGTCTGGTGTCTTTGGTGCGATTGTTTGCCACTCGTAGCCAAGTTCTTCTGTGAATTGTGTTTTGCCTTGTGTTCGGTGGGACTTATTTTTCAATCCTACTGTTTCATATGTTCAAACAGTATTTAATTTTTTCTTCCTTTGTCTCTGCCAGAGATGACCTCGCCTCAGGACTCGGATCCGCTTCGGAAGTCAGCCGCCAAGAGAAGACACTTGGCATGTTTCGACTGCAACACCCCTTTGGATGAGGAATGTCCATATTCCAGGTGTGAAGCGTGCAGGAGATCTCAGGCGTCCACCGAACCCAGCATGCAGGACATGTATCAGTGGGTGAAAACCTACGTCGATGACTCCATCAAAGGAGTCGTTAATTTGCTTGACGAGAGGCTGCCTGCCTCATCCCAAGCTCCCATGGAAGTCGCGGCGTCCGTTGAAAGACCCGCCGCAATCTCCGTGGATTCCTCCTCGGACGAAGAGGAGTTGCCTTCTACCTTCTTCCCTCCAGAGAAGACTCAGAAACTGCTGAAGTCCATCAGGTCGGGGGACCATGATGTTGACCCTGGGGAGTCATCCGATCCCGCCTACCGGGCACAGCGTGTCTTTAAGGCGGATGAGGCCCTTTCATCTATGATGCAGATGGAATGGAAAAAACCTGAAAAGGGGCCGGTCTTGACTAAAAAATTCAAGACTATGTTTCCAATGGCAAAAACCTTAATGGAATCATGGGGTTCCATCCCTAAGGTTGACATGGCAATAGCCAAATTGTCTAAACGTACCCTCGTTCCGACGGATGATGGATCCAGTCTACAGGACCCTCTGGACAGGAGGGCTGAAGGCACCCTAAGAAGAGGGTATTCGGCGGCGGCAGCCTCAGCTTCTACTGCCATTGCAGCTACGGAGGTTTCCGCTTTTCTTCGTTCTAGATTGAACAGAATCCAGACAGACGTGGACCAGAGTGTCTCACGTGATGACATTCTGGCGGCCTTTAAGACCGCTAATCTCGCAGTGGATTTTCTATGTGACACTGCACAAATTCAGCTAAAGCTGGCGGCCAAGACTATGGCCCTAACTTCAGCAGCGCGTAGGCCACTGTGGTTGAAACCTTGGGTCGCTGACAACGCGTCCAAGTACAACCTTTGTGGTCTACCTTTGAGCCTGATCGCCTTTTTGGTTCTGAGCTCGACAGGCTCATGGAGGGGCTCTCCGATAAAAAGGAAAGTCCCTCCCTCAACAGCTCTTTCGGGGAAAGGGAGACAGGATCGCCCGGGGACATCAGGTCTGCAGACCAAGCCTAGATCCTGGGGGCGCAGCGGAAATTTTCCAGGCGTCCCCGCAGAGGTACTAAGGAGGCTAAGCCCTCCTGACTACGGGCCTCCCGAGGCTCTCGGTTGATCCCCGCTGCCCCTGCCGTTACTCAGTCAGATTTCGCCACTCCTCTTCCTCGAGTTCCTGTTGGGGGCGTCTGTCCCACTTCCAGCAGGTCTGGAATCAGGAAGTGCCAGACCCATGGGTACTAAATATAATCTCCCACGGGTATCTCATAGATCTTTCCTCTCCCCCAGAAAGGTTCCTGATCAACCAGCAGCTTCATCCAGACAGGCAACTTCTGTTGGAGGCATATATTCAGGAATATATCTCCAAGGGGGCTTTAGAAGAGGTTCCGGCAGGGGAGCGAGGGCTAGGGATTTACTCACCAGTCTTTCTGGTGCCCAAAAAATCAGGAGATCTCCGGATGATCATCGATCTGAGATTCTTCAACCGGTATGTAAAAAAGTAAGGTTTCGTATGGAAACCATAAGGTCAGTATCCCATATCCTCAGGCCCGGCAATGTCATGGCGACCTTGGATCTCAAGGACGCCTACCTGCACATCCCGATTCATCCTGCTTCTCGCAGGTATCTCAGAATCGCGGTTCGGATTTCAGGTACGGTGCGGCATCTTCAGTTTGCCGCCCTCCCATTTGGAATCTCCTCAGCTCCCATTACCTTCACCAAGGTGGTGATCGCGGTGGTGGCAGCTTTGAGACTTCAGGGACTGACCATAATACCCTATCTGGACGATTGGCTTTTTTAGCCTCTTCGGTTCCTGTTCTTTCCCTCCATCTTCATGTAGCCGTCTCCTTCCTGATCCGGCTTGGCTGGATAGTCAACTGGCAGAAGTCCAACTTGAGCCCATCAACCTCTATCACCTTTCTGGGCTTCATAGTCGACTCCATGGAGATGTCCCTCCGATTGACTCCGGAAAGGACGGCTCGGATCCAGGACTTGGCAAAGTTCCTGTCTGTTCCACGACGAGTCTCTATTCGGACTCTCATGAGGATGTTGGGGCTCATGTCAGCAGCCGCGGACGCGGTTCCTTGGGCTTTGTGGCACCTCCGCCCATTACAGTCGGAGGTCCTAGCAAAATGGGATGGCAACCAGTCGGGCCTAAATTCCCTTTGCTCCCTGTCTTGTCAAACTCGAACCTCTCTAAGATGGTGGTTCCATCTAGAGGGAGGCAGGACTATGACCCATCCAGAATGGGTCATATTGACCACGGACGCGTCCCTACTAGGCTTGGGCGCGCATCTTCAAGGTATTCCGGTCCGTGGGACCTGGTCTCCTCAGGAGAGGCTTCTTTCCTCCAATCTCCGCGAGATTCGAGCTATCCGGCTTGCCCTCCTTCACTTTGCCCCTCAGATCAGAGGGGAAGCAGTGAAAGTACAATCCGACAATATGACGGCAGTAATGTACCTGAACAAGCAGGGAGGCACAAGATCACTGCCCCTTCTGTCAGAGATAGGGGTAATTCTGCGGTGGGCAGAAGCGAACCTTTCCCATCTTTCTGCCATCCACATTCGGGGTCCCACAATATAATAGCGGATCGCCTGAGCAGGGGCCTTCCAACAATGGAATGGGCCTTAAATCCGGAGATCTTCAGACAGATCGTCACCAGATGGGGTCCGCCAGAGGTAGATCTCATGGCAACAAGGTTCAACGCCAAGGTCCACAGGTTCTGCTCCCTGTATCGGGAGGACAACCCCTGGCGATAGATGCTCTGTCAATACCGTGGAGGTTCAGGCTGGCATACATCTTCCCTCCTTTTTCCATGATACCGAGGGTATTGATGAAAATCCGTCAGGATCAGGCCTCAGTGATTGCCATCATACCGTTTTGGCCGAAGAGATCCTGGTTTACCCAACTCATGCAGATGAGTCAGGGACAATATTGGAGACTCCCCAGAGCAGACCCTGGTGTCGTGGGACACTCATCTCTGCCCAGATCTGCGAAGATTCAACCTGACAGCCTGGAGGTTGATCAGTCCCTTCCCAGAGTAGAGGGGCTTTCAGAGTCGGTCCTGAGAACTCTGTCTCATTCCAGAGCGGAGTCCACGAATAAGGCTTATGCCCGAATTATGAAGATCTTCTCAGCATGGTGTGACTCAAAGGCGGTGGTGTACGCAGATCCGCCCCTATCGGGCGCTGTTGCAATTTCTACAGGATGGACTGGACAAAGGCCTTGCTCCATCTACCTTGAGAGTCCAGGTAGCGGCACTGTCGGCGTGCCTAGACAAGCCATTTTCTCGGGACCCGCTTATTAAACGCTTCCTGAAAGGTGCTGATAGATTAAAGCCTACAGTGCTGAAACCCATCCCTCAATGGGATTTGTCAGCAGTGCTCAAGGGGTTGTCATCTCACCCCTTTGAGCCCTTGGAGGAGGTGGATTTCAAATTTCTTACTTTGAAGACAATTTTTTTGCTGGCTGTGACCTCTGCTAAGAGGGTGTCCGAGTTGCAGGCCTTTTCGGCCCTGCACCCATATATGATCTTTCTTCAGGATCGTGTTCTCCTAAGATTTTTGCCTTACTTCAGGCCCAAAGTCCCTTCTTTTCAGAACATCAATCAGGTAATCTCTTTACCTGTTCTTCTGTCTTCCTCCTCCACTTCTCCGGTTCCAGTTAGGCATCCCTGGACATTTCGAGATGCCTCCAGGTCTATGTGGATAGAACCAAGGAGTTCAGGATAGATGAGAATCTCTTTATCCTGTTTGCCGGTAAGTCGAAAGGCCATAAAGCGTCTAAACCAACAATTAGTCGCTGGATCAGGGAGGCTATTAGGGAATCATTCTTTTCCCTGTCATTAGATCCTCCGGACTTTGTCAAGGCCCATTCTACACGGGCTGTGGCAACTTCCTTTGCGGAAAGGAGCTGTCTGCCTTTGGAGTTGATCTGTAAGGCAGCTTCCTGGAGCTCAGAGTCCACTTTTATCTCGCACTATCGAGTGGATGCGAGAATTTCTGAGTTCTCGGCCTTCGGGCAGACGATACTTTCTGCCAGGCAGGAGGGCCCTCCCTAGGGGTTCCTCTTGCTATCTCCCCATCTGTGCTGCTGGTAGGACGTAAGGGAATCGTTAATTTCTAACGATAATTTGTTTTCCCTTAGTCCTAACAGCAGCACACAAATTTCCCACCCTAAGTGAGCGGCTCTTGTCACAAACACGGTGGGCTGGTGGGTGGTCCCCTTCTTTTAAGGGGAATCCTTTGATTTCTTGATTGGGCTCATTAAAATTCCGCCGGTCCTACCAGCTCACGGGGGGCATTAACCCCATCTGTGCTGCTGTTAGGACTAAGGGAAAACAAATTATCGTTAGAAATTAACGATTTCAGTCACTACTTTATGCTGCTCTGAGTGAGGGCAGCATAAAGTTGATGACCGGTTCCCTTTAAGAGTTTGTCCTAACTGTATGAAAGCTGAAATAAACCCCCTACTCACTAACACCTTAAAGGGGTATTTCAGTTATGTAACTTTTTTTCAGCTCCTGTAGCATTGGTGTTTATCTGGCACCCTTAAAGGCTATGTGCACCTTCAGAGGAATTTTTTTTTATGATTGCATTTTACTAATTTTTGGCAAAAAAAGTCATTTTTCCATTGGCCTTTTTTAAAAAATATTGAGCTGTTCTGCCACAAAGGGTTAACTGGTTTTCGAACTGGCACAAAATGAAAGTGAAAGTACCAGTCACACAGTCATCTGATAAACCTTACCTCTAAGCTACCAATAGGTCATAAACCACTGATCAGTCTTCAAATGCTTTCAGGTGTGTTGCGTTGTGCCGGATCCAGCGTGCATTCCGGCGACGGAAGTGCACGCCGGATCTTCACAACACAAGTGTGAAAGAGGCCTAAGCTAAGCAAGTTTTAGGCAAAAAAAAAAGATATACTCATTTCCCTTTTCTCTTCTGGCCCTTTATTTACCTGCAATAACTACAATCTCTCCCCCTAACCCTGCTCTGCAAAGGGAGTGAGTACAAGTGCTACCCTGAGTGACATGTCTGCCAACGAGAATGGAGCGGGGAAATTAATGGAGGGCGCACTGCACATGCGCAGCCGCCCTCCATTCATTTTAATGGGGCCACTGAAAATAGCCAGGCGCTGGCTCTGTTATTTCCATAGAATTGGATGGGAGCAGAGGTCGCGCGTGTGCAGTGCGCTCCTATTCACTTGTATGGTAGCAGTGGGAAGCAGCGCTTGGTGGTGACTCTGGCAAAGCCGAGGTCCTTCAGCCACAGCTCTCCCTGCTCCGTTCTCCTTGTAGCTGCGGGTCCCAGAGTTAGTGTTGTTTCGATACCAAAATGTTGATATCGATACCATAAAAAAGTATTGCGATACTCGATACCATTTGATACCGCGCAAAAAAAATTAAACGCCAAAAAAAGCTGCGTGCATTCCACATTTTATGGAACCACCGGCTCATAATACAACAGCCCTATCCTATTTTTGGGAGGATAAGGCGACTAAGGGCTCTTTCACACTTGCGTTTTTGGTTTCCGTCCTAGAGTTCTGTCCTCGGGGCTCTAGGACGGAAAGATACTGATCAGGATAATCCTAATGCATTCTGAATGGAGAGAAATCCGTTCAGGATGCATCAGGATGTCTTCAGTTCAGTATGTGAAAGTTTTTTGGACGTTGACAAAACCGTAGCATGCTGCGGATTGTCTCCGTGCAAAAATCCGGAAGACATGTCGTAACGCCGGATTCGGAATTGATGCCCATTGAAGTGCTTTAATCCAGATTCAGCATTAAGCTAAACGTCGTTTCGGCGAATCGCCGGATCCGACGTTTAGCTCTGCGCATGCGCAGCAGCAGTTACGATCCGGGCCCCAGTGTAAGCTGGGGCTCCGATCAGTTACCATGGCAGCCAGGACGCTACTGAAGTCCTGGCTGCCATAGTAGGTACTCCGCAGCAGTGTACTTACCTGTGCTGCGGCCTCCTGGCGCTCCTTCATGACGTCACAGGTCCCCGCGGCGCATTGATCTATGCGCACGGGGACTTGGGACGTCATGAAGGAGCGCCCGGCGGCCGCAGCGCAGGTAAGTACACTGCTGCGTAGTACCATGGCAGCCAGGACTTCAGTAGCGTCCTGGCTGCCATGGTAACCTGAAAGCATTTCGAAGACTGATCAGGATTTTTTGCTTCCGTTGTGTTTCCGTTTTTCCGTATGGCATATACAGTATACAGTAATTCCATAATAAAAATTGGGCTGGGCTTAAAATTTTCAATAGATTGTTCAGCAAAAACGGAACGGATACGGAAGACATACGGATGCCTTTCCGTATGCTTTTCGTTTTTTTGCGGACCCATTGACTTGAATGGAGCCACTAAACGTGATTTGCGGACAAGAATAGGACATGGTCTATATTTAAACGGAACAGAAAAACGGAAATGGAAGGCATACGGAGACACTTCAGTATTTTTTGAAGACCCATTGAAGTGAATGGTTCAGTATACTGTCAGTATACTGAACTGAAAAAACTGCCAGTATACGGTCTGCAAAATACTGTCGTGTGCAAGGGGCCTAAAAGAGGATTTTTTAATAGTTTGGACTTTTGAGACGCGGCGATATGTAATATTTTATTTATTTATTGTTTATATATTTTATATGTAAAATTGGGAAAGGGGGTGATTAATTCTTAATATTTTTTTATACTTTTCTTAACATTTTTTTTTATTAACTTAGGGTCTAGAGCCTGAGATTATTTTAATCCTATTCACCCTAATACAGCTCTCTCAGGGTGAATAGGATCTCACACTGTCCCTGCTGCCCTGTGCATAGTCCACACAGCAGCAGGAAGCTGACTATGGCAGCCAGGACTTCAGCAGTGTCCTGGTTGCCATGGTAACCGATCGGAGCCCCAGCATTACACTGCTGGGGCTCCGATCAGAAGAGCGGAGGTGAGGGGGCCCTGTGGCCACTGCCACCAATGATATTAATACTTAAAGAGGACCTTTCACCAAAAAAAAAAAAAAAATGTGTAATCGTTATATTACCTTTTAGGGGACCTGCCCCTGAAGTCTTCACCATATTTTTTTTTTTTTTAAATGACCCCCCATTCGGCCGCCTTTGTTCCCGATATGTTCTGCACCTCATATGCAAATGAGGCACAGAAAGTTATAGTAGGCGTCTCCTCGGATGTTCTGGTGAGCGTGCCTGGGCGTTTCTCCTCTCCCCCTGGCTGCGAGCGCATCCAATAGCAGTGCTCGGCTCTTAGCCAGGGAGAAGGAGCTCAAGTTCTCGCAAGAACCGCGAGAACTTGAGCTTGCTGAGTCCCGGAACCCGCGCCATCTTGGTACGCTCACTACGCTCCTCTTCTGCGCTGGGGAATCCAAGATGGCGCGGGTTCCGGGACTGGCAAGCTCAAGTTCTCGCGAGAACTTGAGCGCCTTCTCCCTGGCTAAGAGCCGAGCACTGCTATTGGATGCGCTCGCAGCCAGGGGAGAGAAACGCCCAGGCACGCCTACCAGAACATCCGAGGAGACGCCTATACTTTCTGTGCCTCATTTGCATATGAGGCGCAGAACATATCGGGAACAAAGGTGGCCGAATGGGGGGTCATTTAAAAAAAAAAAATATGGTGAAGACTTCAGGGGCAGGTCCCCTAAAAGGTAATATAACTATTACACATTTTTTTTTTGGGTGAAAGGTCCTCTTTAAGGGGGGGGGGATGGGGTAGGGCGCACTGGCCACCAACAATGTCTTTTAATACGGGGGGGGGGGGGGCACACTGGCCACCAATGTTTTAATACTGGGGAAGGGGGGGGGGGCCAGAAGCACTGGCCACTAATGACTAGTAACCTTTTTATATATAAATACAGGCAGAAGAAACACACTGCCTGTGTTGTGTGAAAATCTGCTGCCCTCGTCATTTCCGGGGAGGAGTTTCTCGCAGCGGGCCACCTGATAGTCTGAAAGAGGAGGCGTGGTTGCGGCTGCGCACCGTCGCTCCTTGGAGCAGTATTTTACTGCCGATGGCTGTGAACGTGCCAGAGCAGCTGAAAATAACGGGCTAGCGCGCATGCGCGCTATGTGAATGCGCCAGGGCAGCTGAAATTAACGGGCTAGCGTGCATGCGCGCTATGTGAACGCACCAGGGCAGCTTACATTTATGGGCTACAGTGCATGCGCCGAGGGTAGGGATAGATTACAGCGCAGTGTCCCGTAACTTTTCCTACCTGCGGCGCATGCGCAGTGGCCCATGATCTTTACCTACCCTAGTGGCAACTCCAAGTGTGAAATTTGCCTACCCGTATGCCCTCAGGAGGAGATAGTGGTCAGGTGGTGCGCCCCCCATATACCAAGGATGAGAGCAGTACTGTATTGCTATGAATGCTTGCAGTACTGGCGCGTTCACATAGTGTGCATGCACGCTAGCCTGTTAATTTCAGCTGCCCTGGCGCGTTCAAAGCCATCGGCTGTAAAATACTGCTACCCGGAGCGATGGTGCGCAGCCACAACCACGCCTCCTCCTTTAGCCTATCAGGTGGGCTGCTGCGAGAAACTCCTCCCCGGAAATAACGAGGGCAGCATCTGAGGGGTTAATTGCCTCTGATCGCAGCGCTCTGTCACAGGCAGGTGCCGGCAGTGTGTTTCTTCTGCCTGTATTTATATATGATATATCGATGTGGAATATCCTGTATTTATATATGAAGCGTTACTAGTCATTGGTGGCCAGTGCTCCCTCCCCTCCTCCCGTCTCTCCTCATTGGCAGCGCGGCACTGGGGGAGGGAGACACTGCCTCCTTCTCCCCGTGCTGCCGAGGAGAACACTCAGCGCGGACACGTTCTCTGATACTGGGCTCTGCAGTAGCGCAGCCCAGTATCGATAAAATACTAATCCTGGTATTCAGTTCGATACCAGAGAAAAGTATCGAAACTTCGATACCCGAAACAACCCTACCCAGAGTTGCGTTTTGCTGCGGTTTTTCAGTCCACGGACCCTCTTGCGGTTTAGCCCCACTGAATGGAGTATGACTTCCGAGCGGACACCTGCCACGGTTTTCAGTGGCAACGGTGTGCACAGTGCCCCAAGAAAGGATATGTACTATCTTGGCGTGGTCATGCGTGTAAACCACGGCTGCATGAAGTGCAGTGCAGCCTCCCAAAACAATGGGAAGCAGACTGAGCACTTTCTGAATGAATATCCATCTTCATACAATGGACAGAAAGGGACCTCATTGACTTCTATGGGAGAGTTTTATAGGCATTCTCTGTGACCTGCGCAGAGGAGGGAGAAGCCAAGCTGTGATATCACCTATTGTGAGTGATAGATTCTGTGTTATCTATATATAGGTGAAATCTGTCGCTGTAATCTTGCTTGTGATGATAATGAGAAGACTGCTGAAAATTACATGCAGCGACCTCCTGCACAGTATGGGAAGGAGTCATTGCTCGTCTCCATATAGACTCATTGTTTGCCGACAGCAGAGAGCATTTAGTCGGCACGATCTGCTGCCGTGAAACAATGTGTTTTGTGTCCGCACAAATGATCTATTACCCAATGAACAAGCATTTAGCTTGTTGGATTGGGTACTCGGCGGCACTTTTACACTGCCAGATAATCACCACCAAGCTTTCCTATGAATACTTGTTAGCCGTTATCTGGTGGATTCTCTGCCCGTGTAATGGGCCCTTAATTGTTGCAGATTTTCACCACAGAATTCTGCACTGACAATCTGCAATAATACACACAGTATAAGGCAAGTGAAAGGGGTCAAAGAAAAACAAAAAAAATAAAACATTTACACTTAATTGAAAAGATCTGTGTGGGTAGGAAGCAAATGTAAAAGCCCGCATCTTGCTCAATATGCGGCAGATTTTAGTCACTGATTTCAGTTTTTGCAATGGTAAATCTTCAGATTTATGAGTCTGACATTAGTTATAACCTCATAAACTATTTTACAGTTTCCAGCCCTCTTCTAGTGGTAAAATCAGAAGTTTTGCATTGCCCATGACCATATGACCAGAAAATCCCCTTTGAATGAGGTGATAATACGGTGTCCTCCTGTTTAGGAATCCAGACTTAGCACCAGAGACTTGTATTGAGGAATTGAATAGAAATCCCAGAAGTCTCTGCCTTTGTAAGTTATAATTGTCTCAGCGTATCCGCTTTCTGATGTGGGTTATTGCAGTTTTATCACCATTCAGCATATTTAGGAGGGGGTTTCCTGAGCGGTCAGTCTCCCTGTGGGCCCCCCGCCCCATGTCTTCCTGATTCCATCAGACCTTTTTCCTTTTCCAGTGTCCGACCTTGATTTAGGAAGTAGAAGTGCATAGATTCCGGTCACATGAGGTTCTTCTGCTGTGGTGTCCCAGACATGGAACTTCACTATGGCTGCAGCCATTTTGTTGAATCCCATTTCAGGTTTTCGGCATCCTCCCAACCTCATGGAGCCTCCAATGTAGATGGTCAGATACAGGGCAGGTTTCTAGTGTGCATGTGCTCTCAACAGGGAGAGGGGAGTAAGCAGCCATCAGACTCATCTGGTGACTTATCTTAATTGAAAACAAAGGTGAAATCCAATGTGCCTAAGCTTGACCCTTCTTTTCCTGGACATCTTCTATTGAGGGAGAATTGGGCACCCCCCATATACAGTAGATGGGCAGCTGGCTGCGTAGCAGTTGGCAGATTAAGCCGTCATTCATCTTTTGTGTATGGCCACCTTTCGTGAAAGCAGCAGAGAGGGGAAAGAGGATGTGCACAACAGATCAGAGAGTGGAGAAGGGACAAAGCTTCCAAGCTTTCAGGAAGGGTAGATCACACAGGCTGGTAGTATCGGAGTTTAAATAGTGAGAGAAGCATATCCAACGCGGTGTGTAAGTGTAGAGAGAAAGCAGACCACTTATGGCAGCCATTACAGGGGGAGGGGGAATCATACACTCCTCAAATCTCACATGAGCTGTAGAATGAAAATCAGTCCAGGAATGAAGCTTTGCTGATACATGAGAACTAGTGAAGGCAACAGCATCCTGGACACACCAACTTTACATCAAGAATGTATTACAGGGAGGAACATGTCCACTTGAGAAATGTATGAAACTAGGAGCAGATAGGTCTGAAAATGTATGACTTATTGAAGCCTCAAACTTAGTGCAGGTTTTGACTGAAAGTAACCAGTAACATATGTAAAAAAAAATTTCCATTTGAAAGGTATCCATCCTTTAAAAAAAAAAACTTTGCATTTGTCACGGTCAGCATATGTGTGCGTATATTTTAGGTGTTATTTTTTGATTTTAATTTTTTTTTTATTTGCTATGCTGCCTATATCTGTGGTAGGCCCAATGCAGACTTTCTGGAAAATGTAATACCTGCTAGGAAAAAAACCCAAGAATGTCTAGTTATAATTTCCCAATAGCAATACCCAGAGCATCATTTGCAAAAGGTTTGTAATTACACCTCCCGTTTATACAAGAAGTGAAGGTTTCCAAATAAATCCTCCAGATAGATATACATGTTCTGGCTGTGATTCATACGGACTCTCCCACTGCCAGATGGGAGATCTCTCTCAGGTTGTGGACTCAAGATAGAGAATAATAATGTTGACATTGCCTTTTAGCAGCTGGTTAAGTGACAGACGAAAAATCACAGAAACTCCTTCACCTTCTGGAATCCTCGAGGGAGTTGGGTTCATAGGAAAGCCAGCTTCTCATATCACTTGCTATAATGTAGATGTCTTCTACTCTGGGTCTTTTTTCACATTGTGCTCCTCTCCGCACTCTCTGCTTACCTGCTTGTCTATGTAGACACCTCATCAGTTGTTATTTAGACTGTTTCCCCCCCTTCACCACCTGTTACCCATCGGCCTATATACCATCAGCTTACGTGGTAAGGCCTCCCTAGACCGGAGAGGATTAGCAAACATGGAAATAGATTCCTTATGCCCTTATAGCCAGCTGTTTGTCTGGAGCAGAGATGCAAAACCTCTCATGGTTCGAGAACCACATTGCCATATTGTACCACCCCTAAAGGCTGCACACATTTTTTTTTTATGGAGAACTTTGCAAAAAACGGATGTTTTGTGAAGGGCTTGAGGGTCGGTGAGTTGGGGGCAGCATAGGTACCCCTAGTCTAAAGCCATGTATTTCACCTTGCCTTCAGCAGTTCTAGACTTCTTAGCTCTCATCAGTACAAGGAATGGGATACCCTGTCTGGCACTATGTTGTAGAGGTTGTCTTGTATGTCTATGCTCATTGGCATTAAAGGGTTTGGCCCAAAAGCAACATTTATTTTCTGTCACATAGGTGATCGGTGGGGTTCTGACTTCTCGGACATCCACCAGTCATGTTTATTTCATGACTGTTAAAGCGGATGTAGAGGCCAAGATACTAATGTAATTTTCTATAGAATATACCATCAAGCCCCTGGGATTGAAAGGACTGTGACCCTCAGTGGATTGCTGTGACCTTTTTGTACTTTTACATACTCTAGGGTGGTGTCACTCACAGCTTTTTTTGCAGCTTTTGATGTAGTTTTTGAGCCAAAGCCAGAAGTTGGTTACAGGGGAATAAAAAATATAAAGGAAGGACTTTTGCTTCTCTTTCCTGATGGCTCCCCTTTTGGCTTTGGCTCGAAAAACTGCATCAAAAGCTGCAACAAAAAACTGTGTGTGACACCACCCTAGGGTAGGTAAAACTACAAAAAAGTCACGGCAATCCACTGAGGGTCACAGTTTATTCAATCCCAGGGTGTGTGATCAGCTTAAGACTAGTTTCACACTAGCGGCAGCCTTCTCTGGCAGGCTGTTCCGGTGGGTGAACAGCCTACCGGATCCGTGCTGCTGCTAGTGCACGCATGCCGCTGCTCCGGCCCCATTGACTATAATGGGGGCAAACATGGAATAAAACTACGACAGAGATGGCTGTCGCTACTGTGGAACTAGCCTAAGACTTCTTACCATGAAAATGCAAAGTAATCTGCAGGCAGCAGGTTATAGAGCAGGAGGAGCTGAGCAGATAGCTCTATAATTTTGTGGGAAAAGATTCAGTAAAATTTTTAAATTTTATATTCCTGCTCATTCTAGTCATTAAAGTCAAAGAGTCGAGCCCATCAATGAAGACAGCCTTCCGTCTAAGACTGTACATACACATACAGCTGTCGATAACTGATAGGGCCGCCTACTTGACATCAAAGACCAGAATGAGCATAAATTTAAAAGTATAAATTACAAGTTTTACTGAATTTTTTCCACCAAAACTATATATCAGTCTGCTCAGCTCCTCCTGCTCTATAATATGCTGTCTGTAGAGTACATTGTATTTTTATGGTGACAGGCTCCCTTTACAGGGTTTGTCTCGTCTCTAGGATATGCCACCAATGTCTGATAGATACGGGTCTCACCTTTGGGACTCGCATATACTGTATCTCTTGAATGAGCCCCCGAAAGTAAAGGCTTTTTTTGGATATCCCATAGAAATGAATAGAGAAAGCATTGCGCAAGCATGGCCACTAATCCATTTACTTCTATGGGACTGACAGAGATAGAAATCAATGGAGAGTGGCTTCAGAAAGGGCTCCCTTTCTGACGATAGGTGCGGGTCTCAGAAGTTGGACCCTCACCTACCTGATATTAGTAGCATAACCTAGCGGTATGCCACCGATGTCTAAGATGAGACTAGTCCTTTAATATTCTGGATGTAGACAACTGGTAAATAGGCCTAACCCTAGGGGTATGCGCACAGAGGTTGTAAAAAGAGATTCCTGGCAAAATCCATGTGTCTACAAGTGGATTTTGCTGCCTATTTCACCTCATGTATTGCAAAGGTTGCAATCTCTGGAAGAAACCTGCAGCATAAGGCTCCATTCACACGTCTGTAAGTGTTTTGCGGATCCGGATGTGCACATGGCCTGCACTATAATAGAAAATGCCTATTCTTGTCAGCTATTGCGGACAAGAATAGGACATGTTCTATTTTTTTGTGGAAACGGAAGTGCGGATGCGGAAATGCGGATACGGACAGCACATAGTGTGCTGTCCGCATCCATTCCGGCCCCATTGAAAATGAATGGGTCCGCACCCGTTCCGCAAAATTGTGGAACGGATGCAGACCCATTTTGCGGACGTGCGAATGGACCCTTACACATCAATCTCCGCACGGATCCCACTTTGCTGCTACTGTTAAATGCAGCGAATTTCCACCTGTAACTCTGTAAAATCAGTACTGTACATCCTTTATGGATGGTACCCGTATGGGGTAAAACGTAGAAAATACTTCTAATGCAACTTATTATGTAAAAATACACTTTCCTAAGATATAGACACATCAGAATTTAGCATGAAACTAATGGGGTCATTTATCAAACTGGTTTAAAGTAGAACAGCTCATAGCAACCAATCAGATTCCACCTTTCATTTGTGACAACTCCTTTGGGCAGTTCTACGTTAAACCAGTTTGATAAATGACCCCATTAGTTTTTTGCTAAATTCTGTTGTCTATACCTAAGGAAAGTGTATTTTTACATAGTAAGTTGCATTAGAAGTATTTTCTGTGTTTTGCTTTGTTCTGTAGGGCATTATAGTGGCTTTTGTATAGTGTATATTGGAGTAGTGAATGAGTGATGCTGTATTCACTGTCAGGCCTGAAGGTGTTTTATTTTTCTCACCACCTCTATAACATAAATGGCGTGATGTGTGGCCTTCATGCGTGTCGTGTATGTGAACATTTACATACGGTGATGTCAGCGATTGTCCGGATACCGTTGCAGTAAATGACATCACAGGTAGTTCAATATGTTGCGACAGAAGTAGTTTGCTCTATAGATTTAGCAGTGGTTCTCTTTGAGGTCAGTCACCCGCCTGCCCCATCTTGTGCATAAAGTGCGGAGGTTTGACATCTGGATCCACACTTTATATGGCCCAAGTGGAAAAGCGGTCCGCCAGCGTAGTGGATGGTAAACAGCCCACACATGCGCGCTGTGATGTCCTGGAAATGAAGCACATTCTTGTGGCTTTCCTTATTCATGGAAGAAATGTTGCGAGTCTGATGACTTCCAGTGAACAGTCTTTTCCAACTCTTTCTCCAATTTCGAGGACTTTTCTGTAGCCTGTTATTAATCACTGCCCTATTCTACTGTAGTCTGGGCCGAGATGCCAATTAAAGGGGCAGTGATGTCCTTTCTTTTAATCTATACTATATATAGCTGTAATGGAAATGACGCCGTTGAAGTTCATGTTCTGTTGAAAACCTCGGAAACCTCTGGTGGTTTGAGAATTCTAATGCAGAGGGCAGCTTTTCTTTCTTTTTGCATTTTTTCCTAAATAGATTTTCAGCATTAGCATTTGGCAGTGTAGTTGTGCTGGCAAATATTTTCTGAGCAGGGCATGTTCTATTTTTTTGCCGGGCCGCGGAACGGACTTACGGATGCGGACAGCACACAGTGTGCTGGCCACATCTTTTGCGGCCCCATTGAGATGAAAGGGTCCGCATCTGATCCGCAAAAAATGCAGACCAAAACTATGATTGTGTGCATGAGCCCGAAGGTTGCTTCCACACAACACAGTCAGCGTTTGATCAGTGATTTCCATCAGTGATTGTGAGCCAAAACCAGGTGTGGGTCCAAGCACAGAACAGGAGCAAATTTTTTTTTATTATACCTGATCTGTGTGTAGCCTCCACTCCTGGTTTTGGTTGGAAATCGCTGATCAAACACGGACTGTATAAAAGCGGGCTTAGGGTACTTTCACACTGGCGTTTTTCTTTTCCGGCATATCGTTCCGTCGTTGGGGCTCTATGCCGGAAAGAAACTCTTCAGTTACAGATAATACAACCGCATGCATCCGTTTGAACGGATCCGCTTGTATTAACTTTAAGTATTTTTCAACATTGTCAAAACGGATCCGTTTTGAATTCCATTGAAAGTCAATGGAGAACGGATCCGTTTTCTATTGTGGCAGAATGTGCTCTGCATCCCAGGACGGAAAAAAAAACGCAGCATGCTGCGGTATTTTCTCCGTCCAAAAAACTTTCACATACTGAACGGAAGACATCCTGATGCATCCTGAACGGATTTCTCTCCATTCAGAATGCATGGGGATAATCCTGATCAGTTTCTTTCCGGCGTAGAGACCCGACGACAGATCTCTACGCCGGAAAAGAAAAACGCTAGTGTGAAAGCACCCTGACTAGGGTTGTTTCGGGTATCGAACTTTCGATACCCGATCGATACTTTTCTCTGGTATCGCACTCGATACCAGGAAAAGTATTTTATCGATACTGGGCTGCACTACTGCACAGCCCAGTATAGGAGAGCATGGCTGCGCCGCTCTCAGCGCGGCCATGTTCTCCTCGGCAGCACAGGGAGAAGGAGGCAGTCTCTCCCTCCCCCTGTGCTGCCGCTTCAACCAATAGAGGGAGAGGGGGCGGAGCGGGGGCAGGAGGAGGGGCGGAGCTGGGGGACGGGAGCACTGGCCAGCAATGCCGAGTAGTTTCTATATAAATGCAGGCAGAAGACACAGGCTGCCAGCACCTGCCTGTGACCCAGCACTGCAATCAGAGGCAATTAACCCCTCAGGTGCGGCACCTGAGGGGTTAATAGCCTCTGATCGCAGCGCCGGTCACAGGCAGGTGCTGGCAGGCTGTGTCTTCTGCCTGCATTTATATAAGAAACTACTCGGCATTGCTGGCCAGTGCTCCGCTCCCTAGTATTAAAACATTGGTGGGCAGTGGGCAGTGTGCCCCCCTCCCTCCCTAGTATTAAAACATTGGTGGGCAGTGTGCCCCCCAGTATTAAAACATTGGTGGGCAGTGGGCAGTGTGCCCCCGTCCTCCCCCTTCCCCAGTAATAAAATCATTGGTGGCAGTGGCCACAGGGTCCCCTCACCTCCTCCTCATTGGTGGCAGTGGCAGTGATCGGAGCCCCAGCACTGTAATGCTGGGGCTCCGATCGGTTACCATGGTAACCAGGACGCTTCTGAAGTCCTGGCTGTCTTGGTCTGCTCCCTGCTGCTGTGTGCACAGAGCACAGGGCAGCAGGGAGAGGGTGAGATCTTATTCACCCTGATAGAGCTCTATCAGGGTGAATAGGATGAGAATATCCCAGGTTCTAGCCCCTAAGGGGAAAATAGTTAATAAATAAACTGTAAAAAAAAAGAAAAAAAAGTTAAAGTACACCAAAATATTAATTATAAATCACCCCTTTCCCAATTTTACATATAAAATATATAAACAATACATAAATAAAATATTACATATCGCCGCGTCTCAAAAGTCCAAACTATTAAAAATCCACTTTTATGCGGTGAACGCCGTAAAAGAAAAAAAAAGAAAAATAAAAAATGCACGATTCGCCATTTTCTTTTAGTCGCCTTGTCCCCACAAAAAAGTAGGATAGGACTGTTGTATTATGAGCCGGCGGTTTCATAAAATGTTGAATGCACGCGGATTTTTTTGGCGTTTTTATTTTTTTCGCGTGGTATCGAATGGTATCGAGTATCGCAATACTTTTTTATGGTATCGATACCGAATCAAAATTTTGGTACCGAAACAACTCTAACCCTGACCCTGCTGCTGGAACTACACAGTTCTCCTAGTGGACAGAGCTGGTAACTGCAGCACTGCTCTGTGACTTCAGTGGGCTAAGTGATGTAATTACCAGCTCTGTCCACTACAAAACGGGCGATGCTGTGTATTCCTGGCCCCGGAGTTACTCTGAAACAGCTGATTGTAGGGTTATACCCCGGCTAATCTGATAATGATGGTTTTTAGCCTACCCATTGATTTCACTGGGGAAAAGGTTTTCTGGGAAAATCATTATTTTATTTTTTAATTTTTTATAAAAAGGGTCTTAAAGTGTTAAAAAAAAAACCAAACAAACAAAAACATAATCGCCCTCATCAATCTGCTGCTTTTCTGGCACTGCTCCTATACTGCTGCTCTACACTTCCTGATCCTGGTTTGACTGTTCACTATAATGGGGACCGGTGTAGATCCAGCCTCAGCACGGCAAATATGCTAAGAGGCGGCCAGACATAAACCGCTCCGTATGAGGCGCATCCGCTGTCAGATCTGCAGCATTTTACTTAAAGATCCACAGCAAATTCTGAGGGTCGGCCTCGGACCTCTGCAGCAGATTCTGTGAGTTCAAATCGGACTTTTGCAGGGTGTATTTACCACTGTGCGATCATGACCTAAGTGAAATTTTTATATATTTTTTGGTACATATATACATAATTTGCTGCACAGGAGTTATAAAATAATAGTGCCACTATCCTTTCACATTTTCACCAGGGGTACCTGCAGGCTGTTCTGGCTGTCTGGATTCAGTATTGCCGGACATTACCCAAATTCCTGACGGCCCCATATAATCCAGAGTTCTCCTGCAGGATGTTCTCTGTCAGAACAACCTACCTACCTTCCGCAAATGTGAAACAGGCCTGGTTTATCTGCCACATTGTGTCCCCCAGGTGGTGGAAGCAATACTGGATTTATCCAGCATCTGCTTCCTCATGGATACTGGATGTGTTACAGGGGTTGGCTGACCCCAACCCAATTAGGATGTTTGGTGAAAGTAACCATATGTATTAGTGAACAGCGTACAGAGCAATTGAATCACTCGCTATATAACCTGTAGTAATCTAAGAAACTTACATGGGAGACTAGCTGCAGACTAAGCTGAATAATTGGGCTTTGAGTAGTAAGACATTAAAGGGGTTGTCCATACCCCAACCCAAAATTAAAAGGGTTTCCCAAGACTTTAGAACTGATGACCTGTCCTCAGGATAGGTCATCAGTATCTGATCGGTGGGGATCCGACACCCGGTACCCCTGACGATCACCTGTTTGAGAAGGCACAGACGCAGCTGTGATTGCTGCGACCTTCTCCGTGCTTACCAAGCACAGTGCGGTACACTGTATAGCGGTTATGCTTAGTATCGTACTCAGCCCCATTCCCTTCAATGGGACCGAGCTGCGCCTAGGCCACATGACCGATGAACATATCGTCACTGGCCTAGGAGAAGTTGTGAGAAGGCCGCCACGCTAGTGCGAGCAGAGGCTCAGTGGCCACATTTTGCCCGGGGACATGTCACAGTGAATGGCTGCGGCTATGCACATTACACTTCTCGTCCAAGAGAAGGCACAGGACCCTCTGTACTGGCACAGAGCTGCATGCAAGAGGCGAGCGGCGTAATTAATTTGAGGTTGGGGATTGGCCAACCCCTTTAATGCCTTAGTACTCAAAGCCCAAGTATTCAGCCTAGACTGCGGGCAGCCCCCATGTTCCACTCATAGGAGTTCCTTCTGGTACTACAAGCTTATAACATTACTGCAGGTTAGGTAGCGAGTGCTCCAGTTGCTGCGACTGCCAATCACTGATACGTACAGTTACGTTCACCAAATATAAGACCCATGATAATCAGATTTTTGCTTGGCTGCTTCAGGAAGTTTTGGTTAAAAACTTTTACATAAGAAAAAAAATTGAGTCCAGCTGCTTCCTGTGACAAGATAGCGAGTCACCGATGCTTACCCCAACCTTCCCCGATAGGCCTATGTGGTGGACACTTGAATGTTTCCTTCATCTTGGAAAGGAAGCTGTGGATTGAGAAAAGGAAATTCCAGAACCGCAGAGAGAGGACTCTGTCCCAGATACTAAGCGCCATGTGTCCCAGGATGATAAGTCTGTAGAAAATCTCAAGTCTCAGTGATCTCCATCCTGTATGTGTAAAGGCTATTGTTATTTATAGACTTAGTGTATTCTAATTGTTCTTTTAGTATAGCGTTCATATTTTATGGTGGAGAACTAGACAATTGGCATGAATTATGATTAATAAACCTTATACACAAAGTTTGAATTGTGATAACATTTTATAAATGGTGACATCAACGTCTGCTGTTACTCCCTGTGAATGGGCCATTAATAAAAGTTCAAGGGAGATTGCTTGTTTATTAGCATTAATTTGGTTTTCTTTAACCGCTTCCAGACCGAACCATTTATGCCTCCTTCCTGACCAAGTCTAGTTTTGCAAATCTGACATCTGTCACTCTATGTGGTAATAACTAAGAATTTTTTATTTTTTGGAGGGGAAAATTCATACTTTGTGGTAAATTTTGGGTCAATATTTTGTTATCTTTATTAAAAAAAAAATCAAAAATTTACAGAAACATTAGCAATTTCCCTAGAAAGGAAGGAGCGACACATGTTTTTTGGAGGGCAGATTTTACTGGAATAGTTTTTGGCTGCTATGTCTCATTTGAAGAGACCCTGAAGAACTCCTACAGTTACAGATACCCCCCAAGAAGTGACCCCTTTTTGGGGTCTACTTCCCAAGCAGCTTTTCAAAGGTGTAGTAAGACCCAACAGGCGTTTCATAGAATTTAGAAACACTTGGCTGTAAAAATTTAATTGTCGCTTTAGGCCCAAAATTTTTCATTTTCACAAGGATTAACAGGAGAAGATCACCCCACAATTTGTTACCCATTTTCTGATGAATACGACAACACTCCATATGTGGTCATAAACTTCTGTATGGGCACCACACAACAGGGCTCAGAAGGGAAGGAGCGCCATATGGTTTTTGTAGAGAAGATTTTGCTGGAATGGTTCATGGCTGCCATGTTGCATTTGAAGAGACCCTGAGGTACCTCTATAGTGGGAACCCCCCAAAAGTGCATTTTGAAAACTACACCCCTCAAAAAATTTATTGAGGGGTGTAGTGAGTGCTTTTACCCCACAGGTGTTTCAAAGAATTCCCAACTCTCCCCCTATGGCTGCTGTCAAGATAAGATAAGCATCAGACACTTTGGGTTTCAACTGTCCGACGTTCTTGAGGAGAGAAGCGGCAGCCAGAGGAGCCTGGCAGCAGCTTTCTCCCCTTCTTCCCTTTCAGTACCGATGCAAGTTTTGGGAGACATAGCTGTCGGCCAAATGAGTATTCAGAGGTGTGATAGCTGATTTCTGTTGCTGATTCAACATTAGAGTTATCGCTGTTTTTTGATAAATAGGGGCCTTAGCTTGAAAGAACATAGCATATCCCGTATTTATATGACTCAAATTTCTAAACTTGGCCAAATTCCCATGAAAGAAAATTTGAAAGAAATGTAACATTTAATAAATCAATTATACAAAACTATTAAGTTATACTATTTTTATTTTGAAGCCGGAGTTGGATTCTGTACATTTCTACTGACTACAGCCCTGCTATATGTACAGAGAGAGATGGATATTAAAGGGAATCTGTCAGCAGGTTTGACCATGCTAAATTGTTGACAGCAGGGACTGAGGAGAGAGCAGTTCAAACATACCGTGTATACAGTTTATTTTATTTTATCATAAGTAGTGTGAATATGAACTTTTATTCCACCAGATTTCGCTTCTGCATGTGAACTGGAGACCGAGCTTCACTGTGAAGTGCTCTCTGCATTAAGCTTCATCACTGTCCTCTGCTCTGAGTTGGGGCTGTAGCATCCAACAAGGAGACCACTACAGCTGACAGAATAAAACTTAATATTCACACTACTCGTGATTATAAAAACACAAAATGCATGATTATACTGCTCTCCTCAGCCACTACCTATAGTCGGCTCAGCAGTTTAGCATGGTTACCGTAACTGCTGACAGACTGTCTTTAATGGAGAAATTGCTGAGATTTCATATAGTGAGCAGCCCATGGTTTCTTCCAGCAGAACATTTGCTGTTACTAATCCCAACAGAATAGCTAGAGAAAAGTGTTCTTTGTTTTCAGTCTGTAAAACAAAATGCATATTTGGGTTATGCTTTGGAATAGCTCATAGTGATGGCCTCCTTAGAGCATTTTATGAATAGTCTTATTATAAGGCTGTGTTAAAATTTCACAGAAGAGTGATCCTAATCTACACAACCTCAGGATATTCACAGTGTAACCTACAGACATGCTTTGTTGATTGTGTGGCACCTACTCCTGAGTCGCATTACATTAAAGGGGTTATGCAGGGGTTTTATATTGATGACCTATCCTCAGGATGGGTCATGAATATCTGATCGGCGGGGGTCTGACACCCGGCACCCCGCCGATCAGCTGTTTGATGAGGAGGCAGTGATCCATGTGGGCTCTACTTCCTCTTCATCACACTGCCTGTAGGCTCACTTGCAGAGGTGGCGTAGTGTAATTACAAGTACTCACTCCATTCGAATGTATGGAGAGAGTACTTGTAATTATATTCTCTACCGAAATGACGGCCAGTGTAATGAAAAGGAAGTAGCACTCGCATGGATCGCAGCATCCTCTTCAAACAGCTGATCGGTGGGGTTGCCGGGTGTCGGACCCCGCTGATCAGATATTGATGACCTGTCATGAGGATAGCATCAATATAAACCCATTTGAGTTTTTCCCATGGCATTACTTTTTTTCCTTGTTCTTTGGACTATATTATTTTAATCTGGAAAAGCACCACATTGTATTGGATACATTTAACAAGGCTGGCGTTCTAGTGAATGGCAGCTGTGCCGCAGTAACCAGGAATGGCCACTATGGGTTGTACGACGCGGTCTGCTTCCTGCCCTGCATAGTTCTGGCGGCTCCTGAGATTAGCTGATTGGTGGAATGCTGGGTATCAAACCCCCCCTGATCTGATATTGATACTCTTAATATAGGTCATCACAGTATTAGTCATGCAAAACACCTTTTCTATGTTGATAGGACCCCAGCAAAAACTATAGCGAAGACTGCCATTAAAAACTGTCAATTTTTCATGGCCATTTTGCATCCATGTGCCACAAATTTTTATCAATTTTCCATCTGTCAAACCTTTTTTTTATGGCCATTTATCATCTGTTCACCATCTGGCTGTTAAAAAAACAGATGAAATTCATTAGTCTTTTTTTTTTTTTTTTATCCCCTGGAAACACCCACAGGATGGTGACATGATGGCCCAGGCTACATCTATACTGTAAAGGTCGTGGAATGCCTAACTTGCTCTGTCCCTAATAGCTGGCTGCTCCTGGACCAGCTAAATGAGACGCTCTTCATCTATGGAGTGTGCCATCTTGCTGTAGGCTCCTTTGATGTCTGCTGTCCAGCTTCAGACAACACTCCGGAGAGGATTTCCCCACTTGTCCTCATCGTCTCCTAGCAAGCAACCCATTAGATGGATGCCATTCTGTAGAATGGACGTTCAAAATGTGCCCATTGACTTCTATGAGGGCCGTCAAAATGGTCAAAAATAGGACGTCCTATTTTTTGATGGCTAGTATTCATGGATTTGGGAATACATAGATAGGCCTCAATTGTTCTAACAAAAGATGGTAAAAATGGCTGTCACACAGCCATTTTTGTTATGTGAATATAGCCATTTTTGTTATGTGAATATAGCCATTTTTGTTATGTGAAAGTAGCCATAAAAGCCCAGAATTGCTCTGCCATGTGGCTCTCCTTTACGTCTGGTAAGTTGTTAAACATCCTGTCCAAAAAAAACAGTAGAGCTTTAATATGAAAAGCAGGAGATACACCAGGTTAGTCATTTGTAGGGCTTCTTTAGTATTCTCATTGCAAACCATACAAATTCTGTCTGTGAAAACCAACTTATTGTCACTGAAAAGAAATTAACTCCTCAACAGTCAGATTTAAAATTGGAAAAACCCTCCCGAAAATGTCACTCTTCTTTAATTGTAGATTTTGACATTATGTTTGACGTAAATACGGTGGTTGGCGGAAAACTCAGGTGACCGAAGTGAACCCTAAGTGACCTAATGAACTTTAGCCCTAAAGGGGTTGTCTCATCTTGGGACTTGCACCTATCAGACATTGGAGGCATATCACTAGGATATGCCTCCAGTGTAAAACTAAAACTAAAAACTAAACTTTTGTTAAAGTGTTTATAACTTTTTTATTTTTTTCAATTTAGCTATAGAACCATCAATTTTGAAGGACGAGCTGTAATTTTTTTTAGGAACAGCTTTGGGTTACATATAGTGTTTTAAGCAACTTTTATTATTTTATTTTTAGGGGAGGAAATAAAAAAGAAAGCAATTTTAACATTATTTTGTGGGATTTATTTTTATGGTTTTATGGTTACGCTTATGACAATGCCAAATTGATGTAGTTTTTATTATACCATGATTTGTTACTTGCACATTAAAAACACTTGTCCTTACAAAGTATCTGTTTTTGTGTCGCTGCATTCCAAGATCCGGAACATTTTTTTGTTGTTCTGACGACATGACCATGTGAAGGCTAATACACAGGGTGAGGGAAAAGTCTGGGCACACCCTATTAACTAGTGTATTTTGTAGAAAGTTGACTTTCATTGTGTGAAAGTATTAATTACAGTTGCATTATTTGGTGAAGGAAACTTGTTTGGCAACCATTTTGAAAGCCACCATTTTAAAAGCCACTTAGGTTTTTCCAAATGGGAGGGGCTCATGTTTAGTGTTGAGCGAACTTGTATTTTAAGTTCAGCGTCCAAAGTTCGGGTTCGGGTTATCAAAGCATCCCATTATGGATTCCGCTACCACGGACCATAACGGCATTTGGAATCCATAAGGGGATTTTTCAATGAACCCGAACCCTGGACAGCACTAAGGACCTGGGGTGACATCACAGTCATGTGATCAGTGCAGGGGGCGTGGCTCAGCACTGGATTGGATAAGAGGTGATTCAGTACTGAGCCACGCCCCCTGCACTGATCACATGACGGTGACGTCACCCCAGGTCCTTAGTGTTGTCCAAGGTTCGGGTTATTGAAGAATCCCCTTATGGATTCTAAATGCCGTTATGGTCCGTGGTAGCGGAATCCATAATGGGATTCTTCGATAACCCCAACCCGAACTTTGGACGCCGAACTTAAAATGCAAGTTTGCTCAACTCTACTCATGTTGTATATCGGTTTTCACTAGAGTTTACTCAGAAACACATTGGAAGTGCCAGTTTTCACCTTCCTTTACCTGTTTAGGAGTCAAGGTCAAAGTTTCCTAAAGTGCTTTCCATGTTTTTTATGTGTCCACCATCCCAATTAATACTTTAACACATTGGAAGAAATTACACCAGTTAAAAGGGTGTGACCAGACTTTTGCATCGCCCTGTATTAGATTTGTCTACTGATAAGTATCGCCATTACTGTAGCGTGTAATAGGTATCAGTAGAGAAGAGGTCCGCATATTGGGGGTTATTTATCAAACTGGTGTAAAGTAGAACTGGCTTAGTTGCCCATAGCAACGAATCAGATTCCTCCTTTCATTTTCCAAAGGAGCTGTCCAAAAAGAAAGGTGGTGCCTGACTGGTTGCTATGGGCAACAAAGACAGTTCTACTTTGCGCCAGTTTGATACATGATCCCCATGATGCAGTAAATATACAATATGGACTGGAGTAACAGTGTAAAATGGAAACTTTATTGATGTTTGTGTGTAGAGGGTACAAGTGTTTTGTGTGACTTACCTAATGCTGTGATCCGGCCGCTGGTAACCATGTGGATTATGGTGTCAATACATGGCCTAATTTGACGCAGAGGAATGATTAGATGGGCAAGCTCTCATCTTTTCATACCTTTTCTGAAAAAAAAGTAGAGGGGGATAGTTAGCATGCACCCAAGTCCATGTTACCATCCCTCTGGGGTCATGAGCGAGGATGTTTTTTTCCCTTCTCTCTGCAACGTGTCAGCTGGGTTATCTGGTATGGATTCTGACATTCTGCTGTTATTTTGGCCTTTTTTGCCAGAGGCTCCTGCTAAAGATATAAACCTGGCTTTAATGGGGGCATCCTTTTTGGATTTAAACCTTGTTCACATCTATTAGCTATCAGAGCTGAGGGTTTGCTACCGTACAGTCGAGAGATGTGCCATGTGTATGGGTTTACAGAGGTTTGGCAAGGCTGCATACATTTTACCAAACTCTGCGGCCGCTTTCACACAGCCAGCATTTGATCATTGATTTTCATCAGTGATTATGGACCAAAACCAGAAGCAGAACCTAAACAAAGATAAGGTATAATGGAAAGATCTACACCTATTCTGTGTTTAGAGCTGCACCTGGTTTTGACTCAGAATCACTGATGAAAATCACTGATCAAACACGGACTGTGTGAAAGTGGCATCCATGATTTAGTTGCATTGGTGTTTTTTGTTAGTGTACTTCAGGAGTATTCTGTGACATATACCGCAAATGGAAGTGTCAGATGCCTATACAGTGGCATACGTTGGCCATTGGCTCCCATTGTAAAAACAAGAAAAAAAACGGTATATGGTGGAATGTGTCCTGCTTTCTTATACAGTGCAAAATGGGTATCCCTACAAATGCACTGCCCAACTTATACGTCTGATGTATGCCACTTTATTCCTATACATTGGCCATTGACACCCATTGTAAAAAAACAAAAAAATGCAGTATTCTTTTTATACTGTGCCCCTCTGCATAGGAAAGTGTAGCAGGCTACACTTAAACTGAAATGCTGGTGTAGCATATACTGAAAGGACAGTTTTTGGGCATGTGCTAAGAGCATGGGGGGCTGTTACTTATGCCGAACTTGAAATAAAAAGAAAAAAAGTAACCAGACCCTGACACCTTTCAATGTCTCTGAAACCACTGACCTGCTGATATTGCATGGGCCAAAGGAGTGTAGTACTTTATGGACCTTATGGGTAAAGAATGGGCAAGCATGTAATCCATGGCTGCACAGTCCTCCAGGTCAGCTCTTTCATAGCCGCTCTCTGCTGGAGGACTCAATCTGTGCTATTCAGTGTGGTCACAAAACATTCTGTAGTCTTTAGTTTTGGGGATCTGTCCAATCGCAATAATGGTAATTGTGTTAAATGTGTGTGTTTTCTGCACCTGCTATCTGCTTTCATGGAGTATGAAAGGCGCCTTCTGCACATACTTGTTGTTTTCATTTCTGGACCTATTGAATGAAGAAGAAAATGTTGTTTGTGTGGAGATCTGAGGACGGGGAGATCAGCGGTGCGCTGTGCAGTGTGACCATAGTGTTTATGCAGCCAAGAACAGCCTCTCATTGGGATAGTGCTTGGAAGGATTACTTTATTACCCAGCAGGAGTCCATGCTGTAGTATTATAATCTCATATATTCAGAGGTATAGTAGAGGCAAACCTTGCAAATTTCAGCTGTAATACCGCCCTGTGTATGAGCAATAAGGTCTGGGGAAGTTTTGGCGCACAGATCTCCTACTGCTTGTTTTTATATTTTCCTTGAAATAACGTCCTCCCTTAAAGATTCGGCCATTTTGCATCTTAAAAATATGTCTTTTCAGTTTCTTCTTAGAAAAAGTCACATTGTACGTGCTGCCTAAATGCACAAGAAGAATTTGTCAGCGGTGGCTGGTTGTCTGCGAGCAGATGCTATTGGGTGTGTGCCGTCTAATGTGCAGCAAACAGAATGAAAACGCCCCAAAACATATTTGCAAGTTGGTTTTGGCAAAGCTAAAGATGACTAGGGATCTACAACCCGTCCTGCCTCGGTTAACTGTCATTTTTACATATGTCGAAGTACCAAATTTAGGGTGTAAGCCGTGATAAATAGTACGTTATATTACTAGGTCAAGAATTACGGTATCACCGTGACCAGATCTCCTGCTGAGTAAGGCTGGGGCTACATGGGACGATCTTGGCGCAACCAAGCCACAGAAATGAATGGGGTCGCAACGGGGGTTTCATGTTTGCTGAGACCACAGTATCGCAAAAAATCCAGCAGGGTCACACTGCGACCCCATTCATTTTTATGTCGTGCAACACCTGTTGTGCCCAAGGTCGCCATGTAGTCTCCAGCCTTGTTTTCTTACGGTATATCCTCTTACGTCGTGATTCTGGGTTTGCATAGAAACTATTCTTATGTTAGTGATTTGTGAAAGGTTTACTCTCAACCACATCCCTTATTTTCCTGCGTGAGGCTCCCACTGCTACTGAGATCTTTCACTTGGCTTTTAACATGAATTACTGCATAGGAGAAATATCTTCATGTGCAGCGTCTTAACTCTTCTGTAATAATCTCCATATATCGGTTGTGTGCAGCCTGCTGTTTTATGCCTGAGCTGGGCACAACTGATGACATCTTTGAGTGTTGCATCCATAAAGTGACAGAAAAACGCAGCATGCAGTATTTTTTTCTCTCTGGCACATCCTGTGTTACGACTGAAATGCCAGAAACAATCCCCTAGAAAACAATAGCACAAGAAATTCCACAGCACTTCCTTGATGGTGAGAAAAAGTGGCTACTTTATTTGCCGGGTAAGAAGCGACGTTTCGATGCACTCAATGGCACCTTTCTCAAGCATCACTGCTTGAGAAAGTCGCCATTGAGTGCACCGAAACGTCGCTTCTTACCCGGCAAATAAAGTAGCCACTTTTTCTCACCATCAAGGAAGTGCTGTGGAATTTCTTGTGCTATATTTCCGTGGACATAGGGGATTGTCCTCACAGCCACCGGCACTCCATCTTTTTCATTTTTTGGAACCTGCTGTGCGATCCGTTGCATTTTTTCCCTAGAAAACAATGAGATAAGTTCTGATATCAGTTTCCCTGCAGCGTTCCTCTACCATGGCAGAAGGAAAAACGCAACTGCTGCCCAGATACATGGGAACAGGCTCTTAAAAGGGGTTTCCAGTCTGCATCAACGTCTCTTAAAATAATCTTTTATGAAGGTAGCTGTAATTTTGTGATGTATTGCTTTTACCTCTATTGCTCTTATCTCCCTTTCTGGGCTGTGGTCACATGACCATGTCCATGTAGTTGTTATTTCCTGTGATGTCATGTCCACGGGCGTGTCAAAGCAGCAACAAGGGCAGTGATAGGGGGGCATCTATGTAACTAGCTGGGTGGGAGGAGCTATAAACTAGCTCTGCGTTATTAACGGCAGTGCCGGAGCTGTGGCAGACACCCCCCACCCCCACCAAAAGGTAACACCCAACTGGACTTTCATTACAAACTAGCAATTCATTGCAGGAATAAAAAAGGAATGGCACAACATAGTCATGACAATAGATGTACCAGCATTGTTATTACAAGGAGGGTGCAAGTGGTTACTACAGCAGAGATGTCAGGAGAGGTTAGAGGTCCTCTTTTAAACCTGGTGAAGTGAAGACCTGTCAGATGGATGGATATATTAAGCCAGTCATTGAACAGCACGCTTTTGAAGTTCATGATTTGGAAGCAGGAATAATAGGCAAGTATAATCTATGCGACTGCAGCAGTAAGCCAAGTTCTGAAGGCTACACGACTGGTTCAGAGCCTCTCCAGGTCTTGTGTGGTGTTCATGGTAGGCAGTGGTTTAGGCGTCTCATGGTAGGCAGTGGTTTAGGCATCTCCATCTGTGTCCTACTGCCGATCCCACTTGGCCCTGAAGTGTCACCAGCATCTTGTCGGAACGGTGGGCGCCTGCTGGTTTCAGAGGGTTCTGTGTAATGTGCTTTTACTGAGGTTCTCCTCGGAATGAAAGCTCAGAAAAGCTTTGCCAGCCCCTGATTTTATAATTTTTCTCTAGTTCCCATTAACCCATTTACAGTAACCCGTGGGCTTGTCACATTTCCTTTACCCCAGGAATTTCACTTCACATAACTCGTCTTTGGATCTCTGTCTGGTTCATTAGGAGACACGGATCGGTGTGTGCTTGAAGCAGTGTTAGCACTTGCCAGATTTGCGGATTAAAGCCAGGACTGAAGGAAGGCTCTTTTGTTGGTGCCCCCACTCTGTGGTCAGCTGTACCCTGTGTGTCGTGTGCCAGGGCTGACTCTGCATGTCTGTGCATTTCCCATAACCACGCATTGCTATTTCACTCTTGACTGAGCTCATTACCATGAACTTTAGTTTGATAAGCTGTTTGTGCTTTCTGTGCTGTAGACTAGCATCCAGCAATGCAGTAAAGAATAAAAAGGATCTGCTGGTATCCAGAGTCTTAAGCAAGTTTAAAACTCTACCACCTCCAGTTAGTTTGTTACATTTGGTTATAAGTATATCATTTTTATATTTTAAATTCTGATCCTAAATGGGGTTTTCCAGCTGTAAAATATTGTTGATTTACCCTCTGAATAGGTCATCGGTGTCAGATTGTGAGGGTCTGACTCCTGGTATTAGAGCCAATCACTGGTTTGTACCAAGCATATCTCCATATAGTGGCTGTGCCTGGTATTGCAGCCCAGGCCCATTCTCTTGAATGGGACTGAGCTGCAAATAAGTCATGTGACCAATGAGTGTGACATCACCGGCCTAGGAAGAGGTCGCAGTGCTAAATAGAGTGCCGCAGCGTCTTCAGACAGCTAATGAGTGGAGGGGCAGGGAGTCAGACCCCCATCTATCATGTATTGATGACCTATCCTCAGGATACTTCCAGAAATCCTCTTAAATCTGAAGAATGTAAGAAATAGTAAAGCAGAATTCACAGTACTGCCTCCTGGTGGTTGTTGTTTGGGATGTTGATGTCATATTGCTCTGCCTATGAGATAGGTGCGGGTCCCGGGTAGGCCATTCCTTTTAAGAGAGATATGCCACCAGTGTCCCAGATTGGCCAACCCTTTTGAAGAGGTTTTCCAGGATTACTATGGATTTTTACAGATATGCTCGTGTAGTTGCTTGCCTAGTACATCGTCCCATTGTTTTCCTTTCCTTTTCCAATTTGGACTCTTGTGACCCGTTTTCACCATGCAATAAGTCCCTCTGGTTTGTTTGCACCCTGTATGTAGCACTTCCTGTTGCTGTATCCCTCCAAACCCATGATGCACTTCTCCTTCCTCTGCCACATGCAGCACCGCCCCTAACAACGCCCAGCTAGTCTATAGCTCCTCCCACCCAGCTAGTTACATAGACACACCGCTATCACTGCCCCGCCCATGGACATAACATCACAGGAAATCAGAAAAAGCTACATGGACATGGTCATGTGACCACAGCCCAGTATGGGCGATAGGAGAAATAAAGGGAAAAGAAATACATCACAAAATGACAGCTACCTTCATAAATGATTACTTTAAAGGATGCTGATGCAAACCGGATACCTGTTTATGGTGTAAGGACCACATGTGATCGTTGATTTCCATAGAAATAATTCCCAAAAGGTATGGGCCTACAGTCATTTTATAAGTTGGTATCATCGTTCATGGGGTTTGGGGGTTGGATGTTGATAAAACTGGTTTCTTTTGGCATATAGTTGCATTACTAGGTATTTGGTTAGTTAACTGAAGATAAATGTTTTTTGTCATTTTTTTAATTACATTTGTACATTTTTTTTTTTTGTTATTTTTTTCCCCTCTAGTAATGTACATGTAAGGCTACTTTCACATTGGTGTTTTTTTGCGGATCCGTCATGGATCTGCAAAGACGCTTCCGTTACAATAATATAACCACATGCATCCGTCATGAACGGATCCGGTTGTATTATGTCTTTTATAGCCATGACTGATCCATCTTTAACACCATTGAAAGTCAATGGGGACGGATCCGTTTTCTCTGACACAACGCTTGCAGCGTTATTCTGTCTGCGATGGGAGCGCAACCAAACGAAACGGAATGCATTTTGGTGCATTCCGTTTTGTCCCCGTTGACAACGAATGGAGACAAAACTGAAGCGTTTTTTTCCGCTATTGAGATCCTATGACGGATCTCAAAAGCGGAATTGAAAACGCTGGTGTGAAAGTAGCCTAAGGGGAATGTAGTCAGGATGGTAACAACGTCGTAATTGTTAGATAATCCAGTGAGATTTTGAATTATCTCACAACCCCCTGAAGCATGTCATGTGTCCTGTTTATCCTGGGACGTTGTGCTCTTTTTTGCAGCTAGAATTTAATTTCGGAAACTCTTAAATTGAAACCGCCGATCTGGTTTATTCTTTCTAGAACACTTGTTCATAACTACATGAGAGTAAAAGACGATAGAAATGTCATATAATTGGCAGTATTAAAGCAATTGTATACATTTTTTTTCCGTTTATATCTTTTATTGAGCGATCTGTACGTTTTGCAAATCAAGTCTTTGTCAGCAGCTGATTGGCGTGGGGCGCCGGCTACTGGCGATCAGCGGTTATGACAGGGGACTCTACGGGTTGACACGTCACCTTCAATGGCTACTGGGAAGTGCTGTTTCCTCCGTCTAAGGCTAGTTTACAACGGCCTGTCGGGTCTTCCTTGCTGTCTGGTCCCATTAACTATAATGGGGACCGGCAGAGATCCAGCTGCAACCTGGCAAATATTCCAAGAATCGGCTGGACTAAAACCAGAGATTTTAGTGCGCCCTATTCTTGGCATGTTTGCTGGGTTGTGGCCGGATCTCTTTTGGTCCCCAATATAGTTAAGGGGGCCGGCGGGTATCAGGTAGGCAGGCTGAGATGTCTAACGCTAGTGTGAAACTATTAGGGCTCTTGCAGCAACGTTTCGGCTGATAACCAGCCTTTGTCAAGCCAGGCTTGACAAAGGCTGGTTATCAGCCGAAACGTTGCTGCTTTTTGTACTATTGTCTTGAGGTCACAATAAAACGGATGATGTGAGATGCTGCCGGTCCCATTCGTTCTTCACCTTTCACTACAAAATCACTGTAAGATAAAGTTGTCACAGTGATTTTGTAGTGAAAGGGTCACAGGGAGGCACGGAGCAGTATCTATCATGTTACTGCTTTGTGCCTCTGATGTCCACCGCGCAGCTTGGCTCTCATTCTCGCTGCGGATAACACGCAGGAGATCCGCTCGTCTGCAAGAGCCCTTAGGCCTCTTTCACACGGGCGTCACGTTTGACGCCCGGATAAGAGGCGGGTGCGTTGCGGGAAAATGCGCAATTTTTACGCGCGAGTGCAAAGCGTTTTAATGCGTTTTGCACGCGCGTGGGAAAAATCTGCATGTTTGGTACCCGAACCCGGACTTCATCACTGAAGTCCGGATTCGGGTTGAGTATTCTGTAAATTTTATTATTTTCCCTTCTAACATGGTTACAAAGGAAAATAATAGCATTCTCAATACAGAATGCTTAGTAAAATGTGGATGGAGGGGTTAAAAATAAAAAAATTTACTCACCTTATCCACTTGATCGCGTAGTTGCAATCTCTTCTTCAAGCATTAGCTGCCGGCTAAAGGACCTGTGATGACGACACCAAGCTCATCACATGGTCCATCACTATGGTGATGGACCATGTGATGTGACGTCACCACAGGTCCTTTAGATGGTATCTAATGCTTGAAGACAGAAGGAATCGGCAACTACGCGATCAAGTGGATAAGGTGAGTTAATTTTTTTTATTTTAAACCCCTTAATCCACATTTTACTAAACATTCTGTAGTGAGAATGCTATTATTTCCCCTTATAACCATGTTATAAGGGAAAATAATGAAGATCGGGTCCCGTCCCTTATCAACCTTGCAACCCACGCAGAAATCACGTCCGTGTGAAAGGGGCCTTAGGGTCAGTTCACACAGCTGATTTCTAAAATACATGTCTAAACAATCAGCACTGAATCCTCGCAGAATTTTCGGCCTCAAAATTAGGCGCGTTTTTTGATGTGTGTTTTTCTGCTTCCCATTTATTACAGTGGGAAAATCTTCGCTGATTCTGCCCCAATGTAGGACATACTGCTTCTTTTTTACACGTGTAAAAAAGAAGCAATTGCTGACACCCATTGAAATGAATGAGAGGCAGTTTACAGGCATACTACGCGTCAAAATATGCTCAAAAAAAAAGTCATGTCACCTGACCCTAAGAGATGGGTTCCAAGGGCATTTGTCCATTAGACATATGGTCAAAGGCTGTCTAATTTGGACAATCCCTTTAAATCAGTTCCTTATGGTAATAAGGGTGGGTTCACATTACGTTTTTGCCATCCGTTTAATGCATACGTTGGAAAAAAAAAAGGGATACAAAAGCGCAGCACACCACGCTTTTGTATCCTGCAGAGTCCGGTAAAAAAACTAATATGTTAATGTATATATATTTTTTTTTTACAATGGAACTCATCTCTATGGTGAAGGGTGCCACTATATGGCTTCATTCTGAGGCATCCGTTAACACATACATTTTTTGTATACGTTAAGCGGATGGCAAAAACGTAATGTGAACTCGGCCTAAAAAACCCTTCTTGGCAGACCGGATTGTCAGCCTAGAAAGGAAGAATTAGTGATTTTCTGAGGCAATCCGTTGTTTCCAGTGCGAATTGGGGGTTATTCTTGTAAATAAGGAGCTATTTACACTGGCGCTACAAACCTCTGACGGGATTCTGTCGATGTTTCTATTGAAGATAACTTATCACGTATCTGTCATGATAAATCACACACTGCATCATGGCTTCCGTTAAAGGAGTTGTCTCACTTCAGCATTTATCATGTAGAGAAAGGTAATACAAGGCTCTTACTAATGTACTGTGATTATCCATATTGCCTACTTTGCTGGCTGGATATATTTTTATAACACATTATACACTGCTCGTTTCCATGGTTACCGACCACCCTGCAATCCATCAGTGGTGGTCGTGCTTGCCCAATATAGGAAAAAGCACTAGCCGATGTGTGCTCCCACGGTCCCCGAGCCTTGTATTAACTTTCTCTACATGATAAATGCCACTTACTGAAGTGAGACAACCCCTTTAAGAAGCAGCGACGCCAGTGTGAATGGAGCCTATTATCACTGGGCACCTGGCTTGTATTACAGCTTTCAAAGTGCAGTAAGTACAGCTCATATAGAAATGAACCCTTTCACTGTGAGGGCATATATGATATGCAAAGACCACAACTAGGGCTAGAACGTAGACCTGAGTGCCCACAATCTTAACTTTCAAATTATACCACGATTTGGGGTCTGGCTGAGGATGAAAGTGTAAAACTGGATTCGCACACACAGGGTTTTGTGTTTTTTGGAATGTTTCCGTTGGGTTTTTAAGTGCTGTGACTGGGTATTACATTAAAATCTGACACAAATTGCTGAAAAGTGTTAGGCCAAGTTCACATCACCATTTTGTTTTCTGATCTGGATGGAAAAAACTAAAATGGATCCTTTATTATGAGCGTCTGTTGTGCTCATTTTGCATCTTTTTTTGTCACTTCCATCAGAGATCCTTTATGCAGGACTTTTTCTTCCATCTAAAATAATTGATCTCTGACGGAAGTGACACAAACTGATCATAACTGATGCTCGAAAAAAGAAGCATCAGTTATTTCTAGTGCAAACTGATGCTAAGGGTGCAATCACATCACCGTTTAGCTTTACGTCCTTTTGATTCGTCAGAAGAAGAGAGAGAGAGAAAAAAACAGAATCCAGTAAAAAAAACTGATCCTGTTGCATCAGTTGTCATCTGTTTGAGCCATTTCCATCTGAGAACCGTTTTTTACACGGGAAAAAACTGCATGCAGTACTTTTGTTTCCATCTAAAAAAACGGATCTCAGACGGAAATGGCTGAAACGAATGACAACTGATGCAACGGGATCAGTTTTTTTTTCTGGATCCTGTAAAAAAAAAAAACGGATCCTATGCAATCCTATGCATAAGGGCTTGTTCACACGAACGAAGTGCTGTATTTTGCGGTCCGCAAATTGTGGTACAGAACAGGTGGCCCTTTATAGAAATGCCTATTCTTGTTCGCAATCTTCTCAATCTTTTGCGGCCCCTTTGAAATGAATGGGTCCGCACCCGAGCCGCAAAAAAATGCGGCTCGGATGCGGAACCAAACCACGGCCGTGTGCAACAGGGTCCGATTTTTTTTTTTTTTTTTTTACAGGGTCCTGTTTGTTGTTTGTTTTCTCTCTCTTCTTCTGATGGATGAGTAGAATGGAAAGCTAAACGGTGATGTGAATGCACCCTTAGGCCCCTCTCACATCTGCGTTTTTGCTTTCCTTCCTAGATTTCCGTCCTCGGGGCTCTAGGACGGAAAGATACTGATCAGGATTTATCCTAATGCATTTTGAATGGAGAGAAATCCGTTCAGGATGCATCAGGATGTCTTCCGTTCAATATGTGAACGTTTTTTGGACGTTGACAAAACCGTAGCATGCTGCGGATTTGTCTCCGTTCAAAAATCCGGAAGACATGCCGTAATGCCGGATCCGGAATTAATGCCCATTGAAGTGCATTAATCCGTATCCGGCATTAAGCTAAACGTTGTGTCGATCCGACGTTTAGCTCTGCGCATGCGCAGCAGCAGTTCCGATCGGGGCCCCAGTGTAAGCTGGGGCTCCGATCAGTTACCATGGCAGCCAGGACGCTACTGAAGTCCTGGCTGCCATGATAAGTACTCCGCAGCAGTGTACTTACCTGCTCTGCGGCCTCGGGGCGCTCCTTCATGACGTCACAGGTCCGGGCGGCGCATTGATCTATGCACCGCAGGGACCTGTGACGTCATGAAGGAGCGCCCGGCGGCCGCAGCGCAGGTAAGTACACTGCTGTGGAGTACTTACCATGGCAGCCAGGACTTCAGTAGCGTCCTGTCTGCCATGGTAACCTGAAAGCATATTGAAGATTGATCAGGATCCTGATCAGTCTTCAAATGCTTTCAGGCGACTTGCGTTCTGACGGATCCGGCGGGACGGAAGTGCCCCACCGGATCTTAAGAACGCAAGTGGGAAAGAGCCCTTACTGAGCAAAACCGATGCTCAAAATAAAGGATCCATTTAAAAAAAAAATATGTTTCTGTTCTTCTGAAGAATGGAAAACAAAACGGCGATGTGAACCCAGCATTACAAGCTTTTAAAAATGGTGGAAAAAAATGTGTGTAATGAAGATCTAAGGGAAAGGGGAAGCTACAAATGACAGCGGGAAGAAAGATCACAGCCTGTCAATGTGACCCCTGACAGAAGGGGACATGGGGAAGATGCTGTGACTTCAGGACTACACAGGACTCGTCGGTTACGATGGAGATGGTTAGGAGCTAGGAAAAGAAAATGGCTATTTACAAAGATGCTTTATTTTATATTTTACATGCACTGGGACGCTAATAAAATGGTTATGGTGACATAATGATATAGACCAGTTTCTGGTGTGCCCTTGTCACACCCCGTTTTCAGAAACCGGCATGGGCGGTGTAAAATTGCCAGTTGCGACAAAAAAAAACAAAAATGGGTAATTATGAGTTTCCCCCTCTTGGCATTATCCGGTGGGCCTCAGATGTCGTTACCGGAATACCCTTTAAGTCACTGAGGCATCGCTTGGGACATGATTAGTTCTTATTTCTGTGTCGCTTATTTGAGGGGTTTTTTCAGCTTGATTGAAAACTATAGCTTACGTGATTGTGTAAGCACTTCACACGCGTTGATCAGTGTCATGGCCCTCTAGAGCAGATGGATTAGTCTTTTTGTTTTCTTTAACCTCGGATTATCAGGAGAAGTCATATGCTGCGTTTTAATTTTAGGCCACAATGTAATGGATTTCCTGTTTCCTCTGCTATGGGCCGGTCCCTGCTCTTCTGATTTCAGGGGCGTCCTTGCTGGGAGAGAGTGACTGCCGGAGACAAGTTTATCCTCTGGCCTTTTTGAATAGGTGGAAAAAACAAAGCCTCGCCAGAGCAATCTTCCCAGGGCCCTCTTTCGCTGAAGAAGTTTGATGATCATGGGATACTTGGGTGGGGCTGCGACAAGTCTTTTATCTTTAGACAAGCGTATAATTTACCTCCAGCTCGTCGCTAGCAAATGGGAGCCAGGTCAATTGTCTACAAGTTCACCAACACAAGGGAGAAAAAAGCTTGTTCATGAAGGTCCATAAAAACCCACCGTTTAGAACTATATCCATAGGATGGTGTAGGGCTGCATGCCGGTCTGTTCCATTTTTTTGATTAATGCTCTTCACTGCAGCAAAGCGTGCATTCGTGAGCGGCTCCATAACATGCGATGTGTGTGCTTTTACATCTACATGATTGATAAAGAAGGAGTAGATTGCCGGGGGGAAAAAAAGAACCAGAGTCGCAGTTCTGTGAGGAAATGACTGTGAAAATAACCCTATCAAATGCATCACTCATTAACCCCTAGAGGTAAAACAGTAGAAGAAAATGCATAAAATCAGCCAATATGCAATTGACCCCCAAGTACAGATGTAACAGTCACTCACTTGACACTTATATTGCAAAAAATAGCAAAAAGGGCATCTGTCAGCAGATTTGTACCCATAACACTGGCTGACCTGTTGCATGTGTGCTTGGCAGCCGAAGGCATCTGTGTTGGTTCCATGGTGATGTTTTAATATATGCAAATGAGCCTCTAGGAGCAACGGGGGTGTTGTAGTTGCACCTAGAGGCTCTGCAACTGCCGCTCCCTCTGCACTTTTATTGACTTTAGGAGAAGTTGAATATTGCATAGTAGAACTTAATTTTTCTCAGAAATTCAGGCACATATAAACATGGGACCAACACAGATACCTTCAGCTGCCAAGTGCAGTGTGTTATTGTAAATAAGAAAGCCCTTGCCCTGCGCGATCCTGCGCAGGTCAAGGTAGCGCATCGTAGCATGAAGTGCTCCGATGCTAACATCAGGGGGGCCCCCTGTCTGGGTGAAAATAAGGTATGCTGAACCCAGACAACCCCATTAAAGGGCCTCTGTCAACATGATCAACTTTATTAAACCAGGCCTATTGCATAGAGTTGATCGTGCTGATTAATATGATATATATTTTTTTCTCTGTAGCTTTCAAGGTTGCTGAGTTACGTGGACCTTTACCTTTATTTAAATCAGGCAGTCGGAGCACCAAGGGGCAGGCTGTAGGGCTTAAAGCACATCTACAGCCACACCCCTAGAGCTCACTACACCCCCTCTTGCCCTTTGGTTAGCAGTGCTAACATCACATCTAGCGCGGTATTCTAGC
Source organism: Bufotes viridis (assembly GCA_033119425.1). Taxonomy (NCBI): domain Eukaryota; kingdom Metazoa; phylum Chordata; class Amphibia; order Anura; family Bufonidae; genus Bufotes; species Bufotes viridis. The sequence goes on along the minus strand of CM065591.1, from coordinate 408,409,593 downwards.
GCCAACAACATTATTCCATCTGGAATCGGAGGCACCCAGATGGAAATACAGTCTATCGGAAAGGGGCCTGAGGCCTTATTCACTCAGTCACTGTTCGGTCAGTGTTTGGTCAGTGATTTTATGCCAAAACCAGGTGCGGCTCTAAACGCAGAACAGGTGCAGATCTTTCCCTTATACCTTATGTCTGTGAAGCCTCCAGTCCTGGTTTTGGCTCACAATCACTGATGGAAACCACTGACCAAAACACCGACGTGTGAAAGCCTTACTGATGATGATGAAGTCTATGTATAGAGAAGTAACATAGGATGTATTCACGACTGAGGAACAGGACCTCTAAATTCCAAGTCTGTGGTCTGTTGATGTACAACATACTTGTGGGCTATGCAGTTATCTATGGAATGTCTTTGGTAAAGGGAGGTAGATTCAAGTGAGATAAGTTTTATTGAAAAATGTGTAATTGAGGTAATGATCTGAATCTCTTAAAGAAATTGTCCAACTTAAATGAAAAACTAATGGCCGACAGGAAATGGTGTAAAACAAAAAAACCTCACCTTTTTGGAAGTCCAGCACTGCTCTTGTATCCATGGTTTCTAGTCCTTTCTGGACTACAGTTTGTCCATGGACATGTGACCACTGCAGCTAGTCATTGTCCCCTGATGTGTGCCCGATCAGCACGTAACTGAAAAAGTTCAGACCTTTATGGCATGCTGTGTGGACGTGCCGTCAATGTGGAAGCTGGAAATGATCCCTTAAGTGCCCCGTAGTGATCACGTGTCCTATATGTGAATATTATATGTCATTGTTATTTTTTATAACCAAAAAAGTGGATGGTTTTCTGGATATACATTTTTGAAGTCGCTCCATGTATTCTACTTCCTGTCCTGGTTCTATAACTTAATTTTTGTTTGGACTTTTAGCTAGGAAAACACTCGCTTAACTTTCACTCTGGTCAGAGAGACCCCCTAAAGCATCAGACATTTCACTAATCACTGCAATGCTCTTCCGTGGACATCTTCATCTAGACCTACAAAGAAAACAAAAAAGCTGACATACTGTCATCCCAATCCTACACTTATTATTATCACGAGGACTACCCTCACAGATAACCCCTTCCCCTCAAAGCAGCAATCAACTGACAATGGATCACCAGCCTATTTAGGCTACAGCAGGAAAATATTCTTTCATTCATTTTCAATCGTATAGTACTGCCGAAAAGAAAAACCAATAATTCTAAAAACAAATTTGGTTTCTATGAATATTGAGTTAAAAAAAAAATCACCCCTTTCTGATGGAAGTGTTCCTTGAAGGATATGGTCAAACGGGCTAAACTCCATGCTAAATCTGTGGCAAAATCTGCGTGTGTTACATTTAGGGACCTGCGATACTGTTCGTTCAGGTCATAAGTCTGGGACATTCAAAAAGGCACCGCTATTACGCGTGCATGGAATTAACCTTTAAATATGTCTCCTTGGAGACCAAAGCAAGTTGAACCACGGCACTCAAAACTAGTAGTATATATTATTTATTCCATCCAAAATTATTTCAACGAGGAGCCATTGGCCAACGTTCCGGTCTAACGTAGACATTGATCACGGCCATAGATGTGGCTGCCCACGGTTTATGTTGGAGGAGGGCTGCTGTTTTATAGGTTTTGCACCTATATTGTCAATATTCACTCTTAAAGAGGTCCTTTCACCAAAAAAAAAAAAAAAATGTGTAATAGTTATATTACCTTTTAGGGAACCTGCCCCTAAAGTCTTCACTATATATATTTTTTTTAAATGACCCCCCGTTCGGCCGCCTTTGTTCCCGATATGTTCTGCGCCTCATATGCAAATGAGGCATAGAAAGTTATAGTAGGCGTCTCCTCGGATGTTCTGGTGGGCGTGCCTGGGCGTTTCTCCTCTCCTCCTGGCTGCGAGCACAGCAAATAACAGCGCTCGGCTCTTAGCCAGGGAGAAGGAGCTCAAGTTCTCGTGAGAACCGCGAGAACTTGAGCTTGCCGAGTCCCGGAACCCGCGCCATATTGGATTCCCCAGCGCAGAAGAGGAGCGTAGCGAGCGTACCAAGATGGCGCGGGTTCCGGGACTCGGCAAGCTCAAGTTCTCGCGGTTCTCACGAGAACTTGAGCTCCTTCTCCCTGGCTAAGAGCCGAGCGCTGCTATTGGATGCGCTCGCAGCCAGGAGGAGAGGAGAAACGCCCAGGCACGCCCACCAGAACATCCGAGGAGACGCCTACTATAACTTTCTGTGCCTCATTTGCATATGAGGCGCAGAACATATCGGGAACAAAGGCAGCCGAACGGGGGGTCATTTAAAAAAAAAAAAAATATGGTGAAGACTTCAGGGGCAGGTCCCCTAAAAGGTAATATAACGATTACACATTTTTTTTTTTTGGTGAAAGGACCTCTTTAATGCCATTAATGTATACTGTGCATATGGTTGGGGCAGAGATGCTCTTCTGGTTGGGGCAGACATGACTGTAAGTTGTTGTTTCATCGATCAAGTAGCTAATACTGTATTTCTGATGAGTGCCAGGACCTGGCAGTGCTTACGGGAAGGTAAAACTGATATTTACTTCAGCACATCAAACATTTTCCTTAGGCTCCATTCACACGACCGTATGTTGTCCGCAAAAAAACGGATCCGTGTCCGCAAAAAAACGGATTGCATTCCGTTTTTTTGCTGATCCATAGACCAATAGGGCCATGTCCTATTGAAGTCTATGGATCAGCAAAAAAACGGAATGCAATCCGTTTTTTTGCGGACACGGATCCGTTTTTTTGCGGACAACATACGGTCGTGTGAATGGAGCCTTATGGAAATGATGCTGAATACGTGTACAAGGAAAATAAATCTGTAATGGAAATATGTGTCAATGCGCTGACTTCCCTGTGGTCTCTGACCTCGCTTATTGATGGGTGTAATTAGTATCACATATGTAGCTCCTAAACTATAGCGTACCACAGACCTTAATAGGATTGTAATGACGTCACTTACACCATAAAGTAAAAACTAAATGTGTAAAGTAGCGTGCAATACAGGAGAACGGTGACACGGTTGGTCCTCAGCTGTAGTCATGCAGCCCTGGCTTACATGCTGGCCCTAGCGGTATCCAGTGCGTGTGGAGGGAGGGGGCCTGGACCGGGTCTCAGATGCCGCTGCAAGCTAGGACTGCCTGACTACTACTGAAAAAGGACCGCTCAGATGACCATTCATGGATAGCATGCTTCATTTTTTCCTCTTAGGCCAGGGGTAGGGAACCTCCGGCTCTCCAGCTGTTGTGAAACTACAGCTCCCAGCAGGCATACTTACTCAGCTCTTCTCTGAACTCCCATAGAAATGAATGGAGCATGTTGGGAATTGTAGTTTCACAGCAGCTGGAGAGCCGGAGGTTCCCTACCCCCTGTCTTAGGCCAAGAGTTACTGTTTAGAGATTGATATCTTTTCAAACCTATGTGTAACCCCAATCTTTTTTTCTGCCAGCTAAAACCAGAAAGTGATGCTTTTTTTTTTTTTTTTTGTTTAATTCTCTTTGATGAACATGCTTATGGGGGCGGCCATCTTACCTGATCTTTTGTTAACAGCATTTAGAGATATGCTTTACAGCAGCCACCATGGTCTATAGACAAAATAGTTTGGAGGGATGTCATTGACTTCTATAGGAGAGTTTTCTAGAGTTTTCTAGGCATGCTCTGTGCCCTGTGCAGAGGTCAGGAGGGAGTAGATAAGCTGTGATATCACCTATTGTGAATAGTGGATCTTGTCTTAGCTATACAGAGAGGTGATAACTTTACAGGCATGATTTAAATAACAGACAAGCAGATAACTGCTGATCTGTAGAGGCCAAGAGCTGGCACCTATTGTAAGGCTTAGTGATCAGTGCAGGATTTTGCTTTCTGGCCATATGCAATCACCTTATAAAATAAGAGTATGCCCATTTAAAGGGCATCTGTCAGCAGATCTGTACCCATGACACTGGCTGACCTGTTACATGTCCACTTGGCAGCTGAAGACCTCTGTGTTGTTCCCATGTTCATATCTGCTGGCATTACTGAGAAAAAATATATTTAAATATATGCAAATGAGCTTCTAGGAGCAATGGGCTCAGCTCTCTCTAAAATTGCAACACCCCATGGCTCCTAGGGGCTCATTTGCATATATTAAAATTTAATTTTTCTCAGCAATGCAGGCACATATGAACATGGGACCAACACAGGTGCCTTCAGCTGCCAAGCGCACATGTAACAGGTCAGCCAGTGTCATAGGTACAAAGCTGCTGACAGATGACCTTTAATATTTTATATTTAGCGTGTTTACATATCTATATGATATATGTATGTATTTAGGATGTGGATCTGTTGATACACTTGCATCCTCATAAATAGCTACCAGTAGGACATCGGGTCCCTATCTTGTATGCATACAAACATAATATGTACATACACATAATGTATAAAATAATTTACACCAAACAAATAGAAAATAAAATTAGAAACGTTACATTCCAGCGGTTCTTGTGTAATCATTCACAGATGAGTCTGTGTACAAACAAGCATAGGAAATAGCCCCATTGTCTTCATAAGCCTCAGAGGACTTGGGAAATGATCATTTTTTGCACGTCTAAGGGAATGGAGGCGGAAGGAGATGTTTTTGGAGAGTTGCTATATTTTAACCTTTTCTGTTCTTTTTCTCATTTTTATTATGATGTTACTTACTAAAGTTTTTTTTTTTTTGCCCGGAAAGTAATGCTTCCATGATTTAAAGGGAAAAAATTGCGTTCAAATTTGCATCTGAACACGCATTGCTTTTAGATATTGTACCACAAGGAACAATTGTTGCATGTAAAGGTTAACCAAATTGGCCCAAGATGGTCATTGTAACATCCTCACGCTTCTCTTACTTAGGCCTCATGCACACGACCGTTGTTTGATTCCGTGTCCGTTGCTCCGTTTTTCGTGATTTTCTGCGGACCCATTGGTTTTCAATGGGTCCGTGGAAACCTCAGCAAATGCACCGTTTGTCCTCCGCGTCTGTGGTCCGTGATTCCAGTCCGTCAAAAAAATATAACCTGTCCTATTCTTGTCCGTGAAAAACGGTTCACGGACCCATTCAAGTCAATGGGTCCGTGAAAAATGCGGATTGCCATCCGTGTGTCATCCGTGTTCCGTGTCCGTTTTTTTTGCGGATCCCTTGGCAGGCACTTGGGAAACATTGTCAGCCTGTCTTTTGGTAAAATCTTTTGGGTCATGTCCGCTAAAAAAAACGGAAGACATGCGGAAACACAACGGAAGGCAAAAACGGACACGGATCACTGCACAACGGAACCCCTTTTTGCGGACAGCATAAAAAAACGGTCGTGTGCATGAGGCCTTATGGCAAGGGGCTTTTCCAGCTTGATTCTTAGATTTGCTAAGACTGGAAGAGCATTTCTGTCTTGAGTTGTCCTCTTTAGGGTACTTTCACACTAGTGTTAGTGTGATCCGGCAGGCAGTTCCGTTGTCGGAGCTGCCAGCCGGATCCGCCGTTCAGTGTGACAACTGACAGCATTTGTAGACGGATCCGGGTGCGGATCCGTCTACAAATGCATTGCAAGAACGGATCCGTCGCTCCGCTTGTCATGCGGATGGACGGATCCGTCTTGCAGTCTTTTTCACAGCCTTCCCAGTCTGCGCATGCGCAGACCGAAAGGACGGATCCGTCCTTTAGTTGTTTCGCAATGCCGGATCCGGCACTAATACAAGTCAATGTAAATTAATGCCGGATCCGGCATTCCGGCGACTGATGCGGTATTATGTCCGGCCAAAACGCCTGACAGTGACTGAACGGAAGGCATACTGATGCAAACTGAACGGATTTCTATCCATTCAGATTGCATGGGGATATGCCTGATCAGTTCTTTTCCGGCATAGAGCCCTTTTGACGGAACTCTATGCCGGAAAAGAATAACGCAAGTGTGAAAGTACCCTAAGTTAGGTTTTTAAAAGATTCTGTAATTCTGTTTTGGGTGGTATCAAGCTTTTTTTGTTTTTCTTTTTAAAGAGGTTTTTCTCTTCATGATTGATGTGAAAAATGAAAACCAAGCGACATTATAGTACATGACAGTCTCTTTCTAAGGCCTATTGCACATGGCTTTTTCAGTATTTGTGGTCCGCAAAAAATACGGATGCGGTCCGTGTGCGGAACAGAACAGCTGGCCCCTGATAGAACAGTACTATCCTTGTCCATTATACGGACAATAATAGAATATGTTCTATCTTTGAACGGAATGGAAATACGGAAACGGAAGGCATACGGAGTACCTTCCATTTTTTTGCGGATCTATTGAAATGAATGGTTCGGTATACGGACCGTATATGGAACGCAGAAAAAAATAACGGAAGCGGGAAAAAAAGCGGTCGTGTGCATGAGGCCTAACAAAGCTAGAACCAGCCCTGTACCTCACATGGATCTAGATATCTCCCCATTGATCCAATTGTGCTGCTACATGTATTTCAAGCTGGCAGCTCAGGAGGCGTGTGTGTCCTTTCTGCTGTGGCTTTTACCCTGATGCAGCTTAGAAGGCATGTCCTTTCTGCTGCAGCTCTTTCCTTATCACAGTTTAGGGGGCATGTCTTTTTGGCTACAGCTTTTTCCCTGTAACTGTTACAGCTTTTAACTTTAGATATGGCTGGTGGCAGTTGAAGGATGGAACTGAGCATGTGCGACCACCTCAGTAGGGTGGACGAAAAGTAAGGGAAAGAATAAACAGCAGGTGGCGCTATACAGATACAATTTTGTAAATGAATTGCAGCTACTAAAGTATTAACTAGAAAACTAGAATATTATTTGTGGTAGAAACCCTTTAGGTGTTCTATGATTAGCTGGCTGTAAATAATGGCGGACTTTAATATCTATGTGTATCTTAACTTTGGGGCTCAAGGCCTATACTGGCTTGACTATGATGTGTATTGCGAGGCAATACAGGGGAAGTAAAGCTGAATTATCGCTGGCGTGACTGTGCATTTGTAAAGCTGTGCTGTGCATAATGGGAATTACAATTGTAGAAGGAATAAATCTATTATGGCATAGACAGATCCAATTACCAGTGACTGTCCCAGGCAGGAGCGGGAGACGTTGCAGCGCTGCGGTGCATGACGTTCATTATTATTGTTTGTATTACATGTTGCATTTATTGGTTTCGACACAACGTGAATAAGAGCGATTCAGCTTTCCTAAACTTATTTATACAGGGATACAATAAGAAGAAGAGAAAACATGAAATTGCCCACTTTACTATGACGTACTTGAGAAGCTCCAAAACTGACATTTTCTCCATATAAACCTCCTATCACTGCTGCGTAGGAATAGTGTTTAGTGGTACTGCCATTATCCATGAACTCAGCTAGTCATACACATACATGACTATTTTGTGGTCCGCAAATCACGGGGATCCGCTAAATATGGATGTAATCCGTGTGGAACCTGTAATTTTTCCGGGATCCACTGTAAAAATACCTTTTCTTGTTCGCAAGTGGACAAAAAAATAGGACAGGTTCTATAATTTGCAACCAGGCCACATGGATGGTTTTTTTTTGCAGACCCATAGAAATGAATGGGTCCATGTGTGATTTGCAAAAAATGCAGATTGGACACGGACCAAAAATACGGTCGTGTTCATGATGCCTTAAGTAGGTGTCAGCCACACTAGCATTCGACTGACGACTACTCCTTCCGCCTCCCCATACACATACTTGGCCGAGCATGCATGGAGAATAAACCACTGCCAGACACCTTTGGCAGCATCTTATCTACATGAGAATAAAAGATTGGGCATGTTACAGTGCAACAGCCTGATCCTTCTCATCCCGGCCAGCAGATATCTCGTCACGCCTGTGCACATTAGATTACTCAGATATTGGTGGGTTCAGCCAACATTTACCTACCGTGTATTGGCTACCTGTAGACCTATTTAAAAAGTTGTCCTGTCTCGCCATTTCCACAACGAGATGCGACTAGGTGGCTGGGCTGTTTCGGTTACGTCCAATCCTGGTTTTGGCTCACAATCACTGATGGAAATCACTGACCATACACTGACGTGAGAATGAAGCATAATTCTGGGAGTCGCAGAAGCTGCTACACTGTTCACTACAATAGGAGTTACAGAAGCAGTAGCTTTTGCTGGTGTTTTTCTGCAGCTTTGCGGGTTATAGGAGCTGTTTTTCACACTTTATGTGTTTCCAGCATTTTGTGTGCCTGCGTTTTTGCAGCATTTTTTGCTGTAGAAATTCCATCTCCTGGTGTGAGCTGATGGTCTGTGGGAAATATAAAATTTTTTATTTTTTTTTGCTACTAGCCAGTTTGTTAATTAGGTGGCTTTTTTGTCTTTCTTGCTTCTGCTCAGAAATGCAGCTTGCTGTAGCTCTTGCTGTTTTTTCAGGTGTTATGACAACATCTTTCTGACTTTTCGATTAGGCTTTGCTGGACAGGGGCATTGTCTAAGGGGCGCCATTATATGCTAAAATTGCGGCACAATTCTAAGGTAAAATACAGTTTCAGGCTAAATGCACACGACAGTTGTTTTTCTCGGCTTCCGTTTCAGTTTTTTTTGCGGATAGGACAGGAACCCATTCATTTCAATGGGTCAGCAAAAAAATGCTGACCGTTCATCCGTGTGTGTTCCGCGTCCGTTGTCCGTGTTTCCCTTTAGCAAAAAAAGTAGTGCATGTCCTACTTTTTTCTCATTTGCGGACGAGGATAGGCATTTATTACAGGGGATCTGTGAAAACAAAGGAATCCTCCAAAAAAACTGATGGACCATCAGTTTTTTTTGCTGATCCCGATTTGCGGACAGCAAAAAAAAACTGTCGTGTGCATATAGCCTCAATGTATAGCTGATCCTACACATTATACTTTTGAGAACGGCAAGTTCAGCTGACAGTCTAATGTATATGGTTGAGCTTCCAACTCTCCCCTGGCAGATGATGTCAGAGACTGGGATGGGGCAAAATGTATATTTTTGCCCTATCCTTTTGTTCTCCAGTGAGATAAGTCACCGCCAGAAGTGTCTGACAGCGGCTTTCATCGTTATCTCCATAGCATACACAGACATGTTAATCCAAGCCGAACGCGTATGTATATGGGGAAGCTGGGAGGGAGATGGGAGATACTAAGCTAACCAATAGTTGGTCCCTGCACCACATGTATCATCCAGCCTGAGCCCTGTGATAAATCTGGTGTCGGTCTAGACAGCCGGTCTAGGATTAGTAAATCTGGGCTCCTGTGTGCAAAAAACTGCAATGAAGAACTCCGCAAAAAGCACAAGTGGCCAATCCGCTAGAGCTTATTCTAGAAGTTTTTTTTAGTCTGAAAAAATGGAAGTGACCTAGTCATGCAATGACCCTAATAGGATCAGTAATATAAACCAACTTTCATACCCGAGATATCTATTGCTGAAGCTCATTCCAGCTATTTCTACCGCCACCCCTCTGCCTCCGGGAGCTGAAATCAAGCAGCGTCCATCAGTGGAAGTCCAGCCTTCGATACGTTTAGAACACGTTTTCTTTGGTGTAAATTTCTGTCTGCTGATTTGATACATATGTCGGCTTAGTACATTGGCAGCCTCCAGGTTGTCTCTCCCTCTCCTCTTTTCTTTCCCTTGTTTGGTCTGAACGGTTTCTGGTGGGAAAAAATGAGAACTAAAATGGGTAAATACATTGAGCGCTTTCCTGCCATATACAGTTGTATGGTGCAATCGCCGTAACCCTTTGCACCGCATTATCCCTATAGACGTGCCCCTGTGCCGCATCATCCGGCGCTCTCATTGCCTGATATACTTGTTCTTCAGTCCAAGTTGGCAAAGTATACAGATAGGAGGGGGCACATAACATGATGGGAAGAGGCATCGCCTGTACAGAAGGGGCTTGTGTCTCCTGCAAACCTTGCCCCCCTCCCCGGTGTCGGGCCAGCTGGCTCCTGTTATCCAGGACTGTGCCTGAAAGTAACTCATTTTGTCTGTAGCCTCGCTACTGCAGAAGGGGCACTTTTCAGGGCTGAGGTAGAAGGGGGGCGGGAATTTATAGGTGGATTTGGGAATCTGCAATTTGAGACTAGCAGCAGGGATATGTGTGTATATACGCGCTGGAGCTGGGGAGGGAGTGCTGGGCCCTGCAGGGAGCTTGCACAGATGTGCTCCAGCTTAGCCAGAGTCGTCCCCCCCCCCCCCCCCCCGCCCCCATTCCTGGTAGCATAAGGGGTATCCCACTGCAAACTATCCCAAAACAGAGGAGTAGAAGCGAATATTTTCCTCAAGCCATGTACCTTGGTTAGCGGAAAAAATAATAATCTGGCCTTGTAGATTGTATGTGGGCGATGTGGTGAGCACGAGAGTTTGTAATTTCAAAAACAGATTCCAGCCCTAAATTCATCTCCTGCGCAGAAGGATCATGGTCTAGACATGGCCCAGAACCACATGTCCCTTACTGCCCCCTAGAGGCTGGACAGGACGGAATCACTGTCTGTATGCACATTGATGTGGAGAAGGGTGATTGCAAGGGTGTTACAGTCAAATGATAGATACATGCATAGATATATACCTTCAGGTTGCTATACGGCACATGGCTCTGGGATGCTGCTATAACGTAGGTGTCCTAAGGGGATTTTAGGGAGGACAGAAACCTCCAGACACAGTAAAGAAGTAGGGCTATGTATAGAAGAGATTTGCAGCTTAGGAACATTGCAGACATAAGTGCAAATACAGTAAGCTGTCTGTGGCCAGCATTACAGGCCGAGCTACAGGTCCTGATTGCTACTAGTAAGATGGTGCCATAGAGCTCTGGTTGGCTGCGCAGAAACTTGGCTCTCCAAATTCATTTCTACCCCTGAGATGTAGAACGGGTGGGTCTCCTGACGTATCACACTATAGCAGTACAATAGTATATGTCATCCGTACTTCCATGTTTAAAAAAAACGTATACCGCGCAGTACACTTTGTTCGCACAATGCCTCTGTATGGAATAGAGCAGCAGAGTGAAAAACTATACCAGTCTGATAGAGGCCAAAAAGTTATTGGACCCCCTTTGGGTCCAAGTTTTCAAGTTACTCGTTCTCTGTGGGAGACAGCCGAGTACAGCGCTCTGCTATTTCTGGCAGTGCCATACAGAATGAATGGTGCGGCATGGTGTATGCTTGATCTACCGTCAGATCAGGTGGAAAGGACCCCTGTTCTCTGGATCAGTGGAGGTCAAACCCCTAAGATCAGTTAGCTATCCACTATACCAGAGATGGGCAAACCGCGGCTCTCCAGCTGTTGTAAAACTACAACTCCCACCATGCCCTGCTGTAGGCTGATAGCTGTAAGCAGTCTTTGCATGCTGGGAGTTGAAGTTTTGCAACAGCTGGAGAGCCGCAGTTTGCCCACCCCTGCCCTATACTGTGGATAGGGGATAACGTCTAAACTTGGCCCAACCCCTTTACTACAACCAGAGGTTCCCTTAAAGCCTTCAGCAGAGGGGTGCTGCCGACGCTGTGTGACTTCAGCCTCCATGTTGAATCTGCAAAGGATGAAACGGCTTCCTTATATGCTTTATTGTAGCTGCAGCAATAAAAAGAAAATAACATATTATAGGGGCTTCTCAGAGTTAGATGTTGATGACCTATCCTCTGGATATGTCCTCAAGATGTGATCGGTGGAAGTCCAACTTCAGGCACCCCCGACAATTTGTTTAAAGAGGCTGCAGTGCTCAGTTAAGCGTCAGAGATTCTTCCCAGGCCAGTGCCGTTCAAGTGAAATGGAACTGAGCTGCAATACCAAGCACAGCCACTATACAGTGTATGGCGCCAAGAGTGGTATATTGTGAAGAGGCCACAATGCTGTGACCCCATCAAACAGCTGATCGGTGGGGGTGCCAGCAATCTAACCCTCACTGATCAGATATTGATGACCTGTACTTAGGATAGGTTATCAGCATTTAAATGCCGGTAAAACTCCTTTAAAGTATATTTGTTACAGATTTGCTGCAGAAACAGAAATCAAGGCAACCGAGGATTTACTGTCCACTAAAGACATGAGCCAGTGTGTGGGAAGCAGATTGTGAAAAACAGCAAAAGACAGAGTGTACGGATTTCTGGGATTCAGTAAATTAGATTTCAGGGTTTTTAAGGCTGGGAGTAGCCCTGCTTGTTAGAAAACAGAGAGGCTAAAACTCATTAAAAGAAAACCAAAATAATTGCAGATGGAAGTGCGTGGATTAGTGTGGATCAGTAGCTGCCATTGTCCTGTTCCTATAATGAAAGGAGTAGATAATTGTACGGCTTATGCGCAATATTTTCTGCTGCCACCTGCCTGAAAATGGCTGATCATCGTTCGTAATACTCGCCTCCTGCACGATAGGCGTACTGGTCCAAAGCTAATTATTTTATATATATTTTTTTCATCTACCTAAACATAAGATACACATGCCTGAAAACCTGTTCTGGAGCCAATGCTTGCTAAAGGTTACGTCTACACGTAGCTGATAAACCGCAGATCCGTCTCACAAATGCATCGCAATACCGGATCCGTCTCTCCGGTTGTCATCCGGAAAAACGGATCCGGTATTTATCTTTTTTTTTTTTTTTTTTTTTTAAAGCACATGAAGACCGGATCCCTTAATGCGGTAATTTTAATGCCGGATCCGACACTAATACATTTCACTGGAAATTAAGGCCGTGTTCCGGAAGTGCAAGTGTTCCGGAATTTTGGACGGAGAAAATACCGCAGCATGCTGCAGTATTTTCTCCGGCCAAAAGACGTAAGAGGGACTGAACTGATGCATCCTGAACGGAATGCTCTCCATTCAGAATGCATTAGGATTAAACTCATCAGTTTTTTCCCGGTATTGAGCCCCTAGGATGGAACTCAATACCGGGAAAGAATAACTCTCAATCCTGATGAAATCCTGAAGCAAAACTGATGGTATATCATCAGGAATCCTGAGCCAGAATACTGACTGATTCTCAGTATGCTCATCTGAAAGCGGCCTAAGGGTCCATACAAGTAGATTTTCTGCAGCAGAACGTGTTACACGTGGACTAGCGATAGGTATTGCCACAGATTTTACCATACTCCCTGCAGAGGGCGAAATCTTCTGCATAAATTACCATGCTGCCGATTTTAAAATCCACAGATCGATTTCTGCCACTGCGTGGCAGGCTGCTGACATTGTGACACTATGGCCTAATAATCTGTAAAACTGGCTATACACATTAGTCATTTGACGGCCGAACTTGCTGAGAATGGCGGGTTCAGCCAACAGACTAATATGTGTGGGAGCTCCTGATTCTCCTCCGACAGAGTAGACCAGGATCAGGCCGGAGGTGTGCGGCAGCAGCTTTGTCTGGTTTCCCCAGAGAATACACATACACCTTCGGGCGAGCCAAACGTGTATAGGGGAAACGGAATGTGGTCGGGAGAGACAGCTGTCTGATAGATATTGATGTGTATGGGCTGTTTAAGGCCGAGTTCACATCTGATCTGTGAACTCTGGCAGTCTGTTCCGGCGGAGGAACAGACTGCCAGAATTCACTGTATCCGGCATAGCTGGATACCACCATGCACCGCCGGATCCCCATTCACTGTAAAGGGATCTGGCTGCTTTCCAGCATATTGGCTGGACAGTGGCATGTATGCCGGATACAGTGACCGGATTACAGTGCCGGAGTTCACAACGCAGATATGACGGCCTAAGACGTCCTGTTATGTACAAGTAACTTATCAGTAGCTATTGAATAATCACCATTGTATAGATAATACACAATCCATTATTTACAATATGTGATATCACAGCTTATCTACTCCCTTCCCATCTCAGGTCTCAGGTCACAGCACAACTCTCCCATAGAAGTCAATAGGACCTCCTCCAGTCCTTTGTGTCTGCGTGGCTGCTGTTAAAGAGCAGGATGTTTTGCCATATTTTAGGCTCAGGCATGGTTTTTGTATTATATATGTTTTTTTTACTATGGTGCTGGTCATTAGGGTATATATACCCCATATGGTATCTGAGTTGATTGACAATATGAGGATTAAGGGACGGTGTAATGGGGCTGCAAAGAATATTTTCCACTTATTTTGGGCAAACTTTATACTAGTTGTATGTGGTCATTGACCACTCTGTGCTTTCAGTTTTAGTAGGTCATTAAGCCAAACGTGGTCACATTCTGTACGGTGTGAAGAATTTCCAAGCTAAATTTCCATTTCTGTTGCCATCTCAAATAAAGTTTCACTGACCCACTTAGCAATCGCTATAAATAGTGTTGGAAATTACTAAAAGGGTTGGAACTTGCTCTCGTTCCTAATTTTTCCCCAACTCTGGTTAGCAGCCAGAACTCTTTAACACCCCATTGTGTAGAAATGTGACAGGCCGCCGTCCTACATTACTAGCTGCTCCATAGGTGAGCTCACTCCTCAGTTTGGCACCTGCCCTAAAGTGCAATAATAACTTTATAGGAATGTTGTGATATTGGCACATTTATACCGTGAGTGTGATGTATGCATGCGTAGTGGCAGCATCAGTCGTTCTTATCTGTACACTATGTTCTCGAACCCAATAATGACATTATCTGCCTCCAGTAGAATATACACTGGTTTCTGTCTAATGCTCATACTAATGTCACTGCCATTACAAAGGTGGTCTGTTTCCTCTAGTGTAATATCCAAGCCTCTGTTACACATCTAAAAGGTTCTCCGCAATGCTTCACCTCAATACAGTACATCTACAGCCTCTGTCCACCAACCTCCTATGGTCATATAGATGAGAGAGCTGTTGGTTGACCTCCCTATACACGTACCCTTGGCACCACCAGACGCCTCTGGCAGTGGCTTATCTTCTCAAGAATATTATCGCTCCCAACATCTGCTGGTGGGGGAGAGTCAGGAGGCTCCCATACAAATTAGATGGTCCCCCGATCCCACCGAAATTGGTGGGTTCAGAAGACATTTATCTTATGTATGGTCCACAGTGAATGGAGGCTCTGCATTACTTTATTATGGAGACATTCTTACCTAGAAGCAATGCCTCTGTAGTACGCCAACATTATATTCTCCCTGAAATCAGTGGTATATAGAAGAGCATTATGGCTCAGTAGACTTTTGTGGGCGCCTATTCTGAATTGGAGCTTGGACGGAGCTTTTAATGTGGTTATCCAAGAGTATCACGGACCGCCAAGACTAGCTGACCTGCAGTGGAGATCATACTTACCTGGTCCCCACCGTTGAGTTCGGTGTCAAACACTTTTGGGCCGCCTCTTCTTGCTAAGATCAACATTTGTCGATATGGGGGACCGTAACCCTTTAAATGCTGCCATGTGCATGAGCCCTTACCCTGCAGGGGTTTGCCTTCAGACAAACCTGGATGTATGAAAAGCTACATGCTGAATTATAGCTTGTAGAAACCTCACCCAAACTTACATTGAAATGTGGTCTTCTGGGGAGTGTTCTTCTCAAAGAAGATGGTCAGTGTACATAATATAAGATGGAACTGCAAATCTATCACAGGAATCCAGGTCTGAATATGAGGCAGTATTGTGGAAAGGTTTCACTTTACCTCAGGAGCTTCTAAATGCGGATCTAGTCCAGATATGGTATATGCAATCTGTTCTGATGATAGGATGCTTGGCACCCTCATTTTCTTCCTGTGAACCCATGTGTGTGTCAGTGTGGGAACCTTTCCTATCCGCTTTAGAGGCAGTGGTGATGGATCTGATAACCTTGGGCGGTAGCTCCGGCCAGGAAACTCCCTCTTCAGCCTTAATAACATCCCTCATCCGAGGCGAGGCACAAACGAAACCACGCTTTTCTAAATGTGGAGCAGGGCTTGGGGCGTGTGAGCTGAGGATGAGCTGGCGTGTGAGCTGGACCTACTGTAATCTTTACCAGGGAGCAGAGTCCTCTCCTGCTTCTGGGACGTGTGGGGCGCATACAGTCCATTCATAGTTTAGTGGAGCGCTTATGATTATCACATGCTCTTTATTACAGACCTTTAGCCGTAGCGTCATTCTAAGAGATGTAACATCACAAGAAATGAGAGGGTTTACATGCTGTGATTTTATGTTTTAGGACTTCTATTGATATTCGCTGCGTGTATATGACCTACGCTGATCATCTCCAATTACTTTAATCACAGCTATTTTGATAGGAATGAGTCAGATGCTGAAATTTCGTGAAAGACCATACTGTGGGGTGTTCATTGTGTGCCCAGCCTATTCTATTAAAAAATGGAACCCTAAATGTTTTCATTCTTAGGCTACTTTCACACTTGAGTTTTTGCCTGATCCGGCAGGGTTCAGCAAAAACGCTTCCGTTACTGATAATACACCCGTCTGCACCCCTTATGAACGGATCCGGTTGTATTATCTTTAACATAGCCAAGACGGATCAGTCATGAACACCATTGAAAGTCAATGGGGTCAGATCCGATTTCTATTGTGTCTGGGAAAACGGATCTGTCCCCATTGACTTGCATTGTGGGTCATGCCGGATCCGTTTTGCTCCACATCCCATGACGGAAAGAAAACAGCGTATGGGAACGCAACCAAATGAAACGGAATGCATTTTGGAGCATTCCGTTCTGTTCTGTCCCCATTGACAATGAATGGGGACTAAACTGAAGCATTTTTCTCAATACCGGAAAAGAGAAACGCTAGTGTGAAAGTAACCTTAATGTAAGGGTGTGTGATAGGTGTTGCGGCCAAATATCACAGTCAGGGGCGTAGCTAACAGCTCATGGGCCCTGGTGCAAGAGTTCAGCTTGGGCCCCCCTTCCCTCAGTGCTTTGTGTGTCTTCTTATGCTGCACAAGGGTCTTTGGGCCCCCTCAGGCTCCTGGACCCGGTAGCGACTGCTACCTCTGCACCCCCTATAGCTACGCCCATGATAACAGTGTAGCAGGGCAGCCATAGAAATAAATGGGGTCGCAGTACAACTTGCACATATGCCGGGACTGGGACCCCAGAATCGCAAAAAAATCCAAACCTGCTGGATGTTTTGTGATTTCTGGGGTCACGTTGGCGCCAAATGTGCTGGTTGCACGTGCGACACCCTTCATTTCTATGGCTGCCTATTACATTGCGATACTTGGGCGCAACACCTTTCACCTGTCGGGATCGCAGTGTAGCCAAACCCTTAAAGTTATGCGCAAACTTGTATTTCATTCATTTATGTTCCTGCTCCTTCTGGACTTTGAAGTCAAGCAGACGGTCCTATCTGTGATTGACAGCGGTCTCTGTATAGGGGGAAGGCTGTCAATCACTGATAGGACCGCCTCCATGACTCCCAAGCCTAGAAGGAGCAGAAATTGAAATGAATAAAATGCAAGTTATACTCAATCTTTTCCCATAAAACTATATATCAGTCTGCTCAGCTCCTCCTGCTCTAGAACGTATTGCATTCTCAGTATGACAGGTTAAATTGAACTGTAAACCTGGTGACATGTAGAAAACACATTAAAAGTAGAAGTGTACAGAAGCGTTAAAATGCATGAAAGGTTTTACGTGCTTAGACACAGCCATCTATTAAGGAACCGATGAAATCATTTTACATACAGATCTGGAGAGTTGGCAGCAGAATACATACATCAGTAGGAAAATGAAATCGGGTTCATGTCTGATAACTGGACTGAGATGTGCAATTCTGGCTCTTCATCTTGCTGACAGGTTCCTTCTTCTTGATTGTTTCTTCCAGAGTTCCATGAACCTTCCCCCAGACAAGGCGCGGCTCCTGCGACAGTATGACAATGAAAAAAAGTGGGATCTCATCTGTGACCAGGTATGGCCATGTTTCTGAGATCAGGTAATACTGAATCTACAGACGCGAAACGGAATCTTCAGTGTGGGATGGGGCTTAAAGGGGTGGTGTCATCTCAGACATCTGTAAGTGACCATCAAGCTTTCAGACGTTCCATAATTTCCACTGTTAGATCAGGGCCGCGGCTGTATATCACAGCCATTTCTCCGCCTTCTGCCCGCGTGGGCGTACTTGCATTGCATGCGCGGTCAGCATGATGGGCATGCTCGTCCCGTGGCTCATGAGGAGTATGCTCACCGTGTGTCTTCTCGCCGTTCACGTCTGTGGGAGTGTTGCGGGCATGCTGTGTGACATTTGCAAAGGTCAATGAGCAGGAGTTGAGTTGTCCTCATTGCCTATTAATAATGAGATCCTGTGGTAAGTATATATAGGAGTTACCATTTATTGTAATTCTACCTGTAATGATAATGAGATGCCTGCTGTGATCTCGACAGAAAAGGAAGTGTCAACCACAGTGAAAACTATAATATTTCAGTTTTGGGTTTACTATAGTAATATATAGTGTTAATAATAATATGAGGGAAAAATGGCACCATCAAAATGAAAAATTTGATTTAAACACTAGGTAATTTTCTGAGAAATGATTCCCTTTAGGCCTCTTGCACACGAACGTGTTTTTTTTTCTCGTTTCCGTTCCGTTTTTGCGGGTTCCGTTTGCGGTCCGTATGCGTAACCATTCATTTTAACGGATCTGCAAAAAAAAACTGAATGTACTCTGTATGCATTCCGTTTCCGCATTTCCGTATATCCGTTCCGCTAAAGGATAGAACTTGTCCTATTATTGCCCGCAAATAACGATCCATGGCTCCATTCAAGTCAATGGGTCCGCAAAAAATACGGAATGCATACGGAACACCTCCGTATGTCATCTGTTTTTTGCGGATTCATGCCCACTTTGCTCATGTGTTTACGGTTTACAAACATTACTGTACATTACAGTATTGATCACAAATTTTATGTATCCGTTTGCGATCTGCAAAAAACGGATCGCTTACGGAAATCATACGGAGATTTTTCGTGAAACTATGGAACGGAAACAGAAACCCAACAGAATTAAAAAACGGAACAACGGATCCGTGAAAAACGGACCGCAAAACACAGCAAAATACATACGGTCGTGTGCAAGAGGCCTTAGGAAGATGATCGTTTTCCTATCATGGATATAATTTTATTTTATTTTTTTGCCTATAATGCTCTATGTTCTCCAGTAAAGAGAATAGCTGTTTGCTTCTCTAGGAATGTTCTCTGCCCCAAATTTAACCCCTTAAAGGGGTTATCCGACATTAACAAATGCTCCCCCATATGCCTGGACCCTTCACACTGATTCCACTTACCTGACTCCCTGCTCCCGCTCCCTGACGATGCTGCTTCTCCCCATCCACGGGGGACAATGGCAGGCAGTGACGGGGACAAGCCTACCGAGCATCGCAGGTGACGTTAGGAAGGCACGTCACCGCCTGCCATTGGCGGCCCATTCAATTCCACCTTCCGATCAGTGCACAGGGGAGAAGCAGCTGCGGCGGTGCGTGGACCGGGAGAGGCGCGGAGAGTCAGGTAAGTAGAATCAGTGTGAGGGGCCTGGGCATATGGGGCAGCATATGTTAGGGTCGGATAACCCCTTTAAGGTATATGCAGTTTTCCATTTTTGCATTTTCGTTTTTGCCCCCTGCCTCTCCAAACCATTATTTTTCTGTTCACATAGCCATATGAGGGCTTGTTCTTTTGCAGGACAAGTTGTAGTTTCTAATGGCACCATCTATATTGCATGCAAAAAATTTCAAAATGGGGGTAATTGGAAAAAGAAATCACAATTCTGCCATCGTTTTATGGGTTTTGCTTTTACAGTGTTGCCCAGGCTATAAAACTGACCTGTTACCTTAATTCCGTGGGTCAGTACGATTATAGCGATAATTTTAATTCTGGGAAAAACCAACAACTTTGCTTAGCCATATTCTGAACCCCATAACTTTTTAATATTTAAGTCTACGTTGATGTATGAGGGTTCTTTTTTTGTGGGGTGATCTGTCGTTTTTATCGCCATTTTGATCACTTTTTATTCAGTTTTTTTTTTTTTGGGGGGGGGGGGTGAGGCAACAAAAATGGAGAATCGGACATTTTGTTTCCCCCCCGTTTACGGCATTCATCATACGGGACTAAATATGTTTTATATTTTAAAAGTTTTGGGACATGATGATGCCTATGATCTTTATTTTTGTTATTGTTTTTTTTTAATATGAGGGGAGGGAGATTTCACTGTTTATATGTTTAAACATTTTTATCTTTTATATTTTAAAAAACTTCTTTTATAGACTGTAGGGAATTACGATGGCAGTCTATGGGAGTTTCTTTATGTTCCTAGAAAGCCCATAGGAGCATAGCTGTGGCAGGCCTCAGATCCTTCAGTGGAGTTCGTGATGAAATGAGGAACCGCACTCAATTCAGATTTGTCTCTGGTGCCGATCAAGGGCTGAGTCAGCCATTATACATATAATAAGTGTTGAGGCAGACATGTCCAGCGCCCTGCCATCTTCTCCACAAGCCTCACAGATAAACATATGACCACTGATGAAGGTCTAATGAGACCGAAACGTCTGGTCAAAAAGATTCTATTTACCCCCATGGATGTGAAAACTGGGCAACTGGATGGTGAAAACAATGTGTGAATAAATCAACCTCTTGAAAAGCAAAGCCATAATCTGTGTGCCTCAACACTTATTGTACAGATCCTTCCGTGGACCCAAGACTGCCGCAGCAACCAAACGGCTTCCTCAGTCTCGGCGTGAGGGAGGCATGCATCCAAGCTGACCACGGCATCTGAGAGGTTACCGCTAATCATTGACATCACCTCCGGGTGTCTTCTGTTTTAAACAGCAGCAACCCGGCGGCCATGACGCTAGCTCAGCTTCTGAGCGGGTGCCATGTGTAAACCCCAGACTTCCGCCATACATGTATGGCTGTCATCCTTAAGGGGTTAAAGGGGTTTTCTGGGAGTAGAATATTGATGGCTTATCCTCAGGATATGTGGACCTATTCACTTGAACGGAGGCACGGCACCCCATGAGTTAAATAGGTCTGGATTCGTCTTGTGCCCATGCATTGGGGACCGCAAATTGTGGTCCCTAATGCACGGAGCGGCCGAGCAACGTTGTGTGCATGAGGCCTGTTCCACCTTCCTGGCTCCAGCAAGAGGTGCTGATGTGTAGTTTTAGTCACTTGTACGTCTTGTGATTGTCTTCTCATGAAATAGCTTTCTGTTTCGTGTTTGTTATTACTGCAGTTTCATCGTGGTTTTTTTTTTAAAGTGATTTCACTCTGGGAAAAATCCTGAAAAGTGTGTTCCCATCTAAAATGAACCTCTGCTAAATAAAAAAATAGAGGGAGAAAGGTGGTCTATGGAACGGTGCAGGGGGTGCTCCTGCTAGATCAGTCCGCCGCGCTGTCATGTGCTCGCCCTCAGAGTGTTAGTCAGCTGCATATGACAAGATGAGCACCCGACTCACTGCTATGAGGGGAACATATTGGCATTGCTACATTAGCAGTTCCCTTCTCTGTTCCATCATAGAGATGGAAAAACAGAATTCAGACTGTGATGGGTCCGTCATTGACAGAGGCTCTGGATGACCCCTACAAAGCAGATATGAACAGTGCCTAATAAAACGGGGGTAGACAATTAGCTTTTATGTCATACAGAACTTTTCTATATTTAAAGGGCTGCTTTCACTTTAGCCTTCTATGGCCGAGATCGGAATAAGTAACCTAGTGGGCTGCTCTCATAGCAGTGAGTGGTTGGTGCGCAAACGACGTAGTTACAGGAAAAATCATAGCTCGCTGTCTAAACTTGTTGGCGTAGCCCCCCATTCACTGCTGTGTATGAGAGTTACAGAACCAGTGGAGTGCAGTCAGATCAGATGTAATGCTAACCCCCAGGCAGAGCTTACTCAGGTTATTCCCTTCTCGGCTATGATGACCCCTTTAAAGTTACCTTTAATTCCACGTTATTTATCTCTTATTATCGTTTTACCGTTTTATATTTAGGAACGGTTTCAAGTCAAAAATCCCCCGCACACGTATATCCAGAAGCTACACTCTTTCTTGGACCCAGGAGTGACACGTAAGGTAATGATGGATTCCAGTATATTGTATTTGTGCCTTTTCTTCCTCTTTTGATAGTTTGGAGTAATGGTGAAAAAAAAAAACATGTACAAATGACAGGGCTGGACATCCATGTGTAGTCATTTTAAGGGCCCATTCACACAGCGGATTTTGAAACTCCAATTGTTTTTAGTGGACGGCCGCGCCGCAGTTCGCTGCCTGTGAACTGCAGAGAACAGTGCGGTGAGCGGTGAGGTTATCACCCTGACTTTTTTCATCCCTGCAGAGCCGCTACTTTTTTGGTCAATGAAATGAAATATTTGGTTTTTCCAGTGTTTCTTCTTTGCCCTGCCCCTGTCAAACGCCTCCACATTGATGGACTTCCAGGCCTGAGGGAGTCAAGCACTGGGCGATCTGCAGCCCTTACCTCAGTAAATGTTCAGTATTCACCAGAGGTTGACATAACTGAGTAGATACAAATTGTTATTTTATTTTAGACTTTCAGTCGTGTAACTGACCCTTAGGGAGAATTCACATTTTCAAATCCGTATTATATTGATTCTGTTGTGGAATCCTCTATCCTCTCATTTGAAATGTTAACCTTCTGATAAGAACTTTTTTTCCCCCCCCTTACACATGACAGAAATTCAGAAGACGGGTCCAAGAGTCTACAAAAGTGCTGCGAGAACTGGAAATATCTCTAAGGACAAATCACATAGGGTGAGGACTACATCCAGCCGCGATCTGTGTCCCTGTGTGTTCTTTTGTGTCGCCTCAAACATCTCTAGAACAGTGCACCCAAAATGAAGGGGAGTGTGGAAATTAGCCGAGTGGCATGCTCAAGCGCGGCCATCGCTCCATTCACCGCCTGAGTGCCGGACCAGCACTCAGCTATTTTCGGCACTCCCATACAAATGACTGTAGGGCGGCCGCACGTGCACGGTGTGCTGTTGTTCACTTTGGGAGCTCCGTTCTAGAGATGGGTGCAGATCCCATCTCTGGACCCCGAATCTATCTGACATTGATGGCATAATCTACCGATATACCACCAATGTGAGGTGAGACAACCCCTTTAAATGGTCACAATGCTGTTCCAATGTCATGAGTGCCAGGGTTTCCCACTGCATCTTATCTTGAACCTACTGAGCAGTATTTTAAGGGGTTGTCCGAGTCAGCAGATCACCTCAGTGGTCACATTATTTGAACGGTGACAGCTGTGGCCAGCGATTTAGCTGCAGGGGTCATGGAGGCCAGCCACTTCTGGACCAGACTGGAATAGAGCTGCAGCTTTGGAACAACAGCACTGTAGACAGGTCAGTGCTTTTTTTTTTTTTTTGTCACACATTATTGGAAGAGGTTAAAGGGGTTCTCTCACTTCAGAAAATGGCATTTATCATGTAGAGAAAGTTAATACAAGGCACTTACTTATGTATTGTGATTGTTCATATTGCCTCCTTTGCTGGTTGGACTCCTTTTTCCATCACATTACACACAGACAGAGAAAAGGGTTGTCCGGTCTAGGAGCAGGCTTAAAGGGATTCTTCAGCAAGTGGCATTTATTATGTAGAGAAGGTGAATACAAGGCATTTAGGGTACTTTCACACTAGCGTTAGTGTGATCCGGCAGGCAGTTCCGTCGTCGGAGCTGCCAGCCGGATTCGCCGTTCAGTGTGACAACTGACAGCATTTGTAGACGGATCCGCCCCTTGTCATGCGGATGGACGGATCCGTCCTGTAGTCTTTTTGCATGCGCAGACCGGAAGGAAGGATCCGTCCTTCAGTTGTTTCACAATGCCGGATCCGGCACTAATGCAAGTCAATGGGAATTAGTGCCGGATCCGGCATTCCGGTGACTGATCAGGCATTTTGGACGGACATAATACCGCAGCATGCTGCAGAATTATGTCCGGCCAAAACGCCTGACAGTGACTGAATGGAAGGCATACTGATGCAAACTGAATGGATTTCTATCCATTCAGATTGCATGGGATATGCCTGATCAGTTCTTTTCCGGCATAGAGCCCTTTTGACGGAACTCTATGCTGGAAAAGAATAACGCAAGTGTAAAAGTACCCTTACTAATGTATTTTTATTATCCGTAATGTTTCCTTTGCTGGCTAGACTAATTTTTCCGTCACATTACACACTTCTCGTTTCCATGGTTACGACCACCCTTCAATCCAGCATCGGTGGCTGCGTTTGCACACTATAGGAAAAAGCGCCGGCCTATGTGCGCTCCTATGGTCCTTGCCACCAGAGAGGCCAGAGCTTTTTTCCATAGTGTGCAAGCACAGTCACCGATGCTGGATTGCAGAGTGGTCATAACCATGGAAACGAGAAGTGTATAATGTGATGGAAAAATTAGTCTAGCCAGCAATGGAAACGTTATGGATAATGAAAATACATTAGTAAATGACTTGTATTCACCTTCTCTACATAATAAATGCCACTTGCTGAAGTGAGAAAATCCCTTTAAGCCTGCTCCTAGGCCAGACAACCCCTTTAAGTCTCTGTCTGTCTCGTTCAAGTAATTGTGAGTGAAGCCAATGGAGATGTTATTGTCCCGTGGGGTTGACAATCTGATGTGATTCTCAAATTTGCTTCAATTCTGTGAAGCAGGGGAACTTGGTGGCATGTTACTTGTTGCCAACCTCTTGACCAGGTCCAAGTGAAATCTTCTGTCCCAGTGCTAATTCCACTAATCCACACGGTTTATGGCATCTACATATTCTTAAATGCCTTTTACGTGAGAGAAAATTGTTCTTGAGCAGGAGAATATAAAGGCCACCCAAGACTCAAAACGCTGCAGATTTGCTGCGTGAAATGTGCAGCATTTTACACTACCAGCAACGTGGATGACATTTTTAATAATTGGCATTCATACGCTGCAGCATATTTTGTCCCACATTGTGGACAATTGTCAATCTATGCTGCCGAATTCCACCACGGATTTCACCCTTTGCAATGCAGAAGGTAAAATCCATGAGAAATCTGCATGATGCGAATGTTGCCACCAGAAATGACGTCCTGAGTAAATGTACCGAAATAATGATACCTCTCTGCCATGTTTCATCTCAAATCATTCTGACTCGCAGATTGCCCGAAAAATGCACATGCACATATGTAACACACAGATTTTGATACACATTTTGCCATAGCCTTTACCCTTTGCGTTGCCGTCAGTGAAATCCGTGGCAGATTTGGACAGACGTGACATATTGTAGATCTGGAAATCTGTAGCACGCCTTTTAAGATTTTTTCAGCTGCTTGTGAAAGGGTTTTACTATTGAAATGCGCAAAAAAAACTGGCATATGTGCCTTACGCCAGCTTTATTAACTGTTTAGTTTTAGACACCTTTTCCTACTCTCCCGACAAGGGATATGGTTTAGCGGAAATGGGTACGGCTTCATTGGACGGGGGCATGACATAAATGGGCCAAAACTAGATTTTAGAGTAAACTAAAGATGTGCTAGCATATCATCCAGCATCAGCCTGTATGATAAATCTGGCGCAGTTTAAGACTGCCGGGTCTGAATATTGTACAGGATTGGTAAATTGGCACTAGTTGTTCCTTTTTATAGGTAATGGTATACACACACAGGGTTGCTCTTATCTGGGGGCAGCGTCCGTTACTGTGCGTACCACCAATTTTGTAAAATTTTGTTCAAAACCTTCACGCTCCTGAAAGCTAAGTTTGTCTGAAAACGCTGCACAATATATGGGAGAAGAGCCCAAGATACAGGTGTATGTAGACTTACAGGATGTTCTGTGTCTTGGCACAGCAGACTGAGAGGGGGCAACTGGGAAGGAAACACTTCCTGCATAATGCATATCGTATCTGTTCTTCCAGGGAACACTGTTCTAGGCCTGTCCTATTGCCAGTGCTCTATGCATCCATTATGGCGTCAGTGCACATTGATTGTGGATAATTTGTATGTGTGTTATACGTGTTTCTGCTCCATCAGAGGAGCACTGCATCTGTCATATTACAGACACCAGGTGCCCAACGCATCCCATTGACTTATAATGGGGTCCGCTGGGTTTTGTCTCAGTGCCGGGAACACTTGAGCTGTATGCTACGCTATTTTTCCCGTTCAATATGACAGAATCCCGTGCTTGAGGCTCCTAAGCATTTCCCAGAACAACCACAGCTCATGTGACCTGAACTCTCAGCATTATAGATCACTATGATGTGAGTTCGGCTCACATGAACTGCAGACAGTCCAGGAAATTTAGCCGTCGCATGGACCACATTTCATGACCCCCCACATGACCTGTGAAAGTAACCTTATGCGCACCTCTCCTGATGCAGAACCTCATTTTGGAGTGGTTCATATTGGTCTCCTTTGAAGCAGTTCTGCAGCAGCTGAAGATATACCGTACATAAGGATTAATGTATAAGCCAAGAATATTCCAGCTCACTAATGTATTGTGCTTTTCTGTAGTGCAGCCTGTGAAAGATGGATTACATAGCAGATTTTTGGCCGCAGCCTTTCAAGGTTGGAAATTCACCAGCATGGCAGACCAGTAGCCTGTGGGAATAAAATAACCTGAACACATGCAGAAGCAAAAAGGAGCAAAAAAAAAGAATTCTTCTTGGCATCATTTAGGTGGGATTCAGGCCGACGTCAGCTGTAAGCAACCCCAGAAATAGAGCATGTAGTCAGACAGGAAATGTGCAGGAGGTGGTGGGGGGACGGTAGACGCAGCAGACAGGAAATAGGCGGGCTGCTGGCTCGAGAGAGGAAAAAGTCGCTACACATCTCCAGTGTCAGACTGAGTCATGGGCCAGAGCCTGTGTACACGACGGAGATGCTGCAGCTTCCAAGGAGCATGAAATAAGGCTTCTGTCCTCACCGGGGCAGCCGTGGTCATTAGAGACCATATTAATATGATCATAGTACATATAGACTGTACGGTGTGCATGTACGTGATGAATATTGTAAAAATTATGAACGGGAAGTGCGAGTCATGTTTGGCATTACTTGGTCTTCCTTGTTTTAAAAGCGTCATCCATCAGGAGGTCACCGGAGCTATAGTGCTGGCGTACAGAATCTAGGTCTTGACATTTTTTTTTTAAGTGTGATGTCAAAACCGATATCAACTTTTAAAAGATTATATATATATATATATATATATATATATATACTTCCTAAAAGGGAAGATATACAGCATTAGAAAAAATAAGGAGACCACTGCAAAATTGTCATAGGTTTGTGTTTGCCTAAAATGAGAAGTGTACTACTATAATTTTCCCAAAATCCATATATAAATATAGTATTTTAGAGCATTAGTTCAACACAGCACTAATATTTCATCTTAGTTGGAGTCCAGAAATCAGTATTTAGTGGAATAACTCTGATTTTTAATCACTGCTTTCATACATCTTGGCATGCTTTCCACCAGTCTTCCACATTGCTTTTGGGTGACTTTATGCCATTCCTGGCGCAGAAATTCAACAGCTCGGCTTTGTTTGATGACTAGTGTCCCTACCTTTTCCCCTTGATCACACTCCAGAGGTTTTCCATGGGGTTCAGGTATGGAGATTAGGCTGGCCATGACAGGGTCTTGATCTGGGGGTCCTTCATCCACACCTTGATTGACCTGGCTGTGTGACATGGGGCATTGTCCTGCTGAAAAAAACGTCATCAGAATAGGGGAACATTGTCAGAGCAGAAGGAAGCAAGTTTTCTTCCAGGATAACATTCTATGTGGCTTGATTCATGTGTCCTTCACAAAGACAAATCTGCCCGATTCCAGCCTTGCCAAAACAACCTCACATCATCACCGATCATGAACCATATTTCACAGTGGGTGCAAGAAACTGTGGCTTGTAAGCCTCTCCAGGTCTCCTTCTAACCATTATACCTGTGTTGGGCAAAGCCCAAAAACATTGGACTCATCAGAGAAGATAACCTTACTCCAGTCCTCTACAGTCCAATCTTTATGGTCTTTTGTAAACTTTAGCCGGATTCTTCTTTCTTTCTCATTGATGAAGGGCTTTTTTTCTAGCTTCAACTTCAGCCCTGCCTCTAGTAGCCTGTTTTGAACTGTCCTTGCCATGCATTTTGCCTCAGCTACCGCTTGCCATTCTTTTTGTAGGTCACTTGAAGTCATCCCATAGTTATTCTCTGACCTGTTAGAAAGGTACATGATGTAATCCCTAGTGAAGGTAAACGTCTTACCAGAGAATGTATTAGTGAGTTATAGCCTCCCTTCTGATGCTCAGCTGTGTCATGTGACCAACATTCTGCTTTCCAACTGACACAGAACAGGAAGTCAGTTACTTCTCTATTCAATCCTATGAGAGTGACATTGAGGCTCCCATAGGAAACTGGCTGTTTTATTTGGAAAGTCTGATGGTCACACGACATCTACCGGTGGAAACTGCTTCCGTTTTGTTCCCATTCATTGTCAATGGCGACAAAACTGAAATGAACGGAATGGAATGCTCCAAAATGCACTCTGTTACTCTCTGCATCCCATGCCAAACAGAAAAACGCTGTTTGCAGCAGTTTTCTGTCCGGTATGACAACACAACCAAATGGAACAGAGTGCATTCTGTTCATTTCAGTTTTGTCGCCATTGACAATGAATTGGGACAAAACGGAAGCGTTTTTCTCCAGTATTGAGATCCTCTGCCGGATCTCAATACTGGAAAGGAAAAACGCAGATGTGAAAGTAGCCTAAGTGAGATTTGAATGAGGTGGCGGTCATCACGGTCAGGATAGAGCCGTTTCCTCCTTCTGCCAGTGCTTGACTTTGTTCTTCTGAGCGGCTGTCTTTGAAATTTTAAGGATGGAAGCAACCTGACGCTCACTGTATCCCTCTGCAAGTGAAGCTAGAGTTGAACCCTCCTTCTCCTCACTCAGTACTTTTTGATCACACTTTTTGGGTACTACTAGCACTGGTTTTGCCATCCAGCTGGTTCTATAACAAGAGAATAGTGATGGCAACAGGAGTGGTTTGTAGACTTGTACCTATGACACTGGCTGACCTGTTACATGTGCAGTTGGCAGCTGAAGGCATCTGTGTTGGTCCCATGGTCATATGTGCCCGCATTGCTGAGAAAAACGATGTTTTAATTTATGCAAATCAGCCTCTAGGAGCAACGGGCCCGGCAGACCTGCACGCATCCACTCAATTCATTTCTACGGGGGTTCCAGGGATAGCTGAGCGCCAGGGGCGTAGCTATAGGGGGTGCAGAGGTAGCAGTCGCTACCGGGCCCAGAGGCCTGAGGGGGCCCAAAGAGCCTTGTACCACATAAGAAGACACACAAACCACTGAGGGAAGGGGGGCCCAAGCTGAACTCTTGCACCAGGGCCCATGAGCCTTTAGCTACGCCCCTGCTGAGCGCTGTACTCGACTATCTCTGGAACTCCCATAGGAATAAATTAAGTGGCAGTGTGCATGCCCGACCGCCTGCTCTGTTTATTTGGGGGGTGCTTCACGGTGTATGGGACCCCCATTCTCGTGATCACTGTGTGTCATAGCGGCAGGACCCCCGCTTATCTAATAGTTAACCGCTTTCCTGTGGATAGGGGATAACTTTCTAGACGTAGTATTCCCCTTTAACAGTGAATATAGTGGTGAAAGATTCTATTTAAGGTTCAAACAACGCCAAATGATGAAATGATATATATTAGTTGGGGTCCAATATATATATATTTAGGAACTGTTTATGGAGCAATATCACGAGTGTATTTATGTATATCTATTTCCAAAGTAAAAATAAGGACAGTTAAGGAGCAAAGAGGGACTGTTAGGAGGTATGGTGCAAAAATGGTGGTAAGCTGGCCATAGACACGTGATGGAAATCTTCAGCTACATCGGTTGGTAAAATCGAGGAGCCCTCTATAGCGAGAGCTGCTGCTTGGAAAAAGCTCTAAGCTGATTTATGACTAAATAAAATGTGGCCAAAGCCCTCATTTATAGAAAGTCTGGATTGTCCTGTTTATTTAGATAATTTGTCATACTGCAGAATCTGCCTATTGACCTGGGAATAAATGGTGCCCATACTCCTTCAATAGCTGTTGGCCAAACACTTGTTCATCCAGCAGCTATCTCTAATGACTCCCCCATGCACATGCATGCTCGGCATATGTGTTTTTTAGTGGAGAGAGATGTGAAAGCTGCTGCATGGTGGTGGTCTATGTCCCAGAAGAACAAAAAGGTTGGGCATTAAAAGTCAACATGCCCGCTCCCTTTCTGCCCCGACTTTGATCATTACTGGCTCCTTTCCTGCACCCACAAGTAATCCGGCCTGTATACACTCCGCCTGCCATGTTCCTATGTTCCCTCTGCACTTAACCATTTATCCTCCCTGCCATGACCACAGTTATGTTCCCATCTGGCGGCATTTTTCTTTGGCGACTGATGTACATTTTTTTTAAAACCTGAACCTAACCTTATTATTATTAGAAAAGGGACATGTTGCTTGCATACAACTTCTGGATATAGCATTCGTTGTTCCAGTTTGCTCGATGTTTTTCTTACTAAAATGCATTTTTTTACATTATTATTGAAATATCACGAATAGGGATTTGGCCAGTTTCACGGTAGCAAATCATAGGTGCGTTACCCTGGACCAAACGCTACTTCTACTGCACTGTACTCACAGTAATATGTCAGTACAGTAGACCTTCAGGCAAGGAACTCACAGCATCGTAAGTCACCATGATCCTATGAGTTTGGTTCAGTCCAGGAAATGCAGCCGTCACTTGGAGTGGGTTTCTCGGGTCGAACACACTCGTGTGAAACTGTCCTTTTGTATAAAATAACCAGTGTATACTAAGAGTGGATTATCCTACAGAGGTCGTCAACAGATGACTAATATGTCAATCCTTGTCACAAACCTACTGCGTACATTCCCCACCGCAGCCCCCATAGTGACTTGTCAGAAGGTGGACAAGGGGGGAACACTTTCCTCCTGCCTCTGAGTTTCCTTAAACCTACACTTACTTTTCACCCTTCTGACATTTTCCTTTTGTAGAATCTCGTTCTTTGTGTACTTCGTTTTACTAATTCTAACGACTGAATCATGTCAGATGTTGTGGTGCCCGTAGGTTCTTCACTTCACTCACATTGGTTTACTTTGTGTTCTTGTTTTTGTTCTCAGCTGGGTTTATGAATAAATTAGCACCAGTCTTCAAAGGGCATCTGTCGGCAGATTTGTACCCATGAAACTGGCTGACCTCTTACATGTGCGCTTGGCAGCCAAAGGCATCTGTGTTGGTCCCATGGTCATATGTGCCAGCATTGCTGAGAAAAATGATGTTTTAATATATGCAAATGAGCCTCTAGGAGCAACGGGGGCGGAGCCGTTACACCTAGGGAGCTCTGTTCTCTCTGCAACTGCTGCGTCCTCTCCACTTTGATTGACAGGACCAGTGTAAACATCATCACGCCTGGCCCAGTAAATCAGAGTACAGAGGGAGCAGCAGTTGCAGAGAGAGCTGAACCTCTAGGTGTAATGACAACGCCCCCGTTGCTCCTAGAGGCTCATTTGCATGTAATAAAACCTCATGTTTCTCAGCAATGCAGGCACATATGAACATGGGAACAACACAGATGCCTTCAGCTGCCAAGCGTACATGTAACAGGTCAGCCACTTTCATAGGTACAAATCTGCCGACAGATGCCCTTTAAACCCATCTAGAAGTCATATTCTCTATATGTGTTCCAAGAATTCTCCCATAAAATGGGCATTCTCCAGTTTTCCTCTGCTGGCAAGTTATTAAAATGATCACAGGATAGGCGATGAAGGATGGATTCCGGGGGTCTGCTGGTGACCCTCCGTAATCCTGAGAACGAGAGTAGTCTCGGAGTCCCTTTTCTTAATAGAGCAGTAGTGTACATGTCGGTCCACCGTCCCATTTATTTTTAAAGGGCTGATATAGATGGCGCTCCGTCTGACCCATAAAAATGAATGGATCGGTGGACTGACATGCATACTACTGCTCCCTTCAGAGAGGGGATTCCGAGACCCCTCGTTCTTAGGGAAATCCCAGCAGGCGGACTCATTACAATACGTTATCCACAATCCCATTGTTAGGTGATGAATCATTTTCCTTGTCTAACCCCTTTAAAGACTTGCCGTATAGTAATTTATTCATAAACCCAGCAGAACTTTTATTCTATAACCTTCTTGTATCACTACATTGACGGTATGGGGGGAAAAACAGCCCCACCCCGATCCCCAGGTTGTGTGCGGTATTACATCTCAGCCCCATTCACTTTATTGGAGCTGAGATTCAATATCAGGCACAACCCATGGGCAGATGTGGGGCTGTTTTGTAGTAAAGCAGCCATGTTTTTCTAGTCCTGGGTGACCCCTTTAAGCATACTGATATCATTATGTTATGCTATTGAACTGCTGACTAATCCTGTGACTGAAGCTGCCGGGTAATTATGGAGCCTCACAGACAAAACACGAGGCGAGAAACGCTCACGTCTGTTTATTTTCGTTCCCGGCATAGCTGAGGCCCTCATGTACTATCACCCCCGTCCGTGCACAGAGTGGGGGTTGTCCTACTCGAGCTGTCAAACACTGAACCTTATTGTATTACGAGCCCTGTAAGAGACCCTTTTATGTAGCTTTTATGCGGGTGTACAATCGGTTCATAGAGTGGGACTAAGTCGAGCGTCTGCAGTTGAAAAGTAACCTGCAGACGTGAGTAATACGGTGTGATCTGTGTGTGTACGGTGTATAGACTCATACTATTTTACAGCAGTAATTTGCTTATGTATTTTTTATCGACATCTGCATTCCCAATTCCGTAGGCTTCAGAGCTATTCTGTTATTTTTGCGGAACATACATACGGATATGGAAAGCACAGTCGTGATCTGTGTGCTTTCTGCATCTTTTTGCCCATTTCGCAAAAGGGTAGAACATGTCATATACTTGGCCGCAAAATGTGGATGAAACACGGACAGTGTCTCTATTTTGCAGATCCGCAATTTGCAGAAAGCAAAATACATTCGGTTATGTGCATGACGCCTTAATGTGACATTATATAAGCCTTTCTGTCCAAAGTCTGAACAAAAATGGTGCACTACAATAGTAAATGCAATTGACAATACATGGCTAAACCCTCACGCTGATATTAAAAATGAGACAGCTCGTCAGTATATTCTTATATCAAGAACATACCGGAGCCCGCGCACCCCGTCAAGGTCACTCAATGTGGCACGGGACCTAACGCTAATCTACCTATGCCGAATGGACAGTTTATAATAAGTCCAACACACAGCCAGCAGCTCCCAGTTACCTCCAGCGTGAAATCACACATACAGTGGGAAGAGGGAGGAGGCTGTGAGTCCCAACTATAACTGGCTCATGTGACGAAGGCTGCCCAGGTGCACCTGAATGTTACCCATAGATAAAATCAAGGCACATTCAAACCTGAGGTTGCCCCACCTCCAGGCATACATATGCAAACAAAATCACTGAATAAATTGGTCTAAATGGCAAAATAGGGTTTCGAGCATCTTTTGCCATTTAGGCCTCTTTCATACTTGTGTTGTTAGGATCCGGCGTGCACTTCCGTTGCCGGAAGTGCCCGCCGGATCCGTAACAACGCAAGTGAACTGAAAGCATTTGAAGACTGATCAGTCTTCAAAATGCTTTCAGTGTTACTATTGCAGCCAGGACGCTATTAAAGTCCAGGTTGCCATAGTAGTAGTGAAGAGCGGGGGAGCAGTATACTTACCGCCCGTGCGGCTCCCCGGGCGCTCCAGAGTGACGTCAGAGCGCCCCATGCGCATGGATCACGTGATCCATGCGCGTGGGGCGCCCTGACGTCACTCTGGAGCGCCCCGGGAGCCGCACGGGCAGTAAGTATACTGCTCCCCCGCTCCCCACTACACTTTACCATGGCAACCAGGACTTTAGCGTCCTGGCTGCCATGGTAACCATTCCGAAAAAGCTAAACGTTGTATCCGGCCATGCGCCGAAACGACGTTTAGCTCAAGGCCGGATCCGTATTAATGCCTTTCAATAGGCATTAATTCCGGATCTGGCCTTGCGGCAAGTGTTCAGGATTTTTGGCCGGAGCAAAAAGCGCAGCATGCTGCGGTATTTTCTCCGGCCAAAAAACATTCCGGTCCTGAACTGAAGACATCCTGATGCATCCTGAACGGATTTCTCTCCATTCAGAATGCATTGGGATAATACTGATCAGGATTTTTCCGGCATAGAGCCCCGAGGACGGAACTCTATGCCGGAAAAGAAATACGCAAGTGTGAAAGAGCCCTTAGACCAATTTATTCCGTGATTTTGTTTGCAAAGTCTGAACAAAGCCTAATACAATTGGGATTGGATATTCTCTTTTATGACACAGGCACATGATTTCTTTTGCAGATGGGTTCGAGAATTTTTGAACAATGACAACAAGGGCCTGGATGTGTTGGTGGAGTATCTCTCATTTGCACAGTGTGCGGTTATGTAAGTATAGACTTTACCTTGCAGGGATATTTATGGGGCAGAAGTTAGAGAAGGGTTTAGACTTAGGTTTAATAATGAGGAGGAAATCTCTACCCATTGAACACTGATGGTGATCCATTGTACAGTTCTGTCTCCCAGTGCTGAAGTAGAAGCATGTGTTCCCAATAATCGTCTCCACCTTGCACCGCCTTCCATCTGGAGCTGAGTTTGCAGTTGTCTATGTTTTTGGTCCCAGCCGCTCCAGCCATTGCACATTTTCAGTCTGGAAACCATTCTGCTGCTTTGTAGCTTTGCTTTATCCAGTCCTGTGTCTGCTCCCTGGCCGCTCAAGCTTCTTCTGTATCCCTTTGATGTAGGTTTGATTTTGATGGCCTGGAAAACGGGGAGGATGGCTTGGTTGAAAAGTCTAAATCGTGGAGCAGATCCATCGAGGATCTGCAGAATCCCAACGCCCTCCCTGCCCCTTTCACCAACGGCCTCGCTCGCTCTGCCCGCCAGTCTGTGCTCCGGTATGTATTTGTGTGCCAGCTCCTTGTCCCTGCAACTAGCCTGTCAATATGCCGTGTTTGTGACTCCTCCATATCTGGTCCATTCATGAAAATGTGAGCACGTAGCACCTGGAAATATAAAGGGTCTTTGTCCTTTCCACGTCCTTAATGGTGGGCAGGTTATATTATTGGCATTAGGTTGGCGTCCTCATTGTATTTAGCACTGGTCTGCCTCTATGTGCATGGTCCACCATTCAGCTCCCACCGCCCTCCGACCATGATGCCCTAGTCCACCTGTTGGCAGACCAATAAATAGCGGGATTGAAAGTGGCACATGCACAGTGCTGTCCATCCTGAACGGTGAGCATTGCTTTTACAGAAATGAAATCCGTGCCCCCCACGTCCCTCCTTCCTTATATAAATTGATAAAAAATATTGTATGCAGAGGCTGCAGATTCTATTTACATCCTATAACTCCTTTTATTTTTTGGGTGTTACTGCCACAAGAAACCCACCACATTATATTCATTACTTTTCTTCAGGCTGTGCCATCGTTGGAAGCTAAATACCATGAAAATGTCTTAACCAGCACTTCTCTGTAATCTCATTTACCATTGTAGGCTTGTGCAGCTAGAGAAGGCTGAAACATGTCCTCTAAATGGTCGACTAAGCCAAAATCACTTAAATGATTGTCAAATTACTTTGTCCCAATAGCAGCTACAATACATTGCCTGGAAAGAAAGCTTTGAAAAACTCCAGGCTGGTCAGTCAGAAGGACGACGTCCACGTGTGCATCATGTGCCTCCGGGCCATCATGAACTACCAGGTAAGAGAGAGTTTGCTCTTTATGCCACGTCTAGTCTTGAGTTGGGGTCTGGACTCTGACTTGTCCTCTCTTCCATTTGTTCTAGTATGGCTTCAATCTGGTCATGTCTCATCCTCATGCGGTCAATGAAATCGCTCTGAGCCTGAACAACAAGAATCCCAGGTAACCTGCAGAAGACCTGTTTTTTATATTTCAGTCTCCCAGTAATCTGTGCAAAAAGCAGAGAATGTGAAGCAGCAGCTGAGACTCTCTCATTTTGCGAAATGTGCCATGAGCAGTTCCTCCACCGCGAAATAGTGAGCGGTGGGAGAGGTGGGACTGGCACAAAAGGCGGTTTTGGGGGGGTGTTACTGCACCATTCAAGCTGTGCGCCAGTTTCTCCGCAAGTGCAGAGTACAACATTGGATTTATAAGGTTCAGACATTAAAACAGTTCTAGGTAGGAGGTTTTTTTTTTTCCTACCACTTTTGTATTCAGAAAAACAGTAGAAAAACTCAATAAATGTTTTGCAAAAGTTGTAACTTTGAAGCCCAGGGTTCATTCAGACATGCTGGAATAAATGTCATTAGCAGTGTAGGACTGGGGGGCCTACGGTCCAACAGAACTCATTCTGGGGGCCCACTGTAGAGCTGCATATAAATACTGCTGCTGACGCACAGGCTACAAAATGATTGATTATGGGGGTCCCTGGTTATATAGGACGCTGGCTGGCCTGCATTTATACCTAGAAGTAATCTCAGCCAGAGGGTAGTTTGCTGAATAATCTACCACGTTTTTATATGAAGGTAGGATGGTTGAGGTGCTGTCTGCTGCTTATCTATATACAGTGCAGTCTACTGTGCCAGGAGGTGAGGGACTAGGGACCAGTCGGGGATTCGCCTGTTCCCCCGTTGGGGCATCAGAGGAATGGGTAGGCTTCTGCACCACATGTTTGGAAAGAAAAGTGCTTGGCAATCCCTGTCTTGGTGGACCATGTCTTGCTTCTACTTTATACCTTGTGTCTTCATATCCTGCTCTGAGATTCTCTTTGCTCTCCTTTAGGCCATGACTACATGGTGACTTTGACTGTGACACAGCCAAAGATCGCTTTTGACTGCGGACAAGAATAGGACATATTCTATTTTTTTGCATGGCCGTGGAACGGAAGTACGGATGCGGACAGCACAAGGTGTGCCGTCCGCACCTTTTGCTGCCCCATTAAAAATGAATGGTTCCACAGCCGTTCCGCACGATTTCGGAACGGATGCGGACCCATTTTGCGGACTTGTGAATGGACCCTAAAGGGAAGATGACTTACTTGCTTTTTAGCACTGGCTCCCCACTCCTTCTCTTCCAGGCCTGCGATGCTCTACTGGACTCCCTCACTGTAAACATCCGGTTTGGATGGCCACATGATGCAAGGAGATCCTGTCTCTGTTGCGGCCAGTGATTGGCTGTGGTGATCTCAAACCAGATGTTTACAGCAAGGGAGCCCAGCGGAGGATTGCAGGCCTGGGGAAGAAGAAGTGGGAAGCCGGTGCAGGGAAGCAGGTAAGTAATTTTCCTTTACAGGTTCAGCCAGGTGGCGGGGTGGGGTGGGGGGGTTGCCTCCCATTTCCACCCCCATTGTTGCACAATCCCTTTTAAAAGAGTTATCCTATTTTTAAAAGATCCCCCCCAATGCCCGGGCGTTTGTATAGATTATACTTACCTGCTCCCTGCATTGCTCCGGAACCCTGCATGGCCAACACTGCATTTCCGTATTGCTTGGATTAAAACATCTGGCGACAGGGGAGAGCGGTCAGTAGCCGTTCGCGACGGGGACGAGCCGCTTTGCGGCTGGTCACTGTCGCGGCCTGCTTTTGGCTGCTCCCCTGAGTCGCCGGATGTTTTGATCCGAGTGGCGGCCGTGTGGTGATCCGGAGCGACGTGGGTGCCTGGAAGCAGGTAAGTATAATCCATACAAGGGGCCTGGGCATTAGGGGGAATATTTGCGAAATCATATAACCCCTTTAACTATACTGCACTGTAGTAATAGTTGACATTTACCTTTTTAATATATATATTTTTTTTAACTTAGGACTAAAGCACTGGTCTTAGAACTACTGGCGGCGGTGTGTCTGGTCCGAGGAGGTCATGAAATCATCCTCTCTGCTTTTGACAACTTTAAAGAGGTTAGAATAAAGACTCTAAATAAATATTAGAAAGAGTGGCCTTCAGTGTGCCCTGTATGGAGACCCCTAAACACATTTTTAGCAGTTTGATGCCAAAGCTGTTCTGCTTTATATGTTAGTCTGTCATTTCATGCAGCATACTGGAGGCTGTTCAGGTGACACTCCTTATGTTTAAACACGTGTGCACCAAAATTCCCCTCCTTTTATTACCATACTTTTCCTTTTTATCTGAGCTATTCATACATTGGATTGTCTAATGTATCTCATCCATATTTCACAGGTCTGTAAGGAGAAGCATCGTTTTGAGAAGCTCATGGAATATTTCAGGAATGAAGATAGCAACATTGATTTCATGGTAAGTGAAGGAACTATTCTATGACTTATTGTGATACCAAATCACTTCAGTTATTACAAGGTTATAAACTGTTGTCCCTACAGGTCGCTTGTATGCAGTTCATCAACATTGTTGTCCATTCTGTGGAAGACATGAATTTTCGTGTGCATCTTCAATATGAGTTCACCAAGTTGGGCCTTGAAGAATTTCTGGAGGTAAGGACGAAAGTGCATTTTCTGGACGCCCATCAAGAGTACACTGACACCTCCTGATCTGATGTCAAACTCGGATTTATTATTTCTCAACAGAAATCTAAGCACACAGAGAGTGAGAAGCTTTTGGTTCAGATCCAGGCCTACCTGGACAATGTGTTTGATGTTGGGGGTCTGCTGGAAGATGCCGAAACCAAGAATGTTGCACTTGAGAAGGTGGAAGAGTTGGAGGAACATCTGTCTCATGTGAGTAAATCGA
This sequence comes from Bufotes viridis, assembly GCA_033119425.1. NCBI lineage: Eukaryota > Metazoa > Chordata > Amphibia > Anura > Bufonidae > Bufotes > Bufotes viridis. The sequence continues at coordinate 408,370,965 of CM065591.1, read as the reverse complement.
TGCAGGTCTTCTTCTTTTTGATAAAGGACATACCTACCTTAGTGCACAGTAGTGGAGACTTCTACCAGGGTGGAGACATTCATCAATCTGTTAACATTTTTGAATGAAAATATGGACTTGTACACATATACAGTATTCCTCATCATAAACTTCACTGTGAATAGTAGAATAGTGAATTCGCTTAAAGGGAACCTGTCACCATGAAAATGCGAAATAATCTGCAGGTATCATGTTATAGAGCAGGAGGAGCTGAGCACATATATAGTTTTATGGGAAAAGATTCAACAAAACTTGTAATTCATTCATTTAAATTCCTGCCCCTTCTGGGTTTTGAGGTCAAGGAGGCGGTTCATATCAGTGATTGACAGCTTTCCCTCTATGACTGTGTATACACAGATGGCTATCATGCACTGACAGAACCACCTACCTGACTTCAAAGCCCAGAATGAGCAGGAATGTAAATGAATAAAATACAAGTTATACTGAATTCTTTCCCATGAAACTATATATCAGTCTGCTCAGCTCTTCCTATAACATGCTGCCTACAGCTCAGACACCATGTTCAATGTGACAGGTTCCGTTTAAAGGGATTGTGCCAGGAAAAATATTCAACATTTTTTAAAACCAGCATCTGGATCTGATTACTTTTGTAACTGCATGTTATTAAAAATTTAGTATAACCAGTGAGCTATTCAATAAAATGTATCTGTATAGCGCCACCTGGTGGTTGCTCTTTTCCTTATTTTTTGTTCACCTCACTGAGATGGTGGCACGTGCTCAGTTTAAGGCCCTATTCACACATCTGCAATGTTCGTCCGCACCCGTTCTGCAAATCTACGGGACAGTGTGCGGACCCATTCATTTTGAATGGGGACGTGATGGATGCGGAGAGCACACACTGTGCTCTCCGCATCTGCATTTGTGGAGCGCGCCGGCGATCTTCCGGACGGCGTCTCCGCAATAATATAGAGCATGTCCTATTCTTGCCCGCAATTGTGGACAAGTACAGGCATCTCTATAGGGCTGGTGGCAAGGTGTGTTATAGGGAAAGAGATGCAGGAGAAAGGGCACACCCAGGGTTGCCAACCGTCCCAAAATTTCTGGACAGTCCTTAAAAATAGGCAACTTTTTCCTCTGTCCGTGAAAAAAAAATAGATCTTTCACACTAGCGTTAAAGTTTTCTGGTATTGAGTTCCGTCATAGGGGCTCAATACCGGAAAAAAACCGCATCAGTTTGTCCTAATGCATTCTGAATGGAAAGCAATCCGTTCAGTATGCATCAGGATGTCTTCCGTTCCGTCACCTTTTACGGTATTTGGCCAGGGAAAACACGGCAGCATGCTGCGGTTCTTCTCCGGCCAAAATTTCCAAGACACTTGCCGGATTGCCGCATCTGGCATTATTTTCCATTGAAATGTATTAATGCTGGATCCAGTACCAAGTGTTCAGGAAATTGCCGCATTGACGGATCCGGTTTTCCAATCTTCGCACAAAAAAAATAAATACTGGATCCGTTTTTCCAGGTGACACCGGAGAGACGGATCCGGTATTTGAATGCATTTGTCAGACGGATCCGGAAACAAATTGTATCCATTTGATTACGGATTTCCGGATCCGGCAGGCAGTTCCGGCAATGAAACTGCCTCCCGGATTCTTCTCACGTTAGAGTGAAAGTACCCTTACTTTGGTGGTAATTATCATCATTTCACAACTCACAGTAAATGCTGATAATGAGCTCTGATCAGCATAAGGCTAAGTAACAAGAATAATGAAAACAATGCATCACCAGGGTCCTACCATTCATGCAACCTTGTCCTCTGGCTGAAATCTGTACTTTGTATAGTTATTAATTTTGCACTTTATTATGGGGTCTGTGTACCGATTCTATTATTTTGGTTGCAGTTTGAGTGCTGAGATTGTTTCTTCTTTCTTAAACTATCCCAATGTGATGAGATTTCTTGAAACCACACCGTAGTCTAGTGATTACTCAGGGTGATCCTCGCAGCGCTTGTAGTTTTCAGCACTACACATGTGAAAGTGAAAGACCGTGCGCGTGATCTCAGCGTTCCTCTTTGGAATGTTTGGTAATTTTCAAGGGTTTTTTTTCCATTATTGTGTCGAAGAAAAAAAATATTAAAATCAGAGACCTCTTTTTAGTTTCAGTTTGTGATGGGGAGAACGGAGATGCCTTTGAGAAAGAGTTTAGTAGACATTGCACATCTAATTATTGAAGCCATGATTTTCCACCAGATGACTGAAAAGCTGCTGGATATGGAGAATGAGAACATGATGCGGGTGGCCGAACTTGAGAAAACGCTGTTACAACGGGAAAAGGACCTGGAGCTCATGAGGGTGAGACACTGAGGATGATGACTACATGTGGGATGTATTTTGGGATAGTAACGGAGTAAATTCTGTTACTTTATTGTATACTGTGGTTTATAGTTTAACCCGATCTTGGCTGTGCCATTCCAGTACAAGTGTGAGTGCTAGGAATTTTTATTTAATATATTTTCCATCGTTAATATTTGTACATTATACAATTATAACACAGAATACAATTTATGTATGAATTCCCATGGCTTTTATGTTGGAATCTGCCCCAGCTGATGTCCTGAATGGCACTTTTACAATGAAAATAGATTCTTGATCCTATACTACCTATTAGTCAGCAAATGCCACAACTAACGTAGGACTGAATGAAAGCTTCCTGTTCATGTCATTCTGCCAATTTCTGTAGGAAACGTATGAGAAAACAAGCCACCAGGTGAACACACTAAGGAAAATTGTCAAAGAAAAGGAGGAAGCCGTTCAACATCTTCGCCAGCTGGAACAGGCCAACGCTTTGCAACAGCAGAAGCAGGGCTCTACTGGCACTGTGCTGGCACCTATTGGGGTTTCTGGTGGAGACTTGTCCATGTTTGCAGATTTCCCTCCACCTCCCCCACCACCACCTGCTCCTGCACCGGCTCCAACAGCACCGCCTCCACCTCCGCCTCCTCCTCCACCTCCTCCCCCACCCCCTCCACTTATGCAAAGTAAGGGTGCAAATGTTATTAAAAATACAATGCTGAAAATAGGACTGCTCATTTGCATATCCATTTGATGCTGTTCTCAACATAACATAACCAGGGATTTTTCATACAGACATATCAAAAGTTTCGATTGGTGGGGGTCTGCGTGCTGGGACCCCCACCGAACCCTAGAACCAAGAGAGAAGCACCGGCTGCGGGAGACAGAATTGAGTCTGTGAAGGCACAGCCTGCAGCGAGGTGAGAGAGCGCAATATGTGAGTGCTTCTCTCACCTCATTCTAGCAGTCGGTGTTGGTCTCAGCGCTCATACCCCCACGATCAAAACCTTTGATATCAAAAGTTTTCTGAAAACTCAGCGACCCTTTAAAACTGATTCTGCACTTATTATTAGCTACTACTTATTAGATCTTATTAAGGCCTCCTGCGTGCAAACGTGTGCTGGCCATTCCGTGCATTGAGGACCGCAATTTGCGCCCCCCAATGCACGGGCAACATCCATGCGGTTGCCGCAGACGGATCCAGACCCATTCGGCTTGAATGGGTCCATGATCCGTCCGCACCACAAAAAAATAGAACATGTTCAAGTGAATGGTCCGTATCTGTGATACGGTGTGCACACTGCCAGTGCCCGTATGTTGTGGACCTGCTGTTTGCAGGCCGCAATAGTGCACGGCCGGGCAATGGGCATGTGCATGGGGCCTAACACAGGAGAATGGAAGTTTATCCATATTAACATGAACGGATCTGTATGTGCTTTAGAACAATTCTTACCATCAAACATTAAAGAGTAACTAAACTTTTACACTAACTTTTGATATGTTGTCCCTAACCCCCTAAAAAATCTTTTTCTAATATACTTTATTTATTAATTTTCTATCTTTACTGTACTTTTTTCTCCCTGAAGTGCACCATTCACTGGTGCACTAAAACTCAGTTCTCCCTACACCGGTGTACAGAGTACTCATTTTATGAATGGGGCCTCAGCAGCACAGGGAGTACGGGCAGGAGCGCACATTGCTGCTCCTGCTCCTGCTCCCTGGACTATTACTAACTGCTGGCATAGCACATGGCTACCCTATACCCATCTACTATGCCAGGATTAGCTGAGCAGAACGGGCTCCAGCTTCTTTCTGCTCCGCTCAGCTAGGAGAACTGCTAAGCGGAGCAGGCAGGAGCAGCTAATCCTGGCATAGTAGATGGGTATGAATGAACACAAACCAGTCCAGAGGTGATAGATATATGCAATAAGTATCATTTACAAACCCTGCAACGAATTTGTTAGGAAGTATAAATTTTATTTGTGGAAACACTGTATACCTAGTTCTGCAGACAAAACTCTTTGGAAACAGTTATGTACTGCAAAACCCACTGCAGTGCCCCCCTCCTCATTCATTTTTAGTATTTTCAATATCTTAGATTCCCAGTACGGTACTGTGATTATCCTGCAAAATATACAAAACTTGGAAATAATTTACACCCAAGACCGCCCACATTTTTCTTCAGTTCAGATAATGATTGTGTCCGTTATCAAGATGTCATTTATAGCTCTGTGAAATTTCAGCCGGTCTTCCAGGTTATGAATGAATAGGAATTTTCTAATCACATCCTGTAGATATATTCATTTGAAAATATGTTTAATTTACTCCTCTAGACAAATGTCCTCCCCCACCGCCACTTCCATCCTCTTGTCCTGTCATTATCACAACTGGATTATCCGGTAAGCACAGTGGACAGAATAGTATATGGCTGTTATACAGATCTGACACTATGGTTTATTGAAACATTTTTATTTCAGCGATCAGAATCAAGAAGCCAATAAAAACTAAATTTCGCTTGCCTGTGTTCAATTGGACGGCACTCAAGCCCAACCAGATTAGTGGGACGGTGTTCAGCGATCTTGACGATGAGCGCATTTTACAGGTGATGACCAGTTTTTATCCAGCCGAAACTTGGCATTTATGCCAGAAACCATCCAGATCCCATTGTAGTCAATGGGGATCCGGTGGTGCATGGCACTATCCAGCTATGCCGGATATGGTGAACTCCAGTAGGCTGTTCCTTACGGATGTGAAAGTAGCCTTATTCTATGCATTTTATCCAGACAGGTAATATGACTGCTGATTGTTCTGCGCTTTAAAGGAGGCCTCTCGTTGCTTAAGAGAAAATGAAGTTATTCAATGGAGAGTTATTTTATGCTAGGCTGTCTAATTTGCTGATATTGGCAGATATTATGTAGACCGACATTTAGTTCCCCAGATTATGGGAGCTATACTTCACTTGTTTGGAATAGACCAGTAGGTTCCTACAACCTGTAATTAGTATGCCCCTTTACCGATTTCATTTTATAAACCAATAGCAGCTGTAACCCTCTGTACCATCTTCCGGTCCTCCATTCTACCCCCTCCCCTCGTTGCCCGACTCTTGTTTCTTGTCTCCACGTATGGAGGAGGCAGGTGAGGTTAGTTGTATTACAAAATGGGACCCATTTGGCAAAGAGTGAAGATTATTTGTATTCTGGCTGAAGATACTTCCAAATGGATGTGATCATTTCTAACCAAATAAGATAAGCCCTTTGACAAACCTCACTCAGGAGGTAGGTTTCCTGGTCCCAGGCTTCGTTATCAACTACTTCATGTCTTTTGTAGGATCTGGATATGGATAAATTTGAAGAGCTCTTTAAAACCAAAGCACAGGGGGCTCCCGTAGACCTGACCTGCCCCAAGAACAAGTCTTCTCAAAAATCTGTTAGCAAAGTGACTCTTCTTGAAGCAAACCGAGCCAAGAACTTGGCCATCACTCTGCGAAAAGCCGGAAGGACAACGGAAGAGATCTGTAAAGCCATCCAAACGTAAGATTCTGATTCCATTCATAGTATGATGTGCCTGATCGTCTACATTTTAGGTTTTTTTCATGTCTGCCTTTTACATCGGATACCAACGGACCCTGATTGACCCAATTGACTCAAAGTTCTGTAGTACTGCGCCATTCTTGCAGTGAAATGTGGCAAGGGAGGCGCCGAATGGAGCCGTAGACAGCTGTGTGAACAACAGGAACCTACCCATGCAAATCTAGAACACTCTCCTGTTTGTTTCATATAAATCTAAAACATTTTTTTCATAAAATCTTTTGTATTTATTTAGTTTTTTTACAAATTCAAAAAATAATTCCCTTGGTTCGGCTTCATTACAGGTTCGACTTGCGGACAATCCCTGTGGATTTTGTGGAGTGTCTGGTGCGCTTTCTTCCCACCGAAGCAGAAGTTAAGTTACTCAGACAGTATGAGAGGGAGCGGAAGCCTCTGGAGGACCTTTCTGATGAAGATCGATTTATGATGCTCTTCAGCAAAGTGGAACGTCTCTCCCAGAGAATGTCCATCATGACGTTCATGGGCAACTTTAATGAGAACCTGCAGCTGCTGACACCGGTATGAAGACAGTAGACATCACAACATAGTTCAGCATTCTCCGTCATTTCACCGATCATCATTGACTGTTGGTGACTAAGCACATGATTCCAGAGAAGACTCAAGGGTCCATCAGAAATACTTTACCTTATAACATGATCATTTCATAACTGAGTTTATTTAATCCCTTCCAGTATTCTTAGGCTCTGTTCACATCTTTGTCAGAGGTTCACTTAATGTTGTAGATTCCCTTGTTTTTGATGGAAAGGATAGCACTAGATGATGCTATGCCGTCTTTTCCCATCAACCACAGACTCTGCAGCAGAACCCGACGGACCCTGTTATAAGTCAGTGGGGTCCATCAGTCGCTGCAGTTTATGATGGAAACCACAGTGCAGATTTGAATAGAGCCTTAGACACAGAGTTCTCCAGTGTACACATGGATGGTCATGCATTTATATATTACTTTAACTGATATATTCTCTAACTTTTCAGCAACTTAATGCAGTGATTGCAGCGTCTGCTTCAGTGAAATCCTCTCCAAAGTTGAAGCAAATGCTGGAGGTGGGTGAGAGCCTTAGGACAAAGTATAAACTGTGTTAAATGCTCTGTGATGTAAGTGCTGGACTAACTCCTTTGTATCTTCCTTCTGATCAGATTATCCTCGCTCTAGGCAATTACATGAACAGCAGCAAAAGAGGATCCGTTTACGGGTTCAAACTGCAGAGCTTGGACTTGGTAAGATTGTTCTCATCCCTGAAGATCTTATAAGCACTGAGCCTGAGTCTACTAATGTATGATATTCTGATGTCTAATGATGTGTTTGCTCTAGCTGCAAGATACAAAGTCAACGGACAGGAAGATGACCCTGTTAAACTACATTGCATTGATTTGCAAGGAGAAGTACGCAGATGTGGCCACTTTCTACAACGAGCTTCACTTTGTGGAGAAGGCAGCAGCAGGTGAGAACATTGGTCTGATGACATCATCTCTGAAATAAGAAGAAGACAGATTTTTCTTTATATCTATAGGTCTATTTAAAGAGGATTTGTTGCCATTCCTGATATGTCTGTTTTACTGAATTATTTTCCAGGAATGATTCCGGATCCTCTTTTCATATAAGTGTATGTTGTTATGTTCCTTGGTTATTGCTTCTAAAAGTTTATTAATGATACCATTTGGGGTTATGTCCCTCCACAGTCTGGGAGTTCTTTCTAAATGGACCGATGATCTGACAGATTATTGGGAACCAAGCAAACAATCCCGATACCTGCCAGATCATCAGCGGAGATGAGGGCTGCATTTACATGCAGCAATCACCTCTGCTGTATGGGGACAACAGATTAATACAGACATCGATTGTCCCCATAGAAAATCATTGTTCCAGCTCAGCAGATCGTTCTTTTACGGAGCCGGCAGAATGACGCCATCACAGAACGAACAAGCTCATACATCGGGTAAATCCCAACACCTTTTAGGTCTCTTTCACACTTGCGTATTTCCTTTCCGGCATAGAGTTCCGTCGTCGGGATGTTTTCAGTTCACTTGCGTTGTTATGGATCCGGCGGGCACTTCCGGCGACGAAAGTGCACGCCGGATCCTAACAACGCAAGTGTGAAAGAGGCCTTATACTGGCAGATTATCAAGCCCAAGCATTTATACAAAAGCGTATCCCCGATAATCTGCCAGATCATCGGTCCAATCGGTGCTGCCAATGTCAGACTCACCCCGACTCGAAACAACCAGTTACAGAATCATTAATATAGTTCTAGTAACAATAACTGAGGAACGGAACAACATAGATTTATATGGAAAGATGCCCCGGAATTGTTATTTCACGGTAAAGGCAAATGCTAACAGTCATGTGAGAAGAGGGGACAGCTCATTGTTAAGTCCAGTCTTCACTCTTCAGTGTATTGTAGATTTATTGCCTCGCTGCGGCTGCTTTGATCTCTATGCCTACTGTCTCTCTAATGTTCTTTGACTTTTGTATAACAGATGACATTTTTTTGTTTGCCTTCTGTTGTACCTCTGTTGTGTAGACCATTCTCTCTTACAATTGCCTGAGGCATACAGGAATCCTTTGTAGCAGTAGGACCTTGATCGGGAGTCATGAGTCTATTATAAAGAGATTATGCTACTGTTATTGTACAATCTATTGAAGGGCCACCTTATGCCAGTGAATTAATGGAAAAAGACGTACCAGAGCACATCACGGACCCTATTAATCACTGATACACAAATTGGAATCTATCGAGGTTTTATGATTATAATAGATTAATACAGGATGTTTTATTCATTTAGCATCCACCGAGAGCTGTCAATTTAATGTGTATGGGGGTGTCCCAAATCTCCCATGTTGGGAGAAAGATGGTCTGAGCGGGTTTCATTTCAACAGAATAAGACAGGTTAGGCTACTTTCACACTTGCGTTTAACTTTTCCGGTATTGAGATCTGGCAGAGGATCACAATACCGGAGAAAAACGCTTCTGTTTTTTCCTCGTTCATTGTGAAAGGGGACAAAACTAAATGGAATGCTCCAAAACGCATTCCATTCCGTTTGGTTGCGTTCCCATACCGGAGGGCAAACCGCAGCAAGTGGCTGTCTGATGACTTAGTAGCAGAAGCAGCACTGGGACTTACTGCCGATGGTTGATGTCCTGTAAAGAAATGGATTCTGATACCTCATTCTGTTTGTGTTCACAGTGTCTCTAGAAAATGTGCTACTAGATGTCCGAGAGTTGGGGAAGGGAATGGACCTGATCCGCAAGGAGAGCAGCCACCATGATAACAGCATACTGAAGAGTTTTGTCAGCACTAATGAAGGGAAACTGGACAAGCTTCAGAAGGATGCCCGGACTGCGGAGGTAAGTACATCAGGAGAAGGTGACTGCAACAACACGACGCCCACTGTACTGGATGCATCCACATTTATGATACTACTGTGGGCATTGCTAGAGAATACCAACAACATGACACCCACTGTACTGGATGCATCCACATTTATGACACTACTGTGGGCATTGCTAGAGAATACCAACAACATGACGCCCACTGTACTGGATGTATACACATTTATGACACTACTGTGGGCATTGCTAGAGAATACCAACAACATGACGCCCACTGTACTGGATGTATACACATTTATGACACTACTGTGGGCATTGCTAGAGAATACCAACAACATGACGCCCACTGTACTGGATGCATCCACATATATGACACTACTGTGGGCATTGCTAGAGAATACCAACAACATGACACCCACTGTACTGGATGTATACACATTTATGACACTACTGTGGGCATTGCTAGAGAATACCAACAACATGACGCCCACTGTACTGGATGCATCCACATTTATGACACTACTGTGGGCATTGCTAGAGAATATCAACAACATGATGCCCACTGTACTGGATGCATCCACATTTATGACACTACTATGGGAATTGCTAGAGAATACCAACAACATGACACCCACTGTACTGGATGTATCCACATTTATGACACTACTATGGGAATTGCTAGAGAATACCAACAACACGACACTCACTGTACACATTTATGACACTACTGTGGGTACTGCTAGAGAATATCCACAACATGACACCCACTGTACTGGATGTATTCACATTTATGACACTACTGTGGGCATTGCTAGAGAATATCCACAACATGACACCCACTGTACTGGATGTATACACATTTATGACACTACTGTGGGCATTGCTAGAGAATATGAACAACATGACACCCACTGTACTGGATGCATTCACATTTATGACACTACTGTGGGCATTGCTAGAGAATATCCACAACATGACACCCACTGTACTGGATGTATACACATTTATGACACTACTGTGGGCATTGCTAGAGAATATCCACAACATGACACCCACTGTACTGGATGCATCCACATTTATGACATTACTGTGGGTACTGCTAGAGAATATCCACAACATGACACCCACTGTACTGGATGCATTCACATTTATGACACTACTATGGGAATTGCTAGAGAATACCAACAACACGACGCCCACTGTACTGGATGCATCCACATTTATGACACTACTGTGGCCATTGCTAGAGAATACCAACAACATGACACCCACTGTACACATTTATGACACTACTGTGGGTACTGCTAGAGAATATCCACAACATGACACCCACTGTACTGGATGTATACACATTTATGACACTACTGTGGGTACTGCTAGAGAATATCCACAACATGACACCCACTGTACTAGATGTATACACATTTATGACACTACAGTGTGCATTGCTAGAGAATACCAACAGCATGACACCCACTGTACTGGATGTATTCACATTTATGACACTACTGTGGGCATTGCTAGAGAATATCCACAACATGACACCCACTGTACTAGATGTATACACATTTATGACACTACTGTGGGCATTGCTAGAGAATATGAACAACATGACACCCACTGTACTGGATGCATCCACATTTATGACACTACTGTGGCCATTGCTAGAGAATACCAACAACATGACGCCCACTGTACTGGATGCATCCACATTTATGATACTACTGTGGGCATTGCTATAGAATACCAACAACATGACGCCCACTGTACTGGATGCATCCACATTTATGACACTACTGTGGGCATTGCTATAGAATACCAACAACATAACGCCCACTGTACTGGTTGCATCCACATTTATGGCACTACTGTGGGCATTGCTAGAGAATACCAACAACATGACGCCCACTGTACTGGATGCATCCACATTTATGACACTACTGTGGGCATTGTTAGAGGATATCTTGTACATGATTGTTTGCATTTGTCCGGCTGCTCTGGCAGCACCAATAATTGACTTTGAAGTGCTGTCTCTTGCCATTCTTTCTGGGGCGCTAGGCTCCAGTGTTGCTTCTCTCGTTTTCTACCACTTTTTGTGTTGTTTTTCTCCATCAGCTGTTTTTTCCTGCTTTATGTGACTGTTCTGCCTGGGTATTTATAGCTATCCATCCCACTGTGATTCCTCCCTCCCACCCTTCCCTCCTCTGTGCCTGCAGGAAACATAGACTTGTGAAGTTCTGTGTGCTCTTAGAAGAGGGCAGTATCTCCAGATCTCTTCTTTTTCTCCTCTGCAGGAAGCATACGCAGCTGTGGTGCATTATTTTGGAGAAAGTCCAAAGACAACGCCACCCTCTGTTTTCTTTCCAGTGTTCGCCAGATTCATCAAATCATATAAGGTACAGAAACTAACCTCATGTCCTAGGCTAGTGTGCAAGCCTTCGGACGCTGCCGAAGCACCTGTGGGTTTAATGTGTGTCCTCAAAAGCCAAAAGAAAAGCTCTTTCCTGTGATTGTTCCAGCAGGAAAAGGTCTTTAGGGTGTGGTCACCTGCGCAGTAGCTGCGTGACAGCTCTGTCCAGTAAGTGGGACTACATTCAGAATAGACAAACAACATATTTCTCCAATGATAATTCTACTACAGAATGAATGTAGTGTACAAATCTGGAGATCACCAAATCTCAGACATACTGTACATACCGTGTGTCATGACATGGTATACAGGCATGTTGAGCACTTATAGTACAGTACTCTGCATTTTTCAAACCAGCACCTGGACCTGAATACATATAATTAAAATTTTAGTATAACCACTGAGCTATTCAATAAAATGTATCTGTATAGCGCCACCTGCTGTTTGTTCTTTTCCTTGTCTCTCTGTCCACCTCACTGAGGTGGTCGCACACGCGCCGATTTAATCTTCAACTGTTACCAGCCGTATCTCCTGTTTGAAGCTGTGGCGGTTACAGGGAAAGATTAACAGCAGAATGTGAACTGTGATGGGGAGAGCACTGCAGCAGAATGGAGACGCCCCCTGAGGTGTCAGCCTGAAGTAAATTTAGCAGAGCAATTGCAGCATTGAATGGGGAGATCTCTGGATCCATGTGTGGTACAGGGCTGTTGTAGCTTGTTGGAAAGGTATTGTCATGTACTATATAATGTCAAATTTTTTTACATTAATGATGGAGTGACCCCCCTTTACGGCCTGGTTTAGCTTTACACATGGCTCCCTAACCAATATGGAGAGTGAGGGTCCTGTGAGGTGTTCATTGTTGTATGCTTGATGGTATAACTGGTTTACAAGCCACTGTTTTCCAACTAGGATGCTGAGCAAGAGAATGCGATGCGGAAGAAGCAGGAGGAGGTACTGAGAGAGAAATTACTAGCTCAGGAGGCAAAGAAGATGGATCCTAAGGTATGGGAAGAGTCTCAGTTCATGTGCATACAGCAGCCATGTATAGTTATATGTAGTCAGTGGCCAACTCGGCAAAACTTCTTTCTTCAGTCTCCAGTGCAAAAAAATAAGCGTCAGCAACAAGATTTGATAGCTGAGCTGCGGAGGCGGCAGGCCAAGGACCATCGCCCTGTGTATGAAGGAAAGGATGGAACCATTGAGGACATAATCACAGGTGGGCTTATTTTACACAATGAATTCTGTACGATTTTTTTTTACAGCAATCTCAGACACCCCACGGACTTGCTTCCGTGTCCTGCCACAGACTCCATGGGGATGTCTACTCCTTGTGAAGAGATTTTTTAGAATTGCTCTTGTTTGACCATGTATGTGTATTTCTCTGTCTCCCCAACCCACATTGATGGCTGCAGTCCTGAAGAGTGTCCCCTTCACAGCCAGAACGGCCAAGAGAGGCTCTCGGTTCTTCTGTGATACATCCCTTTTTGAGGATTCAAACTGTTAAGCCCAGTGCCCTTTAAAAAGTATGTAAAAGTACCTGCCCTCTCCTCCTGCATGCATTGTCGCCTGCCTTGTTCGGCCATGGCTGGCTCTCTTGGACAGCACTGAATGCATGCCCAGGCTCTATGCTTTAACCTTATAGCCACTTTACTAATCATCTGCAATGCGCCTGACTGCATGTGACTCTCATACCTGGAGATTTGCACCTGTGAGAACATACCCATAATGTTCTGCAGCCACCTCATATATATGTAACCGTGTACGATGTCTTACATATACACTGGCCTTTATCCTTCTCAAAATGTGAAGCACAGCTAGGATGAGGGAAGGTGTCTCTGTCACTGCCGCACAGTTTGACATGGTAAGTGCAGCGTATCTGACCGTCTCCTTTCATGTTGTGCTTCTACGGGATGCTGCGTTTCAGCGGTGACGACAACTCTCTGCATGCTGATTGTCTCAACTTTCGGACCAGAACGGGTTGTTCTTGAATATATACACACCCATGTTCCATTTTATCTCTCAGATTAGATCCATGAAGATTCATCTGTAGTATCCCTCCTATGGTAGAGGGTAAGCAACGGTCCAGCAACAGCTCTATGTGCATCAGCTAATGCAGGCTATGCTGCTTCTGCTTGAAGAGAGGGCTCACTCTGTGTTTACTGCATTTTGGTACTCGGCTTAGGCGGGTATGCTGGATCTCGTTAAGGAGACCAGCTATGTATGGAGACATATTGGCGATGCTCCATGAGAAAAGAATACGCAAAGAGGTATCGCCCAAGGAAAGAGAACAGTCTCGCTAGCCCCATCTTGTGGAAGTGACTCCCTATGAGTCAAAATGAAAGATAGTCGTACTTGAACATATCTCACCTTGAACGACTATACCAGCGCTGACAGTGAAACAGATGCCACTTAGTGCACTGGTGGTCCTTCATTAGGTATAGGAGCAGGCCGATAATATGACCACTAAATGAAAGTGCTATCTATGTAGGCATCTTCTGTGGGTTAAAGAATATAGCGCATAAGACAAGGATACCGGTTGTCTAGTAGCATTCACAGTACCACATATCAACCAGATTCCTGCGAAGCTGCTGCACAGGCCTATATTGCAGGACTAACTTGCTGGCTTTGCAGCAATTGCTATAACTATTGCTCCAGTATACAAACCCAGCCTACAGGGCACTGGGAAAGAGGTCAGTATATGACTAGTAAGGAGGTTGAGGTCTGCTTGTCATTGTATATATTATTTCCTCCCCCTAACCCACTTTTTTGGACACTTAAGCACATTTTATTGCGGAATACTGGATAACCGCCACTAACTGCTTCCGCCAATCTGCTTTCCTCCATCTTCAAAAGTGTTTTCTTGATCTCATTAGTTATTGCTTTCCATTTTCTAGACCTCCGCAATCAGCCTTACAGAAGAGCAGACGCGGTCCTCCGGAACGCCTGGCGACGGATCTAGCACTTCCAGTTCAAAAGTCGGTCTGGGCTGGGCTGTGTATTGCCCCACGATGCGTCAGAGTGATAGAACTCACCAGTTTACGCTGCACTCCTCCCGCCATTCCACATTGTAAGGGAAATGAAGAAGCTGGGACACTTTAGAGAGGAGAAAAGTGCCTTATTGCTACAGTATTATAGAACTATTTTTTCTTTTACTATTTATATATTTTTTTTAAATGTTTTACTGTTAAAATTGTAAATAGTTTGTAATATTCTTTGCTGAATCTGTGCTGGCTGCTGTGGGCAATATTTGTTTAAAAAAAAAAGTGCCTTGTAAGTGTTAAGCCTGCAGGTGGATAGTCTGAACACTAAAGTGATGCAGCGACTGAAGCGTTAGCGTGTAGTGGAGGGGTTGGCAATGTTTTATAAGGGTCTGGCTGTGACGTGGCCATTGGAACTAGATTCACATCACCCAAGAAATTGGTAACGGTGACTGGGGAAGGTAACAAGTAGAGAATTTGCCATGATTGCTTCAGAATGTCGTGAGGTGATCTATCAAGTGTGGCAAGTAGGCAGACGTAGAAATTCACATGAAGATCTAAGGGGATAATGGTAAGTAGGCGGTGGTAAGGACACCTGTCAGATGCACAGAGATGCCATTCCTTACTGTAGAGTCAGAATATGCATGGCATAAGGTATATCCAAGCCTGTGAATGTTTATATGAGAATGCCGCTCACACTAGCTTTCTGTGTCACACCATATCAGGATATCAAAGATGTCTACTTTACTATGATTGCGTAGCATTCGTTCTCATAACCCTCAAAGGGTCACTGAGTTTTCAGATATCATAGAGACATATCAAAGGTTTTGATTGATGGGGTTCCGAGTGCTGAGACCCCCACCGATCGCTTGAACGAGGAGTGAGAGGTGCTCGCATATCATGCTCTCTCTCCTCAGTGCAGGAGAGAAAGCAAGACGGATTCAATAGAAAGCCTATGGGCTTGCAGTAAGGAGAGAGAGTGCACTATGAGAGCACTTCTCTCTCCTCGTTCAAGTGATCGGTGGGGCTCTCAGTATTCAGACTCCCACCGATCAAAACTTTATATATTTCTCTATGACATATCAAAAGATTTATGAAAACTTAGGAAATACCATTGCCCCCAGTCAGATGTTACTGTAACTGTATATGTGCCCTGTCTGACTTTTTCCAGATCTTGCCGATCCTGCCAGTGTTATGGTATCTCATGGCTGCTGACACTGGCAGTGTAGCCCACCATTACCGTCACTTGGGGAGACAATGCATGGCACCCTGTTTCTATACATTTGGGAATAATAAAAGCAATGCTTAGAAGGTTTAGTAAATTGGACATCTATCTTTTAGAATCCACGATACATAGACCTCAGACCTATACACAGTGATTCCAGTCTGCGCACATTTTAATAATTATATATCAAAATATATATATATATATATGTATTTTAGCTTTAGCTGAACTGAGTATCTAGCAATGCTGCCCCATTCCTACCCATACATACTTCACAATGAAGTTTTTCTTTATATTTCGGTAGGTTTGGGATTTGGATGTTATGATTTGATGTGCTACCCTACGTCTATGTCTAGGGGGCAGTAGCGTTACCCTGTTTTTTAATTTTGGTAAAGTTAATTTATTTCTAAATTGTCCAAATCTGGAGCTTTATATGTACAGTCTTAGAACAGAATGTGATCTGTAATTGCCTGGAGCTTTTCTCGGACATCAGGCAGTGACACTAATTGCCAAAGTCTTCTTTCAGTTTGCTCAGTTCCTAAAAAGAATTGTATTTTTTAATATAGCGCTAAGCGAGAGGTATTTTAATAGGTGAAGAAAAAGGGGGCTACGACTTTTAAGTGACACATTTAGCTTTTTAAGAGGGTAAGGTGAAGCAGCGATTTGTAGTAAGGTATAGGGGCCAAATTATAGTAAAGACCCAGGACGTACTGTTCTCATCCTGTCTCAGTGACATTTCATATTTGCGTCCTGTCACCAGCAGTGAGCACATTGTCATGTTGGGCTTTCTATGTGTTAGTTGCTTTATCTAGTTATGGTTTGTCAAGCTTTTAGCAGGTTTATGTCATATGTCAAGGTATATGAAGTGAGGCCAGCACCATGCGCAAATGTTCCCGGCATTCCCAGGAGGTGAACTTAGGGACCAAACCCTGCTGACTAAGGTGGTAGGAGCCATGTAGACATGCACCTTATGCTCCTGCTAGACAGTCTATCTGCTCCTAGGGCGGCCTTATGTCTCCCTATATTTTACGCCATTGTAAGTAATCTGGAATCTGTTTTATAAAACATTTTATTAGATTGTATCAGAATTTGGCATTGTCTCCTTGGCCAGAAATGACAGTTGAAACAATAGGTAACTCACTACTATGTAGCCAAGCCATAAAGGCCGGCGGCCAGCTATACCTTTGTGTCATCCAGTATGTATCGTAATCATTCCATGGTATAAAACTAACTGTTGTGCATGTGAAATACATTCCCAGCCGCCTCCATTGCTGTGCAGCCGCTCTGGCTATGGAGGGGTTTCAGTGCCTTTTCTCAGTGTATTAATCTTGTACAATATGTTAGATGCCAGTACTTGTCTGTTACAGGTCATTTTTTTCTTTTCATTTCACATATGGTCAGATTTCAGGAAATTATTTAGCTCTCTTATGTTATTGTGTTTTATTTTGTCGACAATAAATGTGCAGAGCCCTATTGTGTCTCTCTCTCTGTGTGCACGTGTCTGTATCACCATATGTCAACCCTAGGTAAAAAGTCAATACATACATTGGCTTATAGCAGTGCTTCTCAATTATTTTCTGTCATGCCCCCCCTAGGAAGAAGAAAACATTTTGTGCCCCCCGCGCGACTGTAAATAGTATCATTTGTCTATAAAATTGTTATAAGTACACCAATCTCCCCACAGGTGAGGGCCATTAACACCGACCCCCCCCCCCCCCGAAAAATATTGTGCAGGCTCCATTAACCCCCCTCCCCAATCATGTGCAGGGTCCAGGCTTCCCCCCTCCCCCCAAATCATGTGCAGGCCCCCCCCCCCCCAAATCATGTGCAGGCTCCATTAACCCCCCTCCCCAAATCATGTGCAGGCTACATTAACCCCCTCCCCCCAAATCATGTGCAGGCTCCATTAACCCCCCTCCCCGAATCATCTGCAGGCTCCATTAACCCCCTCCCCAAATCATGTGCAGGCTCCATTAACCCCTCCCCCAAATCATGTGCAGGGTCCAGGCTTCCGCCCTCCCCCCAAATCATGTGCAGGCTCTCTCTCCCCCCCAAATCATGTGCAGGCTCCATTAACCCCCCAAAATCATGTGCAGGCTCCATTAACCCCCCTCCCCAAATCGGGTGCAGGCTGCAGATCAGAACTCCTGGTTCCATCAATTATGACAAGTTGTCCTGGTCCAAAAGAAGCGAAGCAGTCCCCAGACCATCACTTAACCATGTTTGACTGTTGGTATGATGATCTTATGCTGGGGTGCAGTGTTAGGTTTATGCCAGATGTAGTGGGAGCTATGTCTTCCAAAAAGTTAAACCTTTGGCTCCTCATTCTACAGAATATTATCTTGAAAATCTTGGGGGGGGGGGGTCAACTAGATGCTTTTTGGCAATTGCTACAAGCCTTTGTGTTTAGGGTCAGCACTGGTTTATGCCCTTCAATTCTCCCATGGATGCCGTTTGCAAATTTGTCACGCCGTAAACTGGCATATATTTATGATAAATTAGACCCTTTGGGGAAGATTTATCAAACTTGTGTAAAGTAGAACTGATTTAGTTGCCATAGCAACCAATCAGATTCCACCTTTCATTTTCCAAAAGAGGCTGTGAAAAATGAAAGGTGGAATCTGATATAATATGAACAGTATACATTTGTTTATACTCACAAAAGTAAATCTTTTAAAAAGCATATAATGATCTGCGTTTTTATCATGATAAGCTTTTTAAAAGATTCACTTTTGTGAGTATAACCGAATAAAACAAACTCTTTTACTGTTACGTCCTGCACGAGGTGTTTTTTCTCTATATTTTATCTCCTGGGTTCCCACTTTTGCACAATGGTCTGCATAATAGCTATAAGTGACGTCATCTTAAAGTGTCCTTTCCCGACGAGGGTGTATTACCATAACGAATGCCCAGAGGGAATAAGCTATAAAGACCGCTGAAGTGACAAGTGGAATTTGGCCAGCACTGCAGACCGGCTTATCACAGAGAGTATCACCCGTGTAGTGGTGAGATTTATCTGTCAAAATGGATCCTATTTTAAATAGACTTTATTTTAACAGTGATATCCGCAAGCTCCAAGTCGCTGTACCCTATTACACATTTCTGGCCTATTGCATGGCCCTTACTCATAGCAATGTGTTTGTGTGTCAGAAAGCGTAATATAAGGGAAAGGTACATTCTGCGTGCTAATGAAAAACTAAAGCATTTCACAAAGATAATGATATAAACAGAGACATTAATAGCCGATAGAGTGCAAATAGTTACCACTACAAAGGTAAATGCAATGGGGGAAGACGCTCTGTCTCCACCTAATAACAAAAAAGTGTTTTATGTCGGTCTTTGATACCCCCTGTATGCCTCATCATAAATTAGAATTAGAGGCATTCTTTGGCAATCCATGCATAATGCATAACCTGCAGCCCTCGATACCATTCGGTGCGGCCCCCAAACATCTGGTAAAAGACATGTAGGTCTATGTCTTATGGCTTCCTACATGTATCTTTCATGTATTCTCCTATTAGATGGGAGTCCTAGAACTATAAGTAGACATTTATAGTATATACTGTATGTTTAATATGACAAGAATACAGTATTTCAGTTGGTAATACCCCTATAAGTTTTATTTTCGGCCCTTGGAATTGGTTCAGGCTGACAATGTGGCCCCCAACCAGAAAAGGTTGTGCACCCCTGATCTAGATTGTCAGAGGCTGGAGTAGATTTCAACAGTCATTTATGTCTGGAAACAGGAGTAGACGCCCAGATTATGTCTGGAAACAAGTTTGACGCCCGGATAAGTTGCGGGTGCGTTGCCGGAAAATGCGCGATATTTCCGCGCGACTGCAAACTGTTTTAATGCGTTTTGCACGCGAGTGAGAAAAATCGGCATGTTTGGTACCCAGACCCGAACCTCATCACTGAAGTTCGGGTTTGGGTTAGGTGATATGTCGATTTTATTATTTTCCCTTATAACATGGTTATAAGGGGAAATAATAGGATTCTTTAATACAGAATGCTTAGTAAAAGCACAATTGAGATTTAAAAAATAAATAAATTACCTCACCTCCTCCAATTGATCGCCGAAGTGGCGGTCTCCTGTTCTCTCTTCAACTGTAGGTAAAGGACCTGTGGTGATGTCACTGAGCTCATCACATGGTCCATCACCATGGTGCTGGGTCATGTGATGGACCATGTGATGACATCAGTGACATCACCACAAGTCCTTTACCCACAGCTGAAGAGAGAACAGGAGACCGGCACTTAGGCGATCAATTGGAGGAGGTGAGGTAATTTTTTTATCTCAACTGTGCTTTTACTAAGCATTCTGTATTAAAAAATGCTAATATTTTCCCTTATAACCATGTTATAAGGGAAAATAATAAAGATTGGCTACCATCTCCTAGCAACCATGCGGGAAAATCGCACCGCATCCACACTTGTTTGCGGATGCTTGAAGTTTTTACGCTGCCCAATTCACTTCTATGGTGCCTGCGTTGCGTGAAATACGCACAATATAGAGCTTGCTGCGTTTTTCACGCAATGCAGAAGTGATGCGTGAAAATCACCGCTCATGTGCATAGCCCCATAGAAATGAATGGGTCCGGATTCAGTGCGGGTGGAATGCGTTCACGTCATGCATTGCACCCGCGCGGAAAACTTGCCCATGTGAAAGGGGGCTAAATGTTGGTGAATTTGCCAGGTGTTGCCACACCCCCGCCACTCCCCAATGGTGAAAACGGCATAAAAGTGTTGCATGTGCCTAAATTTGTTTGAAAAGTCACACTATGGGGATTTTTGACTTTTTATGCTAAAACATATGGGGCTATGATAAATTACCTCCATGGTGTCCAAAATCCAGTATGTTTCTCCGGTAAGAAGCAGCTTTCTTCAGTCTCCACCTCGTTTGGAATTATTAACCTGTTAAGGTGTGACTCTTCGTAAGTTAATAACACTGCCCATATGTTCATAATTAAAATGTTTAGAGAGGCTTCCGGTTTTGGCGCTGGTATGGAGTAACACAATTAGCGGAGCTCCAGTACCCTTCTCAGCTCAACCACCCCCTATGGGCTAATTTTGTACAACCTTCACATGGGTCACCCTGCAACACTCTCTCAAGTGTATGGAGAGGTATTTATTGAGAAGTGGGAAGAAACCAGGAGAAGGCGACCAGCAGTGGCCTAACCAGAACTACAGCGTTTCCAAAATGGAGTCTGAAAACACTAACACTTTGCCGATAGCTCGACCCGGGACTTTCAGCAAGCTCCCTCCCAAGGCCTGGCTCCCTCCCTGCCACCGACCTCAAACACTTGGTGGTAGAGGTAGCTAATCACCTGGCACCGGATCTCAAGGCTTCATTGTCGACCATGGTGCAGTCGGCGCTCTCGGAGGTGAAGGAGGACTTTACACTACAAGGATGCCGCATTGACGAACTTGAGCAAAGAACCTCGTGTGTAGAGGAGGACCTGAGTGGTACCAATGCAAAAGTGGCAATGCCACAACAAGCGGTCACGGAGCTCAAGGATAAGGTGGGCGATTTAGAAAACTGCTCCAGGTGCAGCAATTTGCGCATGGTGGGACTGCCAGAGGGGGTGCTGGAGTCTGAATCACAGCACATATGTGAGTTTGACCTGCCTAAAGCACTTGGTCTATCTGTGCCATGTAAAGTGTAAAGAGCACAAAGGCTATGGCCAAATTTAAACGATGCAGATGGCCCAAAAGATAACTTAGAAAAATCCACGAGATCCAGACAGGTCATCATGAAGTATTTGGACTTCACAGACAAAGAGGACATTATTTAGAGATTATCGAGCCCGCAAAGAGCTGGTGATTTTCCAGGGTCACAAAATCATGCTTTTAAATGACTACTCAGCAGCAGTGACAAAAAGCGAAGGGTTTTCAGCAGTGTGTGCACTTCTTTATTTCAACGCAATATCCTTTTTCAACTATTGTACCCTGCTGTGCTGCGGGTCAGATGTGTGGATTGATCATTTAAGACCTTTGAATCTGCCTCAGAAGCTGAAGCCTTCTTAAGACCCTCAAGGCCCCTATCTGCCAGATTGAGACAACAGCGACAGGATGGACAGAAGCGGGCATATCCCGCCAAGATCGTCACCAGGACGAACAACACGAGGCAACCTGCACGGCACCGGTTGCTAAGAAACAAAGATGACATAAATGCTGAGGAACTTTTTTATTTGCCCAGATCTACAGTAATGCCCTACTGCTCGTTGGGATAAGAAGGTACTGTCGCTTTAACTAGTTTTCTTCCCATACATACAGTACATGGACCTGAAGGAAGTGGAATGTCGGGAGATACCAGAAAAATGGGAGTTCACGATTTTTCTTCTTTCCATAATGGGACTACTGCTAGTTTCATAAGGTTTTTCTTTTATTTCTTTTTGAGTTACTGTTGTTTTGATCCTGCTGATAATTTCCAGGCTCTAATATGTTCGTACAGCGAGAATGGGAAGTTGTTTAATATTACCAAATGGTGAAAAGCGTCACTTGGAACGTCAAAGGTCTGCTTTTCCTGCAGAAGCGCATGATGTTTCTGCGGCACTTTAAGCGCCTGGGAGCGGAACCAGACTTCCAAAGGATGGCTAAACTCTGAGTGGGGGAGGTTTATGGATCCCCGCCACTGCATGGCAAAGCTGGGGTCATAGCACTTATCCACAAAAACCTGGCTCATGAAGTGCAGGTTCAGGCCAAAGATGACAAAGGGAGATTTTTAGTTTTGACATTAACAGGCCCGAGTAGAGATGCCCATAAATATGGGAAAAAGGCCGAGAGGTTAATGGCAAATTTGGTCAAAGATCGCTGCCCACCATGCACATTCTATCAACTGCGCAGACCTGATGGCACCTTGGAGTCAGACCCCTTGGAAGCTAGAATACGTTTTTCTCTTGGCAGATGGCACAAAAGTCCTACCGAGAGGGATGTCTTTTACCAGGACAGAAGCCACTGTGATCAAGCGAACAGGATCTACAATGTACTGGGGCTCCTCCTGCTGGTCAGAGAAATCAAATGACCGAGAAAGAGCATCCGCCTTGATATTCTCAGCCGGGTGCAAGTGAAGCTCAAAATCAAAACGGGAGAAGAAGAGTGCCCATCTGGCTTGGCGAGGGTTAAGACCGTCTGCAGATATGTAAGGTTCTTGTGGTCGGTGAAGATTATCACTGGATGCTGGTCCCCCTCCAATAGATAACACCACTCCTCCAAGGCAAGTTTTATGACCAGAAGCTCTCTGTCTCCTATATAGTAATTCCTCTCAGCGGGGAGAAGAGCTTGGAGAAAAATCCACATGTAAACATCTTGCCCTTGTAACCTTTCTGTAGTAAAACAGCACCGGCTCCTATGGAGGAGGCGTCCACTTCTAAAAAGAATTGGCAGGAGACATCGGGATGATGCAGAACAGGTGCAGAAGCAAAGGACCTTTTTAATTGGACGAAGGCGGCCTCCGCCTCAGGAGTCCAGTCTCTGGCATTCACCCCTTTCTTAGTAAGAGCAGAGGTCGGAGATGTAAGAGATGAAAAATTCGGGATGAACTGAAATGAGCAAATCCAAGGAAGCGCTGTATAGCACGAAGACTCTGTGGGCGGGGCCAGTCCATTACTGCATTACATTTTTTCAGGATCCATCTGCAACCCGGCATCCGAGATTATGTATCTGAGGAACGGTACAGTAGATTTTTTAAAGATGCATTTCTCGAGTTTGGCATAAAGTTGATTCTCTCTCAACCGCTGTAAAACCAAACGTACATGCTTCCGGTGAGTGGTCAAATCTGGAGAATAGATCAGTTTATTGTCCAGGTACACTATCACACAGACATAGAGCAGGTCCCGGAAGATATCGTTTACAAACTCCTGGAATACTGCGGGAGCTTTGCACAGACCGAAGGGCATGATGAGATACTCATAGTGTCCATCACGAGTGTTGAAAGCAGTCTTCCACTAGATTTCCAGATAAACCCCCTCTCGAGATTCTCCTTAATGTAATCAGACATCGCTTGGGTCTTGGAAAGTGATAGTGGGTAGACTCGACCACGAGGAGGAGTGGCACCAGGCAGAAGATCAATCGGAAAATCATAAGGATGATGAGGAGGCAGGGTCTCGGCCTCTTTCTTACTGAAGACATCTGCAAAACTGGCATACTGCTGAGGAAGTCCAGGCAGGTCTACAGGTACAGTAGGCGAGGAAGCAGGACAAACCTCTGATAAGCAGGTGAACTGGCAGGACGATCCCCAATGCAGAATGTGACCAGAGTGCCTGTCCAGAACTGGAGTGTGCTGACGCAGCCAGGGAAGACCAAGGATAACCGGATTCACAGACGCTGGCAGCACATAGGAGATCATCTCTGAATGCAGAACCCCTATTTGCAACTTAAGGGGCATAGTAACAGTAAGCATAGGTTCGGGGGAAGTGGCAGTCCTTTTACGGAAGCCACTGACAGAGACCTTTCTAGACGGATGGTAGGAAGCTGGTACTGATGGACCAGAGCTTGCTGAATGAAGTTACCGGCTGACCCAGAGTCCAAAAATGCAGGCACAGACAGTGTAACTCCCTTGTGAGAGAGAGTCACCGAAATTGAAAGTTTCGGAGAGGACGTCTCCTTGTTTAGGACCACCCCTCCAACTGACCCTAGACATTGGCGTTTCCCGGCTTCTGAGGACAGTTACGCACAAAATGGGCCTTGCCTCCACAATACAGACACAGATTCTCTGCTTTGCGGCGTAAACATTCCTGATCAGACAATCGAAGGCGCTCTATTTGCATGGGCTCTTTAGATGGGGTGGACACTGGAGGAAGAGCCAACTTCTGGAAGAATGGAGCCAGGCGAGGTGGTCTTCTGGTGCATGCGACTACTTTAGAACGTTCCCTGAAACGCATATCTATCCTTGTGGCCAAGGTGATCAGGTCATTCAGAGTAGACGGATGGTCGCGACCAGCTAATTAATCCTTAATCCGGTCAGAGAGGCCCTCCCAGAACACCGCCAGTTGAGCCTCATTGTTTCATGCAAGTTCGGTAGCCAGGGTACGAAACTGTACGGCGTACTGACCCACTATCGTAGACGCAGCAGAGCTGATGCAGCGGAGGACGTGTGGCCGGGCTCTTCAAAGACCAGCCGGAAGGTAGCCAGGAAAGACTGCAGTTTGGTGGTCTCTGGAACTCCATATTCCCAAATAGGATTTGCCCAAGCAAGGGCCTCATCAGACAGCAGGGACACAATGAAGGCAACATTGGACCGCTCAGTGGGAAACTTCTGCCCATGCAACTCAAAGTGGATCAGGCACTGGTTCAGGAATCCATGACAGGTTTTTGGATCGCCACCATAGCAGGATGTTAAAGGGAGTTGCACACCAGCGGCACACAAATACGGATTCAGTAGCTGGAGAAGAGATGGCTTGGGGTGACTAGCGGGGTCCATGGCCTCAGTGTACTGTCACGAACCAGTGGGTGTGAACCTACTGTGCCACACGTCCTCTAAGGGCATTGTCTAAGTGAACCCCTGGATTTTCACAGTACCCCTGATGGTGGGTATAGACTTCCCCAGGGGAACACCAGGTCGCTACCTCTTGAGGAGGATAGGCACACGAGGCAGCTGGCGGACCAGGAGGTACCTGAGAAAGGTACCAGAGGTGCAGGTGCAGGACCGAAGGATGAGGCAGAGGTGTAGTCAGACAGGCGGCGATGGTTAGGCCATCCGGGTCGGCAACAGGAGAGTCAAGGCAAGCAGATAGGGATCTAACGGGTAGCAGAGTCCAAGAATACAGATATGAGTCAGAAACACTAGCGGAAACCAGGAACCTTAGCAGGACACAAGGACCTTGACACTGAGGCATCTGGGAAGGGGGCTGAGTCACTTATATATGTGCAGGAGGGCTAGAATAGGTCAGCGAGGTCACAAGACCTAACCCATAAAGCCCCGGAAGTGAAACGCGCCGGCCCTTAAGGAAGTGCTGCAGGAAACAAACAGCAAGCATGATGTCGCCAGGGCTAAGAGCAAACTGTGGAGTGGATCCCAGAACAACAGCACCCACACAGACAGAGCCCAGGACTGCAGTGGTGAATGGGAAGCACTGGCCCCAGATCACCTTTGAACGCGGCGCCCGGGGCGGTAAGCAGGGGTACAGTGACGCACAGCAGCTGCTGTTACAATACATCTCAAGGGTCTGAACTTCCCACCACCCACGAATAAAGTTTTTATACACCCTATTCAAAGTCTTAAATGACGACGTAATGCTGATATTCTGTGATTTGGAGGTAATTCCTTGTCAGAAAAAAACCTCTGCTGGATTGCCCAACCATTCGCCTGTACCAATGTTGCTAGATAAAAATCCTGCCATTCCCCTTGCAAATGAATTAATCTCAATTAACTAACAGGTTAAATCCGTGTAAAAAGTAGACGTTCACAATTGTCATTTATTCTCAGCCTGATAACGAACGTTAAAATAAAACTATAAAACTGTGTCTTTATTGCGGATTCTAAAATCTGGGTCAAAACAGCCCACCTAAAGCGTCAAATGCAGGCTAGGGTGCAATAGTTAATCAGAGGTACCAGGCTGAGAGTTAATAAACCATGTACACCACATATGTACTATTACGATTCATATGTTTTTATGGAATACGTTAAACCTGTGGAACTGGATGCAATGATGTCTCATGGATGTATTTACATAAAACGCATTATTAGTGCTACAGCTAATACAACCGTCTATTATTAATATATTCCATAAAAAATATATGAATGTAACAGTACATATGTGGTGTACATGGTTTATTGTTTACAGTTTACAATATGTCACTTGTACCCGCCGTAAATTGAAAGTTAGGGTTTTTGTTCTAAGCTCAGCTGTTACTTCTTCAAATCTCCCAGTGCCCAAAATAGAAAATATACCGAACTACCCCCTCCTTACCTTTTCTCTGTCACAATGTGAATTGATTCACTGATAAGCAGTCAATGAACTGCTTATCTGTGACGTTATTGTGAGAAAGGTCTCTAGGGAAACTTCTGTTACACAGTCTCCCCTTCTTATCTGGTATTGATGGCCTATCCTGAGTGTAGGCCGTTAACATTAAAATCCTGGACAACCCTTTTAATGGGATTGCTTCACAAAAGTTCACCATCTTTTTTACACAGAAAGGGGCAGACTACCGAGGGTACAGCTTCTCTGTTTGGCATCAGCTGTTACCACTTGATCTGTTTTTACAAATGGATAGCCGACCATGTAAAGCACTGTATTAAGCCTCGATCACACGTCAGTGTTCCACGGACAGCACAAGTCCCTATTCATTTTAATGTCTGTATTCACACATCAGTGTTTTAGCACAGTCTGTGGGTCCGTTTTTCTTTTAGCACGGATGCATGCTCTATTTTGTCCATGTCCACGGATCCATCACGCCCATTATTTTCTATGAGTCCGTGAAAGCCATGGATTCACTGATCATTAGGAAGAGATGGTTTGAAAATTAATCTTCAGCTGTGCAGTGTCAGTGAAACACGGATGGCACACGGACAGCAAAAAACGGACACATGGATCTTGCTCCCGAGAGGTAGACTGTCCTGTCATATTTATACTGTCAGCCCCATTGATGTTTAGTTTGTTTTTTAGGAAAAAGATTAATTGAAACTTGTAACTTAATTATTTAAATCACTGTTTGCTATTATAGTCCAGTAGTGGGTCCTAATCAGGGACTGACCACTCATAGGACAGCGCACTGGACTCCTAACCCCAGGATGATCAGAAATTAAATGAATACAATTCCAGTTATCTGAATCTTTACCCAGAAAACGATATATCAGTCTGCTCAGCAAATCCTGCTCTATGCCACGAGGCTGGCAGATCAGGCAGGCTAAACGTGAGAAGTTCATTTTTTATTTTTTTAGACATATGATTCCTATTAAACAATAATAACAACAATTTAACAACTTTGACATCTCCATGTTCTTTCCAGTGTGCAGCAGTATAAGGAGAGATGTAGTGAATACACAACACATTGCTTCTATGGGTTCCCATCACTAAATAGTGGCAAGATGAGGGTGAGGAACCATACAACGTGGCAGGTGTGTAGTTTTTAGAGCAGCTCTATGGTAAGTAGGTAAAGGAAAATGGCACTGATGGCTCTAGGGAGTCTACGTGGGTGTGAATGGAACAATAGAGGATGGGGAGGGAGTTAAAATGAAGTACAAACATTGAATAAAGGGCAGGGGCCAGGATTAGTGGGGTTTGGTTAGGTTAGGTAACAGAGAACATTGCAGGTTCTTGCCTAAGGAGGCAAATGTCAGCTAAGTAACAAGGAGACAAGTCAGTGGCAGGACACAAGTTAGGCAGCAAGTTCCCATTTGGATTGGCCGTGGTAGTCACAAAGGTTAGTTGGGGTAATCAGGCATGAACTGGGGAGCCAGCTGGGTGTAGACTGTTACGGCAGGCCATAGGAGTGGACAGTCTAACTGGGCTGTGGAGTACGAGTGACACAAGGGGCTGGTGTGGCCTGGCAGTTAAGTGTCACGATCAGTTTCCTCCCCAACTGTATAATAAAGAATAGCTGATAACACAGGTTCTGCAATACTGGACTGTATTGTGCATTTTTTAGGCTTTAACATGTGCTCACCCTAAAAGTTTTATAACAATCTCTTGCTTTCTCGGAAGGACCAGTTAAAGTTTGTTGATACATAGCGCTCTCTAGTGGCCAATTACTAAAATGCAGCTAGAAGCCAATTATAACATCTCCTATTCATCAGCAACGAAATCTGCTGCATTTTGTTACTCCTCTTTGCAACACTCCTTTTCTTAGAATTTAGAAACTGTCGAGGAAGGCATAAAAAGTATCTAAGACAAATAATATCTTTGGTGCTTGCTACATGCTTACAAATACTCAATTCGGTCAGTGGACCGACAAAGATCCCTGTAGGGGTCCTAAACTAAATATCTTTATTGTTACAAATCTAAAATCACAAGACCTACAGGGATAGGTTAAAACTATCAGGAATGAGGAGGGGGTGACGGTTCCTCACTTGCAATTGGTGCCACCTCACGCTACATAGACCATTTGTTTATTCCATGGGCGCAGGCGCTGTTATAAACCTGAGGATAGCTAGGCTACATTAAGGATCAGGTGTAGTTTGCATGTGTGGTACTGCTGTAGGAGTTCATTGGAGCACAATTAGGTGCAACCATTGAGTGTTATCTTGCTGAGAGTGCTGGCAATGTTATTCATTTTATTTGAGCTGACACAACTATTATTAAGTCTTTGCTGGCCGCTCTGTGGTACAGTTAGGAGTGGAAATTTATTTCTCATTCACACTATTAATGGTGTCTATTGCTGTTGGAATTATGACACTAGAATTGGTAAGTATCGCACTCAATCTGGCACAAACTCGTGGCACTTATTGTCAATGGTAATAGGATTGTATGATTGGTGAAAATCACATATAGTCGATTCACATTCTGACCAAGAGCACTACTCAGTTCCGTTGTGTAGGAACTGCGGCTCAGTACCAGCACACTACACTTAATTCCTGTCCCTGAGAGCTATCTCTCTGTTGGGTGTCTCACAGGCCTAAGATATCTGCCCCTAAACAAACAGTGGTGGTCACACACATTCATGGGCCGTATTAGCCCTCCATTCCTGCCTAAAATGCTGTGCCTAACACTCCTCCACTCCTTGCTACATGCTTATTAAATTTTCCCCTATTGTATTAAACACTTTTTGTTAGGTTAGGTTCAGTAGGACTGTTCAAATTCATTATGCAAACACGTTTGATGTATGTGCCAGGAAAGCTCCTAGTGCATTGGCCGAACATAGCCCCATTTACCAAATGGAGTTCAAAAGTGTGTCCCTCGGCCTCGGTCGGGTTGCACTGACATACCTTCAGACTATGCAATAGAATTTCAAGGAGTTTTATAGGACTTTGATCGTGATGGCCTATGTGTAGGATAGGCCATCAATATCATAAGTGGACGTCTGACAGGGAGCACTTCCACTCATTAACTGACTGAAGGGACTGTGGGTCTCTGACGAACACCACGTCCCCTTCACTGCTCACCAGGCACGGTGTTTGTACATTGTGTTGTGGCTGTGCTGGGACTGAGCTGCATAGAGGATAAGCCATCAATATCAAGGTCCCGGATAACTGATTTAATGAAATGCAAACCTACTGTTTATGGCTCATTAAAGGCCACTATATAAATAGCAAATATCATTAAGATCCAAATGGTTATAAGCATTTGTAGTAATAATCGCTCAATGTACTGTAAATGTGTAAAATATTGAATTTGGAGGATGACAATCACTGTTCTATATTCTCCTGAAAAATCAGAATATTTTTCAAAAAGGTGAAGATGTGCATCAATACCGCACCATAGAAAACACCACAATGAGAAAGGGATTTCTTTGGCTTTTTTAATAAACATTTTCCACTATACAACATGTCAGGCTGATCCTTATTGAGTACCGTACAGTGATAATGACTAGTTGTGTAAAAGCCTCACACTCGCTGATGTTTTGCAGAACAGAATTGAATTGGTTGTCTATGAAAAAAGGTCTGCTTTTATCCAGAAACAGTGCCTCTCTAGTGCTGTGACTGGTATTACAGCCCATCCTCATTAACCTAACTGATACAGGGATTTTCCATTTTTGTTTTTTCCCCCTGCCATCCAAAAGCCATAACTTTTTTATTTTTCCATACACAGGTCATATGAGGGCTTTTTTTTTTTTTTTGCGGCACCATTTAATATTGCATATGATCTAGTGGGAAGCTGGAAAAAATATTAAATGTGGTGGGATTGGAAAAAAAACAACAACACAATTTGCCATTATTGTATGGGCTTTGTTTTTATGGCATTCCCTATGCAGTAAAGCTGAGTTATCTTCATTCTGCGGGTCAGTACGATTACAGAGATACCACATCGTTAAAGTTTCTTAGGTTTTAATACTTTAAATGGAAAAAAAAGGTTTTTCTTTGCATGGCCATATTATGATGAACATAATTTTTTTTTTATATTTACTATGGAGCTGTTTGTAAATTTCATCAATACCATTTTGGAGTGTGTATCTTTTTGATAACTTTTTATTCAATTTTTGAAGGAGGTGATACAACCAAATTGGCCATTTAGATTTTTTTTTACATTACGCTGTTCACCATATGGGATAAACACTTTTATACTTGTAAAATGGGGAAAGGGGGATTTGAATTCTTATCATTTTGTGATTTTTTATATTACTTTTACTTTTCTACTTTTCCTATTTATTTCTAGTCCCCCTAAGGGACTTTAACATGTGGTGATCTGATTGTTTGTACCATAGACTGCAGTGGCTTACCATTGCAGTCTGTGGGAGAATGATTGTGTTCCTATCAAGCCCTGCCACAGGCGGGGCTTGGTAGGAACTTTGCTAAGGCAGGTCTTGGAGCAGTCAGAAGGCGCCAGACTGCTATAGCAACTGAATGGCTCCTGCAATCTCATCACGGGGGAGCCATTCGGTCACTTAGAGGAGTGTTTCCCAACCAGTGTGCCTCCAGATGTTGCAAAACTACAACTCCCAGCATACCTGGACAGCCTTTGGCTGTGCGGGCATGCTGGGAGTTGTAGTTTTGCAACCGCTGGAGGCACACTGGTTGGGAAACACTGACTTAGAGAATAGCGATCCCGGTAAATGACCACTCAGATACAGTGATCACAACCGACTACGGCATCTGAGGAGTTAAAAGGCTGTGATCGAAGTTGTCTCCAATCATGGACTGCTGTGTTGTCTGCTGTATACAACTGCAGGTGCCTCATGGCTATGGCTAGAGATGAGCGAATTTGATGTTATGAAATTCTTTCATGCTTCGTTTGGTGGTAAAAGCAAAATTGCGTTATGGATTTCGTTACCACGGATCATAACGCAATTCTATAACGCAATACCTTAAGAGGCATTCCGTTATTCATTCCGTCATAATTGAAATATATGGCCTGCATAACGGATCAGTCCCGTTTCTGTTATGCAGGAGAGGACTCCCCTGTCCGGACGGATCCGTTATGCAGCCCATAGACTTCTATTATGACGGAATGAATAACGGAATGTCTCTACAGGCATTCCGTCATAGAATTGTGTTATGGTCCCTGGTAACGGAATCCATAACACAATTCTGCTTTTACCACCAAACGAAGCGTGAACGAATTTCAAAATATAAAATTCGCTCATCTCTAGCTATGGCCATAGAACATTGAGAATTGTGTCTAAAAACGAGTACAAATCATGAACAGTGATGCTGCCTGGCAACGGATTTCAGCTCTCCTTTTACAAATGAAAGAAATGCTTTAATTGTTGGCCAAGGACATGCACCCTATTTATATTTTGGACTATCTCTATACAAGACCTCCACGCTTCTACAGAACCAAACCTGTCAGCTCAAACAGTTGAAATGTATGATCTGAGCAGCAAACCAGTGTGTGATAGCCAAATCTATCTATTGATCATCATCCAGCTGCTGTAGTAAACATCGTCGCCTCTTCTCCAGTTCTCCTTCACTGAGTTCGCTGTCTGATGTGTCCCAGCCTGTCTGAAACATAGACAGCAATGAAAAACAGAAAGATGGCGACTATAAATAACTGGACATATGACTGGAATGCAGACACAAAGCAAAAGGAACAAGAAAGAAGTATGTATGAAGCACTGCAGGTATATGTCAGTCTGAAAATGTAGATACATACTGTATATACACCCATTTTTCTATATTCCATCAATCTCTGAGTATCTCTTTTACCCTACTCGTATGTCCTCAAATCCAGTCATCCTGCTTCCCACTGAACTTAGAATCTTATACACTGACGTGCTTATTACAGTCGTGGCCAAAAGTTTTGAGAATTACATAAATATTGGAAATTGGAAAAGTTGCTGCTTAAGTTTTTATAATAGCAATTTGCATATACTCCAGAATGTTATGAAGAGTGATCAGACGAATTGCATAGTCCTTCTTTGCCATGAAAATTACTTAGTCCCAAAAAAAACTTTCCACTGCATTTCATTGCTGTCATTAAAGGACCTGCTGAGATCATTTCAGTAATCGTCTTGTTAACTCAGGTGAGAATGTTGACGAGCACAAGGCTGGAGATCATTATGTCAGGCTGATTGGGTTAAAATGGCAGACTTGACATGTTAAAAGGAGGGTGATGCTTGAAATCATTGTTCTTCCATTGTTAACCATGGTGACCTGCAAAGAAACGCGTGCAGCCATCATTGCGTTGCATAAAAATGGCTTCACAGGCAAGGATATTGTGGCTACTAAGATTGCACCTCAATCAACAATTTATAGGATCATCAAGAACTTCAAGGAAAGAGGTTCAATTCTTGTTGAGAAGGCTTCGGGGCATCCAAGAAAGTCCAGCAAGCGCCAGGATCGTCTCCTAAAGAGGATTCAGCTGCAGGATCGGAGTGCCACCAGTGCAGAGCTTGCTCAGGAATGGCAGCAGGCAGGTGTGAGCGCATCTGCACGTACAGTGAGGCAAAGACTTTTGGAAGATGGCCTGGTGTCAAGAAGGGCAGCAAAGAAGCCACTTTTCTCAAAAAAAAGCCATCAGGGACAGATTGATCTTCTGCAGAAAGCATGGTGAATGGACTGCTGAGGACTGGGGCAAAGTCATATTCTCCGATGAAGCCTCTTTCCGATTGTTTGGGGCATCTGGAAAAGGCTTGTCCGGAGAAGAAAAGGTAAGCGCTGCCATCAGTCCTGTGCCATGCCAACAGTAAAGCATCCTGAGACCATTCATGTGTGGGGTTGCTTCTCATCCAAGGGAGTGGGCTCACTCACAATTTTGCCCAAAAACACAGCTATGAATAAAGAATGGTACCAAAACACCCTCCAACAGCAACTTCTTCCAACAATCCAACAACAGTTTGGTGAAGAACAATGCATTTTCCAGCACGATGGAGCACCGTGCCATAAGGCAAAAGTGATAACTAAGTGGCTCGGGGACCAAAACGTTGACATTTTGGGTCCATGGCCTGAAAACTCCCCAGATCTTAATCCCATTGAGAACTTGTGGTCAATCCTGAAGAGGCGGGTGGACAAACAAAAACCAACTAATTCTGACAAACTCCAAGAAGAGATTATGAAAGAATAGGTTGCTATCAGTCAGGAATTGGCCCAGAAGTTGATTGAGAGCATGCCCAGTCGAATTGCAGAGGTCCTGAAAAAGAAGGGCCAACACTGCAAATACTGACTCTTTGCATAAATGTCATGTAATTGTCGATAAAAGCCTTTGAAACGTATGAAGTGCGTGTAATTATATTTCACTACATCACAGAAACAACTGAAACAAAGATCTAAAAGCAGTTTAGCAGCAAACTATGTGAAAACTAATATTTGTGTCATTCTCAAAACTTTTGGCCACAACTGTAGACTTTACTAGCCAAACGAGTGACCTTTTGGCATACATTAAAGGGGTATTCCAAGACTTTAATACTGATGACCTATCCTCAGTATAGGTCATCTGTATTTGATCGGTGGGGGTCTGACACCCGGGACCGCCGCTGATAAGCTGTTTGAAAAGGTAGTGCCGCCACCTTCTCACAGCTTTCCTTAGGCAAGTGACGACACGTTCATCGGTGACTTGGCCTAGGCGCAGATCAGCCCCATTCAAGTGAATGGGGCTGAGCTCGATACCAAGCACAGCCGCTATACAATGTACGGCGCTGTGCTTGGTAAGCACGGAGACGGCTGTGGCGCTCACAGGAGCCTTCTTAAACAGCTGATCGGCGGGGGGTCCCAGTCTCGGATTCCCACCGATCAAATACTGTATAAAAGTCTTGGAAAACCCTTTTAAGCCAGTATACTTATACATAACTTTATTAAAACTGTGTTAAATACTTTTGTGCACTTTGCAATTCAAGGGGATCCCACAAAAATGTATGTATACATGACTGTATTTCCAATGTAAATGTAACTATATGAGAATATATTTACATATGTCGAGTCCAATGTCCTGCATCACCTTTACAACATGTACCAAATGCAGTGTGAACTAAGACTTGTTCTATCAATTTAGCATTCCTGTTTTTTTGGGTTTTTTTTATCTACAAAACTGTGTGTATCCATGGTAACAGTCAACAAACTTTGTAGTCAGATCCTGCACCTTTCTCCCATCCATCTGTCCTCTACTTCTTGCTAATCAGAAAATCGGGAACAGGCAGAGGGGACTATGCTATTTAAACTTTTTGATGTAGATATTTCTCTGCTTTGACCCCTAAAAACACTCACTTTCTCCTTCCGTGAAGCCTGTTTTAGTAATCTGCGGCGACTGTCTGCAAACTCTGTCTCTTGGTCTTGGGTTCGATCTTTCAGTCTCTCTTTTGTCTGTTCACTATCTTGATCTCGCTCTCTCTTACTCCTCTCTTTTTCCTTCTCTGTTTCACTCTCAGGACTGTTCTAAAAAATAAACTATGTTTCATTGTTGACTTCTCTTCTGTTACTGTACACTACAAGGTCACTCCTTTAGGAAGGCTTGTCTACGGACTCACCGATTTGTGTCTCTTTTTCTTACTCTTTTTTTTCTGTCTCTTGGATTTCCTGGAGCTATGTTCTGGGCACAAATAAAGACAAAGCAAATAACAACTTGCTGACACCAGGTGCCACATCAAAGGACATCAAGTAGGTACAGACTATACCTGAATCGCCTGATGATGAGATGTCAGACCCTGACTCTGAATGGTTTCTTTTTTTTCTTTTTTGTGAGCGATGTTGGTGATTTTCCTCTTCTGTCTCTGATGTCTTAAAAAATCAAAAGTAAGAAGTTATCCAAATGCTGCCAAGATACAGCTAGGTGTGCTAGCACTAATAATTGACAGCTATAACCTTCTTGAGCTTTTTTCAAACCTGTGACATGGGCCTCTGGTGTTTCTGTCAAGAACAGTGCAGCATGCAGAGCTATACTTGCGGTCAAAATGGCAGAAACCCCAATGGACCCCATATTATTAATATGGCTCATCAGTTAAGCCTCATTCACACGTCAGTGATTTACAGACGTGTGCTGTACGTGTTCTCCACACACAGCACACGTCCCCATTCATTTTAATGTGTGTATTCAGACATCAGAGTTTTTTCGCACGGTCCGTGAGTCAGTGTTTTCAGCAGGGATGCATGTCCTATTTTGTCCGTGTTCACGGATCCATCACGCCCATTAAAAGTCCATGGTTCAGTGAAAACCACGCATGTGACACTGATGCTATCTGTGTTGCATCTGTGTTTCACAGATCATTAGGAAGAGATGCTTTGAAAATTATTTTTCAGCTGTTCAGTGTCAGTGAAACACGGATGGCACATGTACAGCAAAAAACGGACACACGGATCCTTCACGGATGTATCACTGACCACCTGCTCACGCATTTGAGAACGGACGTCTGAATGATACTTTACTCTGAAGATCCGTCATGTGATTATCCTTCAAAGAACCACACCTTATGTCATGAGCAAAAGCCATAAAAGCAAGTGTTAAAGGGGCTCTCCGTTTATTTCCTTTAATTAGCCCATGGTACTAATCTGCGGAGAGAAGATGTTTCACATAGTACTTACCCTCCCTCGCTCTCCTGATGCCACTGTCTCTGCTGTGCTCACTGCTCTTCCTCCCGGATCCCGACCGGATGTGGCTACATCCAGTTAGGATCTAGGAAGAAGAGACCGCAGCATATGCAAGTGCATTGGAGAAGGCAGCATCGGGGGAGCGAGGGAGGGCAAGTACTAAGTGAAACATCTTCACTCCATAGGTTAGTATCATCGGCTAATTAGAGGAAATAACGGCAGAACCCCTTTGAATTGTCTTGATTAGCCACCAAATTTCCTTTTGAACTACATTTTTGCTATCAAAACTCTATTCAAAATAGGTCCTAGTATGAACGAAAGTCGCAAAAATGTAAATGGCCATCTTATGCTTGTAGCCTTTTGGGAGATGGTTAATGGATGGTTTAGGATGATTGAAATAAGAAAACATACATGTTATGACTTTGTAACAACATCCACACTGACTGTAAAGCGCTGCAGAATATGTTGGCGCTATATAAATAAAGTTTATTATTATCCAGTGCATATGAATCTATAATGTTAGCGGTACTACTACTAGTATAACTGTGCCCTATACAATTCATCCCAAGCAATGGAAAGGTGGAGAGTAAGATGGTCATATAGCTGTCTGGTCCGTGTGCAGCTCACATGCCTATTTATGTAATTCCAATCTCTGTGAGCTTCCATAATGCTTTTAGACAAGGGCTTAAGCTGGTGACAGGTCACTTCTTAGTGTAAGAACAGAGCAACAAGATTACTAATAGATGTCACCACAGATCTAGCTGCCGAGACAACAGCAATGTAAGGGTATGTTCACATATGGCATACAAACTGAAGATTTTATCACGCAGACTTGCAGGTGGTAAATCCGCCTGGTTTACAGTACTAGCAAAGTGAAATTCAAAGCAAACTCATCCACACGCTGCATAAAAAATTTGACCTATGGTCTATGGCCAATCCTCCCCTGGCCATTCACATCCAGTGGTGAAATACCCCTAATATTTATTTTAATTAAAAAAAAAATTTGTAAAATTTACAGATTTTTGTTTCTCTTTTTCTAATCTTACTGCTACATTTCATTAACCCCATGCTACATTGTGCCCACTGATTTCAATGGAGATAGCCAGTCCTCCAGAACTGATCAGCGGACCTATTCTAATAGCTGATCGAGCTCTAACAGAATATAGGAGAGAAGGTTGTCCAGACGTGGCAACCAATTTACAAACAGATGTACAAGCAGAATATCTTTTCTTTGGTGCTGTTTACCCTGGTATCAACATGGTTCAAGTACTTAATTTGAATCATGTACCGTATTTTTCGCTTTATAAGACGCACCTGATTATAAGACGCACCTAGGTTTTTGTGGAGGAAAATAAGGAAAAAAATATTTTGAACCAAAAGGTGTGCTTTTGGTGGAATTTGAACTAATAGTGGTCTGGGGATGACATTGTTATGGGGGATCTGTGGATGACACCGTTATGTGGGGATCTGTGGATCACGCACTGTTATGGGGGAGGTGTGGATGACACTGTTATGTGGGGATCTGTGGGTGACAGTTATGGAGGGTCTGTGGATGACACTGTTATGGGGGATCTGTGGATGACACACTGTTATGGGGGTCTGTGGATGACACACTGTTATGGGGGATCTGTGGATGACACACTGTTATGGGGGATCTGTGAATGACACACTGTTATGGGGGATCTGTGGATGACACACTGTTATGGGGGGGATCTGTGGATGATGCACTGTTATGGCAGGGGGATCTGTGGATGATGCACTGTTATGGCAGGGGGGATCTGTGGATGATGCACTGTTATAGCAGGGGGGATCTGTGGGTGATGCACTGTTATGAGGGATGTGTGCTGTGACACATAGAGCCATGAGGGGGTCCAGCATAAGATGCTATATGTGTGGATGACACATATAGAGCATCTTATGCTGGTCCCCCTCATGGCCCTATGTGTCACACCATTACAGTACTTTATTCTTTGTATGTAAAGTCTTTCTTTAATCCTCAAGAAATCGCTCTCCTTTCGATAAACTAGCCTAATCGCCTGCATCAGTACTCACTATGAATGCAGGGATGCGGTCCGGCCGGCGCACGACTGATGTCACTCAGTCAGTCACGCTCCTCCCATTCATTAATAAAGCAGGAGCGTGACTGACTGAAGTCATGCGCAGGCCGGACCGCACGCTGCATTCATAGTGAGTACTGATGCAGGCGATTAGGCTATTTTATCAAAAGGAGAGCGATTTCTTCAGGATTAAAGAAAGACTTTACATACAAACAGACTTCTGTGTGCGGGGCCCGATGTAATACAGTAACTGCATCAGGCCCTGCTGTGAGTTGCCTCCAGCCCCTCCTCCCTCCCCGCATAACTGTAACTGATGTATCGCCGGCCACACTGTGCAGCATAACCGTCGTTTTATAAGATGCACTGCCATTTCCCCCCCACTTTTGGGGGGGGGGGAGAAGTGCGTCTTATAAAGCGAAAAATACGGTATATCCTCTGCAATGCAAAAACATACAGTCGTGGCCAAAAGTTTTGAGTATTACATAAATATTGGAAATTGGAAAAGTTGCTGCTTAAGTTTTTATAATAGCAATTTGCATATACTCCAGAATGTTATAAAGAGTGATCAGACGAATTGCATAGTCCTTCTTTGCCATGAAAATTTACTTAATCCCAAAAAAAAACTTTCCACTGCATTTCATTGCTGTCATTAAAGGACCTGCTGGGATCATTTCAGTAATCGTCTTGTTAATTCAGGTGAGAATGTTGACGAGCACAAGGCTGGAGATCATTATGTCAGGCTGATTGGGTTAAAATGGCAGACTTGACGTGTTAAAAGGAGGGGGATGCTTGAAATCATTGTTCTTCCATTATTAACCATGGTGACCTGCAAAGAAACGCGTGCAGCCATCATTGCTTTGCATAAAAATGGCTTCACAGGCAAGGATATTGTGGCTACTAAGATTGCACCTCAATCAACAATTCATAGGATCATCAAGAACTTCAAGGAAAGAGGTTCAATTCTTGTTAAGAAGGCATCAGGGCGTCCAAGGGAGTCCAGCAAGCGACAGGATCGACTCCTAAAGAGGATTTAGCTGCGGGATTGGAGTGCCACCAGTGCAGAGCTTGCTCAGGAATGGCAGCAGGCAGGTGTGAGCGCATCTGTACGCACAGTGAGGCATAGACATTTGGAAGATGGTCTGGTGTCAAGAAGGGCAGCAAAGAAGCCACTTCTCTCCAAAAAAAAAAACCCATCAGGGACAGAGTGATCTTCTGCAGAAAGCATGGTGAATGGACTGCTGAGGACTGGGGCAAAGTCATATTCTCCGATGAAGCCTCTTTTCGATTGTTTGGGGCATCTGGAAAAAGGCTTGTCCGGAGAAGAAAAGGTGAGCGCTACCATCAGTCCTGTGCCATGCCAACAGTAAAGCATCCTGAGACCATTCATGTGTGGGGTTGCTTCTCATCCAAGGGAGTGGGCTCACTCACAATTTTGCCCAAAAACACAGCCATGAATAAAGAATGGTACCAAAACACCCTCCAACAGCAACTTCTTCCAGCAATCCAACAACAGTTTGGTGAAGAACAATGCATTTTCCAGCACGATGGAGCACCGTGCCATAAGGCAAAAGTGATAACTAAGTGGCTCGGGGACCAAAACGTTGACATTTTGGGTCCATGGCCTGGAAACTCCCCAGATCTTAATCCCATTGAGAACTTGTGGTCAATCCTCAAGAGGCGGGTGGACAAACAAAAACCCACTAATTCTGACAAACTCCAAGAAGAGATTATGAAAGAATGGGTTGCTATCAGTCAGGAATTGGCCCAGAAGTTGATTGAGAGCATCCCAAGTCGAATTGCAGAGGTCCTGAAAAAGAAGGGCCAACACTGCAAATACTGACTCTTTGCATAAATGTCATGTAATTGTCGATAAAAGCCTTTGAAACGTATGAAGTGCGTGTAATTATATTTCAGTACATCACAGAACAACTGAAACAAAGATCTAAATGCAGTTTAGCAGCAAACTTAGTGAAAACTAATATTTGTGTCATTCTCGAAACTTTTGGCCACGACTGTACATTGCTGGTAGCAGACAGAATCTATGACACGTGTTATTATATTGTTTAGGGGAATTACACTTTCTACCAGTTTTTTGAATGCCCCCTCTTGTACTAATGTAAAGTACACAGCACATTTTTAAGCACATTGAGGGAAATCTATTAGTACCGGTGAATCATAGGAATGGTGCGCTGAGCTCTCCCCAAGTACAGCACACACCAGATTCAGGAGCGAGGCTCATGCCGTTTATTAATCTGCTGCAGTCGTAAAGCCATGTGTTTTTAAGGCTTTTGTACTTAAAACATTTTTGGAAATCTTCAATAAAATTAGGCAAATTGGGAGCTACAATGAAGAAACACACCCTTTAAAATGATGTCACTTACTTTCTCCACTGCTCCAGTGGGATCCCATGTAGAGATGTCTGGAACCTTCTTCCTTCCCCACTCTGCTGGGCTGGGTGACTGAGAATGCTTGCGGTGGTGCTTTTTGGATTTTTTTGAGTGTTTCTTGCCCT
Organism: Bufotes viridis; assembly: GCA_033119425.1. Taxonomy (NCBI): domain Eukaryota; kingdom Metazoa; phylum Chordata; class Amphibia; order Anura; family Bufonidae; genus Bufotes; species Bufotes viridis. The sequence goes on along the minus strand of CM065591.1, from coordinate 408,329,943 downwards.
TAAAATGATGATGTTCACATTCATTCTGCAAAAAAGAACACTAGATGCAAAGCAGAATATTGAAACTAGTTTATTTGAAGGACTTGTCCTCCCTGGACAATCCATACTTAAAAGGGTCCTTTGACAATATCATCCCAAGCGATCACCCATAATCAGCGGGAAACCTGGCAGTAAGTGTTCAAATCTACATTTATTACAAATATTAGACACAAAATGATTGAATGGCAAGTATTCACTCCCTTCAGTCAGCATACAGAAGAATCTCCAACCACTGGTCTTTGTAAATACATATTTTCCCCCACGCCTCCACAACGGCACTTACAGGAGGGTGTCCCCGCCCCCAGGATAGGAAACAACACAGGAGCACATGATTTAAAAGGCCTTCTCCCCTTTCCTATTCAGTCGTTGTTTCCTGTCCTCGGGATTTGTGGGAGCCTCTCCTGGAGTGCCAGGTATGTACATTTATTTTTGCCCAGCCTTATTTCATCCCCACAGAATGTGGGTGCTGGGAACCGGTACCCCGGGGACACACTGCCTCCCTTACCCGTTCCTCGGAGTAAGCCTTGCGTGCAGGCCTTCCCGGACTCGCAATATTACCAGGTAAGGGGAAATCGCACGGGATGCTGACCCGTAACGTCACCAGGCGAGATTCTCCTTGGGCAAGAGAATCTCCCGATAATGCGGCGGCTCCCGGGGGTGATAAGAGCGTGACTGCAGGAACATTCATATGCGATGAAGCCTGTTGAACAAGTGTGCGCTCACCACCTGCAGTCATGCTTTCCTCCGTGGATACTGACGCCACAAGAAAGCCTGGAGATCCTGCTGCCTCTGCCCTCAGCCCGGTAAGCCGCCTCCCCTGTGGGACTTATTGTTTCTATCCTTATAGTGTGCTTATTATCTGCACAGCTCCTTGGGTTACTATTGGTGGCAGTAACTCCACCCTGGTGAAGGTGGTGGCCTTTTTATAATATTCATGGCCCTATAGTCTTTTTTTATTTTTTTTAATTTAAGGGCATTGACACCTAAACCAGCCAGTGGAGATTCAGGACGCAGAAAGTGCGCCATCTGCAGGAAGTCCTTTCCTCTAAATCTAAAAAAGCCCTATGTCAGAAGTGCACCAAAAAAGTGGTTACAGAGAAGTCGCCTTCCTTCCTTGATTCCATGAGAGCTATCATTAAGGAGGAAGTTAATGCGGCAGTGGACTTAAGAATTGCACCACAATCCCCACGTCCATCCATGTCTCAGAGATTTGATCTGGATGAGGGGGAGCTAGTATCTGATCCGGACTCTGCTTCCTCAGATGACAGCTCGGGTAGACCTTTGTCTATTTCTTCCTGGAGAAACAGTCTTCTAAAGACCATTAGAGCCACCATGGATATTGAAGAGGTGAAGCAAGCCCAATCCGTTCCAGGGTGTGGGAGAAAGAAGGAGAAGGGTCTTCCCCATCCATAATAAAATTAAATATCTGATATCCAAAGAGTGGAGGGATCCTGAGAGGAGAACGGCTGTAACAAACTCCTTTAAAAGAAAATATCCTTTTGCAGAGATTGAGTCTAACCTGTGGGACAAGACTCCAAAAATTAATGCCCCAGTTGCCCGCATTTCAAAAAAAAAAAAACTCTCTCCCGTTTGAGGATATGGGGCTCTTACGAGATCCCATGGACAAGAAATCGGAGTGTTTATTAAAAAAAAGCCTGGGAGACAAATACGGATATGCTGCGCCCTAGTATTCTTCTACCTGTACAGCCAGAACACTATCTGTCTGGCTTAATCAGTTAGAAGAGCACTTAGCTGAGGGTACCCCGAGGGAAGAAATCCTAGCCTCTTTGCCTATGTTAAAAAAAGGCGTCAAATTTTTTAGCTGACTTAGTCAGATTTTCTACCAGGTCAGCTGCTCTTTCTAATGCAACTCGTAGAGCGATCTGGCTTCGGTCATGGTCAGGTGACACGAGTTCAAAAAGCCGCCTGTGCTCAATCCTCTGTAAAGGAGATAGAATGTTTGGCTCAGGATTAGATGATATCCTAGAGAAGGCCTCAGATAAGAAAAAAGGATTCCCCCTGGAAAGCCATTATTTTTATCAGAGGCGATCCTTTCAGAACCAGAAAAGAACAGGGCTGGATCAGAAGAAGAAAGAAGGATCAAGGAAGTGGCAGCCTTCTAGGGGCAGATGGAGAGGATTCTTATTTAATCCTGAGAGCTTCTCCTGTACCACCCAATGACACCAGAAGTCATGTAGGAGGCAGGTTAAAAGACTTTACCTCGGCCTGGGAACAAATAGGAGACTCCCAGCGGTATTAACTACCCTAAAAGAAGGTTTAAAACTGGAGTTTGTACCCTCTCCTACAGATCGATTTATAATAAACAGAAGACTGTCTCAAAAAAAAAGACAGTCATGTTTAGAATAAGAAATCTTTTCCCTGGTAGAGAAAAGAGTTCTTCTTCCAGTCCCAGAAGATCAACTTGCTCCCTCAGAACTTCTACATGGTAACGATGGATCTCCAGGATGCTTACTATCATGTTCCGATATGTCCAGGTCATCAGAAATATTTGAGGATTGCTGTTTTCATAGGAGATCATCTAAGCCATTTTCAGTTCAGAGCTCTTCCATTCGGGCTCTCCTCAGCCGCAAGGAAATTTTCAAAGATAGTGTCAGAGGTCACAAAATACTTACATCTGAAGGAGATTCTAATTGTACCTTATCTGGACGACTTCCTGATCGCTTTGCCCTCAGGAGAGATCCTGTGATCCCACCTCTCTCTGGTTCAGAAATGCTTTACCACCCTGGCGTGGATTATAAACTTCAAGAAGTCAGACCTGTCCCCAAACAGAAGAAAAATCTTCCTGGGAGTACTCTTAGACTCTCGTCTACTAATGTCCTTTTTACCCATAGAGAAGAGAAACAATCTACTTCAAAAAGTCTCTCACTTCTGCAACCAAAGGACTTCCTCCATTAGGAATATCATGACTGTCTTAGGTCTTCTGACGGCGGCAATCCCATCGGTCAGATGGGCTCAAAGTCACACAAGGGAAAAGCAGCCAGCAAGTCATCCATAGCAAAATGTTATTTCCTTAACCTATGTCCAAAAGGATCTCCATCCCCCTGCCGGATTAAGAGCTCCCTCAACTAGGGCTGTGTCATCCTCCTGGGCGGAGTCAGCTTCCGTTTCTCTAGACCAGATCTGCAGAGCAGCCAGGTGGGCAATCCCTATGACTTTTTATTTAATCATTACAAGCTAGATATTCTTAAGAACCAGGACTTGTCTTTTGGTCATAGAATCCTTTCCGCTGTTGTCCCTCCCTAGAGCTGATTACTCTGTTAATCCTCCTGTAAGCGCCGTTGTGGAGGTGCCAGGGAAAAGGGTTAATTACTCTTACTAGTAGTCGGTTTATTCAATAGCCTCCACAACGGCACGGGGTTTTTCCCTCCCTTTTCTCTTTTTCCGTTTTTGTCAAATGATGTAAATTGATGTTTAATACATCTTCCGTGTCCTCTCTTATTGACTGAATAGGTAAGGGGAGGAGGCCTTTTAAATCATGTGCTCCTGCGTTGTTTCCTGTTCTGGGGCCGGGGACACCCTCTTGTAAGTGCCGTTGTGGAGGCTATTGGAAAAACCAATTACTGGTAAGAGTAATTAACCCTTTACTAGTTGTGCATGTGGGCTATGAGTAATTCCTAAAAATTCTTAACCAGAGCTCTGGACTCTTACTTGGAGAGATTGGTTCCAGAAATTTCCACTTTATCTAAATGAAAACATGAATAAATCTGAATTGCATAACTGCCATACTCACTATATGAAATTAGAAGCTCTTTGCGCACATTTTTGATCAAAATTATGTTGGGCCCATCTACCAGCTACAAGGAGGATTTCAACAGATGGGACCTACACTAACAGACTTGCCTCTCCTGGGCCAGAAGCCTACAGCATACAGTGCAATGTAGAATCCAGCTATATTATACTCTGATTAGAAGCCCTGGGCAGGAGTGCACGGGAGGCAGCCACTCCCCCAAATGTGCAATACAAAAAACAAAGCTAGACCAGCACCTCCAAACAATATAAAATAAAGTAAAGGTGCATGCTACCATTGCTGCAATGCAAAAGCAAAAACCCTGCTCCATGCCCAGAGACATGCAAACACTGGAAACATGAAACAAAATCTAAACTGAATTAAGTATAGGTCCCATCTGTGGAAGCCACACTATGAGCAAACACTATTTTGAATAAAAAATGTGCACAAATAGCTTCTAATTTTTATATAGTAAGTAGAGCAACAATGCAATTCAGATTTATTCATGGTTCCTGGGCATGGAGCAGTGGGTTGCTACATAGTGTTTTTTTTCACCTGTACTTTATTACATATTGTTTGGAGGTGCTGGTCTACGGATACTTTCATATCATGGGTTGTGCTGTCCAGTTTCGAGATCCAGCACAGGGTCTCAAAACCGCAGCATAACGCTTCAGTTTTGTCCCCATTCATTGTCAACGGAGACAAAACTAAACAAACTGGAATGGAGTGCACCAGAACACATTCCGTTCCAGTTTGTTGCACTCCCATGACGCAAGAAGCGTTTTTGTGTGCAGCATGGGAAACTGAACAAGCCAGATCGGACACCAAAAGCTATGTAAGTCGATGGTGCCAGATATGGTTTTCATGGATGCAAGAAAAACCCAGGATCCTTCATTTTCGATAAACCGATGCAACAGGTTGTATTATTATAGTGAAAGCGTTCTCAAAATCGTACAGAAAAAACACAGGGTGGCCTAACTATGTACATTTGGGGGAGTGCCTGCCTCCCGTGCACTCCTGCCCAGGGCTTCTAATCAGAGTATAATATAGCTGGATTCTACACTGTCCTGTATGTTGTAGGCTTCAGGCTGAGGAGAGGCAAGTCTGTTAGTGTAGTTCCTGTCTGTTGGAAATCACCTTGTAAATGGACCTGACACAATTTTGCTCAAAAATGTGCGCAAAGAGCTTCTAGTTTTCATTAGTAAGTATTGCGTATATCTAAATGAGGTTTGTAACAATCTATGGGCATGTTGCAGAAACCACCCTTTTCAATGACGAATTAATTTTTAGTAAAGAGTGAACATACTCTTACAGTAATGATTTTAGCACAGAATGTAATGACTGTGAAAAGTAATGCATTCTATTCTGTTGTTCAATAATTGCAAGGAATCTCGATTACTTAGTAGGTTTAAGTATTTTCTTTAACACCTATGGGCTCATACGTTGCCTATATGGCAGTTTGGCTTCCGTGCACTGCTGTATAGGCTGGCCTTGTGTACAGAAATCTTCTTCCTTACATCACACACCTCTGTGGTAGCCCATTTATGCTCTGTACAGAACGACTCGCAATACAGTAATTTGGCACAATAATGTGTGAATATTGATAATCTCTGAGCATGGAGCGCATGAGTGTTCTATGAAATACACCATTCATAATGCATTCATTCTACAGTCCAAATAAGAAACACAAAGCTGTGCACATAAGAAGTAATGGTCAAACCTCAATAGACAGCATGAATTCTTTGAACAGACGGATCCTTTCCGATTCCACTGTAATCTGGTCAAAAGCACTGTTACCAACAAAACGATCTCGCACCTGCAGATATATATGTAAGATTTCACTACAAATTCTAGAAACATGAAAGATGATGATGAGGCTGAATGTTGGGACCCATAGTAATTAATAAAACACCGCCTGGCCAAAAGATGATTTACAATTCATGCATATGATGCTTGGGCCCAATACTAATCAGTAAATTATAGTCCCCACTACGATAAAAAGATTGTTGTGTGAAGTCTTTTACATGTCCATTCAACTATTTCTCATATCTAAGACAGCCAAGTAACCATTATAGTCAACATTGGAACGCTCAAGTTAGAGTCACCGAACTCTTTAAGACCACTAACTGCAAATCTACCTAGGCATGTGGTTAAATATTTCCAGCTTAGCTAGATAACTAGGCAGAGTCAAGAGTCAGTGGGAGCTGTAATAGCATATTGGTCATCAGGCTGACTTACTCAGATTTTTCAAAAACAGAGCTCCAAACCCTCAAGTTAAATTATTATATTCTAGCACCACTAGAGCTAGCTGAGGCTCACTGCATACATTGTTTTTATTATGTTCACTGCATAAACAGTATACAGTCAACTCCTAAGCTCCCCCTACTGGTGGCAGAATTGTATCATCTAAATGAAAACCTGTCCACGGGATAGGTGATAAATGTATGTATTATCAGTGGGGATGATGATCTGACCACTATAATCCCAACTAATCACTAATTTAGAGTTCTGAGCTCCTTGTTTTATTGATTGTGGAGGCCAAGTGTTCAGACTCTCAGCGTTCATACATTTATGACCTATTCTGTGGACGGATGATAAATGTTTGTTGTGGCATAATTAAAGACAAAGATGTATGAATTTGTAAGGCTTGCCCACAATTTGGTGGCACATGACTTTCCAGTCATCGACCACTTACATCATCCCAGTTGCTGTCTATTTCCAGAGGTGGAACCGCCTGCTTCAACATGCTTTTAAATGCAGCTTCCTTTCTTCTAAACTTTCGAGCTTCCTCCTTTCCGCGCTCACGTTCTCGAGCCTCTGCTTTCTCCAGCAGCTAAATATCATGAAGGAGAGTACATAACCAATATAGACTATTTCCTTCTTGTACCTTCAGCTTATTTCATCCTATTGTAACACTTACACTATTAAATGTTAACTTGATGTTTCCTGCATCAAGTGTCGCCGCTCGCTTGTCAAAACTGATAATGTGTGCAAAGTCTTCAAATGTAGTATTCACCTCAACACTGAAGTTCCGATCCTGTTTGAGGAATAAAAGCGTACAATGGGAAGAACACAGAATAGATGTAGGGCTGATTACTATGACCGTGATCGGCTTGGGAAATACGGTCCATGCCCACTGACCGACTGAATGTATCATAAAACATTATGATGCCCGGGGGATGTGGCCGACCACAGTCATGTGAATCAGAACTAAACATTCTACCATACTCAGGAAAATCCTCATGTACAGTGCCTTGAAAAAGTATTCATACCCTTAAACTTTTCCACATTTTTTCCTCGTTACACCCACAAACGTATTGGGATTTTATGTGATAGACAAACACAAAGTAGCAAGTAAGTGTGAAGTGAAAAGAAAATGATACATGGCTTTCAAAAATTTTATAAAATAACAAGCTGCAAAGTGTGGTGTGCATTTGTATTCAGCCCCCCTGAGTCAATACTTTGTAGGACCAACTTTTGCTGCAATTACAGCTGCAAGTCTTTTGGGTGATGTGTCTACCAGCTTTGCATATCTAGAGGCTAAAATCTTTGCCCATTCTTCTTTGCCAAATAGCTCAAGCTCAGTCAGATTGGATGGAGAGCATCTGTGAACACAGGGCTCCAGATGGTGACCAAAATGTTTGCCAATGCGACCAGGAATTTGCAAATGGCGATAAGACATTTAGGTCATTTGCGACTTGTCCCACCGCCGCGCTGCAGCTTTAAGGAAAAAAGATAATCTTCACCCGACGCACCATGCAGCAGACGGCACAGGCAGCGCAGCCTGAAGTAACTAATAGCAAAGCTCAATACAGTAAGGAACTTTGCTATTGGTTAGTTCGGGTGGGCACCAGACCCATACAGCGCCCTGCAGCCGAGGAAGCTGGCAAGAGATGAAAGGAGGAGGGGCCGGCTCCCGGGGGTGGCTGAAGCAAGGAGTGCCGATCTTCCATTCAACTCTGACCAGCTTCCCTGTCCCTGCTGAAGAAAATTATGGTGTATTCAGAGTGATGTGCAGTGTTAGTTTTCCACCACACATAGCGTTTTGCATTTAGGCCAAAAAGTTCAACTTTTGTCTCATCTGACCAGAGCACCTTCTTCCACATGTTTGCTGTGTCCCCTACACGGCTTGTGGCAAACTGCAAACAGGACTTCTTATGGCTTGCTTTCAAAAAAAGCTTTCTTCTTGCCACTCTTGCATAAAGGCCAGATTTGTGAAGTGCATGACTAATAGTTGTCCTGTGGACAGATTTTCCCACCAGAGCTGTTGATCTCTGCAGCTCCTTCAGAGTGACCATGGGCCTATTGGCTGCGTCGCTAATTAGTGCTTTCTTTTCCTGGGCTGTCAGTTTAGATGGATGTCCATGCCTTGGTAGGTTTGCAGTTGTGCCATACTCCTTCCATTTTCGGATGATGGACTGACAGTGTTCCATGAGATGTTCAGAGCTTAGGATATTTTTTTATAACCTTACCCCTACTTTACACTTCTCCACGACTTTATCCCTGACCTGTCTGGTGTGATCCTTGTTTTTCATGATGCTGTTTGATCACTAATGTTCTATAACAAACCTCTGAGGCCTTTAAAGAACAGCTGTAGTTATACTGAGAATACATTACACACATGTGGACTCTATTTACTAATTAGGTGACCGAAGAAAATTGGTCACACTGGATTTTATTTTAGGGGTATCAGAGTACAGGGGGCTGAATATAAATGAAGCCCACACTATTCAGATTTTCTTTTCACTTCATACATACTTGCTACTTTGTGTTGGTCTATCACATAAAACCACAATAAAATACATTTAAGTTTGTGGGTGTAACGTAAAAATAAAGTGGAAAAGTTCAAGGGGTATGAATAGTTTTTCAAGGCACTACATATGGCATCAGCAGACTTTTCAAGCAAAAGTACCCTGTAACCATGTGCTATGCTAGAATTAGCTAAGCAAAGTGGGCTCCTTCTTTTGTCTGCTTCGATAAGCTAAAAACTGACATGCAGGACTTTTAGCTTAGTCAAGCAGGCACAGGCAGGAACCCGCTCAGCTCAGCTAATCCTGGCATAGCACATGGTTACAGTGTTACAGGGTACAGCATTTTTGAAAGCTCTAGAGGGCATGGGCAGGAGCAGCAGTGTGTGCTCCTGCCCGTACTCCATGCACTGTGTCCCCATTGATAAACTGTAAACTGAGAAGTCAGCGGTGTACAGAAAAGTAGATTTTAAGCGCACAGGGAAAGATGCGCTTTAGGGAGGGAAAACTCTACAGTCTTAAAAATTCAAAATGCATTAATGAAGTATATTAGAAAAAGTATTATTAGGGCATTTAGGACATTTTACAAAAAACTTAATTAAGGCTACTTTCACACTAGCGTTTTAGTTTTCTGGTACTGAGATCCGTCATAGGGGCTCATTACCGAAAATGCATTCCGTTACGTTTCGTTGCGTTCGCATACCTGAGAGCAAATCGCAACATGTTGTAGTTTGCTTTCCGTCCTGGGATGTGGAGCAAGAAAGATCCGGCATGACCCCTAATGCAAGTCAATGGGGACGGATCCGTTTTCTCTGCCACAATCTGCCACAATAGAAAACGGATCCGTCCTCCATTGACTTTCAATGGAGTTCATGACAGATCCGTCTTGGGTATGTTAAAGATAATACAACCGGATCCGTTCATAACGGATGCAGATCGTTGTATTATCAGTAACGAAAGCGTTTTTGCTGAACCCTGCCGGATCCAGCAAAAACGCTAAGGTGAAAGTAGCCTGAAAGTTTAGTTACTCTTTGTGACCTTTTAGTAATTTAGAAATAAGGTTTATTAGAAGGCACAAAGTGAAAGTATGATTTACAGACAGTCAACCCTTTGTGAGTGAACTGCTGAATATTTTTAATAAAGACCAATTGAAAAAATGATTTTTAGCCCAAAATTAGTCAATTGCAACTGCAACTGTGAATATTTACTAAGCATTAATAGGTTGCTTCATATTTTTTTAAATCCATTGGAAATAACTACGGTCACACTATTTTAGCTTTGCAATTTTACTGTGACTTGTGCGTGATGGCAAGTCGCAGTGTAGACCGGATGTGATGCCTGTACGTGATGAATATATGATGTTTATCTATACATAGACACAGCTTATGGCTAGTCTGCCATGCTCACCTTTAGAATATCTTTTATGATCTTTTTCTCATCATGGAATCGAGCCTTCAGATCCTCCACATAAAACTTAAACAGATCAAGTGGAGTAGAGCCTGAAAAAGAAAAGATGACCTCAAGAACAGTCTCTACAATATTATTTATTATAGCTGACCATAGACATGATAATTATTGTTCACAATCTGAGTGATATTCGTCCATGTATTACTGTCTATGGTAATGTACTAAACAATGGTTTTCTTGGACGAAGCACAACCAGCCATCCAACGTGTTGATTTTCAAAGGTAAGCGCGCTTACTGTTTGTGCTTTGTCCAAAAAAAACATGATGGTCAATGGTAATGCACAATATTTCCCATAATATGAATCTTTTATAAGGGGAAAACGGTTTACTTCCAAATGTTTTAATGTAAAAAAAATTGGAATGATGATATCGACTTTCCCTCTTATATTACAACTACTCTGTAAGAAAAGCCAACAAAAGAAACATGACACTGGCTAACTAGGCTCAATTCCCCTTTCTTATTTCCCATATGAATGTACTGTAGCTTTTAAGGTGGTTTCCTGTCTACAATAAATAAGTTATTGTTATTGCCTAATATATGTTACTTACCTGTATCTTGAGATCGGAACTCCGGTCACATGACCCCATCTAATAAACAAGACAGTCCTTGCGCCAATGTCATGTCCACTTCTTCTGTCTTCCATTCCAGAGCATGTCACCACCAAAGGACCGATTCAAAAAACTATTTACTGAGCATATTGGACATCTCTCTGGAGAACGTTCTTTTCACATGGCAGCGCCGTAGTGAGGATCTCTGTGTCATACTTACCTATCAACGTTTCTCGGCGTCCAGCTGGTCTGGATCCTTCCTTGCAGTCAGGGTCATCACCAAGTGAGCAACTCAGCTTGTAACTTAGAGTTGTCGTGCCTAGCACACGTACTCAGGTGAGTACAATACCTAATGCCATATTGCAATACTATCCCCCCACAGTCCTACCCACCTGTAAGGAGTAAGGATTCTGGCACCTCCGACTTGACTGCCTACGGTGGTGACGTGCTCCGGATCAAAAGGCAGAAAAAGTGGTTGTGATGTTGGTGGAAGGACCTCCAGCTTTAGTGGATGGGGTCATGTGACCGGAGTTGCACTCTTGAGATACAGACCATACAGGTAAGTTAGGTTTATCATAAAATGCCAGTTCATTACACATTAACATTAATGACCTACATTTATTGTAGACCACAAAAACCCTTCATCCAGTAGAAGCTGTGACATTATTAGTCGCCTCCCTAGAAATAACAGATCACTCTCTTCTTAACATTAGAATTCAAGGGTAAAGAGAATCACCTGTCTGTCCTAGCATGTTGGAAAAGCGAGTGTCAGTGCTTACTGACGGGTACAGCTCCATCCAAGTAGACATGGAGTGTAGCTGTCCGGTTTCATGCAGCTCATCAAGAAACACCTGCAAAAGGAATGTACAGAAGAACAGTGCTTTATCATTGTGTTAGAGCTGGATAAAAATGATGGGCTTCCATACAGTATAACGGCATAGCACCACTATTTACTGTCTTCACTATAGTTGTTGTAGAATGCCAGTAGTCCTTCTATGAGAAGCTCTCATAACAAGACTATAAAATAAATCAAAGTAACATTAAATGCAATGTGTTACCCCCCAAGCATAAATAGTACTGCTACCCCTGACCCTATATCACTACGTTGTATGTCCATGCTCACTCCCATTCCCACGATGTGCACCCACAAGCCAGCACCGGAATACATTGAAATGAGTAATTTCAGAGTCCTCTCCATGATATCTGCATGCTCATGAGTCCTCACAACATATTCAAGCGCCAGTTTACCAGTGCACAGTGGAGGAACAGGGGTGAGTATGGATATATAAATTAGGCTGGGTTCACATCACCTTTTTCCCATCGATTTTTTTTTTACTGGACTGTGCAGGATACAAGGACGTGGTGTGCTGCGTTTTTGTATCCTTTTTTTTCTCTAATGTATGCATCAAACGGAGGCATAAAACGTGATGTAAACCCACCCTTACCCTCAGTTCACACTTGCCCGTTTTACAGCGCGTTCGAACGCGCTGTAAAACGCTCAACAGGAGAAAACTCATGTTTCCCTATGGGCATGGTTCTCACCTGAGCGTTTTACAGCGCGTTTGAACGCGCTGTAAAACGCCCTACGCTCAAAGAAGTTCTTGAGCTTCTTTGGGGCGTTTTGTCGCGCATTTGCACCCATAGACTTCAATGGGAATGCATGCGTTAAAGTGTAGATATGCCTTTTTCAGTTGGTCTCCAGAGTCACGAACGCGCGTATGACGCGCGTTTCCTATTTGCAAAAATGCGCTGTAATACGCGCGACAAAAACGCGCGTAAAACGTGCGTCTCAGAAACGCTCAGGTGTGAACCCAGGGTTAGTCATCTGGAGTCAGGGGCAGCCATACTATTCATGTAGTACTGTATATGAAAGGGGGAAGGAGAAAGACTCCCTTTTACCCCCAACAGTCACATTAATATTCAAAACACTCTCCTGAAAATTTAACTTTTTTATTGTAGGTTTTGAAATTATGACTTAAATAAATATATGCAGCAAAAAAAAATCAGGAGAATGACATGCATTTTAACTCCTTAGTGACATAACAAATTTTACCCTTAAAGGGGTTATGCGATGAGTGATGTAACAAAATTAAAATCGGACTTTATATGAAGTACATGACAATCTATTTCTAACAATGCTAGAACCAGCCCTGTACCTTACATGGATCCAGAGATCTCCACATTCATTGCTCTGCTAGATTTATTTCAGTTTGGCAGCAGGCCTTTCCCTGTAACTGCTAAGGCTTCTAAGGGAAGATAGGGCTGGTGACAATTGAAGATTTAAACAAACAGCAGGTGGCGCTATACAGATAAATGTTATTGAATAGCTCACTGGCTATACCAAATTTTTAATGGCATGCAATTACAATAGTATTCAGATCCAGGTGCTGGCTTGAAAAAGGTAGAATATTTTTGCTGGCACAACCACTTTTAGGACATTTTCCTCTTTTGTATGACAGGGGGTCATCATTCTTTTATTTTTTCTTCATTTAGCTATATGAGACCTTGAATTTCGCGGGAAGAGTTGTAGTTTTTTTTAACCATCTTGGGCTACATATAGTATATTAATTTACTTTTATTAAATTTTTTTGATGGGATAATTTAAAAAAACAGCAATTTTCACATTATTTTGGGGGATTTATGATTTATGGGTCCGTATGATTATGCCAAATTTATGCTATAATATCCGCATAATAAAAACACTTGTTTTTACTAAATGATCTGTTTTTATGTTGCTGCATTCCAAAAATCAAAGATTCAGTACATTTTCATTTTTCTGATGACATAACTGTGCGAGGGCTAATGTATTAGATTTCTCTCTAGTGATAATGCTTATCATGAGGGAGGATTTTTTGTTCTGTTCCTGCAGCCTGTCAGTTCCCCCACTACCCACTCACCTCCTCCAGCCTGCCTGAGATCACAGCCAGCTGATGAAGGGAAGGCTGCTTTAACCTCTCATATCTTGGGCTGTGTATCACTTAGATATGTGGGCCTGGTCCTATCTGAGTTTTGGTCTTATCTTTGAAAGCTGACAATCTAAGCTTTAAAATGAGGCCAGGATAGAAACACTACCTCGGGTTGGGAGTATATAGCAACTGAAATCTGCTTTCACTTTCAGCTACTATTACTCCCAACCCGATTTCTAACGGCTATATCTCATGATGTAGTGAGGAGATAATTCTGTGATCCTGGTCTTGTTTTAAAGTTTAGATTGCCAGACACAGCCCTAGATATGAAGGATTAAAGCAGTCCTCCCCCCTCACCCGGCTGCCCAACCTCTGCTCAGGCTGAACTGTTAGGTCTTTTTCCCAAAGCCTGAGTAAAACTGTTAGGGGGTTAATGCACATAAAACATCATGCACTTGTGTAACTCAAAACATAGTAGAAAAATAGAAAAAGGCATATGAGTCGCATCGAATGCTATTTATGGAATATGTAAGACTAACTTAGTATGTACCTGAAAAGATTCACGATTTTTACGCTGCTGGCGCCTTTCCCGAAGCCGACTTTTTTCCTTTTCTTCAGTTTCGTCTTTTTCCAGAGCTCGGATATGCTCCTCAAAGCAAATAAGTGCATCTTCTTTATCCATATCTACAAAGAAATATCAAGTGACCACAGCACCTAGCATTTACACGAGAACCACCAACTTAGTAAGAGTCTGAAGAACCTGCCACTGTTGAATGCTTCACTCTCTCATAGGTTTTCCTTTGTTATGTACTCACTCTGTAGTTCTTCATCCTCAGCAAACATTGGATTATCCATTAGGTACTGCTGAGCTTCTGACCATGTTGTTTGGAAACTAACATTGCTCATATTATCCAAGATATTTTTCAGTGCTTGAACATTGCGTTTCCTCAGCTGCTTTGCTTGTTCCTAGACAGATATAAAACAAACCTTGCTTCCAGCTTTCAGCTGTACTAGGCCCAAAAAAAACTGGCATAGTTCTGATTGCTCTTAGGTCAGCATCCCATACTGAAGTCCTCTGAAGGAGAAAAACTCAAGGGCATTCTGATTATCATTGGGGCGTCTATAGATGTAGCAGGGTTAACATACAAACTCTTAACTCATCACGTTATTTTGAAACAAAAGCCATTGAAAAGCAATTGAAGGTGTTTGCTTAACGCATTTAGTTTAGATAACACGTCTTATAAAGCATGTGTGTTAACTCTACTACATCTGTATAAGCTGAACTTATTATAAAACAATAACTAGACTGAACTAACTAGTGTTAAGAACCTAGCCAACAGTTTCTCCACCATGAGAGACTTGCTGTGACCAAATACCACATGGTTGCCCACTGATCTCATTGGACATAGTGTAATACTTAATTTTGCAACAAAGCATGGTCATTGGATGTTTTAGTGCATGTTTTGCAAAATGGGGGTTTATGGATGAAAACCTCCCAAGAAAATGCCACACAGAGATCATGCTGCAAGTGAAGAGGGTCAGAAATGAGACATCTTGTACAGTATATAAAACTAGTCACCTTTTCTTTTTTTGCCAAAAAGAAGAGTACATCATCGTAAATTTCTTTGCGATCTCTTTCTGGAACAACTGACCACACTTCTTGTTCTCCAAACATTTGCTCAGCTTTCCTACAAAAACATATTTGATGACATGGTTTTACAAAGACCGCTAAGGCTACCATAGATGACAGTGCCCCTGAATCCTTATACACAGCCTTTCTCGCTTAAACCCAGTGGTGCTCTGTATTTTCCTGCCTTTAACTTCTGACAGGCTCCACTGTCAGGCATACCAGCTTTTATGGGGCTGCTTATTATGTCACTCATCACCAGAGAGCCCACCCTTGTTTCTGAGGTCTCCCTGGTAGTCTAGTTAGAGAACCTCCTATTCATCTTTCTGATTATGTGAGACATGATTCAACGAATCTTTGCATGTACAATATAGAACATGATTTGGTATCAATGGCCAAATGATTAGTTGTTTATCAGGGATGTGTCAGACCGACCAGAGACTTACATTAGAACTCTAAGCTGCCATACACATGTTCAGCTAGTAGAAGTTCCAATGGTGACATCAATAAGTCTGGAAGTAGCTACTTCAATTTCAATAAAAATCAATTTATCTAGAAGCCCAGGACATGACTGCATAAAATAATAGTTATACATTAAGGGGAGATTTATCGGGATTCGTGCTTTCTGCACCAGTCTTGATATCCCCTGCGCTGCTGGAGGGTACGCCTAGTTTATAACGAGGTGCAGGCCTTATCATAAATTAGGCGCATCCTCTGGCAGTCCATGCGCCTAAACAGAAATGTACGACAGCTCAGAGCTGGTCTAAATGGAAATAAGTTTGTCTCTGCTATTATTCACTCCCCATTTCCACCCTTGTCATGCCGCCTATTGGAAAAGTGATGACAATGGCGTAAAAGGAACCATTTGTGATTTTTTTTCTCCAAAAATTTGCATCTAAAAAAGTCACAAACACACAGCTTGTGACTTTTTGTAAGCCACTTTTATGATAAATCCCCCCCCCCCCAGGTGTTTTACAAACAAATGTTGACCATCCGAGAAGATATAAGTGAGGGACATGAACATGTGGAGTCACTGTGGGTAGAAATACATGAACAATAATAAATTACTAATAGGAGTTTATAATAAGCCACCTAGTATACCAGAGACCACAGAAAATCTACTACTAAACGAGATAAACGAGGCGGCAAATCATAATGAGGTGGTTATTATGGGGGACTTCAGCTACCCAGATATAGACTGGGAAACTGAAAGCTGTAGACCTCATAAAGAAAACAGGTTCTGGGCAATAACTAAAGACAATTACCTTTCCCAACTGGTTCAGGACCCGACTAGAGGGACGGCCATACTGGACTTAGTATTAACCAATAGACCTGACAGAACCACAGATGTGCAGGTTGGGGGGACACCTGGGAAATAGTGACCATAAAGTAATAACCTTCCAATTATCATTCAAAAGAGCGTTTCTTCAGGGAGGAACAAAAATACCAAACTTCAAAAAAGCTAAATTTAGCCAACTAAGAGAGGCCATAGGCCTAACTAACTGGGACAAATTCCTCAAAAATAATAAATACAGCCACAAAATGGGATATTTTTAAAAGCATCCTAAAAGCTAATTGTGAGAGGTACATACCTTATAGGAATAAAAGGTTAAGGAACAAGAAAAAAAAACAATGTGGAGGAATAGAACTGTAAAGAAAGCAATAAATCACTAAAACAGGAGGGTAGTGATGAAGCACTGAAAAACTATATGGAAAATAATAGAATATGTAAAAGACAGATAAAAGCAGCCAAACTAGAGACCGAAAGATTAATTGCCAAAGAGAGCAAAACTAACCCTAAAATGTTCTTCAATTATATAAATGGTAAAAAGTAGAAATCTGAAGGTGTCGGCCCTTTACAGAGTAATGAGGGGTGAGTTGCAGAGAGCGATGAGGAGAAAGCAAAGCTATTAAATATTTTTTTCTCCACAGGAAAATAAACTGTCAGATGAAATGCAGAATGTAAAAGTATATTCCCCATTAAAAGTGCCCTGTCTGACCCAGGAAGAAGCACAGCGGCGCATTAAAATAGACAAATTACCAGGACCAGATGGCATATACCCCCGTATCCTAAGAGAATTAGTAATTAGTAATGTCATAGCCAGACCCTTATTTCTGATATTTAAGGACTCTATACTGACAGGGAGTGGAAAGTATAGGCCGGTAAGTTTAACATCTGTTGTGGGTAAACTGTTTGAAGGTTTTCTAAGAGATGCTATCTTGGAGTACCTCAATGAAAATAAGCAAATAACTTCATATCAGCATGGCTTCGTGAGGGATCGGTCATGTCAAACTAATTTAATCAATTTCTATGAGGAGGTAAGTTCTAGACTTGACAGCGGCGAATCAATGGATGTCGTATATCTGGACTTCTCCAAAGCAGTTGACACTGTACCGCATAAAAGGTTAGTATATAAAACAAGAGGGTGGTTAATGGTACACACTCAGATTGGGTCACTGTCACTAGTGGGGTACCTCAGGGAACAGTACTGGGCCCTATTCTCTTCAATATATTTATTAATGATCTTGTAGAAGGCTTGCACAGTAAAATATCCATTTTTGCAGATGACACTAAACTGTGTAAAGTAATTAACACAGAAGAGGACAGTTTTCTGCTACAGATGGATCTAGATAGATTGGAGGCTTGGGCAGATAAGTGGCAGATGGGGTTTAACACTAACAAATGTAAGGTTATGCACATGGGAAGGAATAATGCAAGTCACCCATACATACTAAATGTTAAAACACTGGGTAACCCCTACATGGAAAAGGGTAACAGCAAACTAAGCTGCAAAAACCAGTGTCAGGCAGCTGCTGCCATGGCCAATAAGATAATGGGTTGCATCAAAAGGGGCATAGACGCCCGTGATGAGAACATAGTCCTACCACTTTAGAAATCACTAGTCAGACCACACATGGAGTACTGTGTACAGTTCCGGGCTCCTGTGAACAAGGCAGACATAGCAGAGCTGGAGAGGGTTCAGCGGAGGGCAACTAAAGAAATAACTGGAATGGGGCAACTACAGTACCCTGACAGATTATCAAAATTAGGGTTATTCACTTTAGAAAAAAGACGACTCAGGGGAGATCTAATAACTATGTATAAATATATCAGGGGTCAGTACAGAGATCTCTCCCATCATCTATTTATCCCCAGGACTGTGACTGTGACGAGGGGACATCCTCTGCGTCTGGAGGAAAGAAGGTTTGTACACAAACATAGAAGAGGATTCTTTACGGTAAGAGCAGTGAGACTATGGAACTCTCTGCCTTAGGAGGTGGTGATGTTGAGTTTACTAAAAGAGTTCAAGAGGGGACTGGATGTATTTCTGGAGTGTAATAATATTACAGGCTATAGCTACTAGAGATGGGTTGTTGATCCAGGGAGTTATTCTAAATAGCTGATTGGAGTCGGGAAGGAATTTTCTCCCCTTTTGCTTCCTCTGGATCAACTTGCAGGATAACAGGCCGAACTGGATGCTATGCTAACTTTGCTAAATAATGAGGCACATTCCCTAAATGGTTATACAGATTAGCTCACGAAAAAGTAGGCCACCTCCAGCGATAGTATGACAAGATGAGCGAGCAAGTGAATTTTTTTTTAACTACCCACAAGTCACAAAAGATGCTGAAAGTGGCCCCTGTTCATATTATGTGTGCTGATACGGCTTGTGATGCTGTGGATAGTGTTTGTGATGTTCTCCTTGAATTCATCCAGGGGATGTGCATTGGAAGCAGACACTTTCCCCACAGATAAAAATCACATGTGGACAAGTCTGAAGAAGGTGGTGGCCATAACCCCTTGCTCACAGTTCATGAACCCATGCCAGTGAGTTCTGTGAGGTGTGGCATGTCGCCCCATCTTGTTGGAAAAAGCAGTACAGTTTTTCTTCTGCCAAATCACTGTTGAAGAGCTGCAAGCAGTATCAGCCAACATAGTCCGACTGTCACGCGTGGTGTAGGAGGCGCGCCCCCTGCGTGTCTATGCGCATCCATGCGAATTGTGTAAGGGCTGAGCGCTGAGCTGATCACTCAGTGATCGGCTGTGTAGTCTGAGTGGAGTCATGTGACGCTGGCCACGTCACATGACCCCTCTGGCTCCTTATTTAAACAGGCAATCTTCTGCCCACAGATTGCCTGTTATTAAGGTTCTACCTGCGATCCTGGTGCTTGGCTATTTTGATCCTCTGCTTGTTCCTGACCTCCTGATCTCCTACTCCTCTGGTCCTGACGTGTCCTCCTGGTTTTGACTTCGGCTTTCTTCTGATTACTCTCCGCTATCCCCATTTGGTACCGTTTTGCTCTCCTGGTATTTGACCTGGCTTGTCTGACTATTCTGTTGTCTGTCTTTTTGTCCTCCCTGCACATATTTAAGTTAGGGTTTGCCGCCCAGTTGTCCCCTGTTGCTAGGACTTGCGAGGCAAGTAGGCAGGGACAGGGGGTGAGGGTGGAGTTCAGTGGTCACTTCCCTCCCCCCTCTCTGTGTTTCGTGACACCGATGTGCCCAAAGATGCATAGACGTAAACGGGGACCACATTCAGCATCTTTTGTGACTTGTGGGTAATTAAAGAAAAACAATCCACTTGCTCGTGCATCTTGTCATAGTATAGCTGGAGGTGGGCTACTTTTAGTGTTTATAGAATTTTCCACTGTCCTGAAGAAAGTACCATAATTTCTAGAAATTAAAGAAAGGAGCAAGGCAGATTTCTAGAAATGGTAGATAACTGTAAAATGAATGATTTTTCCTAGTGTGCAGTATTAAGGTTTAGCTCCCTGTTTCTCTGATACTATGGTGTGAAGGCTCCTAAAACAACTTTCACTGTCACAGATAACAGGGGTGGACTGGGAACTTAAAGTGGCCCTGGAAAAAGAAAACTTAAAGTGTTCCCATGTTGTAGGCAGATCCAAATTGACAGAAGGCGGGGCATCACAAGTAGCCAGGGGCAGCAATACCATATTGCAAAATACCGCCCCAGCAGAACCAAATACCACAGTGCAGTACAATATATTGCCCCAAAGGTTGCCCCTCTGTGGTGCCCATCAATAGCTGCCATTTTCTGTCCTCCTCCTCCTGCAGTAGTCTCTGATTAGGATATGGAGCAGGGGGCTTGGGAGGTGAGAAGTGGGCCACAGTAACACATGACTACCAGAGTTTATTACTGCCGAGTGCTCATTATGTACCCGGCCAGCTGCAGAGTGGAGGGCTTGTCGGCCCACCAGAAACATATTCCTTTGAGGTCTATGGCCAGTCCGCTCCTCACAGATGATAATTCAAATAGTGATTTGAAACAGAACAGTGCAGAAAGCAAACATCCGTGAAACATTATGGCTTCCAGTCCTGGGCTAAACCGGTGCTTCAACATGGAGATGTGATGAAGATAAGCAGAAATAAAAGGTGGCAGTGTATGGGGCAGAATTAAAGGGGTATTCCCATTTCTGCCACCCATTGTTGAGAACAGAAAGAACGTGTCCTATACTTGGCTGCATAATGCAGACCACAAACCTATTAAAGTCAATGAATCGTCAAAAAACGTATGCAACACAGACGTCCATATTTTGTGTAATGCAAAATACATACTGTTGTGTACATGGGGTCTTTAGCTTTAACTAAGTAAAGTACAAGTTTGTCCATCTCCCTCACTCCTATCCCCAGTGGTTGAAAGGTAAACTAATATATGAATTTTTACTTTACCAAATATAAAGTGCATTGTCAGCACTATATATTGAACATCTACTACATATAAAAAAACAAATTGATTCAAAAAGTTGTACTTTGAATTTTTATTTCTGATAAAACTTTAGTACCTGTATCGTGTGGTTGACGTCATCTTTTCGTGCTGCTCTAAGAAACTCTGCAGCTTCTCTTTAGCCTCCTTAGCCCTGAGTCTAGTTTCCTCCTTCTCTTCCTTTTCACGCTGAGACTTGTAAGCATTGAATGTCTGCTTCTTTTCACTCAGTTTTGGCAGTGCACTGTGCAAAAATACATTTTAATTACCCTACAACAGAGTATATTGCCCAGGACTAACAAACTAAACAAAGTGGAGTATGTTGGGGCCAAAGGCAATGCTCTAGTTTAGGGTGTTTCATTTTGTAATGCAAAAAATAAATGTTAAAATGTTTGCAGACTTTGCTTACGCCCCAAGTCTCAGTGAGGTAAAAGATATATATGCCAAATTTCAAGAAGATTGGATAACATTTAGTGGTTGCACACATTGATCACTTTTATCCATTAGTACATTATAGTTATTACTAGGTTTTTACCCTCTAATCGTTTCATTTCCTTTTTCTTTGCAGGTTTGGTTTCTAAATTTTTAGTCATATTTTCCTTAACAGCCTGAGTAATACGTTCGTCTAAAAAAGCCAATCCTACGTTTGTTTCTGACAGATACAAAAAGTGTCTCTTAGCACTGTGAGAGCACTTTTTTTATGTCTGCATGTGGGTAAGTGCATATAATGCCTTTGCTTGATGCAGAGCCCCTGGGATCCTGAAACTAAAGTCGTTTTTAAACCAACCTCCTAGGTACAGGAGTGAGGGTTGTAATAACTATATTGTACTAATGGATAAAAGTGATCAATGTGTGCAACCCCTAAATATTATCCAATCTTCTTGAAATTTGGCATATACTGTATATCTTTTACATCACTGAGACTCGGGGCGTAAGCAAAGTCATATGAAAATCACATCTTTGGAAAATGAAACACCCTACTCTAGTTGTTCAGAATATAAACCTGCAGTCTTTTATTTTTCCTAACAATCTATCTGCAGCTGAATGGTATAACATAAGGGGAAAAACATATACTCACTATTAAGATCCCCTGCTAATGTGTAGGGACAGAGATAGGGAACATTTTTCTAATATACTTTATTTAGGGAAATCATATATATTAGCAGCGCTCTCTCAATTGAGAGTTGCTAAGGGACATCCATCTTCCTACTACAGCACAGCACAGTGCAGTACTGACTGAAAAGACGGGCTGGACTGTCCCTATATACTGTATAATAGCTCCCCCTGTATTACCAGTAACCAGCGCTTATCGCTCGCTTAGGCATCTCTCCAGGCAGCTGGTTAATTACTCAGCCTGCCAGGAATACAGAAGAAGAGCTCACTGACAGCGCTGGCCACGCTGATCAGTGAGCAAGAATTAAAGGGGTTATTGAATAGTACAAATACCCCCCACAATGCCCAGGCCCCTTCTATAGACTGTACTTACCCGCTCTCCGGCACCCGCGTCCCTCCGGATCCCTGCACGGCCACTGCTGCATCTACCAGTCGTGCAAATCAAAACATCCGGCGATGGGGTGAAGCATCCAACAGCAGGACGCGACAGTGACCTACCTCCCTAGCATCGCGGGTGACGCTTTTCCCACAAAAATATTAATCTATCTGCTTGGCTTCTCCTGCACTATAGCATGGTGCTTTCAGATTGCATTGCATTTTAAAGTGACAGGTCCTTTTAAACATTGAAATTGCAACACCAAGAAGTAACAGTTGTGGAATTATGGAAATCACAGAATTGATGTTAATACACGCACTTACATGACTTGGCATGCTATCAATGAGGATATTAATGGTTGTCTGAGGAATTTTCTGCATGCAAATCATCAAGATCCGATGCTGGCAGCTCCCTTTGCTATTGCCGACCAAGACTTCCCAGATGTGATTGACAGGAGAGAAGTCCGGAGATGATGCAGCTTAGAGTAGCGCGTTTAGGCTATGCAGTCTCATAGTAACATAAACAAAACACAGTCAGGCATTGTCTTTTTGAAAAATGGCTCCAGTTAGTGGAACGGCTGTACCACTGGTTCCAGAATCAAATCAATCTAAGGGTACTTTCACACTTGCGTTCGTGTGATCCGGCAGGCAGTTCCGTCATCGGAGCTGCCTGCCGGATCCGCCGTTTAGTGTCACAACTGACAGCATTTGAGACGGATCCGGATCCGTCTACAAATGCATTGCAAGAACGGATCCGTCCCTCCGCTTGTCATGCGGATGGACGGATCCGTCCTGCACTCTTTTTCACAGTTTTCCCGGTCTGCGCAGAAAGGACGGATCCGTCCTTCAGTTGTTTCGCAATGCCGGGTCCGGCACTAATACAAGTCAATGTAAATGAATGCTGGATCCGGCATTCCGGCGACTGATCAGGCATTTTGGACTGACATGATACCGCAGCATGCTGCGGTATTATGTCCGGCCAAAATGCCTGACAGTGACTGAACGGAAGGCATACTGATGCAAACTGAACGGATTTTTATCATTCAGATTGCATGGGGATATGCCTGATCAGTTCTTTTCCGGCATAGAGCCCTTTTGACGGAACTCTATGCCGGAAACGAATAACGCAAGTGTGAAAGTACCCTAAAATAAAGATGAGAGGAGTAGGACCGGTGTGACATTTCCTTGTAAAGGCCTCTTTATAGAGCTGCCCACAAAGTCTCCAGATCAATCTCCAGCTCTCATTGTGTCAGAGACAAAAGCAGGACTCATTGCTGTAGAGGATAGACCAGGGGTGGCGAACCTATGGCACGGGTGCCAGAGGCGGCACTCAGAGCCCTCTCTGTGGGCACCCGCACCCTGGAAAAAGTCTACGGTGTACCAATATGCCTTAGACTTTTCCTGCCAGGGCGCAGTATGAACAGCACAGGCAGCGCACTAAATGTAGACAGGCTATTATAGCTAAATGATAAAGTACATGGAATATATACTATATTGGACTGTAGTATTCAGGTAAAATTGCTGTGTTGGCACTTTGAAATAATTAAGTGTGTTTTGGGTTGCAGATTGGGTCTGTAAAAGGTTCGCCATCACTGGGATAGACCATTCCAGCCTCCACTGCCATCTAAGCTATGTACTATGATAGCCTTTGAGACCAGTGGCGTGAGGTTAATGGAACACCTATAGCTGGACATCTAACTCGTAGCCCATTCTTGTGTAGTTGTGATGGTTTGTGTAGAGACTGTTTGCCGCCCTAGACTTGGGATGTGAAGTCTATTTCACTTGCAGAACAGAATGGATCACTAGGTGCCATTCTTCTAAACAGACGATCCATCAGTGCAGAGGTTCACCTCTGCGCACCTCTTCATTCCAGTTCATTATTGTTCTCCCAAGCACCGGGACACACAACGTTAAACAGTGCTAACATTCCGGCCAAGGGGTGTAGTGATTTGCCGCAGTGATAAACCAAGTATCTTAGTTCAAGGATTTTGTCCCTCTCAGTTTCTGACAAGTGGCCATAACTGATATACTGACAAACAGGAGAAATCGCATCCCACGTGACTTGATCCAATTTTTGAGGTATATGTGGTTAAAAAAATTTACTTTCACTCTGGCTTTTATGCCCCTCCCACATGCCACAGATTGGAGCTAGGTGTTTGAAAATTTGATCATCTGCGGATCTTAGTGACACCTGCTTCCTCAATTTGCATAATCTTACAACTTGTTCTTGGTGTTGCAGGTAAAATGTTGACGTGTTTTGGGCTACACCATTTTGTAAAAGGGCTACTGTAGCACAAAACACGTCAACAAGAATCTGGTTTTATGTACGGCAGTGCTGGAGCATTTTTTCTTTATGCTTTTTACAAGTAATCACTGAAAAATCATGAACCTACGTAGCAACTGATCCACTCCACTGTCAATGTCAAATGTGTTTTGGCTGGGCCACAATTTCATGTGGGAACTTGCTAAGATCTATAAGTCTAAGATAAGGGGGGACATAGAAACATAGGAATATGGCTCTTACCTATATCGTGGATCATTTATGATCATTTTCATTGCTTGCTCCCAAGATGCATTAGAAGGAACACCCTAAACAAGTAATAATCCAATATAAGTTGTTCTTTATGGAGGTGTTTAGACCTATGATTTTAGATTGATATGAGATTCACATTCTTCACAATGGCATCAGGTTTTTCATCATGAGTGTTTTTTTTACTCCCACTGCGTCTATAGTATTCTTTTTTTGCATACAATATAAACTGAAATTTTCAAAAAGCAATAAAAACCCACTGTAAAAGAACTAACCAAAGGGTGAACAACGAAATTACAGAAGATTGGTAGTGAAGGGTCTCTAAAGGGCTCATGCATAGAGTTGAGCGAACTTGCATTTTAAGTTCGGCGTCCAAAGTTCGGGTTGGGGTTATCGAAGAATCCCGTTATGGATTCCGCTACCACGGACCATAACGGCATTTGGAATCCATAAGGGGATTCTTCAATGAACCCGAACCTTGGACAACACTAAGGACCTGGGGTGACGTCACCATCATGTGATCAGTGCGGGGGGCGTGGCTCAGTACTGTATTGGATAAGAGGTCGTAGGCTACCACCTCTTATCCAATCCAATACTGAGCCACGCTAACCCCAACCCGAACTTTGGACACCGAACTTAAAATGCAAGTTCGCTCAACTCTACTCATGCACATTATGATCAGTTGAAAACTGTGATCCTATGGAAGAAGGTTGCATGAAGCCAATATTACTCCAAGACCAATCCAAGAAACTTTGGCGATTTAGTATGCTAATTGACGGGAAATACCATAGGTTCCTGGGCAATCGGCTTGCAGTACTGCGAGTGTAGTCTTTTATATGCAGCTCAGATACAAGTGGTTTTCAAAGGCCCCAAAAGTGTTTCAAAGCCTGTCACTTGTATATCTTACCTTATCCTTTAGAAGTTCTTTAAATAATTGCTTAGCTTCTTCTTTTGTGCTCCAGTGATAAAATTGTTTCTCCGGTTCCACTTTGCTATCTTCTATTAGCAGGCTATCACTTTAAAACATCAGGAGAAAAAAAATAATTGATCAGGAGCATGTAAGCATTTATTAGATGAATACTTTACAGCTACATATACCAATTTCAAGTATTCAGCTATGCTACAGTTCTATATAGGCACTGTCATAACAGTGGTAAAATTTAGCTATCCTCAGTATAGGTCACCAGTACGTTATCGATAGGGGTCCGGCACCCACCGCTGATCAGCTGCTTGAAGAAGCTGTGTGTCATGAGCACCACGGCCTCCTCACAGCTTACCAAGCACAGCGCTGTCCGACTGAATGGGACTGAGCTGTGCCTTGGCCATGTGACAAACAGCTAATCGGCAGGGGCAGGAAGTTGGATGCCTACAGATCAGATACAGATCGCCCATCATGAGGATAGGGCATTAGTATTAAAGACTCAAAGAAGCCCTTCAAGTAGTTGTTGACTGCCAGACAAAACGTCTGGTGATCTGCATATGACTCTACAAGGACATTTGTGAACATCCTTGCCGAGTCTGCAGCGGCACATGCACCTGCAGTAGCAGGAAGCTGGTTGTCAGTGACACCCGGGCAACCCATAGAGAAGGTAGAGACAGTTCATTATCATCCCTGCCGCCCTAATCGCTGTATTCACATCGGTTTTTCTGGTCCTTTTTATATTGATGGTCCGTCCTCAATATCTGATCGACAGGCTCCAAAACACTGCATGTCCACCGATCAGCCATTCTGCAGTAGCTCTGCCCCAGGAGACCCCACAGAGCTACAGCTCGATCCACTGTGTATAGCAGACAGAGCTGGTTACTGCAGTGCTGCTCCCAATAGTGAATGGGAGTTGCGCTGCCATACCAGCTGATCAGCAGGAGGGCGGAGGGTTAGGTGTTGGGACCCCGCTGATCAGATATTAATGACCTATCCTGAGGACAGGATATCCCTTTTCACAGATCAATGGCCTCACCTATTAATCAGCTCCTTCTGGTTAACTGTGGCATCCTCTTGTGACGTTTCTGTTTCGGTGGTGTCAGCCGTCTCTGGTAAACTGGGCGGCAGCACAAATACCTCTTCAGTAGGCGCCATTTCAGTGTCAGACAAAGCTGCTGTAGAGCGAGGACTGGAGGCTGCAGACTTACTTTCCTGATCAATTCTGTAAATATTTCAACACAATCCATTTTAAATACTTGCTTATTTTTTCACACTACTTTTTTCACATTAGTCAGATGAGCTAAAACTTGTCATAACATAAAATTATAAAGTTAGTGAGTGATTGATGGTAAAGGGGTATTCTTACCTACATATTCCACCAACATGTCTCTATTTAGAAATATTAGTGAAAATATAATAGGCTGTTAGCACCTATGCGGTAATAATTCTCATAATCCCGTTTGGTACATCATGGGCTTCGCATGAAGTCCAAACACTCCATACCTTACTGCAGGTGTCCCCGCTTAAAAAGAATCTCCTGTAGACACCTAATGGCTCATATTTAGTGTTTATATGATCTGTATGGTGAAACATGAATTATGCCACAGCTCCCCAAATGATAAGACATGTTCTATCTCTGGCCATATCTTGCGGATCGTGGACCCATTCAAGTCAAGCAATACGGAGGGAACGCAGCCAGTGCCTGTATGCTGCGGACCCGCCATTTGCGGTCCTCAATACGGGCATGGAGCCCTTATGTTCGTGGGCATAAGTCCTTATTCAAACTTCAGTGAGTTCCATCAGTGACTGTGAGCCAAAACCAGGAGTGGAGGCCACATAGAGAGAGGTATAAGGGAAAGATCTGCACCTGTTCTGTGTTTAGAGCCGCACCTGCTTTTGGCTCACAATCACTGATGGAAATCACTGACAGAACACTGATGTGTGAATAAGGCCCCTTTCACATGAGCGAGTATTCCGCGCGGGTGCAATGCGTGATGCGAACGCATTGCGCCCGCACGGAATCAGGACACTTTCATTTAAATGGGTCTGTGTACATAAGCGTTGGTTTTCACGCTTCACTTGTGCGTTGTGTGAAAATTGCAGCATGTTCTGTATTCTGCGATTTTCACGCAACGCTGGCCACATTAAAGTGAATAGGGCTGCATGACAATCGCATCACATCCGCAAGCAAATGCGGATGCGATGCGTTTTTCACGGATGGTTGCTTAGAGATGTTGTTTGTAAACATTCAGTTTTTATCAAGCGTGTGCAAAACACATTAAATCGCATTGCACCCGCGCGATAAAGACTGAACAACTGAACGCAATCGCAAACAAAACTGAATGTACTTGCTTGCGAAATTACGCAGTTTTCACTGAACGCATCCTGAACACATCCGGACCTAATCCGCTTACGCTCATCTGCAAGGGGCCGAAGGCATCAGAGTCCCACCCTGATCACGGCGGTTGAGGGCAGTAGGGTAGGGCCGATTTGAATCTCCACACCTTGTATGTGACAAATACATTGATAAATCTCCTGCTTTACTACACATTATATTATGAAACAGCACTAGGGGATGTTCAGTGCATAGGACTTTATACAGTTACTACTGATATCAATAGGAACAGCTAAAGTCAGTGTCCAAGCTATATTTATTGATGACCTATCCTTAGGATAGGTCATCAATATCAGATTGGCAGGGGTCCGACACCCGGCACCCCCCCCCCCCGATCAGCTGTTTGAAGAGTAGGTGCTCGCCGTGCCAGTGCTGCCGCCTCTTTATTGTTTACCTGCTCGCCGTCGCATCTGCAGCGGTGAGCAGGTGTAATTACACCCAAGCCATCCTATGCACCCATTTGCGACAAAAATACGCCAAAAAGTGGCCTAAAAACTATTATAATAATGACCCCCACAGTCTCTATTAACTTGGCTCTTCTGCAGACAGTCTCTGGCTCTCTGATATGCTTTAAGGATCAGACTGGTCTAGGGGTCACAGAGCCAACACACAGGCTCCAATGTTCTGGGGTACTCTGCACATGTACCAGAAGGCTGCCGCTATCCTCTTGCAGATCCCACATTATTTATACTATCCTTCAACATTTGTCTACTTCTGGTTCTCTTTGGTGCTCTACACCACACTGACCCACGTGCTCTGCTCTGTTACTGGCTTGACACATAGAATTCATATCCTGCCTTACATCAGACTCAGCCCACTTGCTGTGCTTCTCTTTCCCAGGACCAGTTTCTTTCAAGTAGTGCCCTCTCACACAGGCTACATGTACATGAGGAATAATAATATATCTGGTAATTATATATTTAGCATTTTTCACAAATTTCCCTCTGCAGACCCTCTCTCTAATTGTTTTCCCTAAGCTAATTTCCACAGTGGGCATAGACTAGTGGTTATAATGTCTACCACACACTGCATGTACAGTAAACAGGGAATCCTGCTCTCCTATTTCTCGGTAACACACCCTCGAAAACAGCAGCAGCACGCGGGCACTGTACAGAAGTACTGAGCTGTGTAGCTGTGAATCCAGCACTACAGTGAGAGAGAACAATTTACTACAGGCTTCAGTAAAGTCATTGGGTGTCTGTGCCTCTGTCTTCCTTCAGCACTTCACTTCTTCTCCTCCCACTCCATAGATTTCTACAGGCAGCATGTGACCTGATAATCCGTCTCAGCTATCAAGGCGGATTGTAACCGTAAGCTGAGGGTGAATGTTCATTTCAGGAGGCAGAGGTGAGGAGATGAAATGGCTCATATAAGTAGAGAGAGGAATTTTTGTCTAATAAGATACATTAGAAAGTTTCCTATATTTACTCATGCTGTTTTGTGCAAAGTTTGTAGGAAGTACAGTACCTATTAAAAGCAAAACTAAGTAACATGTTAGTAAATTTGGAGTAGCAACTGACTGCTATATTCTCTGATATATTTACTTTGTTTCTGTCACTTATGACATGCTAAATATAACTGTTCTTACGCAAATCGTTTTGCGTGGTAAGTTTTTGCCATTTTTGGTATACTGATAGTTAAATGATAATGTACAAAGTGACGTCACTGCACAAGAAAAATGCAATCATATTACCATACAAAGATAATAAACAGTGATGTCACAGGACAGTAATAAAAAGCTTACAATGTACAGTATAGCACATGTATCCCCCTGAAGAAGAATTCCTCAACATGGTGGAACAATGTCTAAGTGCTAACAAACATACACGTGGGTTTGCCCAATTTCTGCCCAAACAGGCCCACATTGTTCAGCTCTATATAATATAGTAGGCACATATAGTAGTTGCAAATGTTATTTTTAATGTGCATTTTCAATTTATGGATTAACTCTTTAAGAGAAACTTTTATGAGAGACAATTTCCAGTCTACACCTGAACAAAAATTATAATTATGACTGTATTAAAAGGATTTTCCGAGTGCTTTATGCGAATGACCTATTCTCAGGATCAGTCATCAGTTTCTGAATGACGGGATCTGACTCCCGGCAACCCCGCCGATCAGTTGTCTTAAAGAGGCCTTATCAGTCACATGGTCTAGGCGAGCTCAGCCCTATTCAAGTGAATGGGGATGAGCTGCCATACCAACAGAGTGCCCCAGCCTCCTCAAACAGCTGATCGTCAGGGTTGTCAGGCGTCGGACCCCCATCGATCAGATATTGACAAACTATCCTAAGGGTACTTTCACACTAACGTTTTTCGTAGAGTTCCGTCGTCGGGGCTCAATACCGGAAAAAAACGCTTGAGTTTTATCCCAATGCATTCTGAATGGATAGAAATCCGTTCAGGATGCATCAGGATGTCTTTAGTTCAGTCACTGTATGGCGTTTTGGACAGATAAAATACCGCAGCATACTGCGGTAATATCTCCGTCCAAAATGCCGGAACACTTGCCGTAATGCCGGCATTAATCTCCATAGGAATGTATTCGTGCCGGATCGGCATTAAAAATACTGCACTGGCGGATCCGTTCTACCGGTCTGCGCATGCGCAGACCTTTAAAAATGTGAAAAAAATACATAACGGATCCTTTCTCCGGATGACAACCAGAGAGACAGATCCGTTCTTGCAATGCATTTGTGAGATGGATCCGCATCTGGATCCGTCTACAAATGCTGTCCGTTTCAACACAGATCGCCGGATCCGGCAGGCAGTTCCGGCGACGGAACTGCTTGCCGGATCCCTCTGCCGCAAGTGTGAAAGTACCCTAAGGATAGGTCATCAGTATAAAGCACTCGAAAAATCCCTTCAAATTTGTTTTGAACTACCACTATCTTCCAAGAGACCCATATTTTATACGTAACTCACCTAGCGTCTTCCTCTTGCTTTATCAACACTGCAAAATTAAACAAAGACATTGGATGAGTATCTTTCCTATGCATATATCACATAATCAGACCACGAGTCACATCATTGAAGGACCAATCTCTTGCTACATGAAAACAGATGTCCATAAAATAAGTTCTGCTTAATTAATTACTGGCATCCGCATAAAATCATCAGTTCAGATGGTACTAGCATGAAATCTTGATCATAACATAGCATTTACTTTGCCAGGGGTGTATACTGAAAGTAGGGTAGGTGATGGATCTGCTCATCTCCATGCTGGTGTGAATAACGTAATAAGAACAGGCAGCGGAAACAACTTGTGCCTGTGTTAAATTATTGAAATGCCACACTGATGTGCTAGGTCATGGGAGAAACACTACCCTCTCCAATGAAACTGATAAGGTATAATTCACAGACACCCTACTGATCTCCAAATATGATTCTACATGGAATGAGGACATGCTTGATGGAAAGCTAAAAGTTAGCCAAATACAGTAAGTTAACTTTGTATTCAGAACGTTATAAAGTAACTATAAATGCCCTGTAAAAAACAGGCAAATAAGTGGAGGTCTGAAATATTGCTTTTCAGAGCCAAGGATCTCATGGGAGTCAAGTAAATCAGAACCCCGTCTGCTGTCCACTAAACATTACTGCATATTCCCTACCCTCCAATTCCTCCAGGTCTTTTGGCTTGGTCCAGCGCGACTCCTTCGTCTGAGAGTTGTAGTAATATGGTTTCCCTGTGTCGGATTTATATTCCTTCCAGCAACATTGTGAGAAAAGAAGCTGTAAAGGAAAATGCAAATTCCTCATCTGATTATTTCATACACTTCTCACCGATCTGATGCCCTTTGATGGTTACTATACAGTCCGTCCTTATCTACTCTTATTCGTGAACTATAAAATAAACACAAGCAGGAATTATTATGGACTTTTACTCGGTGAAATAACTTTTGAAGCACAAATAGTAGTAGATATTAAATGTACTCAAATCAATGTATATAGCTAAATATCACAGTATGTTATATGTGGTTTTCCATAGGTCTTAATTTTTTTATTCTATTTCTAATAATGTGTATTTTTTGCAGTCAATACCACACAAGATTACAGTGAAACCACGATTAGAGATACAATAACACAGTAGAGAAAGGGTGGACATATACATGAGATATTTGTTTGCAGATCATGTCAGTTTTGACAGTATTTGCAGATGATCTAATGTCTCTGTTGGCTCATATTCGTTATGGCCCAGATTTACTAATATGTCTGCTCCTAGAATCTGTCTAAAAAGTGGTGCAAATTGGCGTAACTGGGGTTTTGTCCATTATTTGTTTAGAATTGTCTTTCATACTGCCGAGCAGCACTTGGGCTGTGGAATCGGTAAGCCAAAGTTCTGACTCCGACTCCTGCTTTTTATGACTCTCTGACTCCGGCTTCAGCTCCGATTCCTTCATAAACGGCCAACAATTTAGTGGTGGCTGGAGGACCCCGGGAAACCCCCCGGGATCCGCCAAGCGCTCTCCCCATACAAGTGAATGAAAGAGCATCGCGCTTGCGCTCCCATTCGGCTATTTTCGTCAGCCCCATAGAAATGAATGAGAGCAAGTGTGCCCTCCATAACTCCGTTCTCAGTGTAGAGGGACCCAGAGGGTCCTGCATCTGACAAATGGGGCATGTCCTAGCGATATGCCCCCATTGTCTGAGATGGGAAAATCCCTTTAATAATGTGGAATTTCCTTCTTAAGTAGTTTTCCTTTAATTGGGCTTACCTGGCAAACTAATTATCACAGGTGTTTGAGATTGATTTCAGTGACCCAAACAGCCTTAAGACGCAATACCATCCATGGGTTTGATTGAAAAATAAAAATGACATCTTTATGACAGGCTTCCGTTTTGCATTCCATCTTACGAATTTCGTTATATTTTGAACCTATAACGGAATACCCTAACCCAAGTGCGAACCCGTGATCATGCCATGACAATGAAGCTTCCCTGTACTGTCAATCAAACCTGATGGTACCACCCCTGGCAGACACAAGAAGAGGGGACCTGTGGCAGTGGAAGGTTATTGAAGAGCACGGATGGGATAACCCCTTTAACTTTTTGACTACTCAAGAACACAAGGAGGCTGACATTTAAAATGGTCACTAACTGTTCAAACAACTTCTTCTCAAAGGCCACTTTAGGTGATCCTGAATAACTGCATAAATCATTTTGTTTAAAAATTCTCATGTTATTCCCCCTAAACACTTTTGACATCTCGGTCATTAGTGATCTCCTTTCTAGCAAATTTTGTAGTAGTCTCATAGGCTTCCACTTTACTGTTACTAGATGAATCCCCGTCCTTAGAAGCACTGAACAAGCTACGACAGACTGAAGGAAGTGGATGTTTCTTTCTTCACTGGCTGGTTTATGGGCTCAGCGCAAAGGTCACTCCCCCACCCAGGGCTTAGCCTGATGCGCCCGTGCGGACTGCTGGCAGCGTCTTCCTTGTGCAAAGTGTGCATGCGCCGGCCTGATGCGCACTTTGCTCAACCCTGAGATGACCTGTTGAGCCTAGTGCGCACGCGCGGGATCTGGCAGAGAGACGAGGAATTGCGAGGCAGCGCTGAGGTGTAGTAGGCGGCGCTGAAGACAGGGAAGGCGGCACTGGGCACCGAACGGCGAGGGATGCGGCCGGGCACCCTGGATCAACGGACCTCCCCTTGGGCACCTTAAGTAAGT
The DNA here is from genome assembly GCA_033119425.1 of Bufotes viridis. Taxonomy (NCBI): domain Eukaryota; kingdom Metazoa; phylum Chordata; class Amphibia; order Anura; family Bufonidae; genus Bufotes; species Bufotes viridis. Next base: position 408,296,130 of record CM065591.1, on the reverse strand, counting down.
GATTGGCAGGTTATTAAAACATGTTTTTTAGGAAGATAAAGCCACAGTTCGATTAATTAAGGCCAGCTTAGGAATCCTCAGATTACCCTGGACATGAGCATATGTTTAGGTTAGAGGGGTTATATGTGGTGACACTGCATAATGCTCTGAATCTCAGACTGCTGTTTTCTGTGTATGACAGTCACATCTCCCCTCCAGTACATAGTAAGTGCATTTCTTACTCCAGTCATAAAAGAATACATTTACAAAGTGCATCCCTCACTGGACTGACTCTGCATCTGTCTACATAGTCCCTGCCACATCTGTGCTGTAACCAATAGTGTCTCTTGTGTTCTGGATCTTTCCCCTCTGTGTGCTGGGAGCATAAACTATCTTTGTGACCTGCAATTTTCCCCTCCCTGTGCTGTCCTGATAATGTGTATTCTGAGTCCTAGATCATCCCTTTCTGTTTGCTGTGAGCATAAACTGTCTCTTACACAATGTGTGCGCTGAGGATAGGGGCAAGGATTGGAATAGGGCTCACTGGTGATTGACCAGTATAGAAGTATGAGAGGGGGGGGGGCCAAACTGGTCCTCACACTGTTCCCTGCAAAAGCAGAAGTTAATTTGTCAGAAGCTCTAAAACTCAGTTTCCATTTAACTCTCAGGGAAGCTGGTGTTGACCGTTCCATTATCCAGACCACCAGGGAAGCTGTCATTAACACCATTGGGAGCTGACAATAAAGCTGGCCATACACAGTAGACAGAAGTTGGTTGATGGTTGAACAAGTAAACATCTGGTGAACATTCATTTCGCAGACACGGCCATACACATTTTAGTCCATATTGGCCGTTACAGTTGTTCAGACTGCCCATACATGTTCAATCAAACTGGGCCATGGGAATGTTCTTTTGTGCATGAACGAGCTTTCTTTAAACAAAAGATTTTTTGCCTGACTATTGGACGAAAATATTAAACACAGCCGACTTGTTGGCAAAAATGATCGTTCGTGAACCGGTGAACGTTCATTTTGGTTGAAATCGTCCTTTTTGATAGACTGAAGAGTGAAGACTAATGTGTATGGCCACCTTAACTCCTTCACTATTCTAGATCATCAGAGAAGCTGGCAATAACCCATTTATTTTTTCCCATAAAACTATATATCAGTCTGCTCAGCTCCTCCGGCTCTGTAACATGCTGCCTGCAGTTCAGAAACTGTATTCAATTTGACGTGTTTTCTTTAACACTATTTGTCTGCTCACATAGCTTGTTTTTTGAGGGAGAAGTTGTACTTTCCAATGCCACCATTTAATATTGCATATAATGTAGTGGGAAGCGGGAAAAAATTCCACCACAGTTTTACGGGTTTTTTATTTACTGACCAGTTACTTTTATTCTACATGTCAGTACGAATCTGGCGATACCTTATATGTATAGTTTTTCTTGCGTTTTGACAGTGATAAAAAAATTTAAAAGTGGGAAAAAATCTGTTTTATTATTTTGTCGCCATATTTTGACCCCTATAACTTTTTTATAATTATGTGTACGGAGCTGTATGGGGGATCGTTTTTTGCGGGGCGATCTGAACTTTTCATTGATACCATTCTGGGGTGTGTATGACTTTTTGATCACTTTTTATTAAATTTTATGTAGAAAATGAAGCGACCAAAAACGGCGAATCGGCCATTTGGACGCTTTTTTCTGTTTTCCTGTTTGCCATAAGGGAAATATATTTTTACATTTTTATACCTCGGGCGTTTTTGCACATTGCAACACTGATGATGTGCATTTATAAAATTTTTTATTTCTTTTATGTTTTTTTATTATTATTTTTTTTTAACACTTTTTTAAAGTTCCCATAGGGAACTATAACATGCAATCATCTGATTGCTTTCATCATAGACTCTAATGCACTTGCATTGGAATCTATGATGATTTTACTACTTTCCTATGGAGCCCTATTACAGGCAAGGGCTTCATAGGAAATACTATGCAGCAGCCTCCTGTCATTCATAAAAACAGGGGCTGCAGCATTCACGCTCCGGCTTCTCCGATCGCGACACGGGGGAGCTGCAGCACAACCGAAAGCTTTCGGTTTTCAGCGTGCTCAGATGCCGTGGTCAGGATTGACCATGGCATCTGAGAGGTTAAACATCCGCGATCTGCATTACTGCCGATTGCGGACATTAGCCGCGGGTGTCTGCTATAGGAAGCAGGGGGCAGGAGCAGGGCGGCATCTTTAAACACACGCCCGATGACGTACATGTACATCATTGGGCGTGAAAGGGTTAAAGGGGTTGTCTAAGTTAAAAACATAATTAAATGTGGTAAAATAACAAAAGAATCAATACTCATCCCTTTTATTCCAGGACTGATCTTCAGTCAGAAATTTGCACCATTCCTCTATTACTTCCAGTAAGACTAATAGATGGATGGCAGAACATAGAGTCATAAGAACAGATACAAGGAATACAAGTAGTTAATAAAAAAGACACGTCAGGAGAGATGGCAACTACTCCAATACCCTCGACCACCACCTCAGGTTAGCCTGGAATATTTTCTTCCTTATTTACTGATTTCTTAACTATTGTGCATTAGTAGAAAAATTGCTGCACACAGCTGATTTGATTTGCAAATGGTTAGCGAAATTTATTTCACAGTTGTCAATATGTTGCATACATGATCCAGTTAATTGCCCGTATATATGTCACACAGTGTTAACTTGTTAGTACCGAACGTTTCGGCCTAAATCGGCCTTCATCAGCGGTAAGAAATCTGAAAATGACTGGGGCCCGGCTGATGAAGGCTGATTTAGGCCGAAACGTTCGGTACTAACAAGTTAACACTGTGTGACATATATACGGGCAATTAACTGGATCATGTATGCAACATATTGACAACTGTTCAATAAATTTCGCTAACCAAGGGAGAGCAGGAATTATTGAATAACATGACTCTTCTCAGGTGGCCGTGACTCTTTTCCAGTCTGCAATGATTGTGATGTTGGTTCTCGGCAACCACTTACTTTTAACTTATAAATGACAGACCGCTGAAAGCAACTCACCTGTCTCTACTTTATTCTGCCGTTAGTATGGGCAGCATAAAGCTGATGACAGGTTCCCTTTAAAAGTCGCAAATTATAGTGCACATATGGTGCGCCATAATTTTGCGACATTTTTTTAATGCCACAATAATGGCGTAATGCCCTGAGTAAATGTCCCTGAATGCCCACAACATTTTAATGAATGTCCTGCAGGTAGCTAAAGACTGGTTATATATATGTAGCTGATAGGAAGCCTTCAGCCTAACGTTTACACAGGGCAATTGTCGGATGGCGGGCCAATTATTGGGAATGAACATGAATACGAATGCTCGTTCAAGATAATCAGCCCTTGTACAGGTGCTGCAGATCAAAACTCTTGTTCATCGAGTGAAAGCAACATTTATGCAGACACCTAAATCATCATTTCTGGGCAGCAGAGCATGCTGTGTGAACAGTGTTCAGCGGCCCAGAAACAATGACTCTGAGGATGAGCGATTGCAGTATCCATCGCTTGTCCCCATATAGTGACTGCTGTATGTAAATTCAGGCCTTTACCTTCAGGCAGAACCGGTCTCTTCCCAATAGTTGCCTGCTCGTTTGGCGCATATAAAGTACCTACAAGGCCCTTTGCGTCCATTACCCATTTACCATGAACTTAAGGTCTTACCTCTGTTTTGGATTTAAGATCATCTGGCTTCTCCCAGGTGGACTGCTTGGTTTCAGTGTTGTAGTAGTAGGTACGCCCATCTGGAGCTTTGTGCTCAGTCCATAGAGACTTCTGTGGAACAAAATAAAAACAAAAAACATTTCCATTATTCTACAAATACCCTGTGCACGTCTCACATTATGTTAGAATTTAACCCTAGATGCCATTCAGAGAAGGTGGGCAATATCTGGGCAAGGCTTGGGAAAGCGTCGTATAGATAAGAACCACCTACCGTATATACATAACTGCATCTGCAGTATTTTTATTCTTCTATTCACTAAAATGGGACATTTTGCCATTCTGGTTTAATATGCTAAAAAAGTGTCCAATAGTGAGATGGGAATCCATGCACATTTTTGCACATTTTTGCACATCAGTTATGTAGCCGAGTTAAAGCAGAGCAGCTACATCCTTACACCTTTTGACCAGTCTTTAGGAAATAAAGCTTACTAACTGAATAATGATCTGCTATGTAATTTTGTAATATACTTAGCAGGAGAATTATCCCCAAATGCCAGAAATCCCATCTACAAAAGTGGCTAAATCTGAGTTTGCAACTTTTGAATGGCAGTTGTCCAAGTGCCATCTCTATGCCGCCATTGCCACTTTCTGAACAGGGCGAGTGGTGTGGACGGGGCCACTGGCCCTGGCAGATCTATCAACATTTACACCAGTTTTCTGGCATAAATAATGATTTAAATCTACGACAGCTATGAACTGGCATAAGCTTCATTCTAGGTGCATGGACTGCCAGGAGATGCGTCTAATTTATGACGAGGATGAGGTCTGCACCTCATCATAAATTAAACACATCCTCTGGCGGCGCAGGAGATATCAAGACCGGGGTAGAAAAGCCACTTTTGGCAAATCTCCCTCCCAGTGTTTCAGTTCCTTACCTGTTTAAGGTCTCTGCTTCTTGTCAGTGAAAGAACATTTTATTATTTACACCCGGGAGATGAAAATCCGTACAGAACTAATAACTAGCACAGCTATTTGTTACCAAAGACACAGAGCCGGATACATTGCACGACAAACTCTTGTGGTACCTGACAGTCACTGCTGACTTTTAATGCGGTCTGTTGGTTCCTGTCCAGGTGTAAATCATTTTGACAGGAGAAACAGAGAAAGCTGGAAAATGACAAAATCTGCAAAAGAGTCCTAACTAAGACTCTGATGCACAATAGAGAACTATCTGGACTGGATAGATTTGTAGCAAACCCTCAGCTGTGAGAAACATATCGCTATATCTATGCTTTTCAGTCACTAAGCCAAAGAAGGGCAGGCAGAGATCTTAAAAAAAAAATAGGAAATAAAACTGTGATTAAAGGGGTTATCCATTAATTTGATGAATATTGAGGATCTATCCTCATGACAGGTCATCAATATCAGATCAGAGGGGGTCCGAGTCCAAATCCCACTATCGATCAGCTATCGATTTACTTGAATTGGATTGAGCTGCACCTAGGCCATGTGATCGATGTGATCACTGGTCTAGGAATAGGCCTAAGTGCTCACGGAGATAAATGCAGCTAATCACTTGCGGCAACGTTGATCAACTCCCCTTATGCCATGACAAATGGGCACATGAAGCAAGGGGATCTGGTCACTGCCACGACCAGTGATTGGCTGCAGCCGTGTCAAACTGGATGTTTTCAGCAAGGGAACCCAGCGGAGTATCGCAAGCCGGGAGGAGAAAGCGGGATGCCAGCACCAGAAACCTTTATAGATTCTGCCAAGTGTGCGCCCCTGCCATTCTTATATAATACGAAAATGAAGTCTTATTGATTATGAAAATATATAACCTTTAAATAGTTTAAAACAAATAATATAAAATACCTTGTGATGACAAAAAAAGTGGCTTGTACCATAAAAGCTTATAAAATGATTGGAAGGAAGGGGTAGAGCTGCGCCACCAAAATGTGACTCTGCTGCGAGCATGGGAATTTCTATTTAGTATCTATGGAAGATAAATGTAAAGAAGATTTAATATTGAGGCAGAGAACCTTTACTGGAATGTCTTGAGAGGATGAGCTGTCTTCCGCAGCTTTCTGTGTCTGTAAATGAATAGTGCAAAAGAGAAAACAATGTTATAAACAGCACAACTTCCCTCACATCCTGTCATAACCTGCAGAATATCTGGGAAACATGTGCCCTACATGGGGGGAATTTATCAAAACTGGCAGTCTTGATCTATTTTCTGCTGGAGTGACCTGTTCCTAATTTACTAGAAGGTGTAAGCCAGCGATCCGGATGCTGGAAATTCAGATCTATGCCACCTATGAGATGACGTACATTTTAGCTATAATTTATGCAAATGTATGGCTTAAATTATAGTACATTTGCCAGACCATGCTCCCTCCTGCAGTTCCCTGCCTATCCTATGGCAATTTTTCCGCGCAAAAATGGGCTTGTGCAAAAGTCTGTGGCTTTTTTTTATGCCAACTTTGATACATTACCCCATGTGTCTAGTTACACAAAACTGTACTCTGCAGATAAATTATAAGTGATTAAAACATAAAACTGACGCGTGGTTTAAGACAGTGGTGGCGAACCTATGGCACGGTGCCAGAGGCGGCACTCAGAGCCCTCTCTGTGGGCACCCGCACCCTGGAAAAAGTCTATGGTGTACCAATATGCCTTAGGTATCCGAAAAACCGGATTCATTTTGCCCAAACACTTGGTGCTGAATCCGGCATTAATGCATTTCAATGGAAAATAATGCCGGATCCGGCATTCCAGCAAGTGTTCCATGATTCTGGACGGAGAAAATACCGCAGCATGCTGCTTTTTTTTAATCCGGCCAAATACCGTAAGAGTGACTGAACTGAAGACATCCTGATGCATACTGAATGGATTTCTCTCCATTTAGAATGCATTAGGATAAAACTGATCAGTTTTTTTCCGGTATTGAGCCACTAGGACGGAACTCAATACCGGAAAACTTTAACGCAAGTGTGAAAGTACCCTTAGACTTTTCCTGCCATTCATCAGCACAGGGCGCACTATGAACAGCACAGGCAGCGCACTGAATGTAGACAGGCTATTATAGCTAAATGATAGAGTACATGGAAGACATACTATATTGGACTGTGGTATTCAGGTTAAATTGCTGTGTTGACACTTTGCGTTAAATAAGTGGCTATTGGTTTGCAGTTTGGGCACTCGGTCTGTAAAAGGTTCACCATCACTGGTTTAGGATTTTATAAACTCCAAGATCATTAAAGGGGTTCTCTCACTTCAGCAAATGGCATTTATCATGTAGAGAAAGTTAATAAAAGGCACTTACTAATGCATTGCGATTGTCCATATTGACATCACATCAGTGGCGTAGCTACCAGGGAAGCAGGGGAAGCAGCTGCTTCGGGGCCCGGGCTGACAAGGGGCCCGGCGCCTGGCAGAGTGTCAAGTTTCTTGATTAGTTAATACGTTTTTCAGACAGGCCCCTTCACATACAGCCTGTCCCTTCTCCCACCCTCTCTCTCCCATGCATCTTACTGCCAGCCAGGCACAGTGCAGGAATCCAGCCGATGTGTTCCTGTTGTAATTAGCCCCGCCCACCAAGTTCCAGGAGGAGCAGCAGGCAGGAGGAACATGCTGCAGGCAAGAGGAGCACATTGCACTATTGCAGGCTTTTCAGGTATGTCTGTGCCCACTGCCTGTGTGCCCCCCTTGTCAGCACAGCCCCTGACCCCTGTCTGTGCCTCTCCCACAGTGATCAAAGCCTCTGGCTAGAGAAGAAACTGCTTGTCAGAGAAATCAATAAATATTCATGTGAAGAAGTGTCCCGGTAAAACCTTAGGTTCCATAGTGTTCGTACAGATTCTTATCTATACAGAGCTGCTGCATACACTGACCTTGTACTGATAACACAGGCATGGCAGCCTCTGAAGTTAACCCTTCCTGCTCCTCACTGCTTGTCCTTATGTGTGCCATTACCATGTCCTGGTGGAGTCCTCCCTGACTCCTGTGTGACCCTTCTGTGCTGGGCTCCATCATTCTCCACAACTGCAGTTCCCTTTCTCCTTGACCTCTCCCTCATAGAGTGTACCAGACTCACACCAGTCTGATAAATACCCCTGGCCCCTGTATGCCCCTCCCTGGCCCTTGTCTCTGTGCCCTGGCCTGTGCCCCCCCTGGCCCCTGTCTGCGCCCCTGGGCCCTGGCCCTTATTTCTATCCCCTCCATGACCCTTGTCTGCTCCCCTGGCCCTTATCTGTGCCCCCTTGGCCTTTGTCTGCTCCCCTGTGTGCACCTCCCTGGCCCTTGTCTGTGCTCCCTTGGCCACTGTGTGTGCCACCCTGGTCCTTTCAGTAAAGCCCCTGGTCCTTATCTGCATCCCCCTGGCCTTTGTCTGCGCGCCCCTGCCCCTTGTCTGCGCCCCCCCTGCTTGCTGTTCTGCCATCTACTACTGCTTGTTTTGTTACTCATATATGCAGAGAGTGTGGGCTTCTATGTGCCATAATAAGCACTAGTACATGGCGGAACAGCGGGCAGATAGGGGAGGCTGCCATGTAGCTATAGACAGTATCACCCCCCTTCCCAATGTTTTATATAAAGAAGTCTTTACTATTAACACTGGATTTTGGGTATAGAGATGAGGACATGGGCTGCTAGATCACCGCTAGCACATCCGCAATATCCAGTCCCCATGTGCCAAAAAAGGATTTTAAAGATATGCAAATTAACCTTAGATGAGTCCTGTTTGAGAGAGAAGTCCAGCGAAGGAGCCCAGCACCGCCCCCATCCTCCGAATCACGAAGCTAGAGCTCCTTAATCTCGCGATGTGCGTGTGCTAGCTCGGCATGGTGTTCCTTCCCTGTGCTGGCATCAGCCTTTAGGGAATGAACTGCGCATGCGCTGTCTCGTGCATCGCAAGATTACGGCGCTCTAGCTTCGTGGCGTCGGGAAGCAAGGAGGAGATTCGGAGGATGTGGGGCGGTGCTGGGCTCCTTCGCTGGACTCCTCTCTCAAGCAGGACTCATCTAAGGTTAATTTGCATATCTTTAAAATCCTTTTTTTGGCACATGGGGACTGGATATTGCGGATGTGCTAGCGGCCATCTAGCAGCCCATGTCCCCAGCTCTATACCCAAAATCCAGGTGACAGGGCCCCCACAACAGTATGTTACAATGACACTACATGACAGACAGTGTGTGTGTATATATATGTATATAGAAAAGAGAAAATTAAGGAACAACACACTGTTTTTAGGTGGGTGCAAAAATCCAGCCAAGGACCGACTACTCAAGTCCGCTGTAGTAGATGCTAGAAACTGACGGCAGCGCTCCACTGGAGTGGAGTGCTGCCGTCCGTTTCTCGCATCTATATATATATATATGTATTATATAGGAAAAGGATGGTGTGGCAGCCTAGTCTGGTCTAGATCGTGTCTAGCCAAAGGAGTGGGGTTTACACAGGAGTAGGGAGTTGGGGGGGGGCCCCATACAAAAATTTGCTTTGGGGCCCAGTCACTTCTAGGTACGCCCCTGCATCACATTATACACTACGCTCGTTTCCAGGGGATGGGAGCTCCCATGGTCCCGGCCACCAGAGAGGCAGGCACTTTTCCTGTAGTTTGCAGACACGGCCACCGCTGCAGGATTATAGGGTGGTCGTAACCATGGAAATAAGCAATGTATAATGTGATGGAAAAATGAATCCAGCCAGCAAAGGAAGCAATATGGACAATCACAATACATTAGTAAGTGCCTTGTATTAACTTTCTCTACATGAATACATTTGCTAAGTGAGACAACCCCTTTAAGGCTGGTCCACATGTACCTGAAAATTTAGCAGAAAAGTCTGCTGCGGCTTTTGAACTGAATGTATTACATATGTTTTTTCCCCACAGAAATAGCAGTGAATTTTACCCCCTCCATTGCAAAGGGTGAAATCCGCAGGGGAGATCTGCAGCATAAATTAACATGCTACAGATTTCCTATCCGGACCGGAGGCTAGTATACGCTGTGTATACAGCGTGTGGATGAGATTTCTGAAAATAATACTACTCCCTGCACAGCTTATTATCAATAGTCATAAATAAACAGTATGCACATAAGTACTAAAGAGTCTTCCACAAAATAAAGATGGGAATTTCGGAGCTTTTTGGCTACTCACGGTTGAAGCTGGTTGAGTCACAGGTGCTGAAAATACAACCAAGATACAAAAGGGGAAAAAGAAAATAAGCATTTGAGATCTGCCAAGGATGTCATTTAGGCTACATGCACACGACAGTTGTTTTTTGCTGTCCGCAAATTGCGGATTCGTCTTCCTTTTTTTCACATCCACATCCATTCCGTGTGTCTGCAAATTTTGTAGGTTGTGTTTCCGTGTGTCTTCTGGGTTTTTTTTTTTGCGTATCCACAAAGAAAACGGAAGGCTTGAACCAGTTTCTTAAAGTACCTGTACAAGTGTCCTGGTTTCCAAGCAACCATCTGCAAAAAAAAAACGGATGCGGATGACAAACGGATGGCTTCCGTCGGTCATCCGCATTTTTTGCGGACCCATTGACTTCTATGGGTCCGCAAACCGTTTTTTGCGGACAAGAATAGGACATGCCATATTTTTTTATGCGGACGTGAAATGCGGACAACGGACGAGGACAGGCAACGGCAGAGGCATCCACATTTTTAACGGATTCATAGAAATGAATGGGAAACCATCGGATCCGCAAAAAAAAAACGAACGGAGGCCGCAAAAAACCACTGCCGTGTGCATGTAGGCTTAGGTGAAGGGACAACAAAGCTCTTCCAATTAGTCTATTAGATCACATAAATATATTAAAATATTTATGTGATCTAAACTGCTTGTAACTCTGCTTCCCCATAGCCCACAAAAGTACTCACAGCTCACAGCTTCTGTTCCAGGAGCAGTCGCCTGCTAAGAAAGAAGTATTATTTCTGCATTTCGGAAAATTGGGCAAAGTTAATCTCTGGTCTGTAAACTTGATCTAAATGCTCTTTCTAATGTTATTTTCTAATGACTCCCAGCTCTTGGTGATAGAAGGTGGTTTGAGCAGGGGGGCCTCTTCTTAAACATCCATAGGCCCAAACAGACCATACGGACAGGGCATGTCTTGCATAGACTACTCCTTTAAAAGGGGCTGTCTCTTCAGAGATAGCTCCTTTCAAAATATCGCTTCTGGCACCTATGGCAAACTGCTTATTTTGCCGAGGAATCCACGGCCAGTCAGGTATTTCCTCTGCAGCACATGGGAATATTCCCTTATTGTGAATAACACTTTGAGTAAATTATTTTTCATTTCACATTTTGTATCTGAGAATACTGACTGTAGTAGTGCTGGTCGTTATGGCTGGCAGCATCAAAGTCGGCATCATTGGTGGCACAAGACTTGGGAGCTTTGGTTAAAGACAAAATTAAGTAAGCCACTGTTAATTCTTAGGAGAAAACATCAGGATATTGTATGATATCAGTATAATAAAATGTGACATGTGAACATTAACAGGAATCTGTCACCCAGATTTTGGACCATTATGTACAGTATTACATGAGTAATACTGCAGATAAGAGGTCCACATCATTATTTTTTATTTTCCTACTACCCACTATTCCCTTGCTGTCAGCACTCAAAGCTGCACTGAAATACATTGTAAGAATTGCTGTGCATGCACACAAGTCTTGTCTATTATGTTAGAATAGCACAGCAGTGCGGACTGTGAATTTCAGTGCAGCTTTGAGTGCTGACAGTGGGGAAATAGGGAGGCTGAACTGTCATATTGTACTATTCCTAAGGACTGCATTAAAATGTAAAGGGGTATTCCTATATGAGACAAGGTATAGTGACAGTATATTCGAACTGCCCCTTCTATTAGTTCCAGCCAAAGTCCCTCCATAACAATGGCAACCAAATGTTGGGCTCCATGCTTGACATCCAAATCTTTCAGCACCACGGGGGCACAGACAAACATCTGTGTCCTGACAGCTGAAGACCCCACAGAAAGATCTTGTGGCCCGCATGCACCCCCTGGGCAGCAGCTTGGTCTACGTTATGTTTTACTCATGGTTATTGGGATACCATCTGATTATGTACACAAAATATATCACACTTTAAGAAATAATGCTGAATGGATGAAGGGAGACTTGATAACTCTTGAGAAGGGTACTTCATTTCTGCTGAGGATAACAGGACTAGAGATGAGTGAACCTTTTGAGATTCAGTTTGTTTGAGTGAGACTCTTTCTCATTATGGAGGGTGCCTAGTATGTGTGCATATGAGTACTATAGGCCGGGCAATGCCCCTTTGGATTTCTGGGAAAGCTAGCTTTCCTAAGTCTATCTGATGCCAACAGATGTAAGACAAGCCAATTTTTATATGTTTTTCCCAGAAACCCAGAGGAATGTTGACTGGCTTACGATACTCCTCATGCATACTCAGAGCCTTCCATAACAAAAAATAGTACCCTAACCAAGCCCTCCTAAGCGGCCAATCAAAGTTAGTTTCGTAGAAAGAGCTGACTTCCTGGTCTGTTTGGAAAGGAGAACAGCTTGCGACCTCTACCTCCAATTTGCCCTAAATTAATCACAAAAAATTTGGGTTCGTATTTGGCAATAGCACAATATTGTGCTACATCAGTGTAAGATTAAACCACATTAGAAGGTAACATTTAACAGGTTATCCTTCTATCATAGTTTTTGTCTACACAAATTAGCATTTCATATATAGAATATAACATAAGAATTAAAAGAAGGCTATCTGTAGAAGTTTTTAGCTATTATAAATAAAACCGCACAGTTTTGTCAAAACCCTAGATCATAAAGTGAGTGTGCACAATTTTTAGAAATAAAACGTAAAAAGCCATTTAAAGCCATGCTAAAATGTTATATGAATTATAGGTTTGTGACCCATCAGCAGCCACGTCTGAAACCTGTACCTGAGAGAGGGGAGGTGGTCCTGCCATGGGTGGGATCATAGGTGGCAACATTGCATGTGGAATTGGGGGCATTGCTGGTGGTCTCTGTCCTATTGGTGGAAGCCCAATTGGTGGAAATGGAGGTGGAAGGCCAGGGGGTGGCATCTATAAATCAAAACAATAAAGTGACTCATTAAAATACAAAAAACATACTTTGCAAAACATGAGCAAAAGCTCAGAAGACAATAGTCAAGCACTGACAGCAGAAACGGAAAGACTATGTTCATATCACTGTTGGTTCAAGCATATGCCGAACACCAACAGTGCCTGATGGATGCCATTCACTGTAATGAATCTGTCAGGTGTCCATTATGGTTTTCCGTAATTCTACCGAACAAAAGACCATTACATGCAGTGGCATTTTGCCCTTTTTTTTTTTTTTTTTTTGGGGGGATTTGCAGTGCCGCCGCAGGTGTGAACCTAGCCAAATTCAGAAAATCTGAATAAATTATGTTTTTAAACATCATCATCTAAGAAGTAAATTCTGGTGAGTTTAAAAACTGCCCTGTGCCTTAAAAGAAGGTTCTATTTCATTTGCTTTACTACATTACACAAGAGACATTATATATATATATATATATACAGTATATATATATATATATATATATATATATATACATATACACACACACACTCCGCTCCAGCAAAGAACTGGCTTCAGCAGTGACATGGCCAGAAGCAACACATTGCCAATCATGCACTTGGCTGCAGTGGAGCATGTGACCATGCCGATGCTGTGCCAGATGTCAACACTTTGGGGACCGGAGGCAGCGCTGAGGACCAAAACGGTGGGAAGCAGAGAGGTAAGAATATTCCGTTTACATAGGGGGGCATTAGATAAACAGGTATTCCTGGAGAACCTCTTTAAGGGGAATGTCGGCATATGAAAACAAATATATGCAGAAAGCGCCAATCTTGATAAAGCTCTCCCACTGAGCCAGGGAAGTAGAGAGAGCTGGTCTACACTGGCTACTTGGAACTGTCACGGTGCATACCCTTCTCCTGAGCTGCATTCAGTAAGTAGCTGACACAGAAGTAACTGGTTCATGCAGCGACTACACTCTTACTGATATCAGAAAAATGGTGCATGAGCTTCATGAGCTGCACCCACACCAACTGCACTAGGGGCAAACTAATTCCAGCACATCCAGTTGGAACAGATACAACAACTGTTTTCACCTGGTTTGGGGCGACTAAACCTCCAGCATGCCGTTATAGTGCTGGGTTCAGGATCCTAAACCTGCCTTAGCAAACCCATCCGTCCCTGCAAAAAAACTGTAAATGAAAATCAATGTTACCAGAAGAGTCACGGCACGGGGCGCACGAGCACTGCATCGCTGAAGCCGAGGACAGCACACATTGCTTCACTGCGCAGGTGCCTGAGATGCAGTGTCCCCCAGTTCATCAGCGGATGAGCCCAATGCCACTGGAGAAGAGATTCTTCGCAGGGGTGGATGGGTTTGCTATAGGCAGGTTTGGGACCCTAAACCCCAGCTGCATAGGGGCATCCTGGTGGATTAGCAGCCTCAAACCTGGAGTAAGGCTCCATTAATAAGTAAGAATTTTACTGGAGAATCTACATCTTTTCTAAGGCCAGGTTCACACATTGCGGGTTTTGTCAGCATTTGGGCCTTGATTCCACACCCATATAGTGACAGAATCTGCTAGCATTGCCCCAGCGATACATGTGATTGGGGTATTTTATGCGCCATTTTTATGTTCCAAGAAAATGAATGTGGATTAATGAATGTGCTACATTCTTTTTTTTTTTTAACTCGTTTTATTGAATAATAACAAGTAGAGCATTGTACAAGGCAATTAGTTCAGTACATAGCAATGTATACAAGAAAAATCATATAGGAATGACAAAATAGCTCGGACACATTAGAGGCGAGTAGATCAAGGTGGGAAAGCCTCAAGGTTTCAATAGCACAAAGTGTAAACCAACACTCATAAACCAGCATTGAGGAGTCCATAAGAAAGCAGTGACAGTGCCACATGAGATGCGGCTCCAAAGAATGGCAAAACCCCTAGTCAGCAGAGTGCATGTTAGAAGCTGTCACAGTCAGAGGAGAGGCGCACCATGCACCCCAGATTTTGTCAAATTTTTGGGGGCAACCTCTACGGGTATACATTATCCTCTCAAAAGGTATAACAGAGTTAACTAGTGTTTTCCACTGACTAACCGTGGGAGGTCTGTCCGCCATCCAGCGTATAGTAATTGCCTTCCTGGCAAGGAAAAGAGTTTCCCTCAAAAAGGTAAGTACATAGAGTGAGCGCGTGTCATCCTCCACTACTCCTAAAAGGCAAATCTTAGGGCATGTGGAAAGTGTACTCGGAACTAGGGTGGACAAGATATCTATCACAGATACCCAGAACGGTTTTATATAGCTACAATCCCAGATGAGATGCCAAAAATCCGCATACTGATGTGAACATCTATGACAACTGGTGTGCGGCAGTCTACCCATCTTAAACAATCGGGACGGTGTGAGGTAACACCTGTGTGTGATAAATAGCTGAATCAATCTGTTGGTGAGAGAGGAGATACCAGTGTGGGTGCCAGCAATGCTTCGTTCCAGTCGTCTGCTGATAAATCAGGTACAGTATATTCCCTCTCCATTTGCTTTCAGAACCCAGGGGAGAGTTCGACATGCCCAGGTGTAACATATGAGTGTATAGAGCAGAGATTAGCCCCCTCGGCCCCTGTGTTCTGAAAATGCCAATGAGTGGATACGTGGAGACAGCACGTTTAAGTTCCCTGAGTTGGGTCTGGATAGCATGACGTAGCTGCAGATACCTAAAGAAATGTGGGCGTAGTATTCCATTCCTAGTCTGTAGTTGAGAGAAGGAGAACAGGATGCCATTTTCATATAGATCCCTCAAACAGTGTATCCGAATGTGCTACATTCTTGAAAAGCCCTGGTAATATTGATGTGTACCTAGCGCTATAAAACTATTGAGACAATCCGCATGTGGGTCAGCACAGTGATCCAGAGCAGAAATCGGCCGTTCCAAATCAACAGCAAATTTGCCTAGTACTCTGTTCTTTCCCTGTATCCAATTAGTAGATATAGGCAGCCATTTGCCCTGACTCTTTTTTTTAAAGCGACTCTCCAGTTTAAGAGAAAAAATCAAAGTAACTGGGGAAGGGACAGAACACTTGCATGGTGACCTCCTTTTCATCTTTTTAATTGCAGATCAGCTAACTCTAAAGCTCGTCTTCTGCCATCCAAGATGGCCGCACCGCTCATATACACTGTGGATTTGTTAGTCCAAGTCACTTCCTATTCGTCCAATCCTGCTCTGGGATTGGCCAGCACTGTTCATGTGAGCAATGCTGACCAATCTGGGGGCAGCAGGAAGTGTCTTGGGCTACCAAATGCACAGTATGCCACAGGTTGTCTAAGAAGCGGTGCAGCCATCTTGGATGACAGAAGAGGAGCCTAGGAATAAGTGGATCTGCAGCTGAAAAGATGTAAGTGTTCTGTTCGTTCCCTAATTTTCTAGTGAATCCATCCCACCCACCCATGGACACTCGGAGGTCCCCCTTGAGTTATTTCAAGGATGATTTTCCTTCCTCTTAGCCCACAATACACATAATTTCTCCTGTTTTCCATACCCCTTATAACGTGATTTCTCCGCCATTAAAAACAAATTAACTGTCAATATTTTTTCTTGAAACGGAGGCTGACATTAAAGGGGTTGTCTCATCTGAGACATTGGTGGCATATCATAAGGATCTCCAGAAAGGGACCTCAGAAGTGGACAAAGAACAGCTCTGCGTGCACGGCCGCCCTCTATTCATTTCTATGGGACTGACGAAAGCAGCCAAGCGCTAGCTCGGTTATCTACAGAAGCCCGATAGAAGCGCATGGAACAGTGGCACACTCACTCGGCTTTTTTCAGAACTCCGCTCTCCGTCGCTTACAGGGGCCTGTTCTGGAGACAGGTAAGGGTCTCAGAGGTGGGGCCAGCACTATCTGCCTTTGCCAGTAACTTACACTAGATAGCGGCTCACTGATATGGAGAACGTGGGTGCTATAACTTATTGGCTGTCTGAATAGCCAAATACTGTGCAATAACTGAGTATATAAAGAATAATAGTGGGAGTGTCAACTTTATTCTTTATATACGAGGGGATGCTGAGAAGTTCCTGGCTTTGCTCCCTTCCAGTTGGAATTGAAAAATGAATTGGGTCCCATATGAAAGCTTGATATCTTGTTATGTAACTGTGCAAATATCAGATGTTTACGATTGTTATAACTATTTTTAATTTCCGTTAGGACCTGAGATGGCAGAGGCACAAGGACGTCTCACGTCTGTGGAGTTACGGGTCGTCATGAAGGTTTTGTTTCTCCAGGCAAAGTCTGCAAAGGACATTCACACTGAGATGTGTGAGGCAGTGACAGGCCTCATATATGAGGGAAGATATGTGTCTCCTAGAATGGAGACCTATTAGAAGGGATATATGGTGAAGTGCATGGTAGAGGTGTGGTGGGGGTGTATATCTCAGTCCACACCCCTAGTCCACTACAGGTCATCACCGGGCCTGAGGTGAGATAATCACTTGGGGATAAAGCAATCCTCAGATAGTGTGGAAGGAGTGAGTCTGAAGACAGAAGCCTGAGAGGCTCGGGGTGGTCACAGCCAGGAAGGCTGTTGGACCGTGATCCCCTCAAGGTTGCGTGTTTTATCATTGCCAGGAGGCTGCTGGACCATATGGCTGAGTGGAGCTGGAACTAGTCCCTGGTGTGAACAGGGACTTAGAGGTGAGATAGAGAACTATGTGTTAGTTAGAGCCCAGACGGGCAGGTGTTTATTTTGTATTTATGCTTTCTGGTGCTGGAACCTGCTTAAGGTGACACAATAAAGCACTGTTTGGGCTCGGAAACCCTGTGGTTGATGAGAAGCCTGTCACTGCTGACCCCCTGTGAAAGAGCGATCCCTTACAGATGTCACAAACACTAGGGGAGAAGTGTCCTCTGTATGATCGTCCTTTCCCTGGAGACACAAAACCTTCATGACGGCCCGTAACTCCACAGACCTCTGCCATCTCAGGTTCTACCTGAAATTGAAAATAGTTATAACAATCGTACAAACATCTGAGATTTGCACAGTTACGTAACAAGATATTAAGCTTTCATTTTTCAATTCCAACTGGAAGGGGGCAAAGCCAGGAACTTCTCAGCATCCCCTCGTACTATCTGCCTTTCATGGCTTATCCAGGTGATATCCCATCAAAGGCTGAGATGAGACAACCCCTTTTAAATTCATGTTTCATACATACTGTTTCCATGCAAACAGGAAAGCAAGCCTACACTAAGAAATCAACCCGCAGCATACAGCTATCCCATACATGAAGTAACAGCACAGTACTACACATACACAAGGTCACTTACAAAAGGTGGAGGCATCAGAGGAGGAGCATTGGGGAAAGGGGCTGTCTGACCCGGTGGAGCTGTTCCTGAGTCTGGTGCTGACTGCAAAATGAGAGGACAATAGAGATGCTCAGACCTGTGCGAGGATTACAGTTCATTCTATATTACATTTTGTTAAAGGGAATGTGTCCCTGAATTGTTTTTTTTTTCTTGCCAGTTAAAACCAGATAGCGATACATACCCTTTTCTAATCTGTTATTAATTTTCTAATTGTAGATTTTTTTTTTTATTGTATTTCCTGAACATGATTATGGGGGCGGCCATCTTGCCTGAGCTTGTTAACAGCACTTACAGATATGCTTTATAGCATCCACATGAACCATAGACACAATGGACAGGAGTGGACCTCATTGACTTCTATGGGAAAGTTTTGTGGACGTGCTCTGAATCCAGTGCAGAGGGGGTAGATAAACTGTGACATCCCCTATTGTAAATGGTGGATGCTGTGTTATCTATATATAGGTGATATCTGTCATTGTAATCCTGCCTGTGATGATAATGACTGCTGAAAGTGATTTGTACAGACCAAGTGGTGCTGATTATTAGCATGGTGGCTAAGTGGTTGGCACTCGTGCACTGCAGCCTTGGGGTCCTGAGTTGGCATCTGATCAGAATTGCATGGGTCTGATTGTTGCATGGGTTTCCTCCAGTTACTCTGGTTTGCTCCTACACTCCGAAGATATACAAATGAGGAAATTGGCTTCCTTCAAAACTGACCCTAGTGTGCTTCATGTGTTTGAGTAGAACGTCTATACGGCAGCCACTGACTTCCCGGGGAGTCGTCCAGGACACACAACTATCAAAGAGCTCTGATTCCCTGTGAGAAACGTGCAATAATTGTCATAATGACATAGTAACATAGTAACGTAGTATATTAGGCCGAAAAAAGACATTTGTCCATCCAGTTCGACCTGTTTCCTGCAAGTTGATCCAGACATGAAGAATTAATAAAATAACCAATTCTTTACAAATGTGTTTAACATAAAAGTATGATTTAAACAATAGGTCATTTACTGATAAAACATTCCCGTTAAGTTCTATTTATTATAAGATATAATAAATGTAATGTCTGATCACAAATATATTTACAGTCTGTTCTGTCTGGCAACGTGAAAGAACAGTACAAATAAGAAAATGGCATACATATACAGTGGCATGCAAAAGTTCGGGCACCCTCGGTTAAAATCACTGTTACTGTGACTACTTTCACACTAGCGTTTCTATTTTCCGGTATTGAGATGAGCCATCATAGGGTCTCAATACCGGGGAAAAAACACTTCCGTTTTGTCCCCATTCATTGTCAATGAGGACATAATGTAACTGAACAGATCGGAGTGCTCCAAAATGCCATCCGTTCCGTTCTCATACCGGAGAGCAAACTGCAGCGTGCTGTAATTTTCTTTCCGTCATGGGAAGCGGAGCAAGAGCTGTCATGACCCACAATGCAAGTCAATGGTGACGGATCCGTTTTCTCTGACACAATCGAAAACTGATCCGTCCCCCATTGACTTTCAATGGAGTTTATGACGGATCCGTCTTGGCTACGTTACAGATAATACAACCGGATCCGTTCATAACAGATGCAGATGGTTGTATTATCAGTAACGGAAGCGTTTTTGCTGAGCCCTGCCGCATCCAGTAAAAACGCTAGTGTGAAAGTAGCTTAAGCAAATTGAAAATGAAATGATCTCCAAAACACATAAAGTTAAAGATGAAACATACTGTTCAACATTTAAAGCCGTGTATTATGTTGATTTTGTACAATTTTAGGCTACATTCACACGACTGTAGTGTTTTGTGGATCCACAAAACACGGATACCAGCCCGTGTGCGGACTGCACATGCCGCCGCTATCATAGAAAATGCGTATTCTTGTCCACAGTTATGGACAAGAATAGGACATGCTCTATTCTTTTTGCTGGGCCTGCTCGCATCTTTTTCGGCCCCATTGAAATGAATGGGTCCGCAACCTTTCCGCAAAATTGCGGAATGGATGTGGACTCATTCATACGGTCGTGTGAATGTAGCCTTAGAATGGAAAAAGGAAAAATTATGAGAATCCAAGGAGATTTGATCACTCAGATAGCTTTAAATAGCCTGTTAGGGTTAAGGCCTTTTCACAGTCATCGTTAGGAAAGGCCAGCTGATGCAAATTTTAAAGCTTTATAAATAACCAGACTTCTCTAACCTTGTCCCAAAAAACAGCAGCCATGGATTCTTCTAAGCAGCTGCCTAACATTCTGAAAATGTCTGATGCCCACAAAGCAGGAGAAGTCTATAAGAAGACAGCAACGTGTTTTCAGGTTGCCATTTCCTCAGTTCGAAATGTAATTAAGAAACGGCAGTGAACAGGAACAGTGGAGGTCAAGAGAAGGTCTGGAAGACCAAGAAAAATTTCACAGACAGCTGCTTGTAGAATGCTAGAAAGGCAAATCAGAACCCCAGCTTGACTGCAAAAGACCTTCAGGAAGATTTAGCAGACTCTAGAGTTGAGGTACATTGTTTTACTGTTCAGCAACACCTGCACAAAAATGGCCTTCATGGAAGAGTCATGAGAAGAAAACCTCTCCTATGTCCTCACCACAAAATTCAGCATCAGAAGTTTACAAAAGAACATCTAAATAAGCCTGATGCATTTTAGAAACAAGTCCTGTGGACCAATGAGGTTAAAATAGAACTCTTTGGCCACAATGAGTAAAGGTATGGTTTGGGGTCATTTTGCAGCCAATGACACAGGCAACATTTAAACATTTTAGAGGGTGAAAAACTCGCGCTTCCGGGCTTCTTACCAGCATCCTCTGCGGCCAATAAGGATGTCGGTAATTGATTTCAATGCGCTGGATCTCTTTGAAGAGACCCAGGGTATTGAAGCTGCAATTCTTATATTGGCCAGCAGGTGGCAGGCCAACATAAGAAATGAGCAATTCTGTACAAATTATGGGTCTTGAGGTTTTAGCATAAAAAAAAAATTTGGTTTTGTCGGCTCAAATATAAGCTTCAAAATCATAACAAAAGTAAAAAATTTTTTTAAAAAGTTTATAAAGATTTTTAAAAATATAAAAAGTTAAATCACCCCCTTTCCGTGGAATAAAAAAATAAATACATAAATAACAAAATCTAAACATCGTGGGCATCACCGTGTTGGAAAATGCCTGTACTATTAAAATATAAAAATATGTTTCCAATACGGCGAATGGTGTAAAAAGGGCTAATTTGCCATTTTTTCATCGCAAAAAGTCACACACACCATGATGAAAAAGTCACACACCAAAATGGTATCAACAAAAATTACAGATTGTCCCGCAAAATATGAGCCCCCACATAGCCCAGTAGCTATAACTATAAAAAATTTATGGGGGGTCAGAATATGGTGATGTAAAAAAAAAAAAATTTACATTTTTTACACTATTTAGACATAGAAAACCTATACATATGTGGTATCGTTATAATCGTACTGACCCAGAGAATGAAGGCCACAGGTCAGTTTTGCCGCAAAGGAACAAAAACCGTAAAACGGTGGTGGAGTTGCGTTTTTTTTCCAATTCCACCCCATTTGGAATTTTTTTTCCCACTTCCCACTAAATTGTATGTCCTATTAAGTGGTGGCATTAGAAAGTACAAATTGTCCCGCAAAAAATAATCCCTCATACAGCTATGTGAACAAAAAATAAAAAAGTTATTGCTCATGGAAGATAGGGAAGAAAAATGAAAACGTAAAAATGAAAAACCTCTGGTATCATAAGGGTTAAAAGGCTCAAGCTGAAGGTTTTACTATGGCCTTCATAGTCCCCTGATCTGAACATCATTGAAAATCTGTGGATAAACCTCAAAAGAGCAGTTCATGCAAGACACCTTGGAATCTCACAGAACTGGAAGACTTTTACAAAGAAGAAAGGATGAAAATCCCTTAAACAAGAACTGAAAGACACTAGGCTGACTACAAAAAGCGTTTACAAGCTGGGATACTTTCCAAAGGGGGTGCTGCTAGGTACTAACCAGGCAGGGGGCCCAAAGTTTTGCTTCGGGCCCCTTTTCTTTTTTGTTATTTTGAAAATGTAAAAGATGAAAATAAAAAATGTTTTGCTTAAAATATAAAGGGAATGTGTCATCTTTAACGTTATGCGTTTCACCCAGGCAGCCCCCCCTGATGTTAGCATCGGAGCATCTCATGCTCCGATGCGCTCCCTTGCCCTGCACTAGATTGCGCAGGGCAAGTGCTCTTTTGTTTACAATAACACACTGCCGGGCGGAAGCTTCCACCCGGCAGTGTGTTAGTTGAGGCCACCGGCTCTGATGGGCGTGCTTTAGTGCTGCCCTAGCCGTTTTACAGGCTAGGGCAGGCTAAAGGCCTCCCATCAGTGCTAGTGATGTCACCGGGCTTCCTGGCAGCTCCATGGAGAGCCCGGTACGTCACCGGATCTCCACAAAATGCCTTTGCCCTGTGCGATTTAGCTCAGGGCAAAGGAGATCAACGGAGGATGAAATGCTCCGATGCTCAAGTCAGGGGGGCAGCCTGGGTGAAAATGGAGGTATGTCTGGGTTCAGAGCTGAACCCGGACACCTTTAACTGTTCACAGTAACAGTTTTGACCAGGGGCGCCCAAACTTTTAGGCCACTGTATATCAGGTACGGCCATGACCATGAAGAAAGTAAATACATGTATCTGTGCACCACAGAAAACGGAACAAAAAAAAAACCCATCAAAAGCAAGGTGCCGAAGCGCATTAGTTCACCTATGTACCACATCTTCCCTCACTTCTCAGAACCCACAAACAAAGGGAGACTCTGTATAAGAATGCAGGACAATTCTGCACATATCACTTCATACACCGTCATATACTGTCCTCTGATATACTGTCCTCACAAATACATTACAGACAGTGACTGTATATAGTTCATGTAGTGTAGGAAAGTCGGTCTTATGTCGAGGGGCTGTGTACAGTATAAGGGTCCATTCACACGTCCGCATAAGGGGTCCGCGTCCGTTCTGCAATTTTGCGAAACTGGTGCGGACCTTTTTATTTCAATGGGGCTGCAAAAGATCCCGACAGCACACTGTGTGCTGTCCATATCCGCACTTCCGTTTCGCGGCCGCAAAACAGTTGTGGACATTTGAATGGACCCTTTACAAAATGGATCCGTTGCCTCTAGAACTTAAAGGGGATGTCTGACTGAGTTAAAAAAAAATGTAGGTAAAAGGCAGGGAAGGCGTTAAAACAAAAGAAGTTATTTTCACTGTTTTCAAGACACTGTTTTTCTCCGATCCACTCCACCACTGCAGCCTTGTTCTTAGGGCTCATGCACACGACCGTATGTATTTTGCGCTCCGCAAAAAATACGGATGATGTCCGTGTGCATGCCGTATTTTGCAGAGCGGAACAGCTAGCCCCTAATAGAACAGCCCTATCCTTTTCCGTAATGCGGACAATAATAGGACATGTTCTATTTTTTGGCGGAACAGAAATACGGACATACGGAAACGGAATGCACACAGAGTAACTTCCGGTTTTTTTTTGCAGGCCCATTGAAGTGAATGGTTCCGCATACGGTGCGCAAAAAAAACGGAACGGACATGAAAAGAAAATACGTTCATGCACATGAGCCCTTCGTTGCAGTGGTCATAAGCATCATCTCAGCAGCCAATCACAGCATCTTTTCATATAACTCTGTGTTCAGCCACTCCTCTATCATTCCTACTAGAAGTTATGAATGAAATTCTAGTAGTTTGCAACGAAGGTTCAGATGGGTGTTACCAGTTGGGGGGGACTGTTTGTTTCTGCACAATGTGACACCATCCAAACAGTGCTTCCAGTGTCATACTGTGCAGAGACCCCCCTGCTAGAAATTAGTGTTGGTCGAACTTGCGATTTGCAAGTTCGGCGTTGGGGTTACCTAAGAATTCCGTAATGGATTCCGTTACTACGGACCTATAAGAGGCATTCTGTATTGCATTCTGTCATAATAGAAGTCTATGGCCAGCATAGACTTCTAGCCTCTTATAGGCTTCCGTGGTGCATGCCGTCATAGAAATCTGTTATGATCCGTGGTAGCAGAATCCATAACGGAATTCTTAGATAACCCGAACCTGTACGCCGAACTTGATAACACAAGTTCGCTTATCAGCACTACTAGAAATTTAGTAACTACTAGCAGGAATAATAGAGGAATGGTACTACATAGCTTCATCTGAATAGATGCGTACAAGGCGGATGCAAGTAGCTACTAAAACAGACATGTTGAGGTGACATCATGTATTCCATATATGTGGCTCTACAACATATGGTCCACTCCATCTATTAATACATGATGCCCGTCATGCCCTTGTAATGCAGCCCAGGTGCCAAGTGGCATTCCTCTGGTGACACTTCACAGTTGTTCATGTGCCAGCTGAGGCTCACATTGCGCTGTGTATATACGGGTCTGGAAGGATACACCCCCTGCACCAGCACTCCATAGCCTGGTACCCGGCACCCCTGCCCCTCATACCGGGCACTGCCCCCCACCGTCATACGCTCACATCAGCCCCCGCGCCCGGGAAGAGTGTCCCCACCCAATAATCCCCCTGAAGAAGGGACCCACAAAAACAAAGCTACCTTACCATCCCTGCTCCAGCCGTGAGCTGCCGCAGGCTCCGCCCCCTCAACAAGCTGCACACCCATTGGCAAAGGATGTCACTGAGGGCGTGTCCTGCAGTGTAACCAGTGCTGTGCCGCTGCGATCTGTCAGCGGTTTTCTCATGCGTCTGTATCGGGATAGCGGCATATGTGCACACTAGTTATGTCATATTATGTTAGTATAGCGAAGTGCCCTGAACTCTCAGCCTCTGAAATACTGAAGGTGGAAGCGATATATGCAGAGTGCCCCCATAATGGTGCTACCAGGGGCACTGCCATAGACCTTACAGGGAAATCTCCAGGTTGACAGATGCCCAGGGGGCCACCTAGGCCCTCCTCACAGCCGCAAATGGAAGGTTTTGGGGATACAGTTTGTGCTGCTGCTGGCAGTATATTGTGAAGGACTGTGGTATTTGGTTATGTTGCGGTGGTATAATGTGCCACAATATGGTATTGCTGGCCCTGCCTTCCATCAATTTGGACCCGACTACAAAACAGGGCCACTTTAAGTTCCCAGTCCGACCCTGAGTGCCACCATAGCAGCCCTATTACTACCACATAATATAGTATCAGCAGGGGCGGATTAAGTGCATGATAGGCCCGGGGCTGTCTACCCAACTTGGGCCCCCACACTCCATTTTAGGTTTCAGTTTTTTTTTCTGTATAAAGAGGCTGCGGTGCTTTGTAAGCGTCACAGTCTCTTCCTAGGCCATATGACATCACATTCATCGTTCACATGGCCTATCTGCAGCTCTGTCCTATCTGAGTGATTGGGGCTGAGCTGCAATACCAAGCACAGTGCTATCACATGGACAGGGCCGTGCTTGGTAAGGAGCAAAGAGGCTGCGGCGCTCACTGGAACATCGCGGTCTCCTCTAACAGCTGATTGGCGGGGCTGCCAGGAGTCAGACCCCACCATCTCATAACTCTCTGAGTACAGATGTCATAGATGTTTCCTGCAGTCCTATGTAACACCCACATAACACAGTGAATTATTGTGTTATGTGGGGTGTTACCTAGGACTGCAGGGAACTATGTACATTATCTGCACACAGAAAGTTATCACTGTTATCTGGGCTGTTACATAGGACTGCAGGTGAAAAATTTAAATTTGAGGTGCCAAATTTAAAATGCATATGATTATGATAAAGACTTGGAGGAGAAGATGAGACGCAGGTCACAGTAGTGAGCCAGCTCTACATATAGGGAAATACAGCACCACATACCTCTTACATCCAGGGACTTCTATTGTCATGTAGCTGTTCTCTTTCCTCTTCTCCTCCGTTTGACCCAGACCGCCATGACTAATTCCTCCCGCCGCATCTCGTCCCTACAGAGTTTGTTACACAGACACGTTAGATTTCTCCTAATTGGGGTCATTTATCAAACTGGTGTAAATTAGAACTGGCTTAGTTGCCCATAGCAACCAATCAGATTCCACCTTTCATTTTCCAGAGGAGCTGTCAAAAATGAAAGGTGGAATCTGTTGCTGTGGGCTACTAAGCCAGGTCTACTTTACACCAGCTTTATAAATTATCCCAAAGATCCCTATAGTGTCTACAGCAGTTATAATGTCCCCTAGAGTGCCCCCAGTAATACTAACATCCTATATTGTGCTCCAGGTAATAATGCCTGTATAGTGTCCCCCAATACCCCACACTACCCCCATATAGTATTTTCCCTTCACACTGTCCCCATATAGTAATTTCCCCCAGACTGCCATCTATTAATTAATTTGCCCCCACACTGCCATCTATTAATTAATTTGCCCCCACACTGTCATCCATTAATTTGCCCCCACACTGTCATCCATTAATTTGCCCCCACACTGTCATCCATTAATTTGCCACCACACTGTCATCCATTAATTTTCCCCCACACTGTCATCCATTAATTTGCCCCCACACTGTCATCCATTAATTTGCCCCCACACTGTCATCCATTAATTTGCCCCCACACTGTCATCCATTAATTTGCCCCCACACTGTCATCCATTAATTTGCCCCACACTGTCATCCATTAATTTGCCCCCACAACTGCCATCCATTAATTTGCCCCCACAACTGCCATCCATTAATTTGCCCCCACACTGCCATCCATTAATTTGCCCCCACACTGCCATCCATTATTTTTCCCCCACACTGCCATCCATTAATTAGTTTGCCACCACAACTGCCATCCATTAATTTGCCCCCACACTGCCATTCATTAATTTGCCCCCACACTGCCATTCATTAATTTGCCCCCACAACTGCCATCCATTAATTTGCCCCACAACTGCCATCCATTAATTTGCCCCCACAACTGCCATTCATTAATTTGCCCCCACAACTGCCATTCATTAATTTGCCCCCACAACTGCCATTCATTAATTTGCCCCCACAACTGCCATTCATTAATTTGCCCCCACAACTGCCATCCATTATTTTGCCCCCACAACTGCCATCCATTAACTAATTTGCCCCATGGAAACATGCCCCACTGTCCCTTAATATCCCCTCCCCCAAGTTAGCACACACACAAAAAAATAAAGAGCTAATACTTACCTGTATGCTGAATGGTGTGGCAGGCGCGCGTACATCAGAGCGTGCGCGCGCCACTATACAGGCGCACAATGGCGTCATCACGCGCGCGCGCGATGATGTCATCGCGCACGCCGGGCTTATACCACCACATAGGCCTCAGGCCTACTAGGCCTGAAGCCTATGGCGGTGATAGGCGGCGGGGCAGGGAACTATACGCTCCCGTGCCCCGCCGCAGTATGTGGGCGCTCGGGTCGGCATTGGGCCCCCCAGTGATGCCGGGCCCGGGGCTGCCGACCCGAACGCCCCTATGTTAATCCGCCACTGAGTATCAGCCACACTGCCACCATTACCCCGCATAATGCTGCTCACCATAAAACACTCAAAAAGTAGTATTTTAGTTTCAGCAAATCTGTTTTGTGTGTGTGTGTAAAAAAACACGCATATAGATTAAGGCATCGTGCACACGACTGTAGTTTTGGTCCGCATCCAGAGGCGGATTGGCCATAGAACTAGGGTGGCCATTTGCAGAACCCCAAAAAGGAGGACACCACACCCTGAAAAGGAGGACAACGTACCAGGGACAGTGGCGCACAATAGTTCAGTACTACACCATGTAAGATACTACATTATACAGATACTATTATGAACAGAATGTAAACATTCTACCAGCATGCTCCATATCACTGTATATACACGAAGATGTACAACTTATACCAGCTGTATATATATTATTATATACAGAAGATGCCCAGGTTATACCAGCATGGTCCTTATCACTATATACAAAAAGATGTCTAACTTATACCGGCTGTATATATATATTATTATATACAGAAGATGACCAGGTTATACCAGCATGCTCCATATCACTGTATACACAAAGATTTATAACTTATACAGCTGTATATATATTCTTATATACAGAAGATGCCCAGGTTATACCAGCATGGTCCATATCACTATATACAAAAAGATGTCTAACTTATACCGGCTGTATATATATATTATTATATACAGAAGATGACCAGGTTATACCAG
Organism: Bufotes viridis; assembly: GCA_033119425.1. Classification (NCBI taxonomy): domain Eukaryota; kingdom Metazoa; phylum Chordata; class Amphibia; order Anura; family Bufonidae; genus Bufotes; species Bufotes viridis. The sequence continues at coordinate 408,267,853 of CM065591.1, read as the reverse complement.
CATGGTCCTTATCACTATATACAAAAAGATGTCTAACTTATACCGGCTGTATATATATATTATTATATACAGAAGATGCCCAGGTTATACCAGCATGCTTCATAACACTGTAAATACAAAGATTTATAACTTATACAGCTGTATATATATTCTTATATACAGAAGATGCCCAGGTTATACCAGCATGGTCCATATCACTATATACAAGAAGATGTCTAACTTATACCGGCTGTATATATATTATTATATACAGTATAGGTCAGTGGTGGCGAACCTATGGCAGGGATATTATTGCTAAATGATAAAGTACATGGAAGATATACTATAGTGGTCTGTAGTATTCAGGCTAACTTGCTATGTTGGCACTGGGCACTCGGTCTGTAAAAGGTTCCCTATCACTGGTATAGGAGATGCCCAGGTTATACCCGCATGATCTATATCACTATATACAAGGAGATATATAACATATACCAGCTGTACATACTATATTATTTGCATATTTGAATTCTTTGTGGTCTACGGGTGGACCTAGAGGAGTGCACCTATCCATAGTGTGTTGGACAGGAGTGCCACCACATCACCAGACATTTTCAAGAAGCAGGGAGGGATCGTGGGTTCAGATATAACCTAGGTATCCCCTGTATATAATTATATATGTACAGCTGGTATAAATTATACATCTTCTTGTATATAGTGATATGGACCATGCTGGTATAGCCTGGGTATCTCCTGTATATAATTACATATATACAGCTGGTATAAGTTAGACATCTTCTTGTATATAGTGGTATGGACCATGCTGGTATAACCTTGGTATCTCCTGTATATAATTATATATAGAGGGTCAATCAATACACCGAATCTACAGACCAGGAGTACATAAATATATATTTAAAACTTTATTGACTTACAATCAACAATTCATTCACCACAATAATTAATCATAATGCAATCCATCCGGAATAGTTCATCAAGATAATCCATAAAAAATATAAAAATTCATATAAAAAGTTCATATAGAAGATTCCATATAAAGCCACGAATATAATCGTCACTTTAGTGAGTATTTGTGCTTATTGGTCCATTCAATTCAATAGACGCTGATATTCAATATACTTTTCAAATCGGAAGGTTTGAATTCAATTTGTTTTCCAGTGTGAAGCGTTAGACACAGATCAGCCCATCTTGTGAAGCCGATTCCTGATCGGCTAGCTAGGTAAAGCTGGTATATGAATGAAGACAATTGATGTTGACTCTACTATTTAAGAAGAATACAATTCCGATATTGATTGTTATTATCTGCATTGTTTTATATACGGTATTTATATATTTTTTATGTATACTTTTCATCTTCTAAGTTCATCTATTAAGATCATCTTATGGTCACTTTATGGTTATATAATGGATGATTGTCCACCATACCATTTCCTATTGTATTCCATCTCATCAATTAAGGACATCTACATAAGAGAACTCTCACTATGCTCTCACTACTGTTACCACTGAGGAAGGGACATGTAAAAGTTCAGAAACGCGTCTGGAGCCATAACAGCAGTGAGAGTTTGAAGACGGCCTTTTGGGAAAGACTATCGCACTCTGTGAATGCCACTCGTACCATTGTGGATACTTTCAATTAAACTTTATCCAGATTTCTCTTTTGGCGGCCATACCAATCAATAGCTACAGCCCGCATCACGTGGGACACCACGGTTGATGACGTATAGGACCACGTGGGACGCTGCGGCAGGTCCTAGAAGGGCGCTAAAAGAACCTTATACACGGACGGCCGGTTGCATCTGAAGGAGTGGTAAAGTACCTATATCTTTATAAATGAATGTGAATATTCTCAAATTGGAACATTAGAAGTACACAGAGTGCTTGTCACAGATATATTCTAAACAGATATATGGGACCATCGTTTAGCTGTTTAAAAACGCAAATGAGGATGTGGAGATGGTATCTATAACAATATAGCAATAACAAATGACAAAACAGGTGCACACTGCGGTCTTACTAAGCCCTCAAACTGATGTTAAAATTGAGAGATTAGTCAGCATATCCTGCAGTGGAGGACATGTCTTAAGCCCGAGCACCACGCCAAGGTTTCTCAAGTAGCTCAGGACCTAACACTCACCTACCTGTGCCATATGGGCAATACCAGGGGCCAGTGGGCAAAATTACAGGAATGTATTAGGCCGACTTGCAGCAGACTCCTCAGTTACCTCCAGCATGTAACCATGCCTGCAATGGGAGAAGGCTGTGAGCCCCACCCAAGACTGGCTGATATGGCCTAGGCCTCACAGGTGCACCTAAATATAGCCTGTGGATAGAAAACAGGCTACATTTACATGGGAGTTTATACACCTCCAAACAATTATATATACATGAACCAACTGAAAGGTGGCATGAAGCAGGATGTGCTCAACCCAAAAATGCAGTTGTGCATATATATACAGGGGAGCAGATCCTGCACTTGTGGTCCATTGCTAATGGCGATCCCCAGCAAAAATGCATACGGTGGAGGATGCCAGCAGCAGACCACAAGTACCACAATAGACATCCTACACAAGATGGCAATTGTGTGGATGTAATAAGTAATATAACAACATAGCAATAACAAATGACAAAACAGGTGCACACTGTGGTCTTACTAAGCCCTCAAACTGATGTTAAAATTGAGAGATTAGTCAACATGTCCTGCAGTGGAGGACATGTCTTAAGCCCGAGCACCACGCCAAGGTTTCTCAAGTAGCTCGGGACCTATAATACAGATAGTTAGTGGAGATGGTCAGTGTAGCTTAGATAGTGATAGTGATATAGTGTAGCAGGTTCTGCTGTCCATCCATACATGCTACATTTATACATAGTGCTGTGATGTCACAAGTTCACAACAATACTTAGTGCACCAATCACTAATATGTAGTCAGACCTGTTAAAATGTGAATTTGCACGTATTGTGCCAAAATATTTGCATCATTAGTGCCAATTTTGCAATCGCGAATATATCGGAGCACTCTATCCGCATATAAAGCTATTGTAATGTTCTTCCGTGCCAACCATTTTCTCCAGTCTCAGGAAACTTCTTGCAGCTTGAAAAATATAGCTATAGTGACCCACGCCTGTATTGTGCGCGCATTACACGCATATGAGGCAAGTTCTAGACTTGAAAGCGTCAAATCAATGGATGTCGTATATCTGGACTTCTCCAAAGCATTTGACACTGTACCTCATAAAAGGTTAGTATATAAAATGAGGATGCTCGGACTGGGAGAAAATGTCTGTATGTGGGTAAGTAACTGGCTGAGTGACAGAAAACAGAGGGTGGTTATTAACAGTAGATACTCAGATTGGGTCACTGTCACTAGTGGGGTACCTCAGGGGTCAGTATTGGGCCCTATTCTTTTCAATATATTTATTAATGATCTTGTAGAAGGCCTGCACAGTAAAATATCAATTTTTGCAGATGACACTAAACTGTAAAGTAATTAACACTGAAGAGGACAGTTTTCTGCTACAGATGGATCTGGATAGATTGGAGGCTTGGGCAGATAAGTGGCAGATGAAGTTTAACACTAATGAATGTAAAGTTATGCACATGGGAAGGAATAATGCAAGTCACCCGTACATACTAAATGGTAAAACATTCGGTAACACTGACATGAAGAAGGATCTAGGAATTTTAATAAACAGCAAACTAAGCTGCAAAAACCAGTGTCAGGCAGCTGCCGTCAAGGCCAATAACATAATGGGTTGCATCAAAAGGGGCATAGATGCCCGTGATGAGAACATAGTCCTACCACTTTACAAATCACTAGTCAGACCACACATGGAGGACTGTGTACAGTTCTGGGCTCCTGTGAACAAGGCAGACATAGCAGAGCTGGAGAGGGTTCAGAGGAGGGCAACTAAAGTAATAACTGGAAACCCTGAAAGGTTATCAAAATTAGGGTTATTAACTTTAAAAAAAAAGACGACTGAGGGGAGATCTAATAACTATGTATAAATATATCAGGGGTCAGTACAGAGATCTGTCCTATCATCTATTTATTCCCAGGACTGTGACTGTGACGAGGGGACATCCTCTGCGTCTGGAGGAAAGAAGGTTTGTACACAAACATAGAAAAGGATTCTTCACGGTAAGAGCAGTGAGACTATGGAACTCTCTGCCTGAGGAGGTGGTGATGGTGAGTACAATAAAGGAATTCAAGAGGGGCCTGGATGTATTTCTGGAGTGTAATAATATTACAGGCTATAGCTACTAGAGAGGGGTCGTTGATCCAGGGAGTTATTCTGATTGCCTGATTGGAGTCGGGAAGGAATTTTTTATTCCACTTAAGTGGGGAAAATTTGCTTCTACCTCAGTTTTTTTTTGCTTTCCTCTGGATCAACTAGCAGGATGACAGGCCGAACTAGATAAACAGATGTCTTTTTTCGGCCTTATGTTACTATATTACATTGCCAATTTTCGTAAACAAGACCATATTTGCGAATTCTCGAATATATATCAAATATTCTACCAAATATTTGCGAAATATCGCGAATTCGAATATTGCCCCTGCTGCTCATCACTACCCTCCACGTTCCGGGCTCCTCTGTTTCCGCCTGTAAAAAACAGAATTGGCCGGTGCTGCATGCAGCAGCTGCAGCGCTGATGACGTTGTGACGTCACAATACAGTGCACTGTGATCTGGACGTGCTGCCAGGCCCTGCATCCTGACGGGGATACTCAAAGTGACCATGTCTGTGTCGGAGGCCACCGTCTGTCAGCTTAACCACAAAAAAGGAGGACTTCTGGCCATCTGTCGTGGCCTTGCGCTGGGGGCTGACTGGGGATCTTATTGGGGTCTTTGGGCTCATCTGAGGTCTTATAGAGGCTGACTGGGGATCTGATGGGGGTCTTTGGGCTGATCTGAGGTCTGATGGAGACTGACTTGGGGTCTTTGGGCTGATCTGAGGTCTCTTGGGGGCTGACTGGGGGTCTTTGGGCTGATCTGAGGTCTGATGTGGCTGACTGGGGGTCTTTGGGCTGATCTGAAGTCTCATGGTCTTTGGGCTGATCTGAGGTCTGATGGGGGCTGACTCGGGGTCTTTGGGCTGATCTAAGGTCTCATGGAGGCCGACTGGGAGTCTTGTCTTTAAGCTGATCTGAAGTCTCATGAAGGCTGACTGGGAGTCTTTGGGCTGATCTGAGGTCTGATGGGGGCTGACTGGGGGGCTGATGGGGGTCTTTGGGCTGATCTGAAGTCTCATGGGGGCTGACTGAGGGTCTGATGGGAGTAGGAAACTAACATATCTGTTGGTCAAACTCTCCTATTTCTGGGGAAAGTGCCCCACCAAAGACCAGGCTCTGGATCCGCCAGTGGGGTAGTGTGGCGGAGGAGGCTTCGGCGGGGGGGGGGGGGGGGGGTATGGGGCGGGGGGTATCCAGGTCTTAAGCTGTGTAAGGGGCCCCAAAATTTCTGATGGCAGCCCCGCGCCTCACCTGGTCTCATTGGTGGTGCACCCCTGACAATGACATTATATACAGTGACACTGTAGAAAACGGACGGAGCAGCTGACGGACCTCATCTGAGAGAGCGATCTTGACTAGTCACAGGAGTGGGTGTTGCACAGGAATCAGGAGTTGAGAAGAAGTTGCTGAGGGAGGAGGGCCCGTTCAAAAATTTGCTGTGGGGCCCAGTCATTTCTAGTTACGCCACTGGAGGAAGTCTAGGCAGCATGTTAAAGGTAGGGCAGGCTTTGTGTTGTCTCCCTCATCTTACCTCCTATGTCCCTGTTCCCTATCCATGTTAGAGACAATCGGAGGAGGACAGAAAGTGTCAACTATTGATGGCCATTTAAAAAAAACACACCAAAAACCTGTCTTTCTTTGTCTTTGCTTATTTTATCCAAAATCAATGGTATAATATTACAAATGCTTCATCATGGTATATCCATACAGCAAATGTCCATAGATACATACAGTCCTGTGTGTGTCCCTCTGGTTTGCAGCAAGAATCCAGACATGTAGCTACAAAGAAAGATGCGTTTTTGGTGTTTTTTTTTTAAATGTATGTGATTTGAGCCAGGTTGGTCTCACTGGCATATACGCACTCGCAGAACTCCATTGTGCACTATTACATGTGTCATGGCCACCACAGAGGGACAGCTTCTGGGAGGTGTTTTGTTCTACACTGTGGTATTTGGTGGTTCTGTGGGATAGTATTCTGTGATGCACTATGGAAGAGATGCCAGAGGCGGCACTCAGAGCCCTCTCTGTGGGCACCCACACCCTGGAAAAAGTCTATGATGTACCAATATACCTTAGACTTTTCCTGTCCTTCAGCAGCGCAGGGCGCACTATGACCAGCACAGGCAGCGCATTGAATGTAGCTAAATGATAAAGTACATGGAAGATACACTATATTGGACTGTAGTGTTCAGGTTAAATTGCTGTGTTGACACTTTGCGATAAATAAATGGGTTTTGGGTCGCAGTTTGGGCACTCAGTCTGCAAAAGGTTCGCCATCACTGCACTATGGTATCACTGACACTGCCTACAACATTAGGGCACTTTTAGTTCTTCCCAGTGCCACTTTTTCCAGGGCCTGTGGAAGGGAAAATGCAGTACGCACACAGCCACTATCAGCGTTTGGCAGATGTGGACTTCAAAAATGTATACGGTCGCGTGCATGAGGTTCCCTTCCGTTTTGCATTCCGTCCTTAAATTCCGTTATAACCCTGTTAGCAGAATTAGGAATGCTAAATGCGAACCCACCCTAACCTCTATCCCTACTATTAGATGCTGCAGATAAGCGGGGAAACACCCTGGCGAAGCTGTAGTTGAAGCACCCGCCACGAAAAGAGCAACCTCCAGCCGACAGTAACCTTGGACCTATGCTGTCTAAGCCCCTCTTGAAATCACATTCCCTCCTCTCCAACACGTTTCGCCATATTTACATGGCTAATCAGGGAGCAGCATAATGGACTGTGTGAGAGTAAATGGCAGTGCCAAAGCTGGCGCTCGCACCTTGCTAAAGGCTTCACAGTATCCACCCATGTCCACCATTGGAGCCATGGTGCACCCGCTACACACTTTATTAGCTCTGTTATTGCAATAGGCACCTGCTACTAGTTGCCTTTTTACCTCCCAGTACCGGTAAAAAAATGGCACGGGCACTTTGTGACATATGTTTATTAACAATTCTTAATAAAAGTTGTTTAGTTTTTATAAGAGGTCCTAGATATTGGCTATAGTACAATTGGTTAGTTAGAATCGTTTTGCTCATCTCTGATGCATTTTTTCAGCCAATATACACTTTGTACCAGTTTCTTGCAATTATTAGGCTCTTTGCTTGCTGTCATTCCATAGGAACATTCAATGGGGGAGGATTATCAAAACGGGTGTAAAGGAAAACTGTCTTAGTTGACCACAGCAACCAATCAGATTCCACCTTTCATTTTTCAGACCTCCTTTGAATAATTAAAGGTGGAATCTGCTTGGTTGCTGTGGTCAACTAAGACAGTTTTCTTTACACCAGTTTTAATAAATCTCCCCCATTGTGTGCTGCCAGTGGACCCAAATCTGTCCTGGTTATCTGATGATTTCTCTCTGGGGATAAAGTTGCCGCTGATCATTGCCCATGCTTTTCTCATCTTTTAGCTGTTAGGTCAGTGGGTCATCCATGAAGGATCTGTGTTTGGTTCATATGTCCATTTTTTGCCTTCCGTGTGTCATCTGTATTCCAGGGATACTGCAAGGCTGAAAAGGCATTCAAAGAGCATCTTCTACCAATGGTCCGTGTTGTGTCAGAGGTTTTCGGGGACCCATAGACCTCAGTAGGTGTGTTTCAACTTCATTGCGGACCAAAGTAGTACATGTCTCCATGATTTTTCCACTGACCCACTGTCAGTGGAAAATCACTGATCTGTAAATCAATGGGTACATGTGCTGTCCATGATTCACTGACATGTGAAAGAGGCCCTAGATTTTGGGCAATCATGTTTTATTGAAACATAATCATATAATAAAGTATTAAAATGTTATGAAGACAAAAACTAGCACACTCCGAACAAGTTACCATGCCACTTGTTCTGTATTACTACGCGGTCAAAATCCGTGGTTGTTCAAATCTGCGTTTGTTGACTTTAGATGCTGCTGACCCGCTCACGACTTATCTCCACTTAAAGGAGCCGTAGCCGCAAGTGGATAGTCGCCGCAGCTTCATATGGCGCAGTCCGACAAACCACTCCAAGATGGGACATGTCCCTTGTTGGTATGGTCACCGTTTTAAATCGGCAGCCAGCGAACTTCAGCACTGCCTTCCACTGAAAAGAATGGGAAGCAAATACTACTTGGCCACCAGCTGAGTTTTGTTGTGGTATCGGCACTAAAATACTGTCAGCAAATTCCGCTGTGTGAACGATCCCTTTTGTATCTCTGTCCCAGTTCAGCTAATTATGATACTAATTGGATACATTTTTCATTGTGTCCTATATGATCAGCGTTGGACTGAAGTCCCTTGAGCCCACCAGAGGCAATGATTCTAAGGGCCGACCCTCAAAGGGGTTCTACACCTTTTGATTACTGGCCATCTATCCTTTGGATAGATCATCAGCATCTGGCAGGGGTCAGGCACCCGGGAACCCCGATGATCAACTGATTGAAAAGACAGCAGCGCTCGTTGTAGCACAGGGGCGTCCCGCTGTTTATAGCAGGCCAGTGACGACTCGACTATTATCACTGGCCTGGGTGTAGCTCAGCCCCGTCCACTTTAATAGGGCTGAGCCGCACCCAGTGATAATAGTCACATACCTCCCAACTTTTTGAACATTTAAAGAGGGACACTTATGGTTCATTGTGTGAAAGATCCATTTCTCCTGCATATCTATACACTTAAATACAAAAAAAAGGCTCCACGGCACCTCCAGTGACTAGTATCTTTCATTTACACCAATGCGACGTTTCGGTCCGCGCAATGAAAACTTTTTCAAGCAGTTGTCTTTGTATACACTTAGGCTGCATTCACACGGGCGTGATTTCCGCGCGGGTGCAATGCGTGAGGTGAACGCATTGCACCCGCACTAAATCCGGACCCATTCATTTCAATGGGGCTGTGTACATGAGCGGTGATTTTGCCGCATCACTTTTGCGTTGCATAAAAAATCGCAGCATGTTCTATGAGAAGTGGTATCCCCTGGCCTACCTCCAGCTCTTTTGCAAGCATGCAAGCTTTCTTAATATCTCACAGGATAGTATGTCCTCCACTGATTATGAGAATGGGTACCGTGTACCCTCTCAGAGCCCCCCAGAATAAACAAAGTGGCAGGTTGGGCATGCACGTTGCAGCACCGGAGACAGCAGAGTACAGCGCTTGACTATTTCCGGCACTCCCATAGAGATGAATGGAGCTGCAGCTCGCATGCCTGACCTGCCGCTCTATTCATTGCAGGGGGCTCCAAGGGGTATGGGGTACCCATTCTGGTGATCATGGGATCCCAGCTTTAGGACCCCCACTGATCTAATAGTTATCCCCTATCCACAGAACATAACCTTTAACAACCAGAATACCTCTTGAATGCTATTGATTACCTAACCTCCAGGATAGGTCGTCAATATCAGATCGATGGGGGTCTGACACCCCGCACCCCAAATTATCAGCTGTTCCCTGCAGCCTCCGGTGCTGATGGGAACTGAGCAGCAGTAATGTGCCACAACCACTACAAAGAGAACGGAGCTATGCTTCTGGCTTTGGAGGATGCAAGAAACAGCTGATCGGTCGGGGAGCCAGGTGTCCTGAGGATAGGACAACCATATCATTAACCCTTAAAAACCTCTCTAAGGCCTCTTTTACATGAACGATACGGATGGCTCAGGATGCGTTCAGTGAAACTCACACCATTTTACAAGCAAGTTCAGTCAGTTTTGTCTGCATGGATGCAATGCGTTTTGATGCGTTTTTCACACGCATGCCAAAAAACTGAAGGTTTACAAACAACATCTCTTCACAACCATCAGTGAAAAAGGCATTGCACCGGATTACATCCCGATGCAATGCATTTTTCACGTCTATGGGGCCAGGGCTTCGTGAAAAATGTAGAATATAGAACATGCTGCGATTCACATGCAACGCAGAACTACTGCGTAAAAAAAAAACGCTCATGTACACAAATCCGTTGAAATGAATGGGTCAGAATTCAGTGCGGGTGCTATGCCTTCATGTCACGGAAAACTCGCTTGTGTGAAAGGGGCCTAACAGATGAGCAACTAAATAAAACAGTGCAAAGGAATCCGCACTAATAAAAAGGATGCAAAATCATTTTTTTTTTATTCAATCTCATTCCCCTCAAAGGTATTTATTCTGTGGAGTCGTCCTCCTTGGGCTGGTCCTGCTCAGTACGGTGCTTTCTTCACCCTGGACCCAGTGTACCAGACTGACATACGGCCAGTCAGACATGTTTATTTAACCCTTTTTCTTCTACTGCCTATAACCACAAATTTACACTATACCTTTTCCCTCTTATGAATCAAAAGATGAAATGTGTAGGAGCTATAAGTTTTAAGACCTAGTAAGCATCGGGTCTGCTGAGTTGGGTCACCCTTATTCCTTATTAGCATGGCAGCCCGATGAACTATTAGATTGGAATTTTCTGAGGCTTTAGCATTAGGAGATTTAGGCCATCCAGATGCCTTCACAACTTCATACTATGAGGCAGACGGCAGTATATTGTGCTGGACTGTGGTATTTGGTTCTGCAGGGGCAGTATTTTGTCCTGCACTACGGTACTGCTGGCCTCGCCTACTTCTGTTGTCCCACCTTCTGTTGTCCCGCCTACAACACGGGGCCACTTTTAGCTGTTTTTCCAAAGCCACTTTTAGTTCCCAGTCCGCCCCTGCTCTTCTCTCATCCAAGATGGCCATTGATAACCCAAGACACTTGTTATTTGTCCAGCCCCTGCTCTTGGATTGGCCAGCACTGGTCACAAGACCGGTGCTGGCCAATCCAAGGGCAGCAGGAAGTCTTGGTTTACCAAATGCACTGTGTGTATCAGGTAGTCTGAGAAGATTTGCGGCCATGTTGGATGTTCTTTCTTCTGGAAGGTCACTTTAAGGGATCATGCACATGAACGTATTTTCTTTCCATGTCCTTCCGTTTTTTGTGGACCATATGTGGAACCATTTATTTCCAATGGGTCCGCAAAAAAACGGAAGTTACTCTGTGTGCATTCCGTTTCCATATTTCGCATTACGGACTAGGATAGGACCGTTCTATTAGGCCCCGATATTCCGTTCCGCAAAATTCGGAATACACACGGTTGTCATCCGTATTTTTTGCGGATCTGTTTTTTGCGGTCCGAAAAATACATATAGTCGTGTGCATGAGCCTTAAACCTGTGATTGTTTTAATCACTATTCATAGCAATATTTTTGAATTGTTGTGAATAGCAAATTTTACAGGCATTTTTTTGCACCATGACAACCAATCTCCCCCCGCAATTTCGGCATGCACAAAGGAGCAATTAGAAGAACTGCTCAGATGTTGTGGTCGCTACTGACCACAGCATCTGAGACATTCGAGGGATCCCCGCCGATTAGCTGTTTAAAGAGGCTACAGGAAAAGCTGCTTCCTCTTTCTAGGTCAGTGACATCATGTTCATTGGTCACATAAACAAATCCCATTCATCCAGAGCTGCAATGCCAAGCACAGCCACTATACAAAGTATGGTGCTGTGAGGAGCTCGCAGCACTCGCTGGAGTGCTGGGAGTCGGACCGCCATTGATCAGATATTGATGTTCTATACTGAGGATAGGCCATCAATATCAAAATCTTGGACAACTTCTTTAAAAAAAAATAATAATAAATAAATATCTAAATGGCAAAAAAAGCCACTTAACCAGATTTTTAGTTGTGATGAAGGCCTTAAAAGGGTTGTCTGAGATAATTAAAAATGTAAAATCTCAGAAAAGCCACCCAATTGAATAAAATAAAAAAATCATGTTATACTCACCTCTTTCTCCAGAGCCATTCTCTGCGCTGCTGGTCTGGTCCTCCTGCTGCTGCTGCTCATTTACAAACTGCAGCATGACCACTGCAGCCAACCACTGTCCTCAGAGCGAGTCCCTGCGCTTGTCACGTGCTGTATACCTGTATACTACCGCTGCAGTGCTTCACATCCTATACGCATTTTTTGTGTGGAATGGATGCGGATCATTTCAATGGGTCTGCAAAATTGGTTGCTCTAGGCAACAAAACACTTTTAGAAATTTTAATTTGTTTTATAAATCTGCTCCAATTTTATTTATTTTTTAGAAAATTCAACAGTATCCACAACAAATATCAAATACCCAACAGCGTACAATCTTCTGTACAGGATCGTGTTTATTATTGTAAGAATTATTACAGAATTACAGATATATACATAGGACATGGATTTGGGACAATTTATGACATATGTAATGGAGTCCATACTATAAATATAGTGGCAGAGGCAGGAGCTGCTACAGAGCCAAAGTGTCTTTGATAAGTCTCCGCATTGTGGTGGTGACGGACGTTCCCAGAGAGTCAGTAATCTGATAAGAGATTTTGTACAGATAGGGCTGTACATCCTTCAGGCTCGTATCAAACACATTGTCCACTTCTGACTGTGTCGGCATTTTGGGCAGATATTCATGTCTGTTCATCACCTCCACAATGTTAATAATCTTCTCCCCAAGTTTCTCTCCGACTTTCTCCCTGCAGATCTGCCGCTCCTGCTCAGTAGCTAGTGACACAATGTTCACTTTGATGGTCCAAACCTCCCATGGGATGCACTCGTCCGAGAACGGCCAGCGGGACTTTTTCTTCTGATAGAATTCCAGAGACACCTGACCGATGCCGTCACTTCCAGAATTCCTTAGTGCGTCCTGGAAGAAATAGACAGATTGAATGAATGACAATTTTAAATGTTTTCTGTACAGTATTTCTACATAACGCCATCAGGCAGTATTCAGACAGTCATCATACAAAGTGCATGATTAGCGTCAAGAATAGGATTATTTCCCAGGAGGACAAACCAAGGATTTCTGTTACAATCTTTATCTTTGGGAAAGCATTCTTTGCATTAAAAAGATCCAATCTTATTCTTGGGACTAAACCTACGGATCTAGGCCTCAATCAGCTATAATCTGTGCGGGAACCTGACAATAAAGTCTTTTCTTCCCCTACAGCACCACCACAGGGGAAAAATACATGGACATGCCGGGTCCATCAGAGAAAAACGCTCCTTTTAGCCGTTCTCCACTGTGGCAAATAGACAAGAGCCATGTTACCTGTACTCTATTAAAGAGGTTGTCCCGCAAAAAATATTCTGCAGTTTTAAAACCAGCACCTGGATCGGAATACTTTTGTAATTTTATTCAATCAAATTTATCTGATTAGCGCCACATGCTGTTTGTTTTTTCTTATTTCTCTGTCCACCCCACTGAGGTGGACGCACATGCTCCATTCCATCCTTCAATAAAAACTATGCCAGAACAGCTATTTTTTGGTCACCATGCCTCCCAAAAAATCATGACAAGTGATCGAAAAGTCGTATATACCCCAAAATTGTACCAATGAAAACGTAAACTCATCCCACAAAAAACGAGCCCTCACAAAAGATGAAAAAGAAAAAGAATATGGCTCTTCGACAATGGCAACATAAAACAGATTTTTTTTTCAATAATGTTTTAACTGTTTAAAAGTAGCAAAACTTAAAAAAAAAAAAAATATATAAAATTGATATCTCTGTAATTGTACTGACCAGTTCAATAAAGTTCATATGCCATTTTCCTGCACAGTTCACCCTGCAATAATAAAACTCAAAAATGACAGAATTGCTGCCTTTTCTTCATCCTACTTCCCAAAAAGAGCAAAAAAAAAGGGATGGAAAACTTCTATGTACCCCCCAAAAAACAGAACCATTGATAAGGGCAACTCATCCAACAACAAAAAAATAAGCCCTCACACAGCTCCATCGAGAGAAAAATAAACGTATGGTTCTCAGAAAATAGCTGTTTGAAAGTAACATTGCATCTGTAAGCCAAATCAATCAAAATCTGTGCTGCAAAAGCCGAAAGCGCAGTTTACATCCACATTTAGAGCATTTCCTTACCCAGTAGTACCCACCTAACAATTTAAGGGGTGTGGTGTCTCAGATGGCACAAGATGGACTCAGCATATTGGGCACTGAAATGCCATGTCTGTGGAAAACTTCATTTCCTGCTCATTAAAGGGGTTGTCTAATGACAGACAATGGGGGCATATGGCTAGGATATGCCTCCATTGTCTTACAGGTGCACAGCCGCCCTCCATTCATTTTCTATGGTGCTGGCGAAAATAGCTTGGCTATTTCCGTCGAACCCATAGACGTGATTGGGAGCGGTGGCTGGTCATGCGCGGTGCGCTCCCATTACCTTCTATGGGGAGCCGGGTTGGTGGTGGCCGGACCGAAGTCCTCCTGCCACCACCTTGCGGGGCTCCGTTCTTGATATATTTAGTCGTTCCTATAAGACAATGAGGGCATATCCTAGCGATATGCCCTCATTGTCTATGATGAGACAACTCCTTTAATTTCTGCAAAATACATGTGGTATCAAAGTATTAAAAGATGTAAATCACCACTATGGGCCTTTTACTCCCGAGCCCTGCTGTATGTCCAGGCAAAAGATTAGGGCCACATGCAGGGTGTTTCTAAAACCAGGAAGCACAGCATAATAGGAGGACTGGCTTTTCACACTGGCATGTGACAATGGGAACAACATATTGGGCACTAAAGTGGCATATCTGTGTAAAATTGCAGTTTTCACTTTTCATCTGCTGTGCATTAATTTTTGCAAAACATCCATCGGGTCAAAACGCTCACCACACCCCCTGGTAAATTCTCTGAGGAGTGTGGTTTCCAAAATGTGGTCAGTTCTTGAGAATTTCTTCATTTCACCTCAGAGCCTCTGCAGTTGTTGACCAGTGCTGTATAAATTAATAAATGACGCCTTAAATGCACATGGCGCTCTTTCCCTTCTGAACCCTGCGGTCTGCCCAGACACCAGCTTATGACCACAAAGGGAGTATTGTCATACTCCGATAAATATTATGTAACAAAATTTGGAGTGCTTTTTCTCCTATTACCACTTGTGAAAATGAATCTATTTTGCTTTAATTCCTTGGGAACACCTAAAGGGTTAACAAAGTATCTAAATTCTGTTTTGAATAATTTGAGGGCTGTAGTTTTTTTTAAATGGGCCAATTATTGGTGGTTTCTATTATGTAAGCCAGTTAAAGTGACTTCATAAGGCCCCTTTCAGATGAGGGAGTGTCATCCTTTGGTCTGGCCGAGATCCCGCGCCTGCGCACTGCCTCGCCGGGGCATGCCAGCGAGACAGTGTGCAGGCATGGGAACTCGGCCGGACCGAAGGATGATGCAAGGTATTAGGACGGGGAGGCTGGGGCGGAGTAACCATGAATCGAGGCAGAGCAGCGTGGGCTCCTACACGGTGAACGCCACCCCTGGGCACTTGCGAGACTTCATTTGCATATGAATTAAACGTCGTTTTTTTCAGCTTCTACAAGTGTGAAGAAAATAACAAAGGTACCATTACATTCATGTATAGGTGTGCTACAGAGCCATGTAAGCGCTGTATATGTTCATATTATGGTGACACTCCGTTTAACATTCATGGAAAAATTATTGGTCTACCCTTCATGCACTGACTACCAAAACGCGTGGTAAGGTCATGACTTGTGACGATGAAGCCTCTGTAGTAGGGTTGTTTCGGGTATCGAACTTTCGATACCCGATCGATACTTTTCTCTGGTATCGCACTCGATACCAGGAAAAGTATTTTATCGATACTGGGCTGCACTACTGCACAGCCCAGTATAGGAGAGCATGGCTGCGCCGCTCTCAGCGCGGCCATGTTCTCCTCGGCAGCACAGGGAGAAGGAGGCAGTCTCTCCCTCCCCCTGTGCTGCCGCTTCAACCAATAGAGGGAGAGGGGCGGAGCGGGGGCGGCAGGAGGCGGAGCTGGGGACGGGAGCACTGGCCAGCAATGCCGAGTAGTTTCTCATATAAATGCCTGCATTTATATGAGAAACTACTCGGCATTGCTGGCCAGTGCTCGCCCTCCCTAGTATTAAAACATTGGTGGGCAGTGGGCAGTGTGCCCCCTCCCCCTCCCTAGTATTAAAACATTGGTGGGCAGTGTGCCCCCAGTATTAAAACATTGGTGGGCAGTGGGCAGTGTGCCTCCCGTCCTCCCCCTTCCCCAGTAATAAAATCATTGGTGGCAGTGGCCACAGGGTCCCCTCACCTCCTCCTCATTGGTGGCAGTGGCAGTGATCGGAGCCCCAGCACTGTAATGCTGGGGCTCGATCGGTTACCATGGTAACCAGGGCGCTTCTGAAGTCCTGGCTGCCTTGGTCTGCTCCCTGCTGCTGTGTGCACAGAGCACAGGGCAGCAGGGAGAGGGTGAGATCCTATTCACCCTGATAGAGCTCTATCAGGGTGAATAGGATGAGAATATCCCAGGTTCTAGCCCCTAGGGTGGAAATAGTTAATAAATAAACTGTAAAAAAAAGAAAAAAAAAGTTAAAGTACACCAAAATATTAATTATAAATCACCCCCTTTCCCAATTTTACATATAAAATATATAAACAATACATAAATAAAATATTACATATCGCCGCGTCTCAAAAGTCCAAACTATTAAAAAATCCACTTTTATGCGGTGAACGCCGTAAAAGAAAAAAAAAAGAAAAATAAAAAATGCACGATTCGCCATTTTCTTTTAGTCGCCTTGTCCCCACAAAAAAGTAGGATAGGACTGTTGTATTATGAGCCGGCGGTTTCATAAAATGTTGAATGCACGCGGATTTTTTGGGCGTTTTTATTTTTTTCGCGTGGTATCGAATGGTATCGAGTATCGCAATACTTTTTTATGGTATCGATACCGAATCAAAATTTTGGTACCGAAACAACTCTACTCTGTAGTATCTACTACACCACAGAAAACCTGCACGAGTACTGATGTCAGGGGGCACTACTGGCAGTATATTCTGTGACCTGTCTCATGCCATTAATTATGCACAAACTTGGGACTACATCAGTCTAGCGTAGCGCCAGTGTTAATGCTGGCAACTATCCCAGGACTGCCTGTGGCCAAATGCGCTGACCTGAATCCTGTCGCTCTCCAGATTTAGTTACACACTGTGAAATCACAGCGGCCATTTCTTGAAGGTTATCTTCTTTTCAGGATGCAGATGTTTGTATAGCTGCTCTGCCATTAATAACTGCAATTAAACTGAAAGGACACAAGATGTCTTAAGTCCTTATGCAACTCATTACAAGGAGCTGAAGCATATACACGATGGCTGTTTACAAAGATCTTCATGAACAGCAGGGAGAGAACCAAAAATCTTGTTCACGATAAATGTTACTTGCCATAAATATCAGTGTAAAGCAAGTTCTTCAGATCTTTTATTCCCAAGAGCTGACACCTGTGCACTTCATGTAGGGAAAGCTCATACAAAACCTGAATATGCAAACCATACAGTAATATAGCTGGTCGATGCTGTGCACCAGTAACCAGAATTATACCACAAAAAGTATGTACTCACACTCCTTGCCCTGGCAACAAACCTGGTGGAGGAGTTGGCCTTCTCTTGTAAGATAAATGTTCCTTCAGCCCAACTTTACATCCACTCATCACCTGGCTCCTAAACTTCCTCTCGTCATCATGGGGGACTTCATCGCCGTTGACACATGCTATTAAAGAGGCTGTGTCAACATGATCAACCCAATTAAACCATACTGCCTGATAGGTATAGTTTTAATCGGCATGATGGGCCCTTTCTTTTGTCTGTATGTTAAACTGCTGCAGAGATATCTGCATTTTTATTCATATGCAAATGAGCAAATTGGAGCACCAGGGGGTGGGGTTGAATCCTTTGAGCACTGCTTTGTAAGGCCTGCATTGGAATATACTGAATCCAGTATTCTGTAATCCATAGACAGCCATTACAGAATTCAAGTAGCAAAAATGGAAAAAAAAGTACAAAAGGATGGGTCATCAATAGTAAAAAGCAGACAACCCCTTTAAAAATACCTATCTCAGCAGGATATTTAGATGATATTTTGCACAGTACTTCATGTCAAGCAGAGAAAGTCTAGTCTCACCTTGAACTCATTGACTGCTTTGCGCAGGGCTCTGTCTAGCTCCTCAGAAGAAACCCTGACATATGTAAATTCTATGAAGTCACAGTCAATGTCTTGTGTTCCCACAGTGCCTATGGAATAGGTCCCTTCCTTCTTGTAGTGGAACTTGCCCGTGCTCCTGTGAAGAAGTATAGTATGCAGGACGGCCAGCATGGCTTCCTCTACCTGACGGCCCTCCACCGACACTTCCAACACCTCTGAACGGCAATTCATTGTCACTCCCAGTATAAGTTCCTACTTCTTCCTGTAAATAACATAAAAAACATACAAGATACTTTAACCTCAATCAGCTATTTCCCCTCAGCACGTACTAATACTATGGAAGCTCAGAACTGTAGTATTAGACAAACTGACCATCAGGAGGGATTCTCACGTCCATATTACGTGGATGTCACAACCACGGGTCTAAAGGCGCTCATCTGAACATTTATAGCACATGAAGAGGAGAAGTCCTAAATGTTCAATAGGTGTGGGTCCCACCTCAGGGACCCGCTCCTAAGGTAGCATTCACACGACCGTATCCATTTTGCGGTCCATGTGCAACGCACCATTTTTTGGGTCCCACTGAAAAAAATGTCTATTCCTGTCTGCAGAATGGAGAAGAATAGGAAATGTTCTATAATTTTCGGCTCAGCTGCACCGACGCGAACAGCTCCCTGCAAGCTCTGGCTCCCGTCTGCGGTGTTCTGGTCCCCGTTCTGTAAACTTCCTGCACGTCACTATAGGGTCACGTGCTCTTGGGGACACGTCACTGCCGAGGCTAGTCATTGGCTGCAGTGACGAATGTGACCCAGTCTGTCCAGAGGTTTACTGGACTGGGACCGGAAGACTGCAGAAGGAATCAATGAGCCCGGGAATCCTGAAAGGAGTTGCATGGAGCAGGATGACATGTACCGCAGCTTCGAATTCTGCAACAAAATGTTGGTGCTGCAGAAATTCAGCAACGTGCTGCACATTTTCGGCTGAGCCAAGTCTGCAGGGGCCCACCTGGGTGGCATTTTCCCTTGCTCTGATACAGGCTGCCATGGTATAAGTCATACAGACGCTGGATATCCTCCTGTGGTATGTCATTCCAAGCTCTTTCAACTTGGACCCGTAGTTCAGCCAAGGGGTTTCTTGGCTGCTGTGCATGGGAGATCTATCACGCAGATGCGGGATATCCTCCTGTGATATTCCAAGCTCTTTCACAGTGGACCCACAGCAAAGGTGTTTCTTGGCTGCTGTGCATAAGAGATCTGGTGATCGAACTAGCCAGGGATGCTGCTGGACACCACGAAGAGCATGTTGTGTAGCATGAGCAGTGTGTTGGCGTTATCTTTTGCAATATCACAGGCAGTAGAACTGGCTCCACAATGTCCTGGACACGATGAAGACCAGTCAATGTTCCCTCTATGAATATCAGAAGGGAACGGGCACAGTAGCTAATGGTGCCCCACACCATGACATCTGGTGTTGGCCCTTTGTGTCTCCACACTATGTATGACAGCAGTAGACACACTCCAGCCCTCCTCATGCGGCCATTATTAGTACCAAGGCAGAACCTGCATTCATTACTGAACATTACTGTTTGCCATTGATGGCCGGAGAGTGCCTACTGCCCTTATGCATACTGCGGAGACACGCAGGACTAACACCAGGTGTGATTATGTGGTGCATCATGGCCATTCATGTCTGGTATTGGAGGGAACACTGACCAGCCTTCGGTATGTCCAGGACATCATGGAACCAGTCCCACCTCCTTTTATGACTAAAAGATAATGCCTACCCACACACTGCCTGTGCTACACAACATGGTCTCTATGGTATTCTGCACCTCCCCTGGCCAGTGTCATGGGATCTCTCCCCCATCGAGAATGTCTGGGACTGGATGGGGTGACGGATCTCCCATGCACAGCACCCAAGAAATGAAAGAGCTCGGAATATCACAGAAGGATATCCAGCATCTGTATGACAGTTCATGCCTGGCTGGCAGCCTCTATCACAGCAAGGAAAGATGCCACCCAGTGTTAAAGTCACCCTGCAGCAGAAGCCAACCATCTTGGTTGTGTGATCATTGACCAAGCACCACTAGCAGTTTATACTTTGTCAATCTCTGCTTAATTGCATTAAAGTGATAGGAGATAACGTCTCACAACCAGACTATCCTCAGGATGACAAGAATGGGGACCCCCATAATGGGATCACCCTGAAATGAAGAGAGCAGCAGGTTGGGCATGTCCACTTCTGCTCCATTCATGGGTTTCTCCATTCTCTTGACTGGAGCAGATTTTGCCACTGGGTCTAACCCTGGGAACACACCTGAGCGTTTTTCAGCGCCTTCAAACGCGCTGAAAAACGCTCAACATGTGAAAAGCCATGCATTCCTATGGGCATGGTTCACATTTGGGCGTTTTACAGCGAGTTTGAACGCGCTGTAAAACGCACGCCAAAACAAGTACATGAGCTTCTTTTGGGCGTTTTAACGCGCCTATGGACAATGTTGCCATAGGGGAGAATCACTGACGCGCGTTCCTTAGTTACAAAAACGCGCATCCAAAAACGCGCGTCATACGCGCGATTCAGAAACGCCTAGGTGTGTCCCCAGCCTAATAGTCATCCCATGTCCTGCGGATAGGGGATAACGTCTTACAACTGGAATATCCCTTTAAGTTTTAATGTGTTCTTTTCTCTCTCTCTGGTGCCGGTGTTCCGTTATATTTCCCTACCCTCGTCACTTCCTGTTGTGACGCAGCCGGTGCGGACATGACGTTCCCAGGGTTGGAAGGAGGTGTCTCTCGTCGCGCAGGCTCACACGACGGGGTAGGGAAATTTAACACCAGAGTTGATGATCAGACACCGCGTGTGCACAGTGAGTGGTAGGGAGAAGAGATGAGCGAACTTCTATTTTTAGTTCGGCGTCCAAAGTTCGGGTTATTTTAGTTAGTTAGTTATTTTAGTTTAGTTAGTTAGTTTTAGATTTTCGGAAAACAGACTTTTCTAAAATGAGATCAGTGGTATACGAGTCCCTATCAGACTGGAACAATTTCAATGGAGTCCAAGAGAAATGGAACTACTTAAAAGTGGCACTATTGAAGGCAACAGAAAAGTGCATTAGGCTCGTCAGTAAAAGCAAAAAAAGGAAGAGACCACTGTGGTACTCAGCAGAAGTGGCCAAAATCATTAAAAACAAAAAGATGGCATTTAGTAAGTATAAAAACACCCAAAACGAGGATGAGAGGGAAATCTATAAGATGAGGCAGAGAGAGGCCAAGCAAGTTATAAGAGCTTCTAAAGCTCAGGCAGAAGAGAAATTAGCTCAGTCAGTGAAAAAAGGTGATAAGACATTCTTCAGATACATAAATGAAAAAAGGAAATTAAATAAAGGAATTACCAAATTAAAAACAAGAGAAGGAAGGTATATGGAAGAGGATAAAGAACTAGCTGACTGCTTCAATGAATACTTCTGTTCAGTTTTTACAAAGGAAAATGAAGGAGAAGGACCTCAGTTAGGGAGGAAGACTAATGAATCCTTTGATGCATGTGTCTTTACAGAGGAAGAGGTTCTAAGTCGGCTGTCTAAAATTAATACAAATAAATCACAGGGGCCTGATGGGATACACCCAAAGCTATTAAAAGAGCTTAGAGGTGTACTAGCAGAACCATTAACAGATTTATTTAACCAATCACTGGTAACAGGTGTCATCCCAGAAGATTGGAAATTAGCAAACGTTGTGCCAATTCACAAGAAAGGTAGTAGAGAGGAATCAGGCAACTATAGGCCGGTAAGCCTGACATCAATAGTGGGGAAATTAATGGAAACCATACTCAAGGAGAGGATTGTGGAACATCTAAAAACCCATGGGTTGATTGATAAAAAACAGCATGGGTTTACTTCAGGAGATCATGTCAAACTAATCTTATTGACTTTTTTGATTGGGTGACTAAAATAATAGATGGCGGAGGTGCAGTAGACATCGCCTATCTGGACTTTAGTAAGGCATTTGATACTGTCCCACATACAAGGCTTATCAATAAACTGCAGTCTCTGAGCTTGAGCTCACATATTGTTGAATGGATTAGGCAGTGGCTGAAGGACAGAAAACAGAGGGTTGTAGTCAATGGAGTATATTCAGACCATGGTATTGTTACCAGTGGGGTACCTCAGGGATCTGTTCTGGGACCCATATTGTTTAATATCTTTATCTGTGAAATTGCAGAAGGCCTCAATGGTAAGGCGTGTCTTTTTGCTGATGACACAAAGATTTGTAACAGGGTTGATGTTCCTGGAGGGATACACCAAATGGAAAAGGATTTAGGAAAACTAGAGGAATGGTCAAAAATCTGGCAACTAAAATTTAATGTCGATAAGTGCAAGATAATGCACCTGGGGCGTAAAAACCCAAGAGCAGAATATAAAATCAGTGATACAGTACTAACCTCAGTATCTGAGGAAAGGGATTTAGGGGTCATTATATCAGACGACCTAAAGGTGGGCAGACAATGTCATAGAGCAGCAGGTAATGCCAGCAGAATGCTTGGGTGTATATGGAGAGGCATTAACAGTAGAAAGAGGGGGGCGCTCGTGCCGCTCTACAGAGCACTAGGGAGACCTCATTGGGAGTATTGTGTGCAGTACTGGAGACCATATCTGCAGAAGGATATTGAAACTTTGGAGAGAGTTCAGAGAAGAGCTACTAAACAAGTACATGGATTGCAGGACAAAACTTACCAGGAAAGGTTACAGGACCTTAACATGTATAGCTTGGAAGTAAGAAGAGACAGAGGGGATATGATAGAAACTTTTAAATACATAAAGGGAATCATCACGGTAAAAGAGGAGAGAATATTTAAAAGAAGAAAAACTGCTACAAGAGGACATAGTTTTAAATTAGAGGGGCAAAGGTTTAAAAGTAACATCAGGAAGAATTACTTTACTGAGAGAGTAGTGGACGCATGGAATAGCCTTCCTGCAGAAGTGGTAGCTGCAAATACAGTGAAGGAGTTTAAGCATGCATGGGATAGGCATAAGGCCATCCTTCATATAAGATAGGGCCTGGGGCTATCCATAGTATTCAGCATATTGGGCAGACTAGATGGGCCAAATGGTTCTCATCAGCCGACACATTCTATGTTTCTATGTTATCGTAGCATCCCGTTATGGATTCCGCTACCGAGGACCATAACGGCATTTGGAATCCATAAGGGGATGCTTCATTGAACCCGAACCTTGGACAACACGGAGGACCTGGGGTGACGTCGCCGTCATGTGATCAGTGCAGGGGGCGTGGCTCAGTACTGGAGTGGATAAGAGGTGATCCAGTGCTGAGCCACGCCCCCTGCACTGATCACATGACGGTAAGGTCACCACAGGTCCTTAGGGTTGTCCACGGTTCGGGTTCAATGAAGCATCCCCTTATGGATTCCAAATGCCGTTATGGTCCGCGGTAGCGGAATCCATAATGGGATGCTACGATAACCCGAACTTTGGACGCCGAACTAAAAATAGAAGTTCGCTCATCTCTAGTAGGGAGATTTAACAGAACAAATGGCCATCAGATCTCCCTACCCCCACACTGCACAGGCACGGATGGATGGATGTTCAGGACAAGAGTAGAGTTGAGCGAACTTCTGTTTTAAGTTCGGTGTCCAAAGTTCGGGTTATCCAAGCATCCCGTTATGGATTCCGCTACCACGGACTATAACGGCATTTGGAATCCGGGGTGAAGGACCTGGGGGTGACGTCACCGTCATGTGATCAGTGCAGGGGGCGTGGCTCAGTACTGGATTGGATAAGAGGTCGTAGGCTACCACCTCTTATCTAATCCAGTACTGAGCCACGCCCCTGCACTGATCACATGACGTGACGTCACCAGGTCCTGTGTTGTCCAAGGTTCGGGTTCATTGAAGAATCCCCTTATGGATTCCAAATGCAGTTATGGTCCGTGGTAGCGGAATCCATAACGGGATGCTTGGATAACCCGAACCCGAACTTTGGACGCCGAACTTAAAACAGAAGTTCGCTCAACTCTAGACAAGAGAGCTCCCTGTCCGCTGGTGCGCACGCGCGGTGATTCCCGACAGGAGTCGTTGGCCGCGCTTGCGCACTGGCCCGTAATTTTTCCCTACCCTTAACCGCTGCTGAGGCCTCCGGCGCATGCGCAGTGTCGGTTGGTGTCCAGCTTAGAGGTAAGGTGCAAGCACATTAGGTGGCACGTTCTCAACAACTCTGGTGTGAAATTTCCCTAACCCGTCGTGTGCGCCTGCGCAGCGAGACACACCTCCTTCCAACCCTGGGAACGTCATGTCCGGTGTGGCTGTGTCACAACAGGAAGTGACGAAGGTAGGGAAATTTCACGGGTAGGGAAATATAACGGAACAGTGGCCAAGCACATCGTCCATTCTGAGATGGGAATATCTCCTTGATGATTACATCAAACGGGATGTCCTTGTTTTGTAGGAGACTCCAGGAGGGCCAGCCATCATGTGTATATATTTTTTTTTATAACGTTATCATCAAAGTCTCACCTACCATGTAACTTAATCTATGCCATCTGCCACACAGCTCAATGATATCCTGGGCAGTACCACAGCAAATATGGGGGTGCCCCACACCAAAGCCTCTGTGTCCCAATTACCCATTTTCAGAACTAACTACATTATTAAAATTAACCCATTCGTTGCAATGGAGGAAATCACAGGAGACATGTAAGATGACTCCGGGCTGCAGACACAGACTGTGGACAGGTCCGTCCAATCCACCATCACATGACTAGGGCCCAGCGCCAGTACACCCACCTTATACAAGAGGAGAGACGGAGGGAAATGAGAGCAGCCGCGGGCCGTACACATACAGGAGGACGCAGAGACGGAGGCGCCTACCACCCATAGACCGAGCGCACTGCTCTCTTCCTGAAAAGAACCAAAACAATACACGTCATCGGACTGTACCATTAGCAGTCATACCTCGCGTGGACTGTACCATCCCCACAGAGGTCTACAGCTACTGTTGGGGAGTATGCTGAGATCTGCACCACATGGAACATAGAAAGTTGTGTTGTACTGCACTTACCTCACACTCAGCAGTTACACAGGGGTAATGGCTAAATACTATACTCCGTAAGGACCTCCCGACGTCACAGTATCACGTGACATCCCTAGGTCACGTGGGTCGGCAGCCGGCGCGCTCTTGCAGTTCTATCACGAGCGCTGGCCGAGGAGAAAGGTCAGGGATGGCGGCTCAGCAGCGTTTGTAGCACTGAGTGAGAGGGGGATGTGACTGCTGGAAAATTGTATGCAGCGGGGGCTGCTGTGTGAGATGGTATGGAGGGGTGGGGGGCTGCTGTGTGTGATTATATACTGGGGAGGGGGGCCTGCTGTGTGAGATGGTATGGAGGGAGGGGCTGCTGTGTGTGATTATATACTGGGAGGGGGCTGCTGGTTGTGATTATATACTGGGGAGGGGGCTGCTGTGTGTGATTATATACTGGGGAGGGGGCTGCTGGTGTGTGATTATATACTGGGGAGGGGGCTGCTGTGTGTGATTATATACTGGGGAGGGGGCTGCTGTGTGTGATTATATACTGGGGAGGGGGCTGCTGTGTGTGATTATATACTGGGGAGGGGGCTGCTGTGTGTGATTATATACTGGGGAGGGGGCTGCTGTGTGTGATTATATACTGGGGAGGGGGGCTGCTGTGTGTGATTATATACTGGGGAGGGGCTGCTGTGTGTGATTATATACTGGGGAGGGGGCTGCTGTGTGTGATTATATACTGGGGAGGGGGGGCTGCTGTGTGTGATTATATACTGGGGAGGGGGCTGCTGTGTGTGATTATATACTGGGGAGGGGGCTGCTGTGTGTGATTATATACTGGGGAGGGGGGCTGCTGTGTGTGATTATATACTGGGGAGGGGGGCTGCTGTGTGTGATTATATACTGGGGAGGGGGCTGCTGTGTGTGATTATATACTGGGGAGGGAGGGGCTGCTGTGTGTGATTATATACTGGGGAGGGGGGGCTGCTGTGTGTGATTATATACTGGGGAGGAGGGGCTGCTGTGTGTGATTATATACTGGGGAGGGGGGCTGCTGTGTGTGATTATATACTGGGGAGGGAGGGCTGCTGTGTGTGATTATATACTGGGGAGGGGGGCTGCTGTGTGTGATTATATACTGGGGAGGGGGGCTGCTGTGTGTGATTATATACTGGGGAGGGGGGCTGCTGTGTGTGATTATATACTGGGGAGGGAGGGCTGCTGTGTGTGATTATATACTGGGGAGGAGGGGCTGCTGTGTGTGATTATATACTGGGGAGGGGGCTGCTGTGTGTGATTATATACTGGGGGAGGGGGCTGCTGTGTGTGATTATATACTGGGGAGGGGGCTGCTGTGTGTGATTATATACTGGGGAGGGGGCTGCTGTGTGTGATTATATACTGGGGAGGGGGCTGCTGTGTGTGATTATATACTGGGGAGGGGGCTGCTGTGTGTGATTATATACTGGGGAGGGGGGCTGCTGTGTGTGATTATATACTGGGGAGGGGGCTGCTGTGTGTGATTATATACTGGGGAGGGGGGCTGCTGTGTGTGATTATATACTGGGGAGGGGGCTGCTGTGTGTGATTATATACTGGGGAGGGGGCTGCTGTGTGTGATTATATACTGGGGAGGGGCTGCTGTGTGTGATTATATACTGGGGAGGGGGGCTGCTGTGTGTGATTATATACTGGGGAGGGGGGCTGCTGTGTGTGATTATATACTGGGGAGGGGGGCTGCTGTGTGTGATTATATACTGGGGAGGGGGGCTGCTGTGTGTGATTATATACTGGGGAGAGGGGCTGCTGTGTGTGATTATATACTGGGGAGGGAGGGGCTGCTGTGTGTGATTATATACTGGGGAGGGAGGGCTGCTGGGTGTGATTATATACTGGGAGGGAGGGGCTGCTGGGTGTGATTATATACTGGGGAGGAGGGGCTGCTGGGTGTGATTATATACTGGGGAGGGGGGCTGCTGGGTGTGATTATATACTGGGAGGAGGGGCTGCTGGGTGTGATTATATACTGGGGAGGGGGGCTGCTGGGTGTGATTATATACTGGGGAGGAGGGCTGCTGGGTGTGATTATATACTGGGGAGGGGGCTGCTGGGTGTGATTATATACTGGGAGGCTGTGTGTGATTATATACAGGGGGTTGCGGCTGCGGAGATTGTATGGAGAGGGTTGCGGCTGCGAGATTGTATGGAGAGGGGTTGCGGCTGCGAGATTGTATGGAGAGGGGGTTGCTGCTGCTGTGAGATTGTATGGAGGGGGCTTTGTAAATGTCCCCTCACCCATAGTAAACTAACTACACAGATTGGATGCACAGAAATCCAGCATTTTATAAATATGCAAATGAGCCTCAGCATAAATCCACAAAACACCCCACCCCCTCCATACAATCTCGCACGGCAGCCCCCCATATACAGTCTCACACGGCAGCCCCCCCCTCCATACAGTCTCACACGGCAGCCCCCCTCCATACAGTCTCACACGGCAGCCCCCCCCCCCCGTACAGTCTCACACGGCAGCCCCCCCTCCCCCCCCTCCATACAGTCTCACACGGCAGCCAGGTACAGTCTCATACGGTCTCATAGCCCCCCTCCATACAGTCTCATACGGCAGCCCCCCTTCCATACAGTCTCACACGGCAGCCCCCCCTCCGTACAGTCTCACACGGCAGCCCCCCTCCATACAGTCTCTGCGGCAGCCCCCTCTGTACAGCCTCACCTGCAGCCCCCTCTGTACAGTCTCACACGGCAGCCCCCTTCCAGTACAGTCTCACCGGCAGCCCCCTTCCGTACAGTCTCACACGGCAGCCCCCTTCCGTACAGTCTCACACGGCAGCCCCCTTCCGTACAGTCTCACACGGCAGCCCCCTTCCGTACAGTCTCACACGGCAGCCCCCTCTGTACAGTCTCACACGGCAGCTCCCCTCCGTACAGTCTCACACGGCAGTCCCCCTCCCCTCCATACAGTCTCACACGGCAGCCCCCATACAGTCTCTACGGCAGCCCCCTTCTGTACAGTCTCATACGGCAGCCCCCATTCCATACAGTCTCACACGGCAGCCCCCTTCCATACAGTCTCACACGGCAGCCCCCTTCCATACAGTCTCACACGGCAGCCCCCCTCCATACAGTCTCATCGGCAGCCCCCCCGTACAGTCTCATACGGCAGCCCCCTCCATACAGTATCACACGGCAGCCCCCCCGTACAGTCTCATGCAGCAGCCCCCTCTGTACAGTCTCACACGGCAGCCCCCTCTGTACAGTCTCACACGGCAGCCCCCTCCGTACAGTCTCACACGGCAGCCCCCTCCGTACAGTCTCACACGGCAGCCCCCTCCATACAGTCTCACACGGCAGCCCCTCCATACAGTCTCACACGGCAGCCCCCTCCATACAGTCTCACACGGCAGCCCCCTCCATACAGTCTCACACGGCAGCCCCCTCCATACAGTCTCACACGGCAGCCCCCTCTGTACAGTCTCACACGGCAGTCCCCTCCCCTCCATACAGTCTCACACGGCAGCCCCCCCATACAGTCTCATACAGCAGCCCCCTTCCATACAGTCTCACACGGCAGCCCCCTCTGTACAGTCTCACACGGCAGCTCCCCCTCCGTACAGTCTCACACGGAGCCCCCCTCCGTACAGTCTCACCGGCAGCCCCCCTCCGTACAGTCTCACCGGCAGCCCCCTCCGTACAGTCTCACACGGTAGCCCCCCCTCCGTACAGTCTCACACGGCAGCCCCGCCCCTTCCATACAGTCTCACACGGCAGCCCCCCTCTGTACAGTCTCACACGGCAGCCCCCCTCCATACAGTCTCACACGGCAGCCCCCCTCTGTACAGTCTCACACGGCAGCCCCCCTCTGTACAGTCTCACACGGCAGCCCCCCTCTGTACAGTCTCACACGGCAGTCCCCCCCTCCCCTCCATACAGTCTCACACGGCAGCCCCCCCATTCCATACAGTCTCACACGGCAGCCCCCCATTCCATACAGTCTCACACGGCAGCCCCCCCTTCCATACAGTCTCACACGGCAGCCCCCTCCATACAGTCTCATACGGCAGCCCCCTCCATACAGTCTCATACGGCAGCCCCCTCCATATACAGTCTCATACGCCAGCCCCCTCCATACAGTCTCATACGCCAGCCCCCCCCCCTCCATACAGTCTCACACGCCAGCCCCCTCTGTACAGTCTCACACGGCAGTCCCCCCCCCTCCTCCCCTCCATACAGTCTCATACGGCAGCCCCTCTTCCATACAGTCTCACACGGCAGCCCCCTCCGTACAGTCTCACACGGCAGCCCCCTCTCCGTACAGTCTCACACGGCAGCCCCCTCTCCGTACAGTCTCACACGGCAGCCCCTCTCCAGTACAGTCTCACACGGCAGCCCCCTCTCCGTACAGTCTCACACGGCAGCCCCCTTCTGTACAGTCTCACACGGTAGCCCCCCTCCGTTACAGTCTCACACGGCAGCCCCCTTCTGTACAGTCTCACACGGTAGCCCCCCTCCGTACAGTCTCACACGGCAGCCCCCCTTCTATACAGTCTCACACAGCAGCCCCCTCCGTACAGTCTCACACGGCAGCCCCCCTTCCATACAGTATCACACGGCAGCCCCCTTCCATACAGTCTCACATGGCAGCCCCCTTCCATACAGTCTCACACGGCAGCCCCCTTCCATACAGTCTCACACGGCAGCCCCCCTTCCATACAGTCTCACACGGCAGCCCCCTTCCATACAGTCTCACACGGCAGCCCCCCTTCCATACAGTCTCACACGGCAGCCCCCTTCCATACAGTCTCACACGGCAGCCCCCTCCATACAGTCTCACACGGCAGCCCCCCCTCCATACAGTCTCACATCAGCCCCACCCTCATTACAATACCACGCAGCAGCCCCCACCCTCAGCATACAATCCCAGTTATCATGTCTCCCTGTCTGATATCATACTGTACAGGTGAAATCTGCCAGTTTTCTTGTCTTCAATAAAAACTAAGTTTTATCCAATTTTTTAAGATTAACTTGTTTTTTTTTTTCCTTTTCCGCTGGCGTTCCTCTGTCTGCTCGGAGCTTGTAGCTGTGGATAGAGGTCGGCACAGACGTCTAGAATAACCCCACAGACCTCCACGCTAACCCGCCTGCTGACAGCATTTACTGCTACAAAGGGGCCACCCTGCATTGTACAGTGCTTTAACCCCTCAGATGCTGTGGTCAAATGTGACCATGGCATCTAGGAGCTGAAAAACCATGAGCACGTGCTCCCCGCCATGAGCACTGGCTCCCCGAGCGAGGATCAGGGGAGCCGGATTGTGTGTGCTGCAACCTCAGTCCTCCTGAATGCTCCAAGCCACAGCTATTAAGACCCTGCCTGTGCATTGGAGTCTGAGACTTAGAATCTAGAGACACTATTAAAAACTATAATATAGGTTGACCACATAGAAAAATTAATAGAGAGAAGGGTGCATTATAAAATAGATAAATAATTAAATAAATATTATGAATTAATTAAGAACAACCTACAAGAGACGCTGGTCTCCATAAACAGTTTCTTTGGCTCATAAATATAATTTTTCAATTTCAACATGTAGAAATATTGAGCTAAAAAAATGGAACAGGAGGTTAAGATAGAGCGGCTCACTCCGGAGACGGAGTCAAATCATGCGCACTGCAGTTGAGTGGGACCGCAACGCCACTAAGTCGGATGTCATGCGCGATAGTAGCGTCATTCTGACATAACGTTGACATCGGCGCTGACACTCTCCTTCATAATTATTAAACCACCAGTCAGAAGGCCCCTGACAAAGAAGAGGAAGTAAAAACAGATGTGATTGGAGCGCTTACTACACGAGAGGCGGGGGGAGGTAATACAAGCTTTTAAAACCCCTGCTAACCATTTTTGCAGCGCACACTGCCTGCACCGCTGAAGACGCCAAGGATTTGGCGAAACATGTCGGGGGCAGTGCGGCTAGTATTTTAATATATACAATCTAGGTTTGGTTGCATCTAATGGTGAATACAGTACAGTCGGCATCTCATACAGGTCTCTTTGCGGCTGCATCGTGAGCAGCATTGCAAGGAAAGCAGTCCTGCGGCTACAACTAACAGTATTAATAGCTACATGCTCGTGTTAACCACCTAGTGATTTTAATGGTGGGATTTCTGGGGACTTATAATTTGGAAATGAATAAGTTATGTCTTAATTTAGATGTTATAGGGACAGTATCAAGAGTAGGCTATTTAGTTGGGATGTCCCAAAATATAAAAGGAATAGTAAATTGGCCTCTACACTGATCCTTTGTGGTTTAAAAAAATAGGAGTAAAGTTGGAGTCTGAGAGACACAGTGTAATGATTGGTATCGACGCATGTGAAACCCCTGTACTATTAAAATATAAAAACACGCGGCGAATGGCGTAATGTGGGGAAGAAAAATAGAGACCAGACAGCATCATGTATGTGCTAATCTGCCAGCAAAGTATTATAAAAAATAAAAACATACACAACTAACAAAGTTAGGGATAATCGGCTTTCGAGTAAAATTTATGGAAAATGTAAATGCTCCGGCTCCAGTGGTATTATATCATGAAAGTCGGGCATTTAAGTAGAAACAGCAAAGAAACAGGGGTTTCTCATCTCAAACAATTTATTGAAACAAAAGCCAACCCCAGTGCTGGGTGTACCGCCAGTAAATGTCAGCGTCTCACCGACCCCAGTGCTGGGTATACCGCCACTAAATGGCAGGGTCTCACCAACCCCAGTGCTGGGTATACCCCCACAAATGTCAGTGTCTCCAGAACTTGTCCTGTGGCCTTGAGCATCAATTACAGGTTGACAACGCCGTCTCCTGCTGTTCACAAGTCGACTTATTGTCTGCTGAGGCGTGGCATCCAACTCTTCTTGAAGGGTGGCCCGCAGAACATTGAGGTTCTGGGGTGCGAGCCTCTTCATGGTCCCCAGTCTCCAGCAGTCGTTCCCTAATGATGGTTCAATCAAAATCAGCTCACCACTGGACTGCTTGCACGGGAAGGGGCCGTCCCCAACAAAATCGAAAACTGGATAAATTTCAGCAGGTGTACTTATAATGAAGTATACTTTTATTCCATAATAGACAAAATATCACAGGATGCGTTTCGGCCCGTCCAGCCTTCCTCAAAGTTCTGGATGGGCCGAAACACGTACTGTGATATTTTGTCTATTATGGAATAAAAGTATACTTCATTATAAGTATGCCTGCTGGGATTTATCCAATTTTTGGTTCCCTAATGATGGACCTCGATGAGCTGGCGCATTGTCCTCCATGAAGATGACGTTGGGCCTGTGTTGTTCCTGTAGAGGCACAACGACTGGATTAATGATGTTCTTCAAGTAGTATGGGCCATTCACAAAGTAAAGGGAGGTTCTGTATTGACTAGACATCTGCCCACACTGTATCACCACAACCACCACCACCAAAGGCTCGTCTGGTGACACCAATGGCTGATGCAGAGCGCTCTCCTTGACGTCTCCGACATCGTTGGCGACCATCATTTCTGCTCAGCGTGAAATCGTCTTTCATTAGTGAACAGCACTGAGGCCACTGGTCCCTCGTCCAGCGTAGGTGCTCCCTGGCCCATGCAAGACGATGACGCCTGTGCCTGGTGGTGCGGTCAGGTACTCTTGCAGGTCGTCTAGCACGCAGACTGCGCTGATGTAAACGGTTTCCAATGGTCTGACTTGAAACTTGGCTGCCTCTCACCTCTCTTGTGCCTGGAGTTGTGTGGCATTCATCATGCAGTTCCGCAGGGCATTGCTCACAATAAAGTGGTCATTAGTATGGGAAGTGGCTAAAGGACTTCCACTTCTCTGCCTTTCTGTGACCCTTCCAGTCTCTCTGTATCTCTAATACAACCTGCTGATGACACTCTAAGCTCAGTGGCCACTTCCATCTGAGAACATCCTGCCTGAAGCCTCGCAATGGCGAAGTATTGCTGGTGTCGTCTTGGTCTCATGATGGTAAAATGTGAACAACATGATGAGGACTGCTTAAATACTAATTCTTATTGAACCAGGAAATGTATTGCCTGATTCATGGATCAAACGCCTGTGAATTTTGCCGTTAAGCTCCTTGTTAGAGAACAGCAAGTTGGGCAAAAAGTCCTGAAAACACTGAACAGTTGGACATGTGCATTCAAAGGTTTAGAGAAGGTCAGATTAAGTTCATCAGTAAGTGTGCTTTCACATTTGCGTTTTTACTTTCCGGCATAGAGATCTGTTGTCGGGTCTCCGCCGTAAAGAAACTGATCAGGATTATCCCCATGCATTCTGAATGGAGAGAAATCCATTCAGGATGTCTTCCGTTCAGTATGTGAACATTTCTTGGACGTTGACAAAACCGCAGTATGCGGATTTGTCTCCGTCCAAAAATCCGGAAGACTTGCCGTAACGCCGGATCTGGAATTAATGCCCATTGAAGTGCATTAATCCAGATCCGGAATTAAGCTAAACGTCGTTTCAGCGCATTGCCTGATCCGACGTTTAGCTCTGCTCATGCGCAGCAGCAGTTCCGATCGGGGCCCCAGTGTAAGCTGGGGCTCTGATCGGTTACCATGGCAGCCAGATCGCTACTGAAGTCCTGGCTGCCATGGTAAGTACTCCGCAGCAGTGTACTTACCTGCACTGCGGCCCCGAGGCGCTCATTCTTGATGTCACAAGTCCGGGCGGCACATTGATCTATGCGGGGACCTGTGACGTCATGAAGGAGCGGCCGCAGCGCAGGTAAGTACACTGCTGCGAGTACCATGGCAGCCAGGACTTCAGTAGCGTCCTGGCTGCCATGGTAACCTGAAAGCATTTTGAAGACTGATCAGTTTTCAAATGCTTTCGGGCGACTTTGCGTTCTGACAGATCCGGCGGGATGGAAGTGCCTGCCGGATCCTCAGAACGCAAGTGTGAAAGCACCCTAATGGTTAGAGTGCATTTTAGCTTCATCCTCATATTTCATTTATGAATTTGAACAAAACCTGCATTTTATACAGCAGACAGTCATCCCACGGCATTTTGGTGTGTATTTGAAAAAATTACATTTCAATATTGCATTTTCTATGGCAATTCTATTTCTTGCATCACTCTGTGTACAATCACCATTTATACGTGTATTTAAAATAAAAACGTACACTGGAATATTGCATGTAGTACAGGAAAAGAATTTCTTGCATCACAGACTGCAATTTGGTGTGTAGTTGAAAGCAGAGTCATATTTGATTAGGATATGTTTGGCAACAGAAAATGAAAGCAGACAGAATAATGGAGGAAAAACCCCATCATCCACCAGTAGTTGCGGTGGCAGCACTGTCAGGCTCGGCACCAGCCTCCCAGTCGGTATTAACCAGTGACTCCACTAACTGTTGGGCGACTGTTATTATGGATGAAGGAGATGAAAATGTGGAAAGGACGACTGAGCCATCAACAACGTCATCTGACAAGAGGATGATGTTACCTCTGACAGTGATGTCACCCTCATTTTTTTGCCTCTTCCTACTATTCTGACTTCACTGACCTCTCATTTCACTGTCCCCGTCCAGTAGTAATGTGTCAGCGCCGTCCAGGATCTGCCCCTCCTAAAGGGATGCATTTTGAAAGGTCATTTAAATAAAAGCCGCTTCTTCATTTCTGAACCACGATCATGATCACTGTATTTTTATAAAGTTTGTGTAACAACTTCCTTGTTAATAGATGAAAAAGGACCTCAGCAGTATAAATCCTCTATCCTCCATAATAGAGGGAAAAGGTCATTTTGGGGTACGGGAAATAGCCACTTCAGTGTGAGTCAGCTAAATCCTATCACTGAAAAGCACCTCAGGAGTATGAATCCTTCCTAGTACATAATCGATTGAAAAGGTCCTTTTGGAGTCCGGGAAATAGCCACTTCAGTGTGAGTCAGCTAAATCCTATCCTTGGAAAGGACCTCAGCAGTATAAATCCTCCATACTCCATAATAGAGGGAAAATGTCCTTTTGTAGTACAGGAAATAGCCACTTCAGTGTGAGTCGGCTAAATACTATCCTTGAAAAGGACCTCAGCAGTATAAATCTTCCATACTCCATAATAGAGGGAAAAGGTCCTTTTGGAGTACGGAAAATAGCCACTTCAGTGTGAGTCGGCTAAATACTATCCTTGAAAAGGACCTCAGCAGTATAAATCCTCCATACTCCATAATAGAGGGAAAATGTCCTTTTGTAGTACAGGAAATAGCCACTTCAGTGTGAGTCGGCTAAATACTATCCTTGGAAAGGACCTCAGCAGTATGAATCCTCCATACTCCATAATAGAGGGAAAAGGTCCTTTTGGAGTACGGAAAATACCCACTTCAGTGTGAGTCGGCTAAATACTATCCTTGGAAAGGACCTCAGCAGTATAAATCTTCCATCCTCCATAATAGAGGGAAAAGGTCCTTTTGGAGTTCGGGAAATAGCCACATTAGTGTGAGTCGGCTAAATACTATCCTTGAAAAGGACCTCAGCAGTATGAATCCTTTCTAGTACATAATAGATTGAAAAGGTCCTTTTGGAGTATGGGAAATAGCCACTTTAGTGTGAGTCGGCTAAATCCTATCCTTGAAAAGGACCTCAGCAGTATGAATCATTCATACTCCATAATAGATTGAAAAGGTCCTTTTGGAGTATGGGAAATAGCCACTTCAGTGTGAGTAGGCTAAATACTATCCTTGAAAAGGACCTCAGCAGTAGAAATCTTCCATCCTCCATAAGAGAGGGAAAAGGTCCTTTTGGAGTACGGGAAATAGCCACTTCAGTGTGAGTCGGCTAAATACTATCCTTGAAAAGGACCTCAGCAGTATAAATCTTCCATCCTCCATAAGAGAGGGAAAAGGTCCTTTTGGAGTACGGGAAATAGCCACTTCAGTGTGAGTCGGCTAAATACTATCCTTGAAAAGGACCTCAGCAGTATGAATCCTTCATACTCCATAATAGATTGAAAAGGTCCTTTTGCAGTACGGAAAATAGCCACTTCAGTGTGAGTCAGCTAAATACTATCCTTGGAAAGGACCTCAGCAGTATGAATCCTCCATACTCCATAATAGAGGGAAAAGGTCCTTTTGGAGTACGGAAAATACCCACTTCAGTGTGAGTCGGCTAAATACTATCCTTGAAAAGGACCTCAGCAGTATGAATCCTTTCTAGTACATATTAGATTGAAAAGGTCCTTTTGGAGTACGGGAAATAGCCACTTTAGTGTGAGTCGGCTAAATCCTATCCTTGAAAAGGACCTCAGCAGTATGAATCCTTCATACTCCATAATAGATTGAAAAGGTCCTTTTGGAGTATGGGAAATAGCCACTTCAGTGTGAGTAGGCTAAATAATATCCTTGAAAAGGACCTCAGCAGTATAAATCTTCCATCCTCCATAAGAGAGGGAAAAGGTCCTTTTGGAGTACGGGAAATAGCCACTTCAGTGTGAGTCGGCTAAATACTATCCTTGAAAAGGACCTCAGCAGTATAAATCTTCCATCCTCCATAATAGATTGAAAAGGTCCTTTTGGAGTATGGGAAATAGCCACTTCAGTGTGAGTAGGCTAAATACTATCCTTGAAAAGGACCTCAGCAGTAGAAATCTTCCATCCTCCATAAGAGAGGGAAAAGGTCCTTTTGGAGTACGGGAAATAGCCACTTCAGTGTGAGTCGGCTAAATACTATCCTTGAAAAGGACCTCAGCAGTATAAATCTTCCATCCTCCATAAGAGAGGGAAAAGGTCCTTTTGGAGTACGGGAAATAGCCACTTCAGTGTGAGTCGGCTAAATACTATCCTTAAAAAGGACCTCAGCAGTATAAATCTTCCATCCTCCATAAGAGAGGGAAAAGGTCCTTTTGGAGTACGGGAAATAGCCACTTCAGTGTGAGTCGGCTAAATACTATCCTTGAAAAGGACCTCAGCAGTATGAATCCTTCATACTCCATAATAGATTGAAAAGGTCCTTTTGGAGAATGGGAAATAGCCACTTCAGTGTGAGTCGGCTAAATCCTATCCTTGAAAAGGACCTCAGCAGTATGAATCCTTCATACTCCATAATAGATTGAAAAGGTCCTTTTGGAGTACGGGAAATAGCCACTTTAGTGTGAGTCGGCTAAATCCTATCCTTGAAAAGGACCTCAGCAGTATGAATCCTTCATACTCCATAATAGATTGAAGAGGTCCTTTTGGAGTATGGGAAATAGCCACTTCAGTGTGAGTAGGCTAAATAATATCCTTGAAAAGGACCTCAGCAGTATAAATCTTCCATCCTCCATAAGAGAGGGAAAAGGTCCTTTTGAAGTACGGGAAATAGCCACTTCAGTGTGAGTCGGCTAAATACTATCCTTGAAAAGGACCTCAGCAGTATAAATCTTCCATCCTCCATAAGAGAGGGAAAAGGTCCTTTTGAGTACGGGAAATAGCCACTTCAGTGTGAGTCGGCTAAATCCTATCCTTGAAAAGGACCTCAGCAGTATGAATCCTTCATACTCCATAATAGATTGAAAAGGTCCTTTTGCAGTACGGAAAATAGCCACTTCAGTGTGAGTCAGCTAAATACTATCCTTGAAAGGACCTCAGCAGTATGAATCCTCCATACTCCATAATAGAGAGAAAAGGTCCTTTTGGAGTACGGAAAATAGCCACTTCAGTGTGAGTCAGCTAAATACTATCCTTGAAAAGGACCTCACCAGTATGAATCCTCCATACTCCATAATAGAGGGAAAAGGTCCTTTTGGAGTACGGGAAATAGCCACTTCAGTGTGAGTCGGCTAAATCCTATCCTTGAAAAGGACCTCAGCAGTATGAATCCTCCATATTCCATAATAGAGGGAAAAGGTCCTTTTGGAGTACGGGAAATAGCCACTTCAGTGTGAGTCGGCTAAATCCTATCCCTGAAAAGGACCTCAGGAGTATGAATCCTTCCTAGTATATAATAGATGGAAAAGATCCTTTTGAGAATATAGGAAATTTCGAATTTGTTTTTTAAACAAATAATGTTAAAGGGGTTATCTGACAAAGTATCCCCGCCAATGCCCGGGCCCCTTGTATGGATTATACGTGCTCAGGGCACCGGTGTCGCTCCGGATCCCTATATGGCCACCGCTGCATCTCCCCGTAACCCCGGCGACAGGAAGAACAGGCAATAGCATGCCGCAACGGGGTCAAGCCCCCTTGGGTCTGGTCACAGTTGTGTCCTGCTATTGGCTGCTCCCCTGTCACCAGATGCCCCTGTCCCTGGATGTTTTGATCTGAGTGACAGGGAGATGCAGCAGCAATCATGCAGGGATCCTCAGCGACACGAGTGCCACTGAGCAGGTACGTATAATCCTTACAAGGGGCCCGGGCATTGGCGGGGATATTTTCAATATCGGAATAACCCCTTTCTTCTATGAAAGTACAGAGATCA
Organism: Bufotes viridis; assembly: GCA_033119425.1. Lineage (NCBI taxonomy): Eukaryota > Metazoa > Chordata > Amphibia > Anura > Bufonidae > Bufotes > Bufotes viridis. Next base: position 408,229,199 of record CM065591.1, on the reverse strand, counting down.
CGTGGCCAGATGTTTCTGCAAAGCGTTTTACCATGAATATCACAGGATCGGACAATTCTTCAGATACAAGTGCTCAGACGTCACATGATAGTTTTTTTTATTGTAAAGATTTTCCAGAAATAAAAATAAACCTAAAAGAGTCTTATTCTACAACAGTCACCTATATAACTTTATTGTATACTCTAACACTGCATCCATGTGGAAGCTGTTACTGGACATAGTTAATGACTAGGTCCTAATAGACCATGAGATTTAGCCAAGTCATTGAGAAGCAACTAAATCCTAACACTGTTCAATAACCAGATCAACGAGGCAGAAGAAGAGGTCCCTACAAATCATGGGAAATAGGAAATAGCCGACTCTACCGGAGCTGTCTATCACTGGTAAGGACCAGGTCCTTATGGAGTATAGTATTTAGCCAACTCCCTGTGAACTGACTATATACTATATCAGTTCAGGACCTGACCACTAGGGCGCAAAAAGGTCCTTACCGGTGATAGTAAATAGACAGCTCACACTGAGTCGGCTATTTACTATCACTGGGAAGGACCAGGTCCTTACGGAGTATAGTATTTAGTCACAACCGTTACACAGGGCTCTCCTTGTAGATGCCAGGGTATGCTACAGGACCTTCGATGAGGTCATATGATCAAACATGGGCGGGATCTGAGTGTCAGTTCACGTTCCCAAGAAGGTGGACTGGTTTATTGCTGCGCACAGGGGAGTATGTGTGCAGACAGCAGAGTTCTGCGCCCAGTGCTGGAGAGCCAGGTCATTGGACTGTACCATCCTCGCCCAGGACACTGCAGGCCATATCCACATACATGGACATATTATATTGCTGTTTCTCATCTGTAGTTTCTGCACCCTGTGTAATATCTGTAGTTGTTGGTAGCTCACAGCCTAAGTTAGTATCTACGTTTTATCCCCTCCCCCTCCGGAACTGTTTTTGGTATATTCCGGCAGATAGTTAATTCACTTCCAACTAGTGGTTTGAGCGCCACCTTCAGGCTGCAGAGGTGATACTGCAGGTGTAGGAAATTGTGATTTTCAAGGGTGGTTCCAGAAAAGAGGGCTGTCCAGGATTTTACAAAAGCTTTCTAAAAAATTTATTTATAAAGAACACTACACCTAAAAGTGGCGCCAGAATCAACCTTTACCAGTAGGAATAAAGTTCTTGCGTGCTAAATAGAGGGCATGTTTCAATGACTTCTTAAAAAGTCAATAAATGACTAAACAAATAAAAATTATCAAAATTCGTTTAAAAACATAGATTGGTCCAATATTGACAACTTACTTCACCCAGGAGGGTCAGAGTGGGATAAAGCTCAAGACACCCACTCCGAGCACCTCCTGCGCCTGGATCGTATATAAGGATGTAAAAGGATTCACGGCAGTTCCATGGACTTCTGGTAAAACCTTTATTGGAAGCACAGGGTAAGGGTGAGGTCCGGCTCAACGCGTTTCGGGGGCTGTAGTAAAGTCCCCTTCCTCAGGAGCATGTGTACATGGAGTATAATACAGGTATATATAGTATATTGGGTGGAAGTTGCGCCCAAATTCGAAACTGGTGACGTCACTTCCGCCCATCACATGATCGCAAACACATGAAATCACATATTCAGGAATGCTCTTTAAAAAGTAATAACAATCGGTAACAATCATTTCGCTAAAAGATATATTTAAATTTCACCATTGGTGGGGTGCATAATTCTAAGTCGGAATATGAAAAAGCCACAGCGGCTGTATCCCTTCCGGTGTCACTGTAAGCGTTACTTCCGGTGTCAAACATGATCGCCAGCAGGAAAAGCACATAGTTACATGTTTTGAAGTAGTCTTTAAAATATTGTTTCGCTGAACATTATATTAAAAATGTAAAAAAGGTGTGTGGTCATAAGTCTACATGTGGAGAAGTCTCGGCGGGGACGTCACTTACGGTGTCATTGTAGACGTCACTTCCGGTGCCGTTCCACCTGGGAACGCACCGGAAGTTGTATGCGTTCCACAGGTGTTCAGTCGTTCAAACCACAAAAATAAAATGCAAAAGGCCGATGGGGATAGCTGTAACTTCCACCTATCAAGATGCGTCATCCCTAATAAAACTCCTTTTTAGGCATTCTGCCAAGAAGGGATCTATTTGTCACCCCTTCTCGGTAGATGGATGTCTACTCCTTACGCTGATTTTACTGGTCTGCAACAATAACACCTAATGATCTAATTACCAGAGACTCGTAATTTTTTCAAAAATGGTTTTAAAGAAAAAGAAAAATATGTATCAGCAGTTCTGAATTTTTTATATGTTATCTACAAATGAAGACACATACAAATGGTATTTATATAAAAAAAAAAAATTCCCACAGAAAGAAATAACTTGCAATACATACAATCATGAAAAGCTTACCAGTTTTTATCATACTATTATTAATTTTTCATATTTTATATGCTTTACTTTACACAACACTAGAACCTAAACCAGACATAATTAACTCTCACCCTGCTGAGTAGAAAAAGAAGTCAGAACTGGTAGAGATACGATCTTTTTAATGGATCTTTTTAATGGATCTGGTGGCCTTGTCAATACAGATAACAATAAAGGGTTAAAACTCCCTTATGAGTAGTACACGCTGCGCCAGACTTTCTAAAAGTACGCCCTTGGTGCGTTCCTTTAGGAATGCAAAAACCGGATGCTCCATTTATTATATGGCTCTCGATGCGTCCCAGGGTGGAACGCATACCAGAAGTCTCACCACAATCCAGATGTCTAGTCACCTTATTGACAAAAACCACTATTTATATGACATCTCTTGCAGGAATATTTACAGCTATCCCCATCGGCCTTTTGCATTTTATTTTTGTGGTTTGAACGACCGAACACCTGTGGAACGCATACAACTTCCGGTGCGTTCCCAGGTGGAACGGCACCGGAAGTGACGTCTACAATGACACCGTAAGTGACGTCCCCGCCGAGACTTCTCCACATGTAGACTTATGACCACACACCTTTTCTACATTTTTAATATAATGTTCAGCGAAACAATATTTTAAAGACTACTTCAAAACATGTAACTATGTGCTTTTCCTGCTGGCGATCATGTTTGACACCGGAAGTAACGCTTACAGTGACACCGGAAGGGATACAGCCGCTGTGGCTTTTTCATATTCCGACTTAGGATTATGCACCCCACCAATGGTGAAATTTAAATATATCTTTTAGCGAAATGATTGTTACCGATTGTTATTACTTTTTAAAGAGCATTCCTGAATATGTTATTTCATGTGTTTGCGATCATGTGATGGGCGGAAGTGACGTCACCAGTTTCGAATTTGGGCGCAACTTCAATATACTATAATATACTATATATACCTGTATTATACTCCATGTACACATGCTCCTGAGGAAGGGGACTTTACTACAGCCCCCGAAACGCGTTGAGCCGGACCTCACCCTTACCCTGTGCTTCCAATAAAGGTTTTACCAGAAGTCCATGGAACTGCCGTGAATCCTTTTACATCCTTCATATACGATCCAGGCGCAGGAGTTGCTCGGAGTGGGTGTCTTGAGCTTTATCCCACTCTGACCCTCCTGGGTGAAGTAAGTTGTCAATATTGGACCAATCTATGTTTTTAAACGAATTTTGATAATTTTTATTTGTTTAGTCATTTATTGACTTTTTAAGAAGTCATTGAAACATGCCCTCTATTTAGCACGCAAGAACTTTATTCCTACTGGTAAAGGTTGATTCTGGCGCCACTTTTAGATGTAGTGTTCTTTATAAATAAATTTTTTAGAAAGCTTTTGTATATACCTCCAATGGTTCCCCGCTGGAGTTACATCTAGGCAGCCGTACACCCTATTACTGGTTACACATATAAAAGCATTAAATACAATCCTCCTAGAACTATAGATATATTACTAAACCTATTCTTTAAATTGTCTTCCTTTGGCGCCCTGCCGAGTGAATTCCAGCTATCTGTTGATTAGTCTGCGTCCTCACTCTCTGTTTTTTCTTCCTGATACCATGTCTTATCAGGATTTTACAGGTCAGGGGCGGATTGCCCATAGACCCTAAAGGGAAATTTCCCGGTGGGCCGATGCCCCAAGGGGCCACCCAAGTCCTCCTGTCTGCCGCTGACATAATGAGCCCTCAACAGTAATTAAGGCTGGGAGAATCAGGTACTCATGTACCCGGCCAGCGATCGCACATGACCTCCTGAATTCAATTGCTGTGTCCCAGATCTCACCTCCTAAGCCCCCTGCTCCATAGACAACTGGAGGAGGAGGACAGAAGATGGTAGCTATTGGTGGCCACCACAGAGGGACAGCTTTTGGGGCAGTATATTGTGCTGCACTGTGTTATTTGGTTCTGCCGGGATGGTATTTTGCATTATGGTATTGTTGACTCCGTCTATTTATGTTGCCCCGCCTTCTTTTAATTTGGACCTGCCTACAAAGTGGCACTTTTAGTTTTTTTCCAGGGGCACTTTAACCGCCTCAGCCCCCCTAGCTTAAACCCCCTTAATGACCAGGCCACTTTTTACAATTCTGCACTACACTACTTTCACCGTTTATTGCTCCGTCATGCAACTTATCACCCAAATGAATTTTACCTTCTTTTCTTCTCACTAATAGAGCTTTCATTTGGTGGTATTTCATTGCTGCTGACATTTTTACTTTTTTTGCTATTAATCAAAAATGACCGAAATTTTTGCAAAAAAATGACATTTTTCACTTTCTGTTGTAAATTTTTTTTAAAAAACGACATTTCTATATAAATTTTTCGCAAAATGTATTGTTCTACATGTCTTTAATAAAAAAAAAAACAATAGCTGTATATTTATTGGTTTGGGTAAAAGTTATAGCGTTTACAAACTATGGTGCAAAAAAGTGAATTTCCGCATTTTGAAGCAGCTCTGACTTTCTGAGCACCTGTCATGTTTCTTCAGGTGCTAGAATGCCAGGAAAGTATAAATACCCCCCAAATGACACCATTTTAGAAAGAAGACACCCCAAAGTATTCGAGGAGGGGCATGGTGAGTTCATGTATAATTTCATTTTTTTTCACAAGTTAGCGGAAAATGACGCTTTCTGAGGAAAAAAAAATAATAATAAAGTTTCCATTTCTGCTAACTTCTGGCAAAAAAAAATAAAAATCTCCCACGGACTCACTATGCCCCTCAGTGAATACCTTGGGGTGTCTACTTTCCGAAATGGGGTCATTTGTGGGGTGTGTTTACTGTTCTGGCATTTTGGGCGGGGCTAAATTGTGAGCAGCCATGTAAAACCTAAAGGTACTCGTTGGAATTTGGGCCCCTTTGCACTCAGGCTGCAAAAAGTGTCACACATGTGGTATCGCCGTACTCAGGAGAAGTAGGGCAATGTGTTTTGGGGTGTATTTTTACATATACCCATGCTGGGTGAGAGAAATATCTCTGTAAATTGACAACTTTGTATAAAAAAATGTAAAAAGTTGTCGTTTACAGCGATATTTCTCACACAAAGTATGGGTATATATAAACATACACCCCAAAACTCATTGCCCTACTTCTCCTGAGTACAGCGATACCACATGTGTGCCACTTTTTTGCAGCCAAGATGCGTAAAGGGGCCCAAATTCCAATGAGTACCTTTAGGATTTCATAGGGCATTTTTACGCATTTGGATTCTCACGCTTTAGGGCCCCTAAAATGCCAGGGCAGTATAAATACCCCACATGTGACCCCATTGTGGAAAGAAGACACCCCAAAGTATTCCGTGAGGGGCATGGCGAGTTCACAGAAAAAAAAAAATTTTGGCACAAGTTAGCAGAAATTGATATGTTTTTTTTTTACAAAGTCTCATATTCCACTAACTTGTGACAAAAAATAAAATTTTACATGAACTCACCATACCCCTCACGGAATACCTTGGGGTGTCTTCTTTCTAAAATGGGGTCACATGTGAGGTGTTTGTACTGCCCTGGCATTTGAGGGTCTCCGCAATCATTACACGTATGGCCAGCATGAGGAGTTTCTGCGATTCTCCTTATATTGAGCATACGGGTAATGAGATTTTTTTTTTCCGTTCAGCCTCTGGGCTGAAAAAAAAAAAAAAATGAACGGCACAGATTTTTTCATTTGCATCGATTAATGTGGATGAAAAAATCTCTGCCAAAATCAGTGACTGCGGTGCAGTGGGCTGGGCGCTAACTAACTGGCGGTGATAAGGGACCCTTTTGCCCCATTCACACGTCCGCAATTCTGTTTGCGGAACGGAATTGCGGACCCATTCATTTCTATGGGGACAGACTTTGTCCCGCTCGGATCCGGAATTGCGGATCCGCACTTCCGGGTCTGCAATTCCGTACCGCAAAAATATAGAACATGTCCTATTCTTGTCCGCAATTGCGGACAAGAAAAGGCATTTTCTATATAGTTCTGGCAATGTGCGGATCTGCAAAATGCGAAAAGCACATTGCCGGTGTCCGTGTTTTGCGGATCCGCGGATTCGTGGATCAGATCCGTGGATCCAGGGATCCACAAAACACATATGGACGTCTGAATGGAGCCTTACAGGGATGTGATCAATGACAGGGGGGTAATCAGTGAATCTAGATGGGGTGATCAAGGGGTTAACAAGGGGTTAATAAGTGACGGGGGGGTAGTGTAGTGTGGTGCTTGGTGCAACTTTACATAGCTACCTGGTCCTCTGGTGGTCGATCCCAGCAAATGGGACCACCAGAGGACCGGGTAGCATGTATATCAGACGCTGTTAACAAAACAGCGTCTGATATACATGTTTGATGCGATTTATTTCGCATCTACAGCCTGCCAGCGATTAATCAACGCTGGCAGGCTGCAGCATAACTTGCGATCTATGAGCTGCTGTGAACGCGCGCGCGGATGCGTCCAGCCAGAGCAACAGGACCGCCGGCCGGACGCATCCGTGCGTTAGGCGGTCCTGAGGTGGTTAAGTTCCCAGTCCACCCTTGTTATAGGTGATGGTCTGTCCTGAGGAGGTAATTATCTCATTGTTAGGGGTCTGAGACCCCACACCCACCAATCAAGTAGCTCCAGTGCTGCAACTACACAGCTCTGTCCATTGTGTAGTGGATGGAGCTGATTACTGTGGACCTGCTCCCATTGAAGTGAATATGCAGCGAGCCAGTGTGGAGGATGGGAGTAGTAGTGGCCCTGTTGAAATGTTGTGTCATGGTGTACTCCCTCAGGCTGTTGCTCCCTGGGGATCGGTGCAGCGGAAATTTAATACTGAAGAATGAGGCCAGAATCGAACGTAAAAAAGTCTTTCTGCTAAGTGCAATGTAGATCTTCAAATGCATACAGTAGCAGCCAACTTTAAGTGCAAATCTTTTCTGGAGACATTTTAGCACTTAGGTGGAGCTGGCCTAGTAACTTTCTAGGTGATGGGTATCTTAGACGTAGTCCCTCACCTTGCAGCAGTGTCTTTAATACTTTAGTGCAGGGGTGCACAACCTTTTCTGGTTGGGGGCCACATTGTCAACCTGAACTAATTCCAAGGGCCGAAAGTAAAACTTAAAGGGGAATAACCAACTGAAATACTGTATTTTTGGCATATTGAAGGTACATTATATACTATAAATGTCTAGTTACAGTTCTAGGACTCCCATCTAATAGGAGAATTCATAAAAGATTCATGTAAGAAGTAGAGATGAGCGAACTTCAAAAATGAGTTCGGCGTTCGGCATTTGGGTTCGGGTAATCGCTGCAATTCAATTATGGATTCCACTACCGCGGACTATCCCGGCATATGGAATCCATAAGGGGCGGCTTTCACGAACCCAAACTTTGGAAGTGGAATCCATAACGGGATGCAGCGATTACCCCAACCCGAACGCCAAACTAATTTTTGAAGTTCGCTCATCTCTAGTAAGAAGCTATAAGACATAGACCTACATGTCTTTTACCAGATGTTTGGGGGCTGCACAGAATGGTATCGAGGGCCGCATGTGGCCCCCGGGCTGCAGGTTGTGCACCCCTGCTTTAGTGTCTTTAGTTCACACTGCGGTCTGTATTCTCTAGACTTCACTTGACAAAGATGAATAATAGATTCTCTGGAGGAGCAGGAGTCCTGACTTGAGCGTCGGCTCCCTTCTGTCTCTGGACAGGAACAACTCTTCCTGGCAGGAAGCAGGACCAGCCCACTCCTATCAAGAGGGGAGGTACAGGGTGATTAGCCCTATTCCTAGCCAACCTTTGCCAACCATTCCTTGCTGGAACAAACAGCAAGAAGCATCTATCCTAAAGATTCTGGACAACCCCTTCAAATAAAAACTGGGGTAGCAGAATGTGATGTATTTATTTTCTTCCCTACCACTTTCAGTATTGTGCTCCCGTCCTCTCCGCCGGTGTTTGTTTTCCTGGCTGCATGGTAACGTCTCATTTACACTAAATCACCATGCTGCCAGTCACTGGCCTCAGCAGTAGCCACAAAAAAAAAGTAAAAATCATTGGTATCATCCATACACAAAAAAAAGGTACTACAGGGATTAAGAAAATTAAAATACTGAAATAATAATTATAAATATATTCCCAAATGCCTTTCATTACATAGTAACATACTACATAAGGCCGAAAAAATACATCTGTCCATCCAGTTCGGCCTGTCATCCTGCTAGTTGATCCAGAGGAAAGAAGTACTCCCTGGATTAACGACCCCTTTCTAGTAGCTATAACCTGTAATATTATTACACTCCAGAAATACATCCAGTCCCTTCTTGAATTCCTTTATTGTACTCACCATCACCACCTCCTCAGGCAGAGAGTTCCATAGTCTCACTGCTCTTACCGTAAAGAATCCTCTTCTATGTCTGTGTACAAACCTTCTTTCCTCCAGACGCAGAGGATGTCCCCTCGTCACAGTCACAGTCCTGGGGATAAATAGATGATGGGACAGATCTCTGTACTGACCCCTGATATATTTATACATAGTTATTAGATCTCCCCTCAGTCGTCTTTTTTCTAAAGTGAATAACCCTAATTTTGATACCCTTTCAGGGTACTGTAGTTGCCCCATTCCAGTTATTACTTTAGTTGCCCTCCTCTGAACCCTCTCCAGCTCTGCTATGTCTGCCTTGTTCACAGGAGCCCAGAACTGTACACAGTACTCCATGTGTGGTCTGACTAGTGATTTGTAAAGTGGTAGGACTATGTTCTCATCAAGAGCATCTATGCCCCTTTTGATGCAACCCATTATCTTATTGGCCTTGGCGGCAGCTGCCTGACACTGGTTGTTGCAGCTTAGTTTGCTGTTTATTAAAATTCCTAGATCCTTTTCCTTGTCAGTGTTACCGAGTGTTTTACCATTTAATATGTACGGGTGACTTGCATTATTCCTTCCCATGTGCATAACTTTACATTTGTCAGTGTTAAACCTCATCTGCCATTTCTCTGCCCAAGCCTCCAATCTATCCAGATCCCTCTGTAGCAGAAAACTGTCCTCTTCAGTGTTAATTACTTTACACAGTTTAGTGTCATCTGTAAAAATTGATATTTTACTGTGCAGGCCTTCTACAAGATCATTAATAAATATATTGAAGAGAATAGGGCCCAATACTGACCCCTGAGGTACCCCACTAGTGACAGTGACCCAATCTGAGTGTGTTCCATTAATAAGCACCCTCTGTTTTCTGTCACTCAGCCAGTTACTTACCCACATACAGACATTTTCTCCCAGTCCGAGCATCCTCATTTTATATACTAACCTTTTATGAGGTACAGTGTCAAATGCTTTGGAGAAGTCCAGATATATGACATCCATTGATTCGCCGCTGTCAAGTCTAGAACTTACCTCCTCATAGAAACTGATTTAATTTGTTTGGTATGACCGATCCCTCATGAAGCCTATGGAGTATGGACGGATAGTAATATAGGCAGTGCAGTATATTAAATTGCACTAACCTATGATTACTTGATAGCGAGGATTTCTTGATATTTTTATAGATTTGCTTCCAATTGGTAATAGTACTCATACCGGGTTCTTTTGCCCACCTTGCCTCACTCTTAAATGTGATAATACTAGCTAAACTTTTTATTATTTTTCTATAAATTTGCAGTGGAGACCTTACCATCCTTCATTGTGTAACAAAAGTCCATAAACTCTTGGGCCTTTACTTGTAAATACTTTTTATCTATAGTGCATAAAAACGCATGCTTTAATTGATTATATCTATATACAGTAAGAGGACTACTTACGTGTTCCCCTGTTAACTCATCTATCTTTTAGTGACTATGTGATCCACTAGTGTAATACCGTTTATCTCCTAATATCTATAATGTTTAATCAACATAAACTCTCTAAGGTTGTTATTGTACCATAATGGTGTAAATTTTGTGTCGTAGGAAATCCCCAGAATTTTTTTCATCCTCATTTAAAGCAAATGTATAGTGCGGCAAAGTAGGCATTTCTTATCCCTTGCTTCCAAATACCCGGTCTCCAGTATACTGAAGATGTTATGATGGCGTCCTGTATACTCGGCAGTAAAATATTTATTGATCGGATCTGATCCCCTCATAAACCATTGTATCTGAGCGGCTAGATAGTAGCCCTGCAGGAAGGGTATAGATAGACCCCCATCTTCATGGGATAACCAGAGATAATTCTGCTTTATATGGACTCTAGAGCGTCCCCAAAATTTTTCACTCCTTCTCTAGATCTCGCAGAGTCTCTGAAACTTTCTGGGCTTGAGAGGTGGGAGCATATGGACTTTGTCTCCTCTCTCTCTGAACTCTTCCTACAACAACCTCAAGCTATGGGTGGAGCCAGCCACCACCTAGCTTCCTACAAGGTCTGAACAGGATTGATAACTCTTGCTGTGCCATCCTTACATGGCTATGCTGGGTATAATATATAACGTGGAAAGGCATTACGATACATTACATAACAAAGCATTTGCAGATACTCCTTGCTCTGGGGTACTGCCAGGGGCGTAACAAACATAGCGGCAAACTAGGCGACTGCTATGCGGCCCAGGGCAAGAGGGGGCACAGTCTTAGTTGGGATTATCTCCTCTTCTACTGGAGGTGAAAACTTGGTCAGGACTCTACCCTCTAAAGCAGAGATGCACAACCTGTGGCCCGGGGGCCACATGCGGCCCTCGATACCATTCTGTGCGGCCCCCAAATATCTGGTAAAAGACATGTAGGTCTATGTCTTATGGCTTCCTACATGTATCTTTTATGAATTCTCCTATTAGATGGAAGTCCTAGAACTGTAACTGGACATTTATAGTATATACTGTATGTTTAATATGCCAAAAATACAGTATTTCAGTTGGTAATACCACTTTAAGTTTTATTTTCGGCCCTTGGAATTGGTTGAGGCTGACAATGTGGCCCCCAACCAGAAAAGGTTGTGCACCCCTGCTCTAAAGGAACGACTTTTATCAAATGAGGCAGTGGAAAAATGGCCCAAGGTTCATTGAAAAGGGTTTAGGTAGAAACCCTTCTGTCCTGTGTGGGGCGCCTGGTTTGATCGTTGCTATGGGGCCCTTACTTCTCTATGTACGCCACTGGGTACTGCATAAACACTCTGCGCACAGAGGACACATGTTTGCGGCATACTAGAGACTGGTGGCATTACTAATGGCCTATATATTGGAGGAAACACCGAACTCAGTCATATTCCCTCATTAACCACTTGAAGACCACAGGTTTATACCCCCCTAGTGACCAGGCCCTTTTTTACAAATCCGCACTACACTACTTTCACCGTTTATTGCTCGGTCATACAACTTACCACCCAAATGAATTTTACCTCCTTTTCTTCTCACTAATAGAGCTTTCATTTGGTGGTATTTCATTCTTGCTGACATTTTTACTTTTTTTGATATTTTACTTTTTTTGGCGAAATTTTTTCAAAAAAATGACATTTTTCACTTTCTGTTGGAAAATTTGCCAAATAAAACTATATTTCTCTATACATTTTTCACTAAATGTATTGTTCTACATGTCTTTGATAAAAAAAAATTCTATAAGTGTATATTTATTGGTTTGGGTAAAAGTTATAGCGTTTACAAACTATGGTGCAAAAAGTGAATTTCCGCAATTTGACTTTCTGAGCGCCTGTCCTGTTTCCTGACGTGCTACAATGCCCAGACAGTAGAAACACCCCATAAATGACCTCATTTCGGAAAGTAGACACCCTAAGGTATTTACTGAGGGGCATAGTGAGTTCATGGAAGTTTTATTTTTGTCACAAGTTAGCGGAAATTGATTTTTTTTTCAAAAATTTCATTTTTCGCTAACTTGTGACAAAAATAAAACTTCCATGAACTCACTATGCCCATCAGCGAATACTTAGGGTGTCTACTTTCGGAATGAGGTCACTTGTGAGGTATTTTTACTGCCCTGGCATTTTAGGGGCCCCTAAGCGTCAGAAGCAGTTTGGAATCCAAATGCGTAAAAATGTCCTGTGAAACCCTAAAGGTACTCATTGGATTTAGGGCCCCTTGCGCATCTTGGATGCAAAAGTGGCACACATGTGGTATCGCCGTACTCAGGAGAAGTAGGGCAATGTGTTTTGGGGTGTATTTTTACATATACCCATGCTGGGTGTGAAAATATCTCTGTAAATGACAACTTTTTCCATTTTTTTATACAAAGTTTTCCATTTACAGAGATATTTCTCTCAGCCAGCATGGGTATATGTAAAAATACACCCCAAAACACATTGCCCTACTTCTCCTGAGTACGGCGATACCACATGTGTGACACTTTTTTGCAGCCAAGGTGCACAAAGGGGCCCTAAATCCAATGAATACCATTAGGATTTCACAGGGCATTTTTACGCATTTGGATTCCAAACTGCTTCTGACGTTTAGGGGCCCCTAAAATGCCAGGGCAGTATAAATACCACACAAGTGACCCCATTTCGGAAAGTAGACACCCTAAGGTATTCGTTGAGGGGCATAGTGAGTTCATGGAAGTTTTTATTTTTTGGCACAAGTTAGCGGAAATGGAATTTTTTTTTTTTTTTTTTACAAAGTCTCATATTTCACTAACTTGTGACAAAAAATAAACTTTTACATGAACTCACCATACCCCTCACAGAATACCTTGGGGTGTCTTCTTTCTAAAATGGGGTCACTTGTATTTATACAGTCCTGGCATATTAGGGGCCCCTAAACGTCAGAAGCAGTTTGGAATCCAAATGCGTAAAAAATGTCCTGTGAAATCCTAAAGGTACTCATTGGAATTTGGGCCCCTTTGCTCATGTTGGATGCAAAAAAGTGTCACACATGTGGTATCGCCGTACTCAGGAGAAGTAGGGCAATGTGTTTTGGGGTGTATTTTTACATATACCCATACTGGGTGTGAAAAATATCTCTTTAAATGACAACTTTTTCAATTTTTTTATACAAAGTTGTCCATTTACAGAGATATTTGTCTCACCCAGCATGGGTATATGTAAAAATACACCCCAAAACACATTGCCCTACTTCTCCTGAGTACGGCGATACCACATGAGTGACATTTTTTTGCAGCCAAGGTGCGCAAAGGGGCCCTAAAACCAATGAGTACCTTTTAGGAGGGCATTTTTGCGCATTTTTCTTCTCTCGCTTTAGGGCCCCTAAAATGCCAGGTCAGTATAAATACCCCACATGTGACCCCATTTTAGAAAGAGGACACCCCAAGGTATTCCGTGAGGGGCATGGCGAGTTCATATTTTATTTTATTTTTTTCGCACAAGTCAGCGGAATTTTTTTTTTTTTTTTTCTCACAAATAGAGATGAGCGAACATTGAAAAAAAGTCCGTTGTTCGGCGTTCGGGTGGTGGTAAGTCGCGCATCCCGTTATGGATTCCACTATAGCGGCATATGGAATCCATAAGGGGCGGCTGCCACCAACCCGAACTTTTGCACAGCTGAAGGACCTGGGGTGACGTCACTGTCATGTGATCAGTGCAGGGGGCGTGGCTCAGCACGGGATTTGATCCCGTGCTGAGCCACGCCCCCTGCACTGATCACATGACAGTGACGTCACCCCAGGTCTCAGTGCTGCAGCTGGCTCTTTGCTTGTTCCACCTAGAAGGTAAAAAAAAAAAAAAGAAAGAAAAAAAAAGAAAGAAAAAACCAGGCAGCAACGCAATAATTTTATTAACATTAACTTTATAGAACATTAGAAACCGAACGTTAACTTAAACATTTGAAACATAACTTGAACTTTTTTGCTTACCTGTGGATTTTTTTTTTGTTTTTTTTTTACCTTAAGGCCTTATGCACACGGCCGTGAAACACGGCCGTGCATGGACCGTTGTATCTCGGCCTGGCAGCCATCTGGCAGCAGGAGCGCACGGCGTCACTGGTTGCTATGACGCCGTGCGCTCCTGCTGTCAGATGGATGCCAGGCCAGGATACCACGGTCCATGCACGGCGTGTTCCACGGCCGTGCATGAGGCCTTAGAGGATAAACCTCTCCTTCCTCGTGGGACAATGTGCAAAGCACAAATCACCCATAGCTGTGGCGAAGTACATTATGCACTTTGTCCCAGGTGAAAGGAGAGGTTTGCAGCAGCTCTGTGTGAAAGGGCTCTAGGGCCCTTGCACATGAGCGTAGCCACGCATGGTGATCGCAGAGGAGCGCCTGGCCTGACTTCTCACGACAGATGGGCGATAGCATCATATTGATTTATGATGCTATGAATCCTACAGTTCTGGAATGCATTGGATAGCACTGGCAGCAGCAGTATGCCAGTGCTATCCAATGCATTCCAGAACTGTAAGGGTTACATAGCATCATAAATCAATATGATGCTATGCGACCCCGTCTGTGCGGGAGAAGTCAGGACGGGCGCTCCTTTGCGATCACCATGCGTGAGCAACGCTCATGTGCAAGGGCCCTAAGACTCTTGTGTGCCTGGCCTGTGTCTTGCAATCCCTATGCTAATAATGTACCTGGGTGTGATACTTGCAGAAACACTCCTCTATGCATAGGGCAGGCTGGTCAGGACAGTCAGGACAAAAAACGGTGGTGTCACGCCTTAGTCCACTCCTGCTACAGACACGACATCTTTTTCTTGGGGAACGGTGGCTTGGGGTACCAGGGAAGACACTGGGGAAGTGTCTCTCATGTAGCCGGCTCACTACATCGGGGACTTGGGGCACAGAACCTCCTGGATACAGGAGTTCCGAAATGATCTCTTCCTGGAATTTAAGGAAGGATCCCGTTCTCCCAGCCTTACTGTAGAGAACGTAACTGTTATATATGGCCAATTGAATCAAATATACAGACACCTTTTTATACCAGCGTCTGGTGCGCCGGGAAACTAAATATGGAGCCAACATTTGGTCATTGAAGTCCACCCCTCCCATGTGGAGATTATAATCGTGGACTGAGAGGGGCTTTTCAATGACTCCTGTCGCCCGCTCTATTTGGACAGTCGTGTCTCGCGTGAATGGTGGACAGAAGGTAAACGTCCCTCTTGTCCCGCCACTTCACCGCGAGCAGTTCTTGGTCACACAAGGCAGCCCTCTCCCCCGTGCAAGTCGGGTATTAATGAGCCGTTGGGGAAGCCCCGCGACTAGGCCGCGCGGTGCCACAGCATTGGATTCCGACTAGATGTAAGTGCCGAAAGAGGGCCACACTTGTGTAAAAATTGTCCACGTATAAGTGGTACCCCTTGCAGACTAAGGGTGACACCAAGTCCCAGACAATCTTGCCACTGCACCCCAGGTAGTCAGGGCATCCGACCGGCTCCAGTTTTGAGTCTTTTCCTCATAGACCCTAAAACGATATGTATAGCCTGTGGCCCTTTCACAGAGCTTATACAATTTGACCTCGCACCGGGCGCGCTTGCTGGGGATGTACTGTTTGATGCCAAGGCGCCCGGTGAATTGTACGAGGGACTCGTCTATGCAGATGTTCTGACTGGGGGTATACGCATCTGCAAATTTAGATGACAAATGGTCTATGAGGGGCCGAATTTTATGGAGCCGGTCATAAGCAGGGTGGCCTCTTGGATGACAGGTTTCATTGTCAGTGAAATGCATAAAGCGCATGATGACCTCAAACCGTGCCCTGGACATTGCAGCAGAGTACATGGGCATGTAATGTATTGGGTCTTTAGACCAATATGACCGCAATACATTTTTTTAGTTATGCCCATGCTGAGGGTAAGGCCCAAAATGTTTTAAATTCGAAACGGTGACTGGTTTCCACCGGAAAGGCTGGGCATAGAAGCTTTCCGGATTGGCGGTTATATATTGTGTGGCGATCGGTTGGTTTCTGCCACAACTAAGTCGTAGAGATCCGCGGTGAAGAACAGCTCAAAAATTCAAGGGCCGATCCGAAATTGGCTGTCTCCATGCGAACTCCTGACTGGGCGGTGAAAGGGGGCAATACGGGTGCGGTGGAAGGAGGGGGATTGCCAATTAGGGTTTGCCAGCACCTCTGGGAGACGAAGGGGTCTACGGGCCTGAGAATGCGGTGGCTGCAACGGGGGAGTTAGTGCACGTGCCACTGTACCAGCAACTGCCCTTCTGGTGCTCGCCACTTCACCAGGGAATACGGCAGTGCTGGTAGAAGGTCCAGGATGTGCTGCGCTGCCGGTGTATGCCGCACCATAAAAAAGGTCAGCGCTAGCACCACTCTGCTGCATATGAGGCTCATCACGCGGGATATGCGAAACACTGACATGGGGTCGGGTACGCCTGACCGTGGCAGGGACCTCAACCTCGTCATCTTCGCTAGCGGTTAGAGTACCGCTGTCTACAGGTTCATATTCTGAACCACTGGATTCAGCGGGTGAAGCGTCCCCATCGCTTTCATCCATCACGGCCAGAATCCTGTAGGCCTCTTCAGCGGAATACCCCTTTTTGCCATTTTGGAGTAACTAAATTTAGGGGTATTCCTCTGAGACTACCCAGGAAAAAGAGCACACCTACCTAGTAAAAGGGAGTGCTTATGAGTAACGCTGCGATCGCTAATAAAGATCCAATAACTCAAAAGTGATCTTTTATAGCGGTGCAGCGATTTTACTGTGTTTTTGCAGTGATCAGAAAAAAAAAAATTCTGTCACTGCGGTGGGCGGACTGAACGCAAGTGTGCGCACAAGATCAGGCCTGATCAGGCGAACAATGCGTTTTTTATAGAGCCTAAAGTGACCCTACTGATATAGATCTGATTGCGATCAGTCTTGATCACTTACAGATACTATATTAGTATTAGTGCTGATAAGTGACAGTGATGACGCTAATCAGCGACTAATAAGTGACGGTGCGGTGGGCTGGGCGCTAACTACCTAACAAGTAGCTAACTACCTGACGGTGATTAGGGACCCTTATAGGGGGGGTGATCTATGACAGGGGGGTGACAGAGGGTGATCAGGGGTTTATATGGGTAATCAGTGGCTACTAAGGGGCTACTAAGGGGTTAATAACTGACAGGGGGGGGTATGTAATGTATGTGTGGTGATTTGGTGTACTTACTGAGCTGCTTGTGTCCTCTGGTGGTGGATCCAGCAAAAGGGATCACCAGAGGACCAAGCAGGACTTATATCAGACGCTATTTTGTAAATAGCGTCTGATATCTGATTTTCATAGGGCGATTAAAAAAATTACAGCCTGCCAGCCAATGATCGCGGCTGGCAGGCTGTAGTTTCACTTCTCCTCTGTGCGTCACAGTGAACGCGCGCGCGCGTCCATGTGAAATCTCGGGTCTCACGAGATGACGCCGATAGGCGGCAGTGAGACCTGAGAGAGCCGCCGCGCTGACGCCCATCAGCGTTAGCGTGGCGGCAAGTGGTTAAGGATGTTGATGGCATTGCATACACTGTATGTAGGTTGTAACCATGACTTTTCGGCCTTAGGCCTCATGCACACGGCTATAGTTTTGATTATGACCGAGATGAGCCTTCATCTCAATGGGGGCTGCAAAAGATGCGGACAGTACACTTATTCCGTGGCCCTGCAAAAAATAGAACATGGCCTATTCTTGTCCGTAGGACTTTTCTTTAGACAGGAAAAACAAGGTGGCATGCTCATAGCCGGGATCCATGTTTTGCGGATTTGTGATTTCCGGAGTGCAAAACACTAACTGCCGTGTGTATGAGCCCTAATGCTGTTTTCGCTCTAAGGTTATGCTGCCACCTAGTGACCAATTGTGTTATTGCTATTGGATAACGTTACATGTGCAAAAACTTTTAGTCAATTAATCCAGTTATGTAGTTCCTTGAGCCAAACACAAGTTCTCCATACACATTAATGTATTATCAGCTAGACCCACTGTAGTGTTCGCTCTACAACCTAATGTGTATGGGTATCTCCTGACTTTTTTTTGTTTTAAAGCCAACATATACTACAGCATTTTACAGGGAATATAGTCTCTCACCATGACGCTCACAATCACACCCCATGCTAGGAACAATTTTATAGAAGACCAATTCATTTACAAGTGTATTTAACCCCTGAAACAGGAGTACAACATACCAGCTTCATATAGCTCAGATCTCAGTGCTGCAAGTAAAAATCGCAACTACTGACCCAAGCCTTGTAATACAGTGACATTGGGGCGGGTTTATAACTCGTAACACATGGGTGCCCTTTGTGTGTGTGGGGCGGTATTTCATTTGCCCTGAACAAACCCCATCCCCAATTGTGGCTGGGATTTTCATTGCAGATAAAGAAGTCTTCTGCTCCCTTCACCGCTATTCACTTTGCAAATGGAAGATGTCTTTTGATCTGCAGCCTACAGATGTAGCCAAGCTTAAAGAGGACCTTTCATCACCCTAACAAAGAAGAAAACCTCCCAGGCTATGAGCTGAGCGCTGCAGTTGGTCAGCGCTACAGCCTGGGAGAAGGAGACGCCCAGGAGAACAAGGGCAGGCTCCTCCCAGTTGAGACGCAGAGCTGAAGTCACCGGAGGACATACCGGGAGAACGGAGCGGCGCCCAGGGATAATAGTAAGTGCAGGGAGATCCCTGGGCGCCGCTCTCCATGTATGTATACTTAGTTTAGATTTGTTAGGGTGATGAAAGGTCCTCTTTAAATTTATCCCCATGCATTCTGAATGGAGAGAAATCCATTCAGGATGCATCAGTTCAGTCTTTTTGACAGTTTCAGGACGGAGAAAATACCGCAGCAACTGCGGTATTAATTCCGTCCTGAAATTCCGGAACACATGCCTGAATGCCGGATCCGGCATTAAGTCCCATTGACTTACATTCGTGCCGTATCCGGCGTTAAGAAATACCTAAAGGATCGATCCGTCCTTCTGGTCTACGCATGCGCAGACCTTTGAAACTGTAAAAAAAAATACATGACGCATCCGTCTATCCGAATGACAAGCGGAGAGACGGATCCGTTCTTGCAATGCATTTTTAAGATGGATCCGTAGCCAAATCCGTCTTCAAATGCTTTCCGTTTGCATGCAGATTGCCGGATCCGGCAGGCAGTTCCTCCCGACGGAACTGCTTGCCGGATCAATCTGCCGCAAGTGTGAAAGTAGCCTTATTTTAAAGAGTTTATATGGCCAGTTACAAACAGATGATTATAGTGGTGTCCTGAGCAGGGTATCCCCTCTATTATACTCATATTTCCCAACATGCGAACACAGGAATGAAACCCTGTAAAGAAGATGTCTTCCCAGAAATGGCCATATATCAGTGTTATTGCTGTATAGTTACAATGACAAGTCACTCAGAGCGACACTTCACATATGGAAACACTTTATGGAGAACAATTCCCTAATATAATGTTATAATCAAAGCCGAAACCAAGATCTGTAAACATAGATAATTCTACCCCGGATGGTAGACAGCGCTCCACACAATAGTGGGGATACCTCATCTTACCTGTGAGAGGGGAGCCCCCATACAGAGATAAGGACATGTAATGTTTACTGCATGTCTGCAGAGACCTCAAAGTATGAAGATGATAAGATCATCCAGGAAATGTCTGCTCTTTATACAGCTTGTGTTACTAGTGATTCTGTGTCCTTTCTAAACAAGTCAAGGATCTTATAGATCATAAAGTTTCCTTAATTTCATAAACATTTTTTATAAAATGTCATGTGTTTTTCAGATCATTGTCTAAATCTATGAACCTAGGATCGGGTTGTCAAGAACCTTCAATGTGTGGTGAATAGAGATGGCCCGAACTATCCGCCGGCGAACATAGCTTGTTCGCGTTCGCCTCTGCCGGGCGAACATATGCGATGTTCGGTCCGCCCCCTATACATCATCATTGAGCAAACTTTGACCCTGTACCTCACAGTCAGCAGACACATTCCAGCCAATCAGCAGCATACCCTCCCTCCCAGACCCTCCCACCTCCTGCACAGCATCCATTTTAGATTCATTCTGAAGCTGCAGTCTTAGTGAGAGGAGGGAGAGTGTAGTAGCTGCTGATTTAATTGGGAAATTGATAGCTAGGCTAGTGAATTCAGTGTCCACTCCAGTCCTGAAAGACTCATCTGATCTCTGCTGTAAGGACAGCGTCCTGACAGCACCCCAAAAAGCCCTTTTTAGGGCTGCAACATTAGTCTGCTTTTTTTTTTCCTTTATATACATATTGCAGTTGCCTGGCCTGCCTGTGTGTGAGGAGCTGCAGGCCCACAGACTGTAGTGTGCCCACTGCCAGTGCCCACCCCTGTCATCCCGTGTGGTACAGGACTTTGCATCAAAAAAGGCATTTAATTTTTACACTTTAATCTAAGGTTAGTTGCCTGCCAGTGTGTGTCAGGCTGACTTCCACTGACTGTAGTGTGCCCACTGCCAGTGCCCACCACTCATACCGGCTGGCACAGGACTTTGCATAAAAAGGCATTTAATTTTTACACTTTAGTGTAATTTCAGCTGCTTGCCTGCTGCTAGTGTGTGTCAGGCCGACTTCAACTGACTGTAGTGTGCCCACTGCCAGTGCCCACCCCTGTCATCCCGCGTGGCACAGGACTTTGCTTAAAAAAAGGCACTTAATTTTTACACTTTAATCTAAGGTTAGTTGCCTGCCAGTGTGTGTCAGGCTGACTTCCACTGACTGTAGTGTGCCCACTGCCAGTGTCCACCACTCATACCGGCTGGCACAGGACTTTGCATAAAAAGGCATTTAATTTTTACACTTTAGTGTAATTTCAGCTGCTTGCCTGCTGCTAGTGTGTGTCAGGCCAACTTCAACTGACTGTAGTGTGCCCACTGCCAGTGCCCACCCCTGTCATCCCGTGTGGCACAGTATCTTGCATCAAAAAAGGCATTTAATTTTTACACTTTAGTGTAATTTCAGTTGCTTGCCTACTGCTAGTGTGTGTCAGGCTGACTTCCACTGACTGTAGTGTGCCCACTGCCAGTGCCAACCACTGATACCGGGTGGCACAGTAGCTTGCCGATAAATAAGGCATTTAATTTTTAGACAGTAGTCTAAATTCAGTTGCTTGCCTGCTGCCAGTGTGTGTCAGGCCAACTTCAACTGACTGTAGTGTGCCCACTGCCAGTGCCAACCACTGATACCGGGTGGCACAGTAGCTTGCCGATAAATAAGGCATTTAATTTTTAGACAGTAGTCTAAATTCAGTTGCTTGCCTGCTGCCAGTGTGTGTCAGGCCCTCTTCCACTGACTGTAGTGTGCCCACTGCCAGTGCCAACCACTGATACCGGGTGGCACAGTAGCTTGCCGATAAATAAGGCATTTAATTTTTAGACAGTAGTCTAAATTCAGTTGCTTGCCTGCTGCCAGTGTGTGTCAGGCCCACCTCCACAGACTGTAGTGTGCCCACTGCCAGTGCCAACCACTGATACCGGGTGGCACAGTAGCTTGCCGATAAATAAGGCATTTAATTTTTAGACAGTAGTCTAAATTCAGTTGCTTGCCTGCTGCCAGTGTGTGTCAGGCCCGCTTCCACTGACTGTAGTGTGCCCACTGCCAGTGCCAACCACTGATACCGGGTGGCACAGTAGCTTGCCGATAAATAAGGCATTTAATTTTTAGACAGTAGTCTAAATTCAGTTGCTTGCCTGCTGCCAGTGTGTGTCAGGCCCACTTCCACAGACTGTAGTGTGCCCACTGCCAGTGCCAACCACTCATACCGGGTGGCACAGTACCTAGCACGCGTAGTACCACTTATCTAAAAAAAATGACAGGCAGAGGCAGGCCAGACTCGCAGGGGCCGCCGTGGTCGTGGTGCTGTGATTTCCACTGTCCCTGGAATAATGCCCAGTTTTCAGAGGCCACGCACTCCTGAACCCGAAAAATTCAGAGGACGTAGTTGACTGGCTTAGACAGGACACCCACCTTCAACAGCTTCCGCTAAGAACCTTGACGCACCATCCTCCTCCAGCTCAGCTTCGGTCACCTGCCTCAAGTTACCACGCACCCGCCCGTCGCCACCACCACCACTACCACCACAGCCACCACAGCCGCTTCACTTGATCCGTCAGAGGAGTTATTTACACATCAGTTGGATGCAATTAGTGATGCGCAACCATTATTGCCAGATGATGTAGATTACGGGATATGTCTCAGTCAGGCAGGATTACACACATGGACGTACAGTGTGATGATGATGATGATGTTGTACCCGCTGCTGCTTCCTTTGCTGAGGTGTCAGATACAAGTGAAGCGGTTGATGATGACGATGTGTCCACGGATGCCACGTGGGTGCCTGCTCGAAGAGAAGAAGAGGGGGAAAGTTCTGAAGGGGAGACAGAGAGAATGAGGAGACGAGTTGGAAGCAGGGGGAGGTCAGCCGCAAGGAGTTAGTGGCACAGTCAGACAGCATGTATCGGCACCTGGGGTCAGCCAGACAGCACGCCAGTCAACGCATGCTGTTGCCACCACTAGAATGCCGTCATTGCAAAGCTCAGCAGTGTGGCATTTTTTTGTGTGTCTGCCTCTGATAAAAGCAATGCCATTTGCAACCTGTGCCAAAAGAAACTGAGTCGTGGGAAGTCCAACACCCACCTTGGTACAACTGCTTTGCGAAGGCACATGATCTCACATCACAAACGCCTATGGGATCAACACATGAGTACAAGCAGCACACAAACTCAAAGCCACCATGCTCCTCCTGGTCCAGCATCTTCAGCCACGCCAACCACTGCTGTCCTCCCTGCCCCTCTCAACCACCCGCCACTCCATCTCTCACCTTCAGCAGTTCCTGCTCATCTGCCCACAGTCAGGTGTCTGTCAAGGACATGTTTGAGCATAAGAAGCCAATGTCACAAAGTCACCCCTTGCCCGGCGACTGACAGCTGGCTTGACGGAACTCTTAGCCCGCCAGCTTTTACCATACCAGCTGGTAGAGTCTGAGGCCTTCAAAAATTTGTCGCTATTGGGACACCACAGTGGAAGGTACCCGACGAAATTTTTTTCAAAAAGGCAATCCCAAACCTCTACCATGTCATTGAAAAGGAAGTCATGGCATCTCTGGCATACAGTGTTGGGGCAAGGGTCCATCTGACCACTGATACCTGGTCTGCAAAGCACGGTCAGGGCAGGTATATCACGTATACTGCGCATTGGGTCAACCTGCTGACGGCTGACAAGCATGGAATGCGTGGCTCCGCAGCGGAGTTGGTGACACCACCACGACTTGCAGGCAGACCTACTGCCACCTCCTCTACTCCTACTCCATCCTCTTCAATATCCTCCTCGGCTGAGTCCTCTTCTGCTGCGGCGCCTGGCTGCACATCAACTGATTCCCCCAGCTCCCCAGGGGCTATTCCACATCCCGGATACGACAGTGTCACGCTATCTTGGGGTTGACTTGCCTGAAAGCAGAGAGCCACACAGGACCAGCACTCCTGTCCGCCCTGAACGCACAGGTGGATCAGTGGCTGACCCCGCACCAACTGGAGATCGGCAAAGTGGTGTGTGACAATGGAAGCAATCTGTTGGCGGCATTAAATTTGGGTAGTTGTCACATGTGCCGTGCATGGCACATGTGTTGAATCTCATCGTACAACGTTTTGTGTCTAAGTACCCAGGCTTACAGGACGTCCTCAAGCAGGCCAGGAAGGTGTGTGGCCATTTCAGGCGTTCCTACACGGCCATGGCGCACTTTTCCGATATTCAGCGGCGAAACAACATGCCAGTGAGGCGCTTGATATGCGACAGCCCGACACGTTGGAATTCAACACTCCTAATGTTCGACCGCCTGCTCCAACAAGAAAAAGCCGTCAACGAGTATTTGTATGACCGGGTGCTAGGACAGCCTCTGCGGAGCTGGGAATCTTTTTGCCACGTTACTGACACTCATGCGCAATGCCTGTAGGCTTATGCGTCCTTTTGAGGAGGTGACAAACCTAGTCAGTCGCACCGAAGGCACCATCAGCGACCTCATCCCATTTGTTTTCTTCCTGAGCGTGCCCTGCGAAGAGTTCTGGATCAGGCTGTAGATGAGCGTGAAGAGGAAGAGGAAGAGTTGTGGTCACCATCACCACCAGAAACAGCCTTGTCATCATCGCTTGTCGGACCTGCAGCAACGCTGGAAGAGGAGTATGAGGAAGAGGAGTCAGAGGAGGAATGTGGTGGCTTTGAGGAGGAGGAAGACCAACCACAGCAGGCACCCCAGGGTGCTCGTTGTTGTCACCTATCTGGGACCCATGGTGTTGTACGTGGCTGGGGGAAGAACAGACCGTCAATGACATCAGTGAGGACGAGGAACGGGAAATGAGTAGCTCTGCATCCAACCTTGTTCAAATGGGGTCTTTCATGCTGTCATGTCTGTTGAGGGACCCACGTATAAAAAGGATAAAGGAGAACGATCTGTACTGGGTGGCCACGCTACTAGACCCCGGTATAAGCAGAAAGTGGCAGAAATGTTACCAAATTACCGAAAGTCGGAAAGGATGCAGCAGTTCAAAACCAAACTAAAAATATGCTTTACACAGCTTATAAGGGGGATGTCAATGGGGATTCGACAATGGTTAATCAATTCGACCGGATAGGGTCCGTAACAGGGATTAAACTGATAGCAATAGTACTAGTTAAGACACCACTCATATAGGGTGTCACAGCACATTGCTCTGTGCACGCGCAGTGCCCCAATTTGGGAGTAAGAGGACCGACCAAGCTGCTTTTTCCATCTCCCGGTTCCTGAAATCAATTCAGTTTAGTGTACGAGAGTTTGGTCTGTCACTGTGAAGGCAGTCGAAGGTACCCGGCCTAAATTTTTTTTCACAAAAGGCAATCCCTGATATGGGACGTAACAGGGATTAAACTGATGAGAATAATACTACAGAAAATACCACTCATATCAGTGGAGGGAGCCAGCGTTTTTTAACCATCTCCCCGTTCAAAAAATCTATTTAATAAATGGCCCCCAGATTGGGGAGTCGGGGACGTTAGAGGGATTAAACTGATGAGAATAGTACTACAGAAAATACCACTCATATCGGGTGTGACAGTAAATTGCACGGCGCAGACGCAGTGACCGTGGTTTAAAACAGAGTGGAGGGAGCCAGCGTTTTTTAACCATCTCCCGTTCGAAAAATCTATTCAATAAATGGCCCCCAGATTGGGGACGTTAGAGGGATTAAACTGATGAGAATAGTACTACAGAAAATACCACTCATATCGGGTGTGACAGTAAATTGCACGGCGCAGACGCAGTGACCGTGGTTTAAAACAGAGTGGAGGGAGCCAGCGTTTTTTAACCATCTCCCGCTCGAAAAATCTATTCAATAAATGGCACCCAGATTGGGGACGTTAGAGGGATTAAACTGATGAGAATAGTACTACAGAAAATACCACTCATATCGGGTGTGACAGTAAATTGCACGGCGCAGACGCAGTGACCGTGGTTTAAAACAGAGTGGAGGGAGCCAGCGTTTTTTAACCATCTCCCCGTTCGAAAAATCTATTCAATAAATGGCCCCCAGATTGGGGACGTTAGAGGGATTAAACTGATGAGAATAGTACTACAGAAAATACCACTCATATCGGGTGTGACAGTAAATTGCACGGCGCAGACGCAGTGACCGTGGTTTAAAACAGAGTGGAGGGAGCCAGCGTTTTTTAACCATCTCACCGTTCGAAAATCAATTCAATTCATCTTTTGGGGACCCTTGGTGTTGTACGTGGCTGGGTGGAGGAAGAAACCTTCAATGACATCACCGGACGTGGCTAGCTTGGTATCCAACCTTGTGCAAATGGGGAGTTTGGCGGTTGTGCAAATGAACTGTTTGCGGTGCATTAAAAGGGGAGTTTGGTCTGTCAATGTCAGTGAAGCGGGCGTAACCCTTACACTACCTGATCGATACAACATCATACCTGATCGTATACACACACTGGATGTTTTAAAGCACGTTATTCCAAACAATTTAGGAATGTTAGTTGATTTATGCCCTTTATGGATTAAAACCCGACTCTGCGTCCACTACGTAATTTTCCATGGGAGTTTTGCCATAGATCCCCCTCCGGCATGCCACAGTCCAGGTGTTAGACCCCTTGAAACAACTTTCTCATCACTATTGTGGCCAGAAAGAGTCCCTGTGGGTTTTAAAATTCGCCTGCCAATTAAAGTCTATGGCGGTTCGCCCGGTTCGCCCGTTCGCGAACATTTGCAGAAGTTCGCGTTCGCTGTTCGCGAACCGAAAATTTTATGTTCGCGACATCACTAGTGGTGAACACTTAAAGGAAGAAACCAACCTACACCTAGAAGAAAACCCCAACCTGCTTCTAGAAGAAAATCCAGCCTACACCTAGAAGAAGATAAAAGCTACACCTAAAAGAAAAACCAAGCAACACCTAGAAGAAGCTGGCAGCTAGAAGATCCCAGCAAACTCTAGAAAGATGAAGATGACCAACGCCTTCAAGATGACCTTATCTAACAAGGAGAAACCTTCTGAATTCTGCTGCATGAACCCCCAACCACACAATGAGAGTTCATGTGTTATTACTTGACTATTTCTGCCAAGAGTAAAGGACCATTAGTGGTGGCTCCAGAAAATACTGAGAACTATGGAGAGAGTTAGTAACTAGCACCAGAAATGCTCCATATGTGGTTATAGTCAAAGTCAGTGAGTCCAGTAGAGAATGAGGTAGTTAATCAATTTTCAATTCTACTTTATTAAGATATGTAGCGAGATTTAAACAGAAGAGTAAGCAATATCATCATTGTCATTATTACTGTTATTATAAGGTAGATTATATGGAAAAGTTACCACTGGCCGACCCCAGATCTGTTGTAAAAGCAACCTGCTGAGACTCTGAAATGTAATAAATGTAGACATTTGAAATGTAATTTTTAAAGGAGCATATCTTGACTATTGGTACAACCTGATCTAACGAAGGGTGTTTGGCTTCTAGTATGTGATGTATGCCGTATACAGACAGAGAAATGATAGGGAATCTGTACATTGCTTAGCGAGGGATGGCTTTCATGACTGATCAATGCAGTGTGATCTGACCTGAGTCGTTATCTGGATCTTCTCTGACATTCATATAGAGATACCAGCACATTCCTGATTTATTCTATATTTCTAGAAGCTTAAAACCATATGTAAAGTCTTGCCCCTGTAAGGTTCAGTGTCACGAGGGGGTGGGAGTGGTGCTATTCATATAACAGTGCTTCTTCCCACTCTCTGTAGGGTTTTGCACAACTGGGGGTGGGGGTGGTGCTGTTCATATAACGGTGCTTCCTTCCAGCTGCCTGTAAGGTTCAGTGCCACGAGGGGGTGGGAGTAGTGCTGTTTATATAACAGTGCTTCCTTTCTGCCCACTGTATGATTGGTGTAAGCCGGGTCGCCATCAGAGATTCTCATGTAGTCACAGTGTGTAATCTTCTAGAACATAACATTGGAGCCCAGTGTAAATATGGACATCGTTGGATATTGAGTATTTTAGGCCTGGGGTATAATATGCGCCGTTCCACCTAGTGGTGATATCACAATGTATAATTTATGGCCGACCTCTGAACTTCACTTGCACCCCTGATCATCTAGTATTTGGATCAGATTAATACTAAAATAGCCTTAAAAGAATTGCATTATATAATATTTAAAAAGAAAACATCCTCCATGTGCCATAACTCCTTTGTAGCCAAACTTAACCTATAGAGGACAGTTCTTTGTACCTACCCAACAACTATATTATAGAAGATTGAGCCCTTTTTCCTAGTTTATCAAGTAAAATAACCCCTCTAAAATAATACCAAAGAGACAACTGTTCCGATTTTGTAATGTCTAGGGAGCGGTGTATAGCCACATAACATGGTGTCCTCAATGGAAGGCGCGTACATACAGGGGTCGCAGCGGTCGCAGTTGCGACCGTGCCCGGCACTCCAGGGGGCCCAGCTGCCTGTGGACCCCTGCAGTAGCGCTGTACCCGACACCATACTGTGGCGGGGCAGGGGAGCCCATAGTTCCCTGCCCCGCCGCTGGTCACCTCTATAGGCTTCAGCGCTAATAGGCCTGAGGCTTATGCGTTAGTGAAAAGTGAAATCCCGGCGCAGGCGTGCGTGATGACGTCATCGTGTGCGCCTATGCCGGGACACAGCAGCACAGTAAAGTGTGTCTTCTCTGCAAGCAAGCATAGGTGAGTATTTAGCTTTTATTAATTTTTTTATCTTTTTTTTATTTTTTATTTTTTTATGTGCCAACTTGGGGAAATCGGAGGGGGTTCCGAGAAGGAGGACATGTTGGGGAAAATTTTTTATGGAGGAATTACTTTTGTGGGGTCAAATGATTGTGGGGGGCAAACTACAGTGTGGTGGAAACTATTGTGTTTGGGGGCAGTGTGGGGGAAACTACAGTATGGGGGGGGCAGTGTAGGAAAACTACAGTGGGGGAAACTATAGTGTGGGAGATACTACAGTATGGGGGAAACGGCAGTGTGGGAGAAATTACTGTGGGGGGGCAGTGTGGGGTAAATTACTGTGGGGCGGCAGTGTGGGGGAAATTACTGTGGGGCGGCAGTGTGGGGGAAATAACTGTGTGGGGGAAATTACTATATGGGGCAGTGTTGGGGAAATTACTATATGGGGGCAGTTTGGGGTAAATTACTGTGTGGGGGCAAATTACTATGGGGTGATTACTATGCGGGGGCAGTGAGGGAGAAATTACTATATGGGGGCAGTGTGAGGGAAATTACTATATGGGAGCAGTGTGGGGTAAATTACTGTGTGGTGGCAAATTACTATGGGGTGATATAGGGTGTTATTATTATTACTGGGGCACTCTAGGGGACATTATACCTTCTGTGGACACTATAGGGACATTTGGGGTAATTTATTAAACTAGTGTAAAGTAGAACTGGCTTAGTTGCCGATAGCAGCCAATCAGATTCCACCTTTCATTTTTCAGTTTTGCACTGGGGCCCCATGGATTGTGTGTACGCCACTGCCCACTGGAGTGGTATGATATATGTACATAGCTGTGCCGTAGAGTATAGCCCATATATAAACCTTACTGCAGTCTTGACTATATCACCCTGATGGCTGGCCTGGCTACAGGAATTGTTGTGATGTAGTAACTGATACTGAGGATGACTTGTGTAATAAGTGGGATGAATGTAAAATAATGTTATGCAATTGATAGATATATGATCATAGACTTGATTGATGGTTTTAAGCTTTAGAAGCACAATGTCACTACCAGAGCTTTGAGACGTTCTCACAGCTCTGTTTCTCCACCCCTGTGATGATGTAACTACTAGAGCTTTGAGACGTTCCCACAGCTCTGTTTCTCCGCCCCTGTGATGAGGTCTTTACTTTCTGTTTCCTTCCTCCCAGCTGTCCCTCCTGTGTTTGATTGCTCTGCCTTTAAATCACCTCTCTTCCTTTGTACGGTGCGGATTATACTACTTCATTTGACCTGTATCTCTCGCTTGAGTATCTTCACTGGTGTGATATCTTTTCTGGACCTGTGTTCTGCTGAAGCAAGTACTTCGGACATTGTCTGCTGACTTTGGATCTGTTTTCACTGCTGCTGCAGCTCCTTCAGTTAAGTGTGCAGACATTGTGTGTTTCTGTTTGTTTTGCTGACTGGATCCGAGGCGACCCCGGTTCCGTCCATATACTGAGCAGGGCACCGGTGGCCGTGCCCCTTCCACTACTGTAGGGGTTACAGTGGTCATCAGCCTTAGGTACGCTGGGCATGTCTCGATCCACCATCTGGATCTGGACATGGGCTTAGCAGCATAGGAGAGCTTTTAGGGTCTGACAGGGGTCACCCTTTATGTTCCCTAGTTTGGGTCCGGTCAGTAGCTAACTCACTGTGTATGCTCTTGTTGCTCACATACAGCCGTGACATTATAATCCGCCGAAACCGTCCTTTTGACATGGATCCGCTTTCTGACCTGGTTGACCGCATGCAGGGTCTTTCTTTGGAGGTAGCGGATCTCCGTCAATCTATGATTCAGCTTCAAGCATTGGGCCTCGGCTCCGGCCCATGGAGTCTGTTGCGAGCCAAAGGTCTCACTTCCGGAAACGTTCTCCGGGGCAGTGAGAATTTTGTTCGCTTCAGAGAGGCATGCAAACTCCATTTTTGCTTGTGTCCCCGTTCCTCTGGTAATGAGGAGCAGAGGGTGAGGATTGTCATCTCCTTGCTCAGGGGTAATGCTCAGACTTGGGCTTTTCACTGCCATCGGGGATCCCTCCCTTCGATCCACAGAAAGATTTTTTGTGGCCCTGGGGCAGATATATGATGACCCGGATCGTGTTGCTCTGGCTGAATCTAACTTACGTTTTTTATGCCAGAACAAACTGTCTGCTGAGCTTTATTGTTCTGAATTTCGGAGATGGGCAGCTGATTCAGGTTGGAATGATGCTGCACTCGAGTCAGTTCTGTCATGGTCTCTCAGAGAGATTGAAAGATGCGTTTGCTTTCCATGAGAGACCAACATCTTTAGAGTCTGCCATGTCATTGGCGGTACGCCTTGACAGGCGTCTAAGAGAAAGAAACGAGACCTCTCGGTCCAGCCATTGTCACTCTAGGGGCAGTGGTGCGGACTCATTCAGTGTGCAGGGGTCTCATCCTGTCTCGGTCCCTCTGAGGAGGAGCCTATGCAGCTAGGGTCGACTTGCCCCTGATAAAGGAGGATTTAGTCCTCAGAGAATGGTGTGTTTTTGTTGTGGGGGCATTGGTCATTTGGCAAATGTTTGTCCCTCTAGGAGATTCATGAACTGTACTAAGAGTGATAATAAGAGAAAATCCTCAAAAGGAAAATCATCAAACTCTGCTTCATCTGCTACCTTGGGCAAAGTTGATGTAGGAATTGGGGCTTTTCCTCTGACCTGCAGTTCTCGTTTTCTCCTTTCTGCCAGGGTGGCGCTAGAGAGCAAAGTCATTTCTTGTGAAATTTTTGTTGATAGTGGAGCGGCCGTCAATCTTATTGACACTCAATTTGTAGCCAGGCATGGTTTTCGGGTTTGCACATTAGAAAAAGATATACCTGTTTTTGCCATTGACTCTGCTCCACTCTCACAGAGATCCCTGAAGGGCATTGTTCACAATATCCGGTTAGCTGTAGGTGACACTCATGTGGAGGATATATCTTGTTTTGTCCTTAACGGATTGCCTACTCCTCTAGTGTTGGGGTTACCCTGGCTCACTAAACATAACCCCACTATTGATTGGCAAGGAAGGCAAATAAATGAGTGGAGTGAGTTTTGTAGAGAGAATTGTCTCACAGCGACTTTTGCAGAGGTATCTACTAAAACTTTGCCATCATTTCTCTCTGATTTCTCGGACGTGTTTTCCGAGAGCGGTGTGCAGGAGCTACCTCCTCACCGGGAGTTTGACTGTCCCATTAACCTCATTCCCGGCGCCAAGCTGCCAAAAGCACGCCTGTACAATCTCTCACAACCGGAGAGAATCGCAATGCGAACCTATATCTCTGAGAGTCTCGATAAGGGGCATATTCGTCCCTCAAAATCACCGGTCGCCGCGGGTTTTTTTTTGTTAAAAAGAAAGATGGCTCTCTGAGACCTTGCCTAGATTTTAGGGAGCTGAACCGTATCACGATTCGCGATCCCTATCCCCTTCCTCTGATCCCAGACCTCTTCAACCAAATTGTTGGGGCCAAGGTTTTTCCAAATTGGATTTGAGAGGCGCGTACAACCTGGTCAGGGTCAGAGAGGGGGATGAATGGAAAACAGCCTTTAATACCCCGAGGGGCATTTCGAGAATCTCGTTATGCCTTTTGGCTTGATGAATGCTCCGGCCGTCTTTCAGCATTTTGTTAACAGTATTTTCTACCATTTAATGGGGAAATTTGTATTGGTGTATCTTGATGATATTTTGATTTTTTCCCTGATGTTCGGACTCATCAGGATCATCTTTTTCAGGTTCTGCAGATTCTGCGAGGAAATAAATTGTACGCCAAGCTGGAGAAATGTGTGTTTATGGTATCGGAGATTCAATTTCTGGGTTTTCTCCTCTCTGCTTCTGGTTTTCGCATGGATCCGGAGAAGGTCCGTGCTGTGCTTGAGTGGGAGCTTCCTGAGAATCAGAAGGCATTGATGCGCTTTCTGGGTTTTGCAAACTATTACAGAAAGTTCATTTTGAATTATTCCTCTGTTGTCAAACCCTCACTGACATGACCAAAAAGGGGCGGATTTTTCCTCTTGGTCGGAGGAGGCGCTTGCAGCTTTTTCTAAGATTAAAGAGAGTTTTGCGTCTGCTCCCATCTTGGTGCATCCCGATGTTTCCTTACCTTTTATTGTTGAGGTGGATGCTTCCGAGGTGGGTGTGGGTGCGGTTTTGTCCCAGGGTCCGTCTCCTTCCAAATGGCGACCCTGTGCCTTTTTCTCTAAAAACTCTCACCGGCAGAGAAAAACTATGATGTGGGAGATAGGGAATTGTTGGCCATCAAGCTGGCTTTCGAGGAATGGCGCCATTGGTTGGAGGGGCCAGGTACCCTATAACCGTTTTACCGACCATAAGAATCTGGCGTACTTGGAGTCGGCTAGCGTATGAATCCGAGACAGGCCAGATGGTCTCTGTTCTTCTCCAGATTCAATTTTGTCGTTACATTCCGCCCTGGGATCAAAATGTGAAGGCTGACGCTCTCTCTCGCTGTTTTCCGGGAGGAGGAAACTCCGAGGACCCGGGTCCCATTTTGGCGGAGGGGGTAGTTGTTTCTGCTCTGTATTCTGATTTGGAGGCCGAGGTCCAGGCTGCCCAGACTGAGGCACCTGCCCGTTGTCCTTCTGGAAAGTTGTTTGTGCCTCCTGAGTTACGTCACAAACTCTTCAAGGAGCATCATGATACGGTTCTTGCTGGTCACCCCGGGAGTAGAGCCACGGTAGATCTCATTGCTCGGAGATTTTGGTGGCCGGCTCTTCGTAAGTCGGTGGAGGGTTTTGTGGCTGCTTGTGAGACGTGCGCCGCGCTAAGGTCCCTCGTTCACGGCCTTCAGGTCCCCTTCTCCCCTTACCCATACCTTCCCGTCCTTGGACACACCTGTCCATGGACTTTATCACGGATCTTCCTCGTTCCTCAGGGAAGTCGGTGATCCTGGTGGTGGTGGACCGTTTTAGCAAGATGGCACATTTCATACCCTTCCCTGGATTGCCCAATGCTAAAACGTTGGCGCAAGCTTTTGTCGACCATATTGTTAAATTGCATGGCATTCCCTCTGATATTGTTTCCGATAGAGGCACGCAGTTTGTGTCCAGATTCTGGAAGGCTTTCTGTTCTCGCCTGGGGGTTCGGCTGTCCTTCTCTTCTGCTTTTCACCCGCAGTCGAATGGTCAGACTGAACGCGTCAATCAGAATCTGGAGACATATTTGCGCTGTTTTGTTGCAGAGAACCAGGAGGATTGGTGTTCGTTTCTCCCTCTGGCTGAGTTTGCTCTGAACAACCGTCGTCAGGAATCTTCTGATAAGTCACCATTCTTTGGTGCATATGGGTTCCATCCGCAGTTTGGGACATTCTCGGGAGGGGCTCCTTCTGGTTTGCCTGAGGAGGAGAGATTTTCCTCGTCTTTGTCTACCATTTGGCAAAAGATTCAGACTAATCTAAGAAAGATGAGTGAGAAATATAAGCGTGTGGCTGATAAGAGACGTGTGCCTGGTCCGGACCTGAATGTGGGTGATCTGGTGTGGTTGTCTACAAGAAATATTAAACTGAAGGTTCCCTCCTGGAAATTGGGTCCCAAGTTTATTGGGCCTTATAAAATCTTGTCAGTCATCAATCCTGTTGCCTTCCGTCTTGATCTTCCACGGGTTTGGAAGATACATAATGTATTTCACAGATCTCTCTTAAAACCATATGTCCAGCCCACGGTACCCTCCTCTTTGCCTCCTCCTCCGATTTTGGTTGATGGCAATCTGGAGTTTGAGGTTTCCAGAATTGTGGACTCTCGCATTGTCCGCAGTTCTCTTCAGTACCTCGTTCATTGGAAAGGTTATGGTCCTGAGGAGAGGATGTGGGTTCCGGTGTCGGACATTAAAGCCACTCGCCTCATCAGGACTTTTCATAGGGCTCATCCTGAGAAGGTGGGTCCTGGGTGTCCGGAGTCCACCCGTAGAGGGGGGTACTGTCACTACCAGAGCTTTGAGACGTTCTCACAGCTCTGTTTCTCCACCCCTGTGATGATGTAACTACTAGAGCTTTGAGACGTTCCCACAGCTCTGTTTCTCCGCCCCTGTGATGAGGTCTTTACTTTCTGTTTCCTTCCTCCCAGCTGTCCCTCCTGTGTTTGATTGCTCTGCCTTTAAATCACCTCTCTTCCTTTGTACGGTGCGGATTATACTACTTCATTTGACCTGTATCTCTCGCTTGAGTATCTTCACTGGTGTGATATCTTTTCTGGACCTGTGTTCTGCTGAAGCAAGTACTTCGGACATTGTCTGCTGACTTTGGATCTGTTTTCACTGCTGCTGCAGCTCCTTCAGTTAAGTGTGCAGACATTGTGTGTTTCTGTTTGTTTTGCTGACTGGATCCGAGGCGACCCCGGTTCCGTCCATATACTGAGCAGGGCACCGGTGGCCGTGCCCCTTCCACTACTGTAGGGGTTACAGTGGTCATCAGCCTTAGGTACGCGGGCATGTCTCGATCCACCATCTGGATCTGGACATGGGCTTAGCAGCATAGGGAGAGCTTTTAGGGTCTGACAGGGGTCACCCTTTATGTTCCCTAGTTTGGGTCCGGTCAGTAGCTAACTCACTGTGTATGCTCTTGTTGCTCACATACAGCCGTGACACACAATCTATGTAACCTTGTACAAGTGCTGGTTATTACCATCATCCGGTTCTTTCCTTTTCTATGCTCGTCTCCTGAGATTGTAGGGTTTTAGAGGAGAGGGATCAGGGAACTGTAATCTTTATGCTTTTAGATGGGGGAAGCAGGGGGGGGGGGTAATCTATGAGTTATTGAGGAGAAGCAATAGGTGAGGAATCAGTGACAACAGGGCATCCATGTAGTACTAGAGGTGAGGTGGGTCTGGAGGGACTATATACTGCCAGGATGGCTGAATCATGTATGGAATCACCACACCTGCCACTTTCTCCTTCCACACAAGTTTTTTGCACATTAATAAAATGTAGATAAAACCTATAAATCTGTCTCTGCAGCATTTGTGGACATTCCTTATAATAAAGTGTTCAGCTCTTCACTTCTGCATCTTCTTGTCCTTTTTGTCTTTGTGATACTGGAGATTGAGTTTTGGGTTAAGCCTCATTCACACATCCTTGTCCGTGCTCAAATCCATGAGATGGTGGTCTCCGTGAAGCTGTCCGTGATGGATCCATGTGTCCATTTCTTACTGTCTCTTCCTAATGATCCATGAAACATGAATGCAACACGGATGGCATCCGTGTTGCATTCGTGGCTTTCTTGGACCCATAGACTAAAATGGGCATGATGGATCCATAAACACGGACAAAATAGAGCATGCGTCTATGCTGAAAACACTGACCCACGGACCGTGCTAAAACACCGATGTCTGAATGCACAAGTGAATAAGGACATGTGCTGTCTGTGGAGAACATGTACAGGACATGTCCGTGAAACACTGTGTGAATGAGGCTTTAGGTGTCCGAATTGTGGGGATAGCGTTTACAGCAGCAGCAAAGTGGATGAGAATTTACAAATCACATGCATGATCAACATAATTGACCTGCAGAGAGGATTTTATATCGACAACATTACAATTGATACTGTGGATTTCCACTGTGGATTCTCCCTTTGCAATGCATAGAGTGAAATCTCTGAGATATTCTGCATGTGATCTCGGTGGATTTAGCTGCTAATCCACAGTGGATTTTTTGCACCAAAATACGTTCAGTGGTTGCATACCCTTAGGGCTGTGATGCTAACCTCCGACATTCCAGCTGTGGTAATGTAAGCCACGTATCGGGGTGGGCTCCCCAGGATACAGTGAAGTCACGAACGAGGAAAGCAACCCCAACACCAGCTTTTGCCAAAACAGAATTTTACTTAAATGTGGCAATAAACACAACCACAAATCCTGGGAACATACAATAAATTTACATACACCCAGCCCGAAGGCTGAGACCCTTGTGCTGCACAGCACGGTGCCCTCTGATGGATGCAGGAGGAAAGAGAAGTAATTTACCCACTGGCAGGCAACACTTAAACTGCCACACCTTACCTGTTATTACCCTAAGATACAAGAATAACTGTATGGGTGTGTGGTACGGGCTAGCCTGCGGTGCAGCACAACAGCTTACAATTTTACACAGATCTACAGTATTCCCCCTCCCATAACTGGTCCTTAGCACATGCCTGACCATTCCTTCTGAGCAAAATGCCAGCCTGGCTTGAGTTTGTGGGTATTTTATCAGCACTACAATGTGAATTGTCACTTTAAGTTTTGGAGTCCTTGCAATGAACAGTATGTGGCCTGACACAAACAGAGACCCTAACTAACTAACTACAGGCCTTGTCTCAGTCTCCAGGTGCCAACACTGTAATGAGGTGCGTGCAATTACCGACCGGGGTCTGCTCTGCATCTGCTGGTGACTCTGAACAGAACAAATGCCTTTCAACAAGCATGCAGTACCGCAGTGTCTGTGGCTTTACTCCTCAGCTCTCATCAGCGTTCCTGGCAGCAATCCTCCTTCCTCTGGACAGGATCAGGGTCTTGGACACGATCAGCTTCACTTGGCTGCAGCTCTCGTCACTGAAGGGTGCTCCCACACCTGGATGTCAATGGATTTTCTCCTCTCACAGATCCTCAGCATCTGTCTCAGCTCCCCTCTAAGATGGCTGCCTCTTTTTCCTTTTTCCAGGCTCTGAAACCCCACCTTTCATGAATATGAAAATATATGCAGTCTGTTAGCTGTGTCTTGGAAACAGCGGCATCTTGTGGCCAAACAGCAGAATGTCAGTCCAGATCATTTATCTTCATTTAAACAAACACAATGTTCAGACAATGAGAGCTGTTTCCCCATCTCACAGTAAAACTACAACTACAAGATGCACACTTGCTTGGCTGTTCTCAGAACTCCATAGAAATAAATGGAGCATGCTGAGAGTCATAGTTTTACCATAGGTGGAGTGCTGCAGGATAGCATCACTGCCTTAGGGTGAGGGCACATATTGAAGCATCTGCATGCACCCTAACAGGAGATAGCCAATAGCTGCATGACTTTGAAGATAATATCTCAGTTTTTCAGGCAAAATTGTGCTGTTATTGGTCATCATGGGCTGCATGCAGACATCACAACCCTGTCCTGAATCTGGCATCCAATAATCCAGATATTCGGTATCTCTAAAAAAGGGGCACACCTCTGGTAACACCCAGTTACAAATTCATTATTAAAATTCTAGTAGCAATAACTGAGGAATGGAATAACAGAGTTATAAGAAAAGATGCTCCAGATTCAACATTGTTTGTAGAATACAAATATTTAGTGAAACCGACATGTCTTCCTGTCTGGGAGGATACTGATGTCATCAGCACTTGCACAGTACAGATCTCAGTGGTGAGAGCCTTCTAAGATCAACCACTCATGCGCCAAGGTGAGAGCCTTCTAAGATCAACCACTCATGCGCCAAAGAAGTCTCTACGGCGCAAATGTAAGATGTCAGGGTTAGGCATCTGAACAGTGAGGAGAGGAGTCATGGAGGAGAGGAGGAGGTGAAGTGGTGCTCTGAAGGGCTAGGGCAGCCCCATTTGTGTTCTGAGCACCTCATTTGCATAAAAATAATTATTATGCTGCAACGGTACCACTGACTGCAACAATACAAGGCCATTTTATTTACTACTTGCAGAAGGACCCCGCTTCGCACGGGTATATTTCATCTATTTCATTTAATGTTTCTGTGTGTCGTTAAAAGATATTGACAGTATCCCCTGTAACACTGAGCTCCACAGTGCCTGCCCCCTTAACAGTGATCTCCACAGTGCCCACCCCTTTAACAGTGACCTCCGCCGTGCCCGCCCCTTTAACACTGACATCCACAGTGCCCACCCCTTTAACAGCGACCTCCACAGTGCCCGCCCATTTAACAGTGACCTCCACAGTGCCCGCCCTTTAACAATGACCTCCACAGCGGCCTGCCACCTTAACAGTGACCTCCACAATGAGCGCCCCTTAACAATGACCTCCACAGTGCCCTCCCCTTTAACAGTGACCTACACACTGCCCGCCCCTTTAACAGTGACCTCCACATTGGCCTTCCCCCTTTACAGTGACCTTTACAGTGAATGCCCCTTTAACAGTGACCTCTACAGTGCCTGCCCCTTTAACAGTGACCTCCACAGTGCCCGCCCCTTTAACAGTGACTTTCACAGCAGTTGCCCCTTCAGTAGTGGCCCCTGCCCCCTTAAAAGAGAGCTCCACAGTGCTCACCCCTTTAACAGTGACCTCCACAGCGGCCTGACCCTTTCATAGTGGCCCCTGCCCCATTAACAGTGACCTCTACAGCAGCTGCCCCTTTAATTGTGGCCCCTGCCAACTTAACAGTGTCCTCCACAGTGCCCTGCCCCTTTAATAGTCCCACCACATTAACTGTGACCTCCACAGCGCCCTCCCCCTTTAAGGCTAGGGCTACATGACGACATGTGTCGCGCGACATTTTGTCGTACAATTCTGTCAACAATTTTTATAATGATAGGCTATGGTGTCGCACTGCGACATGCTGCAACTGCGACAGTCGCAAAAAATCCATCCAAGTTGGATGCATGTAGCAGTGTAGTTGTGCCCTATGTGTCGTGCAGCCTTAGCCTAAAGCTGACCTACAGTAGTGAAGAA
This sequence comes from Bufotes viridis, assembly GCA_033119425.1. Taxonomy (NCBI): domain Eukaryota; kingdom Metazoa; phylum Chordata; class Amphibia; order Anura; family Bufonidae; genus Bufotes; species Bufotes viridis. Next base: position 408,190,087 of record CM065591.1, on the reverse strand, counting down.
AAATAGCTGGGTTGTGATGGAAACCTGGAGTAAAGCTGTGTGTATGTGTAGACTAAGGGCCTGCAAGCTTCTATTGGCTAATAAGAGACATGTGACCGTGTGTATGGCAGTTGGAATATGAAGAGAAATACTTGCAGGCTTGTATTGGCTAATGCAGGTCATATTTTGGGAATATCTCAGGAACGGTACGTCCTAGAGAGCTGAGATCCCCACAAGATTTCTTTCCAGGTAAGTGATGAGTATACCAAGTTTCGTTGAAATCGATGGTTGTGTTTTTGAGTGATTGCGGAACATACATATATACATACATACATATATACTTCCTTCTTTATGTATATAGATGATCAACTCTACCAGGCAGTGTGCCTGTTTTAACGCTTAGAATACCGAAGGTTTTTTCGTTTTTGTGTTTTCATTTTTCTTTCCTATCTTACTTGAGCCGTAACTTTTTAATATTTCCGTTAATATAGCTGTATGAGGGCTTATTTTATGCAGGACAAGTTGTACTTTCTAAGGCCACCATTAATTATGGCATACAATGTAGTGGGAAGTAATAAAAAAAATCCAAATGGGGTGGAATTAGGCCAAAAAACACATTTTCTCCATCGTTTTACGTTTTTTTTTTTCCAAGGCGTTCCGTTTACGGCAAAACTGACCAATGCTCTTCATTCTCTGGTTCACTACAATTACAACGATACCCCATATGTATAGGTTTTTTTTTTTTTTTTATGTTTAACCACTTCAGCTCCCGTAGCTTAAACACCCTTAATGACCAAGCAACTTTTTACAATTCTGCACTACACTACTTTCACCGTTTATTGCTCTGTCATACAACTTACCACCCAAATGAATTTTACCTCCTTTTCTTCTCACTAATAGAGCTTTCATTTGGTGTTTCATTGTTGCTGACATTTTACCTTTTTTTGCTATTAATCAAAAATGACCGAAATTTTTGCAAAAAAATGACATTTTTCACTTTCTGTTGTAAAATCTTTTTTAAAAAAACTACATTTCTATATAAATTTTTCTCTAACTTTATTGTTCTACATGTCTTTGATAAAAAAAAATCCAATAAGTGTATATTTATTGGTTTGGGTAAAAGTTATAGCGTTTACAAACTATGGTGCAAAAAAGTGAATTTCTGCATTTTGAAGCAGCTCTGATTTTCTGAGCACCTGTCATGTTTCTTCAGGTGCTAGAATGCCAGGATAGTATAAATACCCCCCAAATGACACCATTTTAGAAAGAAGACACCCCAAAGTATTCGCAGAGGGGCATGGTGAGTTCATGTATCATTTCATTTTTTTTCACAAGTTAGCGGAAAATGACACTTTCGGAAGAAAAAAAATAATAATAAAGTTTCCATTTCTGTTAACTTCTGGCAAAAAAAAAAAAAAATCTCCCACGGACTCACTATGCCCCTCAGTGAATACCTTGGGGTGTCTACTTTGCGAAATGGGGTCATTTGTGGGGTGTGTTTACTGTTCTGGCATTTTGGGCGGGGCTAAATTATGAGCAACCTTGTAAAACCTAAAGGTACTCGTCGGGATTTGGGCCCCTTTGCGCATCCAGGCTGCAAAAAAGTGTCACTCATGTGATATCGCCGTTCTCAGAAGAAGTAGGGCAATGTGTTTTGGGGTGTATTTTTACATATACCCATGCTGGGTGAGAGAAATATCTCTGTAAACTGACAACTTTGTATAAATTTTTTTTAAAAAGGAGGTCTGACGGGGGGGTTGGTGGTCAGGAGTGGTCTAATGGGGAGTCTGGAGGTCTGACTAGGGGGTCTGGAGATCTAATGAGGGTCTGGAGAGGTCTAATGGAGGCTGGAGAGGCCTGACTGGGGGTCTGGAGAGGTCTAATGGGGGTCTGATTTGGGTCTGGGGTCTGATTGGGGGTCTGGAGGTCTGATTGGGGGTCAGATATGGGGGTCTGGAGGTCTAATGGGGGTCAGATATGGGGGTCTGGAGGCCTAGTGGGATTCTGGAGGTCTAATATGGGTTTGGAGGTCTGATATGGGGGTCTGGTCTGAGGTCTGATATGGGGGTCTGGAGGTCTGACTGGGGGGTCTGGAGGTCTGACTGGGGGTCTAGAGAGGTCTAATGGGGATCTGGAGAGGTCTAATGGGGGTCTGAAGGTCTGATTGGGAGTCTAGAGGTCTAATGGGGGTCAGATATGAGGGTCTACTCTGGAGGTCTAATGGGGGTCAGATAAGGGGGTCTGGAGGTCTAGTGGGAGTCTGGAGGTCTAATGGGGGTCTAGAGGTCTGATATGGGGGTCTGGAGGTCTAATGGGGGTCTTATATGGGTGTCTCATATGGGGGTCTGGGGGTCTTATCTGAGGTCTGATATTGAGTCGGGGTCTTACATGGAGGTCTCATGGGGGTCTGACATAAGGATCTAAAGGGGGTTTGGTCTGCGTTGGGGATCTCATTTAGGGTTTTATATGGGGTCTGATCTGAAAGGAAGGTGTTTTTTTATTACTAGCGCACAATATAATAGGTTGTTTTTGTACTGACACACTGTGTTACCAGTATTTTCAGGCGGACTGTTTCTGCAGGAAAGTATTGGGGAGCACAGTGGACACAGTATTGGGGGTGGCAGGATGGGGTGTTGAGAAGGTGGGAGGATGATGGAAAGGTAGGAAAATAAGATATCTGTTTGTTAAACTCTGCAGAGATGAGGCGCGGCTGAAAGAAGTCACCATGGTGGTCTGGTCTAACAGGAGAAGAAGAGGAAAGAGAATATCTACATCAGATGGAGGAAACGCCACTAGATGTAAGAGGTACATATGTGGTGCTGTATGACCTTGTATGTTCTGTAGCGCTGTATGTAATGTTTTCCAAGTATGTCTTTAAAGGGGTTGTCCGCTTTTTTTTATTCTATGAGCGCTGCCTTCTCTGCTCTGTTTACCTGCTCATTACTGCAAATGCTACGGCGAGAACGTGAACAGAACAGAGAAAGTAGCTCTCATATGAGCGCTGCCCTCTCTTCAAACAGTTGATCGTTGGGGGTGCCGGAGGAACCCGGCCGATCTGATATTGATGACCTATTCTGAGGATAGGTCATCAGTAGTAAAAAGAGGACAATCACTTTAACAGTAGGACTGGAGGGAAAGGGTTAGGTTGATAATTTGGCATGGGGGGATGCCGTTTCAATATTTGTCTCGGACAGCGGAAAAGCTAGGTGCACCAATGCAGAGTGAAGGGGGGGCCCAAGCTGAACTCTTGCACCAGGGCCCATGAGCCTTTAGCTACACTCCTGGCACTACTGCTGTATCCTACGCTGATAGTTCTGTAGACATACTGTATACTGAAACTACTGAATTAATGTAATGAATTCAGCGATAACTATCCAACATTACTCTACAGCCAAAACCTACTGCCAATTCTCCACATTTTTTGTTGGTGGATTGTCACAAGGGCAGAATAGCATATAGGCACCACTAACACTCCCGACATTGTTCCCCTATGGGGCTCTACCAAAGCTGTTGTTCTTCAATGCTTGACTGTTGTCCTGCAGTGAAAGCTTCTTTTTTTCAGCATGTTCTGTGCTGGTGATTCTCTTGGTTTTCTTAGTGTAGTGTAGATGTCTCCTACTAGGGAAAAACACCCCAGGTGATGGTGCTATTCCCTTATGGATGTTCACGCTCTGGGCAAAGCACTCAGTGATGTTACTGGTAGGTAGAAAAGCTTCTAGCAATCAAAAACAATCCAACGCTTTTCCGAAAAAAAATACACATTTTCCTCCGTCAGGGATGGACCAAGAGATACCCAGCACAGAACACGCATGGTTCCTGCAAGAAAATTTTGTACATTAATACGGGATTATATTTTTGTTGTTGATATTTTGAACATCTTTTAAACAAAGCCTCAGACAAGAAGAAAGGGTCTGTCCAGTCCTTTCAGCAAGGGCAAACAGGAAAACGGTAATAGGTGGAGATTCTCCCAGAAAAAAAGCTGGAGAGTTGCTGTTTCCAAAATTTATACATCAACAAATCATCCTCCCAATTACGTTAAGGACAGGGTAGGTAGATGTCTAAGTTACAGTAATGGACAAAAGTTTTGAGACTGACAGATTTTGGTTTTCCCAAAGTTTGCTGCTTCAGTGTTTATCATTTTTTTTGTCAGAAGATTCTATGGTATAAGGAAATACAATTATAGGCGTTTCTTAATTTTTTCAAACTTTTATTGACAAGTACATAAAGCTTATGCAAAAAGACTTAATGGGTCACTTACTATCTAGAAATACGCCTAAATTAGGTGTACACAGACGAGCAAAAGGGTAACAATATTTAAAACTATTGACTTTCAGGCTCCATATGTCACCATCCACTGCAGCTTCAAACATGAGACTACCATCATTTTATGGCCAATCATCTTGGCTATCTCATACTTAAATTGTACTTGCAACTATTTAGCATATGATTAGTTATGCAGATTGTTGTCATGTAACTGCATTTCTACTGTTTTGCTATTTTTATTATTTTGTTAGTATTTTGTAAATCTACCTTTAGCTTTTAACACTGCCTGAATTCTTCTGGATATGCTCTCGATCAGATTCCAGTATGTCTATTTAGACCTGCGCCTAAAATATGACCTCCTTAATATTTTCAGTGTTGACCCTTCTTTTTCAAGACTTCTCCAATTCACCCTGGCCTGCTGGTTATCAGCTTCTGTTCAGGTTCTCAATGGGACTGAAATTGGGGGCGTTTGCTGGCCATGGACCCAAAATGTTTTATTCACTGAGCCACTGAGTTATCACTTGTGCCTTGTGATATGATGCTCCATCATGCTGGAAAAATATTGTTCATCATCAAATTCCTCCTGGATCGTTGGGAGAAGTTGCTTTGGAGGTTTTAGTACCGTTCTTTATTAATTGCAGTGTTCTTAGGCAACATTGTGAGTAAGTATACTGTATAGCAACTCTATACATGAATGTTTTCAGGATGCTTTAGGCCCCAGTCACACGTCCACAAGTGTTTTGCGGATCCACAGATCTGCAGATCCGCAAAACACGGACAACGCCGGCACTATATAGAAAATGCCTTTTCTTGTCCGCAATTGTGGACAAGAATCGGACATGTTCCATTTTTTTCGGGAACGCGATTGCGGACCCAGAAGTGCGGATCCGCAATTGCGGCGGGACATCGTCTGTCCACATACGAATGGGTCCGCAATTCTGTTCCGCAAAATGCCAAACAGAATTGCAGATGTGTGAATTGCCCCTTACCCTGGGTTCACACCTGAGCGTTTTACAGCGCGTTCAAACGCGCTGTAAAACGCTCAACACATGAAAATCAATGCTTTCCTATGGCCCTGGTTCACACTTGAGCGTTTTACAGCGCGCTTGAACGCGCTGTAAAACGCCCGACGCATAAACAAGTACTTGAGCTTTTTTTTGGGCGTTTGTCGCGCGTTTTGGTCCATAGACTTCAATGGGAACGCTCAACGCTTGTTTGTTTGCGCGTTTTGGACACTGAAATCGCGCGTTCGAACGCGCGCTTGGATTTTGCAACATGCTGGAAAAGGCTGCACACCAGGTGCAAAGCACAGTTTTGGACAGAATCCAGCATGGAGGAGTGTGTGTGTGACCCCGAGACACTCATCAGACTGGTGCAGGCCAAACGCTGCCTGTATGACACACAGGATGCAAAGTACAAAAACAGGAGGAGCAGGCAGCAGGCCTGGGAGGATATTGCAAACACCATCTGGCCAGATTGGGCAAGTTACAGCAAGACAGTCAAACAAGGAAAAGGTATTTCCATGTGTGTTCTAATGTGAAAAGTAAACTTCTTGTGTGCAGTGGTGTACCAACTATATGTAATAGCCCTGGCCAGCTCTACCTGCAGCCCTCCAGCTGTTGTCAACCGCCACCTTCACAAATGCTGGGCTGTATTTTACTTGCTGGAGCGTGTGCAGGCATGCATGGAGTTGGATTTAGCCACAGCTAGAGGGACGCAGCATCACCATCCCTGTTCTTGTATATGGGCACTCAGTGGCCTTAGTTTACAAAGAATGATGATATGCCCATTACATGTTGTATAGTGTCCCCTCACCCCTTTAGTTTTTAGTACTGTCCTGGTTCACCCTCCCCACATTCTGGTACAATGCAATGGCCCAGTATGTTCAATTTGCAGTGGTTCCACTGTCTTATGCCAGACTGCGCTCTTTCAATCTGCAAATGTAGTGGCATTTTGGGGTGAGGGATTTGAAGCCTAAGTTGTTGTTGATATGGTGTACTTTATCAAATTAGACTGCTTGTGGACTATGGGTGGGCTGGCATATTTTAGGTGCTTCTGTTTTTAACGTGCCAGTATTGGGCACCATGATGGGATCCGTTATTTCACCCACATTGGCTTATATTCTACTGGCCGAGTATTGGGCACTTAAATGGGACACATTATTTCGGCCACATTTTAAACCAGTGTTAATGGGCGACTATTGATGGCCACTATAGGGGCATCCCCAAGGGGCACTATATAGGTGAAAAAACAGAAATGCACAAATGATCTTTTTCACATTTTGTAATTTAGGCATAGTAATAAACAACCAAAATGGAAATAAAACCTTAATATTTAAACAGTCTTTTCATCAGCAAAATATAAATTAACATAAACTTAGATGGCTTCCAATTGCCATGGTAACGCCCCATGTGGTGATAAAAATATGCGGTGAAGTGGTCCCTGACAGCTGCACCGTGTCTGGTCCCACGCACACCGCTTGGATTAGGACTCTCCAAGGAATGGCTGAGGGAATCTTCAAAATTAAAGCCATCCCGTACACGAACAAAATTATGCAGAACACATGCTGCCTTCACGGCCGAGATGGCGGTCTCCAATTTTAAATGAATAGGAGAATGGAGAAAACGCCATTTGTTAGCTAAAATGCCGAAGGCGCACTCCACCACCCTGCGTGCCCTTGTCAGCCGGTAATTAAACACCCGCCTGGCAATGGAGAGACCCCGGCTGGAGTACGGCCTCATAAGATGCTCCCCAGCGCAAAGGCCTCGTCCCCCACAAAAACAAAGGGCATCGACGGATAAGTAGTCCCAGGCAGTGTGGTGTTCCCGGGAGGTCCAGCTCATTATTATTGAGCATTTGCCCAAAGGCAGAATGCCCCAAAACAGCAGAGTCTGAGCTGCTGCCGTAGGACCCCACGTCAATGTATCTGAAGCAATAGTTGGCATCACACACCGCGAAAAGAACAAACGAAAAATATTTTTTATAATTAAAAATTGACTCCCGCTCCTGATGGGCTTCTTAACGCGGATGTGCTTGCCGTCTATTGCGCCGACACAGTTTGGGAAATTGCAGGATTGGAAAAAATATCCGCAATTTGCAGCCAGTCCTCCTTCTGTGGTTGGGCCATCACAGCTGGATGAAGGACATCCCAAATTGCCAGGCAGGTTTCCCGGACGACCATACTGGCTGTGGACTTGCCGATGAGGAAGGCGAAGTGTAGACTGGCCAATGACTGTCCGGTCGCTAAATACCTGAAACAAATGTAAGAAAATAAAGAGACATTAACGGATGTTTTTTTTTATTTTTCATAGTCAACACTATCAAAGGCAAATGGAAAAGCCTGAAAGATGCCTTTATCCGCCATAGGCGCAAAGAAAGGGAGCAGAGGAGTGGATCTTCCCCAAGCGCACACTCCAGTTACGTGCATGCTCAACAGATGTCATTTTTGATACCGTGCACGGAAATGCGGAGGTGAGTCAAGGGCATACACAGGAGAGGATGTGGTATGACATGACATACATTCAATTTCATATGGGGAACATACTTACCTATATTTTCCACTTCACAGCACCGATAGTAGCTGGGAACCCAGCCAGGCGCGAGATGACGAAGAAGAGGACGAGGGCACAACCATGGACAGTGAGCCCGGACCATCTATGGGGCCAATGAGTCCTCCAGGCCCCCACCCACTCCGAGTATCGTGAGCCCAACGCAGCCTGTCCCAGCTGTCCCAGAGGCAAGTCGGCAGCCCCGACATAAAAGGAGGAGAACAGAGAGGCATGAGGACAGGCTAATAGGCTGCCTGGATGCCCTGGCACATCCTGTGCCAAAACTTTCTAGTGATGCCCATTTTCTCCTCAGTCTAGAGGAGAAAATGCTACATGTGCCCAGAAATCTGGTCACAAAAGTAAGGGATGAGTTGTCTAAGACCATTGATAAATATTGCATCCCTTATGAAATCCCCACATCTATTAGTGCCCCACAGCAGGCCCCACTGCATACAGCACAGCAGGCCCCACTGCAGCCAGCACTGCAGGCCCCACTGCAGCCAGCACTGCAGGCCCCACTGCAGCCAGCACAGCAGGCCCCACTGCAGCCAGCACAGCAGGCCCCACTGCAGCCAGCACAGCAGGCCCCACTGCAGCCAGTACAATATGGCCAACAATATGGTCCACAATATGGGCCGCAATATGGGCTCCAATATGGCCCACAATATGGGCCACTACATCCCCAACAACACCCTCACACATACCCAGCACACACATACACACAAAGTAACATACAACACCCTCCTGACACATGGCAGACACAACACACATCATACCCATATACCTCAACAAGCACGGGCCCAAGCACCTTCACCACCCCCACCACTGAAATGCCACCCGCAAATCAGTCTCACGGAGCCAGAGAGACACGGCGGGATCCCGAGGTTGAGTTTTCAGGGCCGCAATATGAAACCCTGTGAAAATTTTATGAGGGCAATTCTCAGGCTCAAGGATATTTTTATGTTGTTTACCAAAAATTGCTCCTTTGTTAAACAGAGTTAACAAATTTAAGTTGGAAATGTAGGATGTTATTACATTCACCAAAGATAAATAATTTGAAGCAAATGTTTGGACTATTTTTTGAAAGTGAGGGGTAAAACATGGCCAAATGAGGATACATGATGCATGTATGGGATATCTATGCCACACGTTGACAACATACACATCACATACCCCCACACAAACACTCATGCGTCACAAACAACCAGAGAAACACGGCGAAACTCAAATCCTAGCACAACACACTGCAAATGGATTAAATGGCCACAATAATAAGCTACTTACCGCAAAGTAATGACCAGTCTTTCCACTGGTGGGATGCAGTCCCGCATAAAGGTGTCCTGACGCTGCAAATGAGGGGACAACAGCACCAGGAGCTCGTCAAAGCTATGAAACAATAAAATGTTCATGGTTAACAATACAAAAAGCACAAAACACTTAGCTTAACCATTGAAAAAACATTGCAACAACGTATACGTACTCAACCTGTGGATGGACATCCTGGTGTAGTCCAAAAACTTGTCCTCATGGGCACGGAGGTTTGCATACAGTGCCCAGAACTGGCCCCTCTCCTGTCTATTTGCAATGACTGGATGGACCCAGAAACGTCGCCTGCTGTCCCGCCTTCTCCTGAAGCGTTCCAGTTCGATAGCTGCAACAACTGCCGCAACACGTCGCCGTCTATAACATTCCATGACTACAACCAGCACTCTCTACCAACACACATGGAATTTCACACCTACAATGCCCTATGATTGGCCAAAACTTCATATAGACAGGGAAATTTGGTCATTGGACAACACTGCAGTCAATCACACAAACGCGCGTCAAACGCGCGTTTACTATTGCAAAAAACGAGCATAAAAACGCGCGTCAAACGCGCGACAAAAACGCGCGTTAAACGCGCGTCTCAGAAACGCTCAGGTCTGAACCCAGTGTTACTGTTGGCATGACACAGGACTCATGGTAGCGCTCACAGAGAGAAAATAACTTTACCCTAGTCCTCTGCAGTTCATTCCCTGTACTTCCTGTAGAATGTTTTTTCTTGATGTTTTTCTTGTAGAGAAGTGTCTTCTTTGCTGCCCTTATTGACACAGGCCATCCTCCAAAAGCCTTCACCTCACTGTGTTTGTAGATGCACTTACACCTACCTGCTCCCATTCCTGAACAAGCTCTGCATTGGTGGTGACCTGATCCTGTAGATAAATCCTCTTTAAGGAGATCTTCCTGGAACTTGCTGGACTTTCTTGGGCTCCCTGAAACCTTCTTTACAGCAACTGAACTTCTCTCCTTGAAGTTCTTGATGATCTGAAAAATGGTTGATTTAGGTGCAATCTTACAAGCAGCAATGTCCTTGTCTGTAATGCCCTTTTGATGCAAAGCAAAAATGACTGCACGTTTCTTTGAAGGTGTTAACAGAAAAAGACAACAAACAGTTGACGCACAACCCCCATTTTAACCTCTTAAGGACGAAGGGCGTACATGTACGCCCTTCGTCCGCACTTTAAAGATGGCGCCCGCTCCCGCACGGAGCGGGCGCCCGAGCTGCGGGTAAACGCTTGATTCATCAAGCTGACACCCGCAGCTCATGTCCGCGACCGGCAGCGATGCCGATCGCGGACATTTAACCCCTCAGATGCCGTGGTCAATCCTGACCACGGCATCTGATCACGCAAAACCGAAAGTTTCACTGCGGTTTCTGGCTCCCTGATGGCCACAGGGGAGCCGGAGCATGCATGTAGTACCCTAGGTTTCTGTGAATGAAACCTAGGTTACTACTAAGTATTCCTATGGAGCCTATGACTGTAATAGGCTCCATAGGAAACTATGCGATTTTCTCATATATTCCAATGCTATTGCATTGGAATATATAGAATAACAATCTGATGATTGCATCTTATAGTTCCCTATGGGAACTATAAGAAAGTGGTAAAAAAAAAAGTTTAAAAAATAAAAATTAAATAAAAAAATATAAAAATTCAAATCACCTCCTTTCCCAAAATGAAAATAAAATAAATAAAAAAATCAAAAATTACACATAATGGGTGTCGTAATGTGCGAAAACGCCCATACTATAATAATATTAAAAATATTCACCATACGGTAAACATAAAAACGAAAGAAAGCGCCCAAATGGCTAATTCGCCATTTTTGGACGCTTCATTTCTAAAAAAATGAATAAAAAGTGATCAAAACATCATACGCACCCCATAATGGTATCAATTAAAAGTTCAGATTGCCCCGCAAAAATGAGCCCCTACACTGCTCCGTACGCATAATTACAAAAAGTTATAGGGGTCAAAACATGGCGACAAAAAAAATAAAATAAAAAATTCCACTTTTAATTTTTTTCACTATCAAAACGCAAGAAAAACTATACATATTAGGTATTGCCGGATTCGTACTGACCTGAAGAATAAAATTAACCAGTCAGTTTTATCGCAAATCGAACGTTGTAATTTAAAAACCCAGTAAAACTGTGGTGAAATTGCTTTTTTGCAATTTCACCCCATTTGGAATTTTTTTCCCGTTTCCCACTACATCACATGCAAAAATAAATGGTAGCGTTAAAAAGTACAACTTGTCCCGCAAAAAATAAGCCGTCATATGGCTATGTGAGCGGAAATATTAAAATGTTATGGCTTTTGGAAGGCAGGGAGCGCAAAACAAAAACGCAAAAATCCCAAAACCCCCGGTCCTTAAGGGGTTAAAGTAACCAGTCTGCTCTTCAAATTCAATCAGCACAACATAGTTATATCAGTTTGTCCTCATTAACACTTTCTCCCTAGCTAATGAGAAGATCACTGAAGTTATGTTAGCAGGTCATTTTGTGGAATGTCTGAATGGAGGAAAGTCACTGGGGGCTGGTGGAGAGGCACTGGGGGCTGGTGGAAAAGCACTGGGGGCTGATGGGGCTGGTGGAGAGGCACTGAATTCAGTAGAAATGGGGGTTTTGTGAATATGTTAAAAAGGTTTTTCAAGACTTAAATACTGATGACTTCTCTTCTGGATAGGTCATCGGGATCTGATTGGTGGGGGTCCAACACCCGGGACCCCCATTGATCAGCTGGTTGAAAAGGTAACGGTGTTCCTGTGAGCACTGCTGCCTTTGGCTTGCTCACCAAGCATGTATAGCAACTGTGCTTGGTTGCAGCTCAGCCCCATTCGCTTTAAATATACTGGGACACTTTGATGAGGGCTGGCATACTGCTGAGAATGGCTGCAGAAAACGTCTGTGTGCATGCCTGTTGATGAATGCTAAGATATAGCATCAGGTTGTTTGTGTGTGTTGAAAAATGTGGTGGGGAACTCTTAAAGGGGTTGTCCGTGTTCAGAGCTGAACCTGGACATACCCTTTTTTACCCAGGCAGCCCCACTAAGATGAGCATCGGAGCATCTGAACCCGGACAACCCCTTTAATAAATACGACATTCACATCAATACTCCAATTTATCAGTGCTATTAAGGCATAAAACTAGTATAATTGCGATGATCAATGTCCCTCACTGTATTCTGCTTTGTAGACCTCTGGCCAAAATTTTCAGGTTTACCACACTCAATGTCCACTTGACTGTTTAGCCATAATATGATAAGACAATGCTGTTGATGCATATATAAATGATTTGATTCGGTTCTGATGAACACTAGGTAGGTATGTACATTAAGTGTTAAGCAAGTATTGCTGTGTTTGTGGGAGGGGAGGCGGACTACAAGGCTATTTATAGGCATCTGTGGGCCCAGGCTGACGACGATTCAGCTGATTTCACTACCTCTGGGTCAGCTCCAGGATACAGCAGCATGGTGTGGAGGCTCCTTACGGCTGGGCGACGGCAGAATCTCTCAGGAAGGCACTGGTATTCATGGTAGGATCGGAGTGGTTTGCACGGGACCCACGCTGTGGTCCGCGACATATAGCGCAGCTGCATCGTGTGCAGGCTCATTCACGCCTGGGCAGCGACAAAGTGCCGGGCGAGTTCTGGCATTCACTGTAGAATCACACTTGTTGGCACGAGACCCACACTGCGGTATGTGATTTGTAATACTCTGGGACGAAGCTAAGTTGGGCACTAATGGTCAAGTGACTGTTGTTAGTATTTTGTCCGGCTGTTTAGGGGATTGTTGGGGGCTATTGCATATAGTTATTGGTGTTGCATGCGCCTAGAGTGGGTTTGGTCGCATGTTTTCTGATATCGGTATCATACGGGACACGTGTCTCCAAGCTACACTCGCTGTGTTTAAGTGATGGTATTATTTACTTATCTCTCTGGAAGGGTCATGTATCAAGGGTCATTAAAAAAAAAAAAAAAAAAAGTTCATGTTTTCTGTCACCGTTGTACATGTGGGGCGCACGTCCGCAGTTAGCGCCAGACATGCAAGGTGTTGGTAATGTGTATTAGTGGCCCATATATGGGGGCACTAGCAGGTTGATAAAGGCGCCTGTATTTGAGTACTGATGCTCAGGTAAGTGTGTTTAATCTATAAATTGTATGTTTTGGGCCCGCATGTGTCAGCGGTTCTGTGCTATTGTGTTGTTTAATTGGCGTTGCATCAGGGTTTATGTTCAACCACGTTTGTTTTCTTACAGGAACACAAGGTGGTGTTGTGGTGACCATTATTTAAAAGCAAAAAAAAAAAAAAAAAAAAATTCCTGCAGCATTATGTGGAGGTTCATTCGCACCTGGGCAATGGCAGAAGGTGCCAGGCGAGTGCTGGCTTTCACGGTGGGATCAGACTTGGTTACACGGTCTGTGACTTGTAGCGCTCTGGGGCGAAGGAGGTTGGGCACTAATGGTAGAATGTTCATGGCTAGGTTCGTTACCTGCAAAAGCTACGTCTGTGTGTCTGCATTTACATTTTGTCCTATACTCCATTCACTACCAGAGCTGCGTTCATGCATCTGTTGTATCACGTTAATACTCTGCTCACTTTAGATTGCATTCATACGGCTGCTTATATCATGCTCACACTCAGAGCTGCTCCCATACTATGTGTTGGGCACTACTCACATCCAGAGCTGCAGTCACCCACCTGTTCTTACACCATGTGTTGGTACACTGCTTCCACTTATAGCTACATTTTCCTTTTTTATTTTGACATCATGGTTAGCCAGGTTTTCACTAGGGCAGTTAGCACACCTCTCTGACACTGCTCTCCCGATAAACATGATAGCTGCGTTCTTTTCAGGCTTGCTTATTTCCTCGTTGGTTTGTTACAATCCGAAGGCCCACTTCTACTTTTTCTGTTCATTTCAGTAAAAAAAAAAAAAAAAAAAAAAATTGATTATAGAAAGATTTTTTTTTTTTTTGGTGTTTCAGTCCTGGTTTGCAGTTACTTAGACCGGTCCGCTTTACTTCTGGTTCATATTCACTCAGATTGGTCCCTTGCCCCAGTTAACTAAATGGCTTTTCAGTGGCCCAATAGGGGTACGTTTCCTACTATATTTTTTTTTTTTTTTTTTTTTTTCAAACCCTTAATTTGTCAAGATAAGGGTCTTCACTTAGCGAACTGCAAGGCCTCTGGCTCTTCGTTGTCTCCCATCTGTTCAAATTCACGGATGGTTAATGTGTATTTATGCACGTGGTTCGCTTCACTAACGTCTATGCATATCCCATCGGGTCTGGCTCACATTTAATTACTTAGTCACTGAAAAGTCATTCAGTTCAGTCTCATGGCTTCGGGTGGCCCTTTGACCATCCTTCATGTTGTTCGTTAGAGGTACCATATGGTTGTAGGCTGTTTAGTGTCTTAGGTTCCCTGTCAGAGGGGTTCATGGTTACGCAGTTCCCAAGTCACACTGGTGCTGCATAAGTGCTTTATAAAAAAAAGAGGAAAAAAAAAAATAATAATAATAATAATAGCCATAGTCTCGCATGTATGGCTCCGCCATTAGTCTCCCACGCATGACTTCTCTGTTTATGTTTTACTCACATGACTCCGCCATTTGAGTCTCACGCATGACTTCTCAGGTTTAGAGGTAAACATATGACTCCGCCATCAGTCTCTCACGCATGGCTTTTCCGATTAAGTGTCCGCCATTAGAGTCTCTCACGTGTGGCACTGCCATTAGAGTCTCTCACGTATGGCTTCTCCAATTAAGTGTCCGCCATTAGAGTCTCTCACGTGTGGCACTGCCATTAGAGTCTCTCACGTATGGCTTCTCCAATTAAGTGTCCGCCATTAGAGTCTCTCACGTGTGGCACTGCCATTAGAGTCTCTCACGTATGGCTTCTCCAATTAAGTGTCCGCCATTAGAGTCTCTCACGTGTGGCACTGCCATTAGAGTCTCTCACGTATGGCTTCTCCAATTAAGTGTCCGCCATTAGAGTCTCTCACGTGTGGCACTGTCATTAGAGTCTCTCACGTATGGCTTCTCCAATTAGGTGTTGCACATATGACTCTGCCAGTAGAGTCTCTCACGCATGGCACTGCCATTAGTCTCTCACGCATGGCTTCTCTGTTTATGTTGACACACATGGCACTGCCATTAGAGTCTCTCACGTATGGCACTGCCATTAGAGTCTCTCACGTATGGCACTGCCATTAGAGTCTCTCACGTATGGCACTGCCATTAGAGTCTCTCACGTATGGCACTGCCATTAGAGTCTCTCACGTATGGCACTGCCATTAGAGTCTCTCACGTATGGCACTGCCATTAGAGTCTCTCACGTATGGCTTCTCCAGTTAAGTGTCTGCCATTAGAGTCTCTCATGCATGGCACTGCCATTAGAGTCTCTCACGCATGGCTTCTCAGATTAGGTGTTGCACATATGACTCTGCCATTAGTCTCCCACGCATGGCTTCTCCGATTTAATGTTACACATATGACACCGCCATTAGAGTCTCTCGCGTATGGCTTCTCCAATTAAGTGTCTGCCATTAGAGTCTCTCACGCATGGCACTGCCATTAGAGTCTCTCACGCATGGCACTGCCATTAGAGTCTCCCACGCATGGCTTCTCCAATTAGGTGTTACACATATGACTCCGCCATTAGAGTCTCTCACGCATGGCACCACCATTAGTGTCTCACGCATGGCAACACCATTAGTGTCTCTCACGCATGGCTTCTCCGGTTAAGTGGTTCATATATGACTTCACCATTTGAGGTCGGCCACGTGGCCCCACCACAAGTAGGTTTCATGTCTTTTTCCGCCACTCGGGCTGAGGGTGTTGGTGTCGGGCCTAAGTCCTGGGTGTCAGTCTGTCTTCCTGTAGAAAGTACAGTAATAGGCGCAATTCACATTGTCTCATGTCTACAGACACGACAAGCCCAATCACGACTACAGGCGCAGCATACATAGTTATTACGACCTTAAGCTTATTTCCTGTCACAACCGCAGGTATGGTGCGTACGTTCTCTGTCCTTATTACAGGCAACATTAGCTCGTTAATTAAAAAAGCCATGTATTCGTGTTGATGGTTCCCCAGGCCTGGTGAGGTTATACATTCCACTTAATCTACTAATAGAGAGAAAGACGGCATACGCCATGCTCTAACTTTTTGGCCCCTTATATATATATATATATATAAGGTCTGGCCTGGGGAATAAGTAGAGGGTAGTAGTTTGCAACCAGGAACAGTTGGTGCCCGATCAGGGTCCTCGGCGAATGCTTGGAATCCATTTAAGCCTTCCAACAGATTCACCATTGTTTGTTTCAGTCTGCAGCTCTCAGGATTCAGACCTTCTCGTAATATGTTCACACGTTGTTGGTGTACATAGGAGTAAATAGTTTCTGATTACCGGCCACTCCTCCAATCGCATCAGCATTAGCCACCTCCAAGAACGATGTGCCGGTTCACATGACAAAGAGGTAAGGCAGATGGTAGTCACTGTGGTATGTACGATATATTTCGCACCTTCATCGGGAAATGTCGTTTACGTTCAAAGTGGGTGTAGTAATGGTATGTATATATTTTGCTCTAACCTAAGGTTTGCTCTTTTTGGCCCCTTTAGGCTGCCCTACCGCAGCAGTTATGGCACAATTCTACTGCTTGTTGTAGATAGGGTTAGATAGGTTAGGTACACCTTTCTGGTAGCCGATCCGACCACAAGTGTTAAGCAAGTATTGCTGTGTTTGTGGGAGGGGAGGCGGACTACAAGGCTATTTATATACACCTGTGGGCCTAGGCTGGCTGATTGCTAGGCTATTTATAGGCATCTGTGGGCCCAGGCTGACGACGATTCAGCTGATTTCACCCACCCACCCACACCATCTTACAGTCTTTTCATATTAGGGTGGCCCCCTTTAGGCTGCCCTACCGCAGCAGTTATGGCACAATTCTACTGCTTGTTGTAGATAGGGTTAGATAGGTTAGGTACACCTTTCTGGTAGCCGATCCGACCACAAATCTATGTTATAGTATCAGAACCAGAACAGCACCAAGTTTTTTCCTCCCTGTCCAAACCCTAAGGGGCTATTGACATGAACGTATTTCATATGTATCACATCTGGACTGTGTTTTTAACTGAACTAAACTCACAACGTTATAAGGATCTATGATGCTTAAGCCCACGGTTGGGCCATGACACACATGAGCAATATGGACATATATTATTTCGGGAATATGTTCATGTAAATAGCCCCTTAGACATCACAACACTACAGTAGGGTAAATTTGTCAGCTTCTTTCATTTCTACAGAATACACTACTATAAAATAAAAGTAAGGCTCTGTTCACCTTTTGCGTTATGGATTTCATCACTACCGGAAAGCACGATGTAGTGCTGGATCCATCACATGACACCAGTGTTGACTGATGGACGTCATTGGCTTATAATGGGGGTTGTTGATCCAGTGGCTAAAATGGTGGTACATACAGAACTGCTCTTCCAGGATGGAGGCACCAGACCTAGCCTCTGGCACATATGCAACCACAGCCTAAACCTTGACAACTGCTGTTCTAAATCCTAACCTCTTTGGTGTTTTTAGGTAGCCAGAACTTCTACTAGGCTGAGTTCATATCTATGTTACTCATCCCACTATTCTGTTTCGTCAATCAAGCTGTGATATCACATGGCGGACACCGATGAACCCCATTGACTTATGGGCTTTATTGGGTTACTTCAGTTTTACAGGGAAAAAATAGCCCTACATGCTGGATTATTTTTTTCCCTAGCTAGTATGACAAAATCTGCAACTTATTTGTGATCAGAGCCTTACTAAATCAGAAATCTCCATAAAGATTTTTGAATCTTGACAGCAGTGTGGCCACAACAGATGTTACCATATGCAGCGCATCCTAATTATAGGACATTACTGCACTGGATTTGTGAATTTGGTATGTTTTTTTAAGGCTTCTTTACAGCCAAGCACATTCTATGTCTGCAGATCCGGATAATGTTATCCTTATAACTAAGAGTGGTTTACAATGATTGCTTCCCAGTAGTCCGGTGAACATCCGCACACAGCATCTTGTAGTGTAGTAAAGCTGGTATGAAGCATCAGCCATGTTTCTTGGCATTAAATAAAGAGCTGGAAGCACGCCTAGGCCAATGAGGCTCCTGCTAGATACAGTCTTCACAAAGCTTTGCTATTTCTGTCTGGCTTTACCCTGGGGCTGTTTTGGCCCATAGTAACAAACCACTGACAGCTGCATTTAGAGAAACGATACTGGCAACATTGAATTTTCTTGAATGTAGCATACTGTGGAGAACACTAGGTGACACCATCACAAGTAATTATGTCTTGTGTGGAACTCCGTGAAAGCTTTATTACTTTCTGATTGTTTTGGTTGATTCTTTTAGCATTAAGAAAATATTAAGAATGCCATCATTCTGATAAGCGAAATGACTTATTATTCTGTAAACCATATATAAGCAGGGCACAATGCAATATTAGAAGCAGATTAATAGGATATTTTGAGCTTTATTCTCAAGATGACAAGGTAGGTCATGTGCATCATTGTCAAGCTTCATGCACATGGCCATGTCCCTATTTTGGTTAGCAAAATACGGATACCTTTGGTGTGCATTCTGTATTTTTACACTCTCATCAATAGACAGGTTTATTCTTGTCCACAATACATTCTATAATTTGACAAACAACCACACGGATCTGCAAAAATGATGGATGTGTGCGTGGCCCCATGCATGAATGGGTCGGTGTACTATCCACAAAAAGGCGGCTAGCCCATGAGTGAAAAATAAAGTTGTGTGCACAAGGCCTTACTTAAGGGTCAGGTTTCTGCATGCAGTTTTGGAAGCCAAAATGAGGAGTAGATCATAAAAAGAGAGAAAGAATACAGGACAGATACAACTTCTCTTTTTTAAATTCACTCCTGGTTTTGGCTTCCAAAACTGCATCAGGAAACCTGACTATGTGTTTTTTTAATTTGTAATTTGTGATTAGTGCTAGAAAAAACGTAATTATGCTAAAAAAACAACAAGTACAAGTGTACAGGTTCAGGGAAAGATTATTTAAGGTGTAGGGAAAGGATAGGGAGGAATTATTTTACAGCATTTATGTGAAACAGGGTTCAGTAGGGGAGGAACAATCCTATTACACCTTGCTGCACTGACTGGGGACCCAAATTGCCATTATACTGCTCTGTAATTCCAGCAAACCGTTCTTGTTATTGGGGTGAAAGTGCTGTTTGATACAGCCATTAACAGGGTTTATTACAAGGAAATATTTCTACATCTTATTTGCCCTTGTGCGGTGCAGTTATATGTTCTAAAGCATTTTTTGGCTTGTATTAGTGGGACAAAAAGGGCTTATTAGCCATTGTGTGGTGAAGTGCGAAAATGACAGCTACTTTTGTCGTGTATTAGTGGCAAAGGTAATGTCACAAGGAAGAGGTCGGGAAGGTGCACAACTGACTGCATCCACACCTCTGTCCCTGCCTACTTGCACTTACCCGTTCTAGGTAACGGAACGCAACTTGGCAGCGGTCCCTGACCTGAGTAAGTGCAGAAGAGGCAAACGAGACAGACAACACACAAGGTGGTAGCTGTGGCACGAGCGAGCAGGCGGAAACAATATCGCACGAGCCAGAAGTCAATACCAGGAGATACAATCCGACCCAGGGAGCAAGAGAGGACAAGTCAAAACTAGCCAAGAGTCAATACCAGGAGAAGCAGTTAGACACAGGGAGCAGGCGAGATCAACATCAAAAACACAAGCAGGAGTCAATACCAGGAGATGCAGTCAGACACAGGGAGCAAGCGAGGACGAGAACAATACAATAGCCGTGATCCAAATACCTAAACCAGGGAGACTCACTAGGAGGATAACCAAGTATAGGACCTTAATCACAGGCAACCTGTGGCCAGCAGGCTGCCCGTTAAATAGTGGGGAAAAGGAGTCATGTGACGTGGCCAGCGTCACATGACCCGTTCCCCTGTATCCAGCTGAGCGCAGAGTGCCCAGTTCAGCGCTCAGACTCTTTACAGAAGTTACAGGAGCAGAGGATGCCAGTCGCACTGAGAAGGCGTGTGCGGCCAGGTCCTCCCCGCCCCCCGTAGCCCTGGAGACAAGGATGTATCGTGCGTCCTCGCTCCGATCTCACCGCAAGGCGTCCTGTGACAGGTAAAATATATTTGCCGTTCAGGGGTTGCAGTTATATGTTCTAAAGCCCTTTTTGTTGTGTATTAGTGACAAAAGTAAAATATATTTGCGGTTCAACGGTGCAGTTATTTGTTCTAAAGTCTTTTTGGCGTGTAATAGTGGCAAAATAAAAATATATTTGCCGTTCAGCGGTGCAGTTATATGTTCTAAAGCCCTTTTTGTCGTGTATTAGTGGAAAGAAGAAAAATATATTTGCCGTTCAGTGGTGCAGTTATATGTTCTGAAGCCTTTTGTGGCGTGTATAAGTGGAAAAAAGAAAAACATTTTGGCCGTTCAGCGATGCAGTTGTATATTCTAAAGCTTTTTGTGTCGTGTATATGTGGAAAAAAGAAATATATATTTGCTGTTCAGCGGTGCAGTTATATATTCTAAAGCCTTTTGTGGCGTGTATAAGTGAAAAAAAGATAAATATAATAGCCGTTCAGCGGTGCAGTTATATATTCTAAAGCCTTTTGTGGCTTGTATAAGTAGAAAAAAGAAAAATATATTTGCTGTTCAGCTGTGCAGTTATATGTTCTAAAGCCCTTTTTGTCGTGTATTAGTGGAAAGAAGAAAAATATATTTGCCGTTCAGTGGTGCAGTTATATGTTCTAAAGCCTTTTGTGGCGTGTATAAGTGGAAAAAAGATTAATATATTTGCCGTTCAGCGGTGCAGTTAAATACTCTAAAGCCTTTTGTGTCATGTATAAGTGGAAAAAATAAATATATATTTGCCGTTCAGTGGTGCAGTTATATATTCTAAAAGCCTTTTGTGGCGTGTATAAGTGGAAAAAATAAAAATATATTTGCTGTTCAGCTGTGCAGTTATATGTTCTAAAGCCCTTTTTGGCATGTATTAGTGGCAAACAATATATATATATTTGCCGTTCAGCGGATATGTTCTAAAGCCCTTTTTGGCGAGTATTAGTGGGGAAAAAGAAAAAGGGCTTATTAGCCATTGTGTGCTGAAGTGAGAAAATTACAGCCCTTTTTGGTGTGTATTAGCAAAAAAAAATATTTGCCGTTGAGCGGTAAAGTTCCATTGTACTACAGCCATTTACAGGGTGTATTAATAGGATAGATACGTACGTCCTATTAGCCGTTCTGCGGTGAATTGTGAATGTTATATAATTTTTTGGGGGGTGTATTAATAGGAAAAAGAATAAAGGAAAATTGATGGGTGCTTGTAGACTTTCTTCTGTATGAACCGAATTACGTCGATTAGCCATTCATTGGTGACATTTATTTGTGATACAGCCTTTTTTGGAAAATTGGTAGGTTGCTGTAACTATGGACACAGACAATATATGTCCTTTACGCCAACTGGGTAAATGTGGTTCCTTCCCTGCCACACCAGCAACTTCGCCAGGTGACGCCGCTTCCGCCTCCTCGTTCTCACGCCGTTGGTCCTGCTACAATGTGCGCCTCTGCCTCCTCATCCTCCACCCTGTCCTCAGCCTGCACTGCAGGGGCAATTCACAGTTCCCCTCCAGCATACCACATGTGCAGGGCACGGCGGTGTCACGCTGTTCTGCACCTCGTTTGCCTGGTCAGGCCTGACCAGGGGGCCACTCTGCACTCTTGTTCCTCTGCCATGACTGCTGTGGCGGGGGTTAGGAGCAGATCCAGCTCCATCAGCAGCAACTTGAGTCTAGAGTCTCTGATGAGCAGCTTTCTTCTTCCGCCTAGTGAAGAAACTACTCACTATCAGCAGCAGCAGCTAGACCTGGAGCAGGACTTGTACCAGCAGGTGGTGGCATACTTGGACACATTGAATATCCGCTGGACTACTGGGCAGCCAAACTGGATTTGTGGCCGCAACTAGCAGAGTTTCCTTGGAAAAGCTGTCCTGCCTGGCCAGTAGTGTGGCATCCGAGTGGGGGTTTAGTGCGGCGGGGGACATAGTTACCCCAAGAAGAACTCGCCTGCCCACCCAAAATGTGGAGAGACTGACCTTTGTCAAGATGAATCAAGTGTGGATCAGCCAGGATTTCCACCCACCAATGCCTGATGCATCAGACTAGATCATCCATGGTGCCACACCAACACTTTGACAAAAGAGACCGGTTTCTTCTGGCTACCTGCCTCAGCTACTATTCTGATGCTGCCACCCCCTGATGTCACACATCTGATGCCAAGTGCTCCTTCTTTCACCGACCATCTTCAGCTAGTACTCGTATTGCCACCCACCTCCCACTCTGTCACCGGGTCACTCTGTGGTCTCCTGATGCTGCTGCTACCTCAACACTATGTCACCTTGCCACTCTGTGGTCTCCTGATGCTGCTGCTACCTCAACACTATGTCACCTTGCCACTCTGTGGCCTCCTGATGATGCTGCTGCCACCTCCACACTCTTGTCATTGTGCCACTTTGTGGCCTCCTGATGCTGCCGCCAGCTCCAGACTCTGTCATTGGGCCACTCTGTGGTCTCCTCATTCACTTGTCATCTCTGTTTTGGATCCACTCCCGTTTTTTTTGGCATTAGCAATATTTATGGATTACTGACCAAATGCTGACCGAGTAAAGGCGGATGCTCAACAGACAGGATCTGTTTTTTTGGGGGTAATTGTTCTGATGGATCAGAGGAAGGGCAAAATAATCAGTGACGTCAACACAAATTTACTGCTGACACCCTCTCCACTCTGTCAGGGGGCTCTACTTGTATAAGCGTTTAATAGAATAGGTTCTGTAGACATCTATGTGGAATCAGCTGACGATGGTGTAAAAGGAGTGCGCTTCTTCTTGACGCTAACATCGACCTGTAAGGCTGAGTTCAGACTTGAGTTATTTGGTCAGTTTTGGGCCCGTGACTGCCCAAATAACTGAAGTGTGCAGTGATTCTAAGAGCGACGCCTGTCATCTGCACGTCATACTGACTCACCGTATTATTTCGCCACCTTAGCAGACTTCCTATGCGTGTTACTGCAAGGCACTGTGTTCTACACCACTATAAAGGCTCTCTGAAGCCTGGAAATAGCAGTTTTTAACGCGATTCGCCACAAATAAATTCGGATCTAACCGAACTTTTTCAAAAAATTTGCCAAACTGGCCAAATTGAATTTTTTAAAAATTCGCTCATCTACAGAGATAACACGTGATACTGTCTAGGTGTAAAAGAAAAGAAAACCTTTAAGAGGTTTTGTCCCATACAACCACTTATCAACAGGACAGAGAAAAGTGTCTGATGGGCAGGGGACCCGTGTTTCTCTTGTTTGAATGGAACTGGAGGCACATGTGCACACTGCCGCTTAATCTAACTCTATGGGGCTGTTGGAGATGGTACTCAGCTATCTCCAACAGTCCCATAGAGATGAATGGAGGGTCAGACACACATGTGTGTCGGCTCCCTTTCTCACGACTAGCGGGGATCCTCTTATCGGACCCTGCCGATCAGACACGGTTGTTGTAATAGGACAACTCCTTTATGAAAAGTATAATGGAAGCAAATAAATACATATAAAATAATAAATATATCAACAATATGTCAATATTAAATATATCAAATAAATAATATGAACAGTTTTTAACCACGAATAAGAACAATCAATGAAAGTATCGATGGAAAACTTCAGTATGTGGCTGGGTCGGTTATAGGGAGGGCTAAAATGGAAATTGATCAAGGACTTGCACTACCCTCACAGACACTCCAAGCAGAAAGACATGGCAGTTAAAGTCTACCTCCAACAATATAAATATTTAATTATGTGGCAGAAGAGGTAATTATAAAGTTTTTAGTACTATGCACAGTGGCTCAGTGGTTAGCCCTGGTCACTTGCAATGCTGGGGTCCTAGGTTCAATCTGGGAGATTGTGAGCTCTGCGCTGCGATTGGACAGCACTACAGCCTGGGAGAAGGAGACGCCCAGGACAAAAAGGGCAGACTCCTCCCAGTAGAACCAAGTCACCGAAGATACTGGAGGACATAGCAGGAGAACGGAGCGGCGCCCAGGGATAATAGTAAGTGCAGTAAGATCCCTGGGTGCCGCTCTCCATATCATGATACTTAGTTTATACTTTCTTTTTTTAACATGAAAGGTCCTCTTTAAATCTAGGTAATGCAGGTACCAACATGCATGCTGAGTAGGGTGGCCACTGGCCATTGGGGACAGCGTGATGCTAATATCTGTAAAGGACTGTAGAATATGTCAGTGAGTGCTTTATAAGGGAGTAAAATAAATAAATATTTGATTATTTGATGCATATGGCCCTAAAGTTGGCCATTTACATTAGATTCAGGCTATACAGTGACACTGGTCGCGGCCTGGATTCCAGAGTAGCAGTGATCAAATAGAAATTGATGGGATTCCAGTGCAAGTCGCAAAAAATCCAGAGACCAAAAAAGGCCACCTAATAAACAAAAATTCTAGTAGCAAAATAGCTTGTGGCCAGCGTTTCATCTGATAGACCTTCAACTAACATCTGGAGCTGGTATTTATACCTCAAAAAAGAGTTTTCGGCACTTTTTGCATCTCCTCTGTGGGGAAAAAACACTGGAAAAAAAAAGTCGTTAGAAAAATCTGCTTCTATAAGAACACAGTAAAAACTACATGCATTATGGAAAAAAGTGCAAGTGGTTTCTGTGATTTTTTTTGTTTTTGTGGTAAAGAAAATGCCAGACAAAACTTAGGTAAATCTATGTGTTGCAGATTATGCATGGTTTTTCGTGCATAATCTGCAACACGCTAAGTACAAAAATCATAGTGTAAACTGACATGCAGTGCAGATTAGAAATCTGTAGGATGTTGATTTCTGCTGCCGATCTCCACAGCGGATTTCACAGTGTGCAGTGGAGATTGTGAAGTCCACAGTCATTTGCATCGCAAAAGCCACAGATAATAAGTACGGATTTTGCCACGGTTCCTGCTGGCTCATTTGCATATATTTAAAACGTCGTTTTTCTCAGTAATGCGGGCACGTGTGAACATGGGACCAACACAGATGTCTTCAGCTACTGAGTGCACATGTAACAGGTCAGGCAGTTGATTCTGCTGACAGGTTCCCTTTAAGTTTATTTATGAGAAAAAAACATCTATTCGTGTCCTAAAAATGATGCAGCTGCTTTAAAGCTTTGATAGCTTGAGGGCTCATGCACTTGACCACTGGCTGTTTTGCCGGTACGCAAATTGAAGATTTGGCATTTTGCGGAACAGAACGTTCAGTCCCTATAGAACAGTCCTATCCTTGTCTGTAATGTGGTCAAGAATAGGACATGTTCTATTTTTTCTGTGGGGCCGTGGAACGGACTGACAGATGCGGACAGCACGCTGGTGTGCTGTCCGCATCTTTTGCGGCCCCATTGAAGTGAATAGTTCTTCATTGGACACGCAAAAAATATGGATCGGATTCAGACCAAAAATACGTATGTGTGCATGAGCCCTTATATAGACATATTCACCGCCGATACATGGATAAATGAGGCTTCACATTACATAAACTTTGGGTGGGTCCGCAATTCCATTTCTGTCCAGTAGATGTCACATAAGCACTGCTGTATGGATCTGCCAATATGTTATTTTGAATAAGGAATGTATCAATGACAATCTAGTAAAATAGTAGCATAGTTTATAAGGCTGGATCTGTCCATCCAGTTTGGCCTGTTATCCTGTAAGTTGATCCAGAGGAAGGCAAAAAAAAACTGTGAGTTAGAAACCAATTTTCCTCGCTTTAGGGGAAAAAATGCCTTCCCGAATTCAATCAGGCAATCAGAATGACTCCCTGGATCAACGACCCATCTCTAGTATCTATAACCTATAATATTATTACACTCCAGGAATACATCCAGTCCCCTCTTGAATTCCTTTATTGTACTCACCATCACCACCTCCTCAGAGAGTTCCATAGTCTCACTGCTCTTACCATGAAGAATCCTCTTCTATGTCTGTGTACAAACCTTCTTTCCTCCAGACGCAGAGGATGTCCCCTTGTCACAGTCACAGTCCTGGGAATAAATAGATGATGGGACAGATCTCTGTACTGACCCCTGATATATTTATACATAGTTATTGGACTTCCCCTCAGCCGTCTTTTTTCTAAAGTGAATAACCCTAATTTTGATAACCTTTCAGGGTACTGTAGTCCACCAATTCCAGTTATTACTTTAGTTGCCCTCCTCTGAACCCTCTCCAGCTCTGCTATGTCTGCCTTGTTCACAGGAGCCCAGAACTGTACACAGTACTCCATGTGGGGTCTGACTAGTAATTTGTAAAGTGGTAGGACTATGTTCTCATCACGGGCGTCTATGCCCCTTTTGATGCAACCCATTATCTTATTGGCCTTGGCAGCAGCTGTCTGACACTGGATTCTACAGCTTAGTTTCCGGTTCACCAAAATTCCTAGGTCCTTTTCCATGTCAGTGTTACCGAGTGTTTTACCATTTAGTATGTACGGGTGACTTGCATTATTCCTTCCCATATGCATAACCTTATATTTGTCAGTGTTAAACCTCATCTGCCACTTATCTGCCCAAGCCTCCAATCTATCCAGATCCCTCTGTAGCAGAAAACTGTCCTCTTCAGTGTTAATTACTTTACACAGTTTAGTGTCATCTGCAAAAATAGATATTTTACTGTGCAGGCCTTCTACAAGATCATTAATAAATATATTGAATAGAATCTCTGCTGTAAGATGTACTACATGTATCAGTCATTTCATATTAGTTATACAAACAGGCTATTAATGATCAGTGCTAAATCCTAAGTGTAAATTACTGTTCTAGCTGGCAAATGGCTAACCACATAATGCTTGGAAGGGCTGTTTCCTCCATAATGAGAGATGATCTTTGGGAGCAACTCTCTGCTGAGGCTCATGGAGAGAGTCCTGAGCAGGGGACCCCCTCTACCTCCATATGCAGTCATCGGGCGCACAAGGGGTCCCTTAAAGCAAATGTTTTTCGTGACGCCAGTTGCAGTGAAGCAACAAGGGCACAGGGCCCCTTTTAGTGATACAGTGGTAGATGTCATAGGCGTGCGCAGCCTATTGCATTAGGGTGTGCACCCTAAAGCACAAACACACGCCGCGCACGCGTGTGTATGTATGTATGTAATATATATATTATACATAAACACACATATATATACACAAATACACTCTGCATGCATACAGACCCGCACTCATATAATTATCAATATAAACAAAAATAAGTTAAATAACCCCTGTATAATAATGTACCCTGATACCCCTAGTTATATTACCCCTACATTGTACCCCTCCCTCCCTCTTTTCCAACCACCCAGCACCCTTACTCACATAAAACAAGTAATATATATAATATCGCTTACAGTGAATGGCTGTAAATACTTCCAGTTTTGAAGACTCCAGCGGCTCAGGATCAGTGCTCTGGGCAGCTGGGCTCAGGGCTGGAAGTGGGCACCGCTCTGCAGTTCAGGAAGGAGACATATAAGACGCACCTAGGTTTTAGAGGGGGACAATAAGAAAAAAAATATTTTTCATTACACCTCAGGTCAGACCACCAATCAGACCCCCAATGTTAATCAGACCCCAATAAGACCTCAAATCAGACCCCCCAATCAGACCTCAGTTCAGACCCCAATGTAAATGACCCCCAATCAGACCTCAGATAAGAGCCCCATGCCTCTCATCACCCCCATATCAGCCCCCATGCCTCTTATTAGCCCCCATTATACCTCTCATTGCCCCCATATCAGCCCACATGCCTCTCATTAGCCGCCATATCAGCTTTTATGCCATTAGCCCCCATTATGCCTCTCATTAACCACCATCATCAGCCCTTATGCCTCATTAGCCCCCATCATCAGCCCTTATGCCTCACTAGCCCCCATCATCAGCCCTTATGCCTCACTAGCCCCATCATCAGCCCTTATGCCTCATTTGCCCCCATAATCAGCCCTTATGCCTCACTAGCCCCATTATCAGCCCTTATGCCTCTCATTAGCCCCCATCATCAGCCCTTATGCCTCATTAGCCCCATCATCAGCCCTTATGCCTCACTAGTCCCATCATCAGCCCTTATGCCTCACTAGCCCCATCATCAGCCCTTATGCCTCATTAGCCCCATCATCAGCCCTTATGCCTCATTAGCCCCCATTATGCTGCATTAGCCCCACATTATGCCTTATTAGCCCCAATTATGCCTCATTAGCCCCCATTTTGCCTCATTAGCCCCCATTATGCCTCAATTATTAGCCCCTATTATGCCTTATTAGCCCCCATTTTGCCTCATTAGCCCCCATTATGCCTCATTAGCCCTCCATTATGCCTTATTAGCCTCCATTATGCCTTATTAGCCCCCATTTTGCCTCATTAGCCCCCATTATGCCTTATTAGCCCCCCTATGCCTCATTAGCCCCCTTGTGCCTCATTAGCCCCCTTGTGCCTCATTAGCCCCCTTGTGCCTCATTAGCCCCCTTGTGCCTCATTAGCCATCATTATGCCTCTCATTAGCCCCCCCCCATTATGCCCCATGTGCCTCATTAAGCCCCCATGTGCCTGATTATGCCCCCATGTGCCTGATTATGCCCCCATGTGCCTCATTATGCCCCCATGTGCCTCCCATTAGCCCCCCATTGTGCCTCATTAGCCCCCATTGTGCTTCATTATGCCCCCATGTGCCTCATTATGCCCCCATTATGCCTCTCATTAGCCCCCCCATTATGCCTCTCATTAGTCCCCATGTGCCTCATTATTCCCCCATGTGCCTCCCATTAGCCTCTCATTGTGCCTTATTAGCCCACTACTAGATGTTACCCAGGTGTAGGAATGCCAGAGTGGTGTAGGGTAGCCTAAATGTCCCTTAAGGTGTTGTGAACGTATCACGGTTCTCCTACCTGGATATGCTGGAACCCCAGGCATTGCCCTCCAAAAGTAGAAAGATAGGGGGAATAATTGAGGGATTGAAGAAATAACTGAGTCCAGACCTTGTGATGAAGTTGATAACAGATTTACTTTTAATAAACGTTCCTCCAACAATTTACAGGCTTTGTCATGGTTCCCAGGGGTGTGTGAATAGATCTCAGTACTATTTCTTACCACGTCATTCTTATTTTTTTCAGTTTTGGTATATTGATAGATATAGATATGTATAGTCTCATTACCTTGCATGCATGGCACAGGCAGAGAAATTTCATGCAAGCAATCAATATTAGACAAGTGTCAGTATATCAGGAGTTAGTAGCATGTTTCCTCAGATAACCCCTTTAGACCACTAGTTGGGGTTTCATTGGTCTCCGTGACAATTGCTCTCCCCTATTTATGGGTTACACTATGCGTTCATTAGCTGGTTAACCGTGAGACGTCTCTGTCAAATGATTTTTGCAAAAACATTTACACATTCTTTCGCTTTTTTAAGTGCTGTATTTTTGGACTGTAGGACGCACTGGACTATAAGATGCACCTAGGAATTGGAGGAGGAAAATAAGAAAAAAAAATATTTTTCATCAGACTTCAGAACAGACCCCCAGTCCTCATCACACCCCCAAATCAGACCCCCATTCTTCATCATACCTCAGATCAGACCCTCATCAGACTCCCAAGCTTCATTATCCTCAGATCAGACCCCCATCAGCCTCAGATCAGACCCCCATCAGTCTCAGATCAGACCTCAGATCAGACATTAAAATAACTAAATAAATGAACTAACCTCGTCTGCTCCATACAGAGCTGCCACTATGCAGATCCACTCATCGTTCCCAACTCTTTTTCTAGCCCGCGCTGCACTGTGACCTGATGTCAGGACACATTGCAGAGCGGGGTCTGGAAGTAGACCATGGAGGCCGAATAAAGCCAGTGTAGTGCTTCCCTCACTGGCCCCAGCACCTCCTGCATGCTAATGACCACTTCCATAATGGAAGCGGTCATTAGCATTTGGACTGTGAGATGCAGTGTCCTCACTTTTAGGGGGTGAAAAAGTGCATCTTATAGTCTGAAAAATACAGTATAAAAAAATTGGAATGTTTCAAGAATTGTTAATTGTATATATATAATGGTAGTCAACAACTCTAGAGTATAGAGTGAGGGAACATTGATTACAACATGCCTTAAAGAGGACCTCTCACCTCTCCTGACATGTCTGTTTTAGTAACTACTTGCATTCCCCATGTACTTGGATTAGTAACTGCTTGCATTCCCCATGCATTCCCCATGTAATAACCGATCCCAGGTGACGGGGGGACTCGTCCCTGTCACTGCCTGCCATTGGCTGAACCCCCCCCCCTCCCTCCGACACCGGATGTTTTCATCTGTGTACGGGGAGAAGCAGCGGCGGAGAATCAGTTTGAGAGGCCCGGTCTGATGGGGTGGGGGGGCATTTCCAGGCTTGGATAACCCCTTAAAACATTTAAAGTGAAATAAAGTACGGAATGATGACTTTGCATAGGGAAAACAGGCAAATGTCCACAAAGGTCCAGACTTCAAAGTATCCCTGCGCACACTACTACCCCACTCCCTTGAGCGGGCATGAACGCCGCATCCTGCCACCAAGAAAAAAGCAAGTTATTACAAAGAAAGAAATTACATGGAATAGGTTAGGCACATATACCTTGTAAATATGCGATTTTAAACATGACATTTACACAATGAGCATAGAACTGCACATTTTGAAGACATGACCTTTTCCCCAAGACTACACAGCTCATAGAACAGCTTCTTAAAGGGGTTGTCCACGATTAGAAAAAATATCTGCTTTCTTCCACCACACCTATCCAGTTTGTATCTGGTATTGCAATTTTTTTTATAGGTGGTATGGGCTGTCTTACCAACAGGTGATAGAAATCTGGATAGCCATTCCTCTCTGAATTTAACTATGTAAAGTATAGCGATGTAAAGCAAAACTATGCAGTTAACTTTCACTCAACATGACCAACTGACCATGTCCTGTCTGCCGTATCGGCATTGGTTTGCAGTTTTACTGCCATTTCTCCTATACAGTTCTCGTAGATTTCCATTTGCTGTGCTGACACCTCTTTACTTGCTGTGATTTCTTATTGCACACATTTCTTATGGCACCAAAATTATTTTAACGAATGATTTATGGATTAGCAGGACTTTGATGGTGACAGTGACACCCTAAACATAATACAGAGCTCAGAGTTTATTGGATTTTTGGCATAGTGAGAAACTAAATGGAAAGTAATGAAAGAATCATAAAAGGGCGCCAGTCCCAAAGCATATTCCTATGTTCAGAATACGCTTTTCTGAGACATTATACAGTATATGCTTTTATAATTATTTGTCCTCTTGACACGCAGACATGAGCTTTGGAGGTTTGCATTTACCCTTGCATAGAAATGTTACTTAGTGGTTATATGATTGCATAGCCAAAATATCTATTGAAGCTGCTTATCATCGCTACCCATTTTTTGTTTTAAATATGTATAACCTACTGTATAGACCCTAACGGGGTCTTCTCACTAAAGACTTTAATTGCCTATGGACTAGATAAACTGTTAGGTGGGGAGACCCCTAGCTATTCTGAGAATGATTAGACCCTCCACCAGTGGGGGAATACATTTTTTTTATAATGCAGTGCTTTTCTTGCTATATTATCTCTACCCTTAAATGTATTCATAGTATGTCAAATTAATTTTTTCATGAATTGTTATTATATGAATTAAGACATGACATAGAGTAAAGGGAATGCAACTAAACTAATAGCACCAGGGGCGTAATGATCACTGTTGTAGGGGACTCGTAGGAGGTTGGGAGCGTGTAGAAGACCTCAGGCCCGATGACATCATTGCATTATGACGCATGTGCTACCATTCTAATAGGACACACTGGGGGAAATTAGTAATCTATCGGGGAACAGTGGGGTAAAGTATTAGTCTTAAAAGAGTGTGGGACATTACTATTGTAACAGGGCACAGCAGGGGACATAACTAGTCCAATGGAGAACAGTGAGAGACATTAATATTCTAACAGGGATATCACTTGTCTAATGGGACACAGTGGGGGACATTATTAATCTAATGTTGCACAGTGTGCGACATTACTTGTCTACTGGGGCAGTGTGGGAAATGATTAGTCTTAACAGAGCACAATGCGGGACGTTACTAGCCTAATGAGGCACACTGGGGTAAATTATGAGTCTTAACAGAGCGCAACACGGGACATTACTAGCCTAATGAGGCACAGTGGGGTAAATTACTAGTCTTAACAGAGCACAATGCGGGACATTACTAGTCTAATGAGGCACAGTGGGGTAAATTACGAGTCTTAACAGAGCGCAACGTGGGACATTACTAGCCTAATGGGGCACAGTGGGGTAAATTACTAGTCTTAACAGAGCACAATGCGGGACATTACTACTATGCCCCTATGTTATGTATTGGTGCCAGCCTCTACATAACTTAGGCACTTCCACCCCGGCCTAAATGTACGCCAGTTTCCTTGCTGGCATAGATTTAGATAGTTTTCTTTGCCTAAAACAGGCGTAGAAAATGAGAGGGCCCGTGCAGCCTGCCCCCTTTCCCGCCTATGCCACACCCCCTTTTTTTAGACCTGAGTGGGGTAACGTCGCAGATTCAGCTGCATATCCCCCTCGCGATCAAATCTGCAACAGATATACGCCAAAAATTGGCGTATATCTAATAATAAATGACCCCCTGGGGAATATTAATATTGTAAAGAGCATAATGGTGGACATTTGTATTGTACGGGGGTAAATGGGGAGATATTACTACTTTATAAGGCAAAAATTAGGACATTACTACTGTATGGATGCACAAAGGGTCACATTCCTACTATATGGTGACACCATCCTGCTATTCTAATGGGGCATACTGGGGGATACTATTCACAGAGATGGACATTACTATTGTGTGGGGCACAAAGTTGGGGAACAAAGAGGGATATAACTACTGAGAGAGCAGAAAAGGCGATGACCAAAGATATTTTTACATTACACTCTGAAGACACAATTAGTGGCTGGAGGAAGTGTTCATGGCAGTTTGGGTTAAATAGTTAAGAAAAGTGAAAGTGTACGGTTCCTATCAGAGTTGATGTCACCTGTAAGTTGCTGGATATATATGTGCCATCATCATTTATATGGTCTGCAGAGTGCCTGTGTAGGTCTACTATTTACCACTATATGATTATTGTATGGTGGTAATTTTGGTCTTTTCAGTATCAGTATAGAGATACTCTCTATACTGGTCTGATGGTATTATTTGGCCAGTGTTGTTATTAGTAATATTAGTCTTGGTTTACTGAGTTTTGTTCAGTAACAATATAGTGACTTGGATAGAAAATTGTATATTTATTTTTTGGGGTGGGTGGTGGCGGGGGTGGCAGGGGTGCACCTAGCCTTTCTGCTGCTTGAGGCGAAAACTGAAATGGCAATGCCAATTTCTTGACCTAACCGCTTTGCCACAATGAAAGTGCTCATTGCCCATGGCTCTTCCGCTGCCCCCCTCTTGCCCCTACCTGGTGTTGCCTGAGGCGATCGCCTCACCTAGCCTCATCGGTAGTGCACCCTTGGGGGGTGGGGTGGGGTATATATCTATATACCATAGCAACATCATCTGAACAGCATGCTAGTGGTGGTGGTGGCGGCGGCAAGGTGACCTTTATCCAAAATTTATCCTGGGGTCCATAGGATTCTAGTAACGGCCTTGAAGAGCACTCAACAGAACACAATTAGGAAAACAATGATTTTCTAATATTTTTTTATCATACAGTATATTTTATTCCTTTGCTTATTGTACCCAAACAGTTATTCTTCTATTCACATAGACCAGCATGATTGTTATTAATTACCTCCTATCCTATGCATGTTCCTTTAAGAGGACCACCCATCCAGATGACCATATTTGCACTGCAATTTTAAGTGGTCATCTCTAAAAATGTTATCTCAGTAAAAGAGACCTCTGTTAGGCCTCTTTCACACGGGCGTCATGTTTAACGCCCGGATAAGAGGCGGGTGCGTTGTGGGAATATGTGCGTTTTTCCCGCGCGGGTGCAAACGTTTGTAATGCGTTTTGCACGCGGGTGAGAAAAATCGCCATGTTTGGTACCCAGACCCGAAGCCGGACTTCATCACTGAAGTCCGGTTTCGGGTCTTCTGGAGAATTGATTATTTTCCCTTATAACATGGTTATAAGGGGAAATAATAGCATTCTTAATAAAGAATGCATAGTAAAATGAAGAGGAAGGGGTTAAAAATAATAAAAGTTAACTTACCTTAGCCACTTGATCGCGTAGTTGCGATCTGTCTTCTCTTTCCCAGCATCAGCTAAGAACTAAAGGACCTGTGATGACGTCACATCACATGGTCCATCACCATGGTAAGATGGACCATGTGATTGGACCATGTGATGTGACGTCATCACAGGTCCTTTAGTTCTTAGCTGATGCAGGGAAAGAGAGGAGAGATCGCAACTACGCGATCAAGTGGCTAAAGTAAGTTAACTTTTATTATTTTTAACCCCTTCCACTTCATTTTACTATGCATCCTTTATTAAGAATGCTATTATTTACCCTTATAACCATGTTATAAGGGAAAATAATAAAGATCTGGTCCCGTTGCTAAGCAACCATGCGGGAAAATCGCACCGCATCCGCACTTGCTTGCGGATGCTTGCGATTTTCACGCATCCCCATTCACTTCTATGGGGCCTGCGTTGTGTGAAAAACGCACAATATAGAGCATGCTGCGATTTTCACGCAACGCAGAAGTGATGCGTGAAAATCACCGCTCATGTGCACAGCTCCATAGAAATGAATGGGTCCGGATTCAGTGCGGGTGCAATGCGTCCTCCTCACGCATTGCACCCGCGCGGAAAGCTCGCCCGTGTGAAAGGGGCCTTAGTGTTTCTACTGGTAAAGATTGTGAGGTGTCCTATATTAATAAAGTTGTGTGTTCAATGCTGGTTCTTGCTGCAGTGCAGTAGCGTATTATTTGTCACTTGAGAGTGGGTAGGTATGGCAGTCCTAACCCGTTGTACATATACTACATTTTCCGAGCACATAACTGGTATAAAAGGGTGATGCTTAATTATTTCTTCAGTACTTGATGGAAACTGGAGAAATCTGTTCCATATACTGCAGATTTTATGTGCTATACGTTCTGATATAATTTTGTCATTTTTTTTGATTGAAAGGGGTTATGCCATGATGGATGTAAAAAATTTAAATCGGACATCATATAGTATATGACAGTCTCTTTCTAACATAGCTAGAACCAGCCCTGGATCCAGAGATCTCCACATTCATTGCTCCAATTACTCTGACTGGCTGCTTAGCAGGGAGCATGTCCTTTCTCAAGGGATGTGTCCTTTTTTGAGGCGGGGTCCTTTCCTGTTGCAGCTTCTTACAGTAGATAGGGCTGGTGGTAAATGAAGGATGGAACGGAGCATGGGCGACCACCTCAGTAGGTGGATGTGCACATTACTAGACAGATTAAACACCAGGAGGAGCCATTATAACCAGGCTAAGAGAATACCTCACAACTTTTGCATTTTTGTAGCATTTTTGTAACGGGAAGTAAATTGCAGAAGCAGCTAGTTTTCCATGCTGAATTATATTAAAATGACATTTATTAGGGGCACAACCACTTTAAGGTGATTTGTACATGAACCTCGATATATCATATTACAAACAAATTCCCCTCTCTTATAAATATCTGACCACTTTCAGCACTAAGCGTGATATATTTCTGTGTGAACGTCTGCCTGCATAACTTTCTTGTTGCCCTCCCCTCATTACCAACAAACATCTGGCGACAAACATCATTTACTGTCATCAAATTTCCCTCTACATGTAATAGCTATGAAGCATGTGGTGAATTACCCCCTTCTAAATTCTGCTAAAGCCTGGTCATCACTCTTCCTATCAATTATAGGGTGCATTAACATATCTAAAATAATATGACTATACCGTCTTTATACCTGCCCTATAGTGCTTACAATTATATTTTTTCATCAACTTGATAGTATCCTGAGGTCATTTTATTGGCAGTGTGAACCACTGAGGTTTAGCCTCGCTGCTATGAAGGCTCATAAGGATTAGCAGCCCCAAACCTGTACCACAATTGCCTGGTATGTAGGCTTTAGCAATGCAACTAATGCCCAATATACTGCATGACGAAGGTCTTGCAAATACTGACTCGATATTAGGACTGTAACAAATTTTGCTTTTTTAACATATCACACACTAGGCTGGAGGGTAGATCCTATTCCAGGGGGCAGGGTGGCACCTAGACTTTCTGCTGCCTGAGGCAAAAACTGAAATGGTGCCCCCCCCAATGCCAATTTCTTAACCTAACCCCTTCGCCACAATGAAAGCGCTCAATGCCCATGGCCCTTTCTCTGACCCCTTCTTGCCTGTACCTGGTGCTGCCTGAGGCGATCGCCTCACCTCGCCTCATTGGTGGTGCACCCCTGCCTCCGGGACTCTAAAACTCCCAGCATGCTCCATTCCCTTCAATGAAGGTTCGGAGAACAGCAAAGCAAGAGCGCATGCTGGGAGTTGTAGCTTCACCACAGTTGGGGGTGCAAAAGGTTGCTGAGCCCTGTCCTATTCAATATCCCTTAAAACTCCCATCTAGCTTAATCCTCATCTATAAAGTTCTCAGACTTCCTATGGTATTAAATACCTCAAGAAAATAGTCCCCAATATGTCCAGTTTCCCATCATTTCAGGAGTTGCAGGAAACGTAATGAATTTGGATCCTGCTGATGTCCCTTACAAGTTTTAGCCTGGAGAACTTACTTAGAATGCCAGAGTCTGTACTCCCAGGAATGGGATTCCGCCGGTTCCAGCTGTATCTTTATTTTGTGGAAATAAAATCTTCAACATAGGATACTTAAGTCAATGCGTTTCAAACCATCATTTATGTATGTGTACCATGCATATGGTATATTTATGTATGTGTACCATGTATATGGTATATTTATGTATGTGTACCATGTATATGGTGTATTTATGTGTATGTGTACCATGTATATGGTGTATTTATGTATGTGTACCATGCATATGGTATATTTATGTAGGTGTACCATGTATATGGTGTATTTATGTATGTTTACCATTTATATGGTGTATTTATGTATGTGTACCATGTATATGGTATATTTATGTATGTGTACCATGTATATGGTGTATTTATGTATGTGTACCATGTATATGGTGTATTTATGTATGTGTACCATGTATATGGTGTATTTATGTATGTGTACCATGTATATGGTGTATTTATGTATGTTTACTATGTATATGGTATATTTATGTATGTGTACCATGTATATGATGTATTCATGTATGTGTACCATGTATATGGTATATTTATGTATGTGTACCATGTATATGGTATATTTATGTATGTGTACCATGTATATGGTGTATTTATGTATGTTTACCATGTATATGGTGTATTTATGTATGTGTACCATGTATATGGTATATTTATGTATGTGTACCATGTATATGGTGTATTTATGTATGTGTACCATGTATATGGTGTATTTATGTATGTGTACCATGTATATGGTGTATTTATGTATGTGTACCATGTATATGGTGTATTTATGTATGTGTACCATGTATATGGTGTATTTATGTATGTGTACCATGTATATGGTGTATTTATGTATGTGTACCATGTATATGGTGTATTTATGTATGTGTACCATGTATATGGTGTATTTATGTATGTGTACCATGTATATGGTGTATTTATGTATGTGTACCATGTATATGGTGTATTTATGTATGTGTACCATGTATATGGTGTATTTATGTATGTGTACCATGTATATGGTGTATTTATGTATATTTTACTATGTATGTGTATATTATATGTATGTGTACCATGTATATGGTATATTTATGTATGTGTACCATGTATATGGTGTATTTATGTATGTGTACCATGTATATGGTGTATTTATGTATGTGTACCATGTATATGGTGTATTTATGTATGTGTACCATGTATATGGTGTATTTATGTATGTGTACCATGTATATGGTGTATTTATGTATGTGACCATGTATATGGTGTATTTATGTATGTGTACCATGTATATGGTGTATTTATGTATGTGTACCATGTATATGGTGTATTTATGTATGTGTACCATGTATATGGTGTATTTATGTATGTGTACCATGTATATGATTTATGATGTACATGTATATGGTATTTATGTATGTACCATGTATATGGTGTATTTATGTATGTGTACCATGTATATGGTGTATTTATGTATGTGTACCATGTATATGGTGTATTTATGTATGTGTACCATGTATATGGTGTATTTATGTATGTGTACCATGTATATGGTGTATTTATGTATGTGTACCATGTATATGGTGTATTTATGTATGTACCATGTATATGGTGTATTTATGTATGTACCATGTATATGGTGTATTTATGTATGTACCATGTATATGATGTATTTATGTATGTGTACCATGTATATGGTGTATTTATGTATGTGTACCATGTATATGGTGTATTTATGTATGTGTACCATGTATATGGTGTATTTATGTATGTGTACCATGTATATGGTGTATTTATGTATGTGTACCATGCATATGGTGTATTTATGTGTGTACCATGTATGATGCATGATGTATGTGTACATGTATGTGTACACATGTATATGGTGTATTTATGTATGTGTACCATGTATATGGTGTATTTATGTATGTGTACCCCATATACATGGTAAGCATACATAAATACACCATATACATGGTACACATACATAAATATACCATATACATGGTACACATACATAAATATACCATATACATGGTATACATACATAAATACACCATATACATGGTACACATACATAAATACACCATATACACGGTACATATACATAAATATACCATATACATGGTACATACATAAATACACCATATACATGGTACACATACATACATCATGTACATGGTACACTTACATAATATACCATATACATGGTACACATATACATACATATACATGGTACATATACATAAATATACCATATACATGGTACACATATATAATACATATACATGGTACACATACATAAATACATCATATACATGGTACATCATATATACACTATATACATAGTACGCATATAAATACACATATAGTACATTACACATAAATCACCATATACATGGTACACATACATAAATACACTATATACATGATACATACATAAATACCATATGCATGGTACATGCATAAATACACTATATACATGGTACACATACATAAATACACCATATACATGGTACACATACATAAATACACCAAATACATGGTACACATACATAAATACACCATATACATGGTACACATACATAAATACACCATATACATGGTACATACATAAATACACCATATACATGGTAGACATACATACATACATACATATACACCATATGCATGGTATACATACATAAATACATCCTATACATGGTACCGTACACACACATAAATACATCATATACATTACATACATAAATACATCATATACATGGTACACATACATAAATACATCATATACATGGTACACATAAATACACATGTACATTGTACACATAAATGTATGTGTACAATGTATATGGTGTATTTATGTATGTGTACCATGTATATATGATGTATTTATGTATGTTTACAATGTATATGATGTATTTTTGTATGTTTACCATGTATATGGTTTATTTATGTATGTGTACCATGTATATGGTGTATTTATGTATGTGTACCATGTATATGGTGTATTTATGTATGTGGACCATGTATATGGTGTATTTATGTATGTGGACCATGTATATGGTGTATTTATGTATGTGGACCATGTATATGGTGTATTTATGTATGTGGACCATGTATATGGTGTATTTATGTATGTGTACCATGTATATGGTTTATCTATGTATTTGTACCATGAATATGGTATATTTATGTATGTGTACCATGAATATGGTATATTTATGTATGTGTACCATGAATATGGTATATTTATGTATGTGTACCATGTATATGGTATATTTATGTATTTGTACCATGTATATGGTATTTTTATGTATGTGTACCTTGTATATGGTATATTTATGTATGTGGACCATGTATATGGTGTATTTATGTATGTCTACCATGTATATGGTATATTTATGTATGTTTACCATGTATATGTTGTATTTATGTATGTGTACCAGGTATATGGTGTATTTATGTATGTGTACCATGCATATGGTGTATTTATGTGTATGTGTGTTGCATATATATGGTGTATGTATATGTAAACATGTGTCGTGACTCCGTGTGTCCGCGGTTGAGGAGGGAACCTGTTATTAAAAATGTTAATCCCACCCCTGTGTACTCCCTCCCGAGTCCTGCAGCACTAAGCTGTTTGCTAAAGCCTTCAGTAAGGCCTGATACACACGACCATGATCTGACCAGGAAACATGCCTATGTGTCAGCATCTCCTGGACCAACTGACCCGAGATGACTGCTTCATAGGGATTTATGATACAGTCAGTGTGTATCTTATCGTAGATGATGTGAGTACAGTACAGTAGACTTGCGATTACATATAACCTGGGTGTACCATGAAACACTGATGCAATCAGTTTGGGTCAGGGAAGCCAGGACATTAGGCCAACAGACCAGCTATGTTTCCTGGGCCGATCACAGTCCAATGAATCAGCCCTAAATGGAAGACTGATGTCTTTACCTTCTCTGAGGATTCCTGGTAGGATGCAGTGGATAACTTTCTAGTCTCAGTGGTCGACTCTGTGATTCAGTACAACGTTTTACATAAAGCCAACTATACCCCCTTTTAGCTTTAGAACCTTAAGTATATTCAATTCTGACATCAGCTTCTGCTGTCAAACTGGACTGGGTACTTGTATGCAGTGTGATCCTGTGATAGAGTTTCACCTTTCTAGTTGTCCGCTCACCTTGTGTAGGGCCAATTCATACGAAAGTAAAAAATGCCCATTTTCAGAACTATTGCAGTCTTCGGGGGTATTCACATAGCCTTTTTATTTTTTTTACATGGCCCGTGAATACCGTCTGGCCAAAAATAAGACATGTCCTATTTTTGTCCATTTTGACAGCCAGACAGACCCCATTGAAATCAATAGGCTCGTTTTTATTGGCCCTTTAGACAGAAGTGCACCCATCTAACGGCATGTAAAAACGGGTGTACTATGGAAAAAAACCTGCTCCACACTGAAGGCAGCAGGGCACTATAAGGGCCATTATATCTATTGGGGGCAATGTGAGGACCATTATATGTCCTAAGGCACTACAGAGGGGCATTATATGTACTGAGGGCAGTGTGGGGTTCATAATGTATACCGAAGGCAAAAGCTGGAAAGTATAGCTTTCATTTTTTTTCTGCCATAACCTTTACTAAGGAAATTATTTTACAGGTCAGCTGTTGAGTAATGAACTCCAGACTTTCTGCATGAGCAGGCAGCAAGTTTACCACTACACTATAGAACTACACTGCCACAATGTAATAAAATAAAAAGTGTCCCACACTGGGGTCTTTTATTAACCTTTTGGGGGACATATTATGTGGCAAAAAATATATAAAAAAATGTATAAAAATAAATATTAATTATTATTAAGTACAAATAAAATGCCAACCAAAGCCGTGCCACCATTGCCCCCATTCACTTGAAACTATACAAGAAGTAGTCGGTCAGCATTATACATATCATACTGCAGCAGAACTTTGGCAATCACAATAAAACAGTTTATTCAACATGCACATAGTTTAGCTATGTGTGAATAATTTAGTTATGTGTGACTATACGTGAATAAACCGGAAGCAGCTTCCTAATATAGCTTAACTATTCTTTCCATATTCCTCATACCTTGTCTGTTGCGTTGCGTTCTGTTTGAGTTTATTAATCTGTTGGTTAATAAGGCATGAAGGCTGAAATACAAAAATAATCATTTACAATGTATTTCATTGTTGTTCAATTTATTACACTTACAAGATGAGCCAAAAACTTCAAAGAATTTTGAGGCTGGATAATTCCTATATGTTGCAGAAACTAAGCAACTGTCCAGTACAAAGCACTGAAGAATGTAATGCCAATGCCATTAACAGTTGATGTGACCTTTAATAATCCCACTTTGTTACTCAGCAAAGGAACATTTTTGTCCTCCAGGAATCCCTGTGCCAGATTACATTATTCTAAAGAATAGGAAAGCCTCTGTGATGCCCAGGCCACACAAAAGACCTCATCGATGTTATATGAGCTGCCCTCTAAAGGAGGCAGGTCAATCAGCGAGAGAACTGGAAACTTCATGACGACTAATACTTGTGTTTGTGTTAACCGGGGTCAGGAGGATGCCAAATGTTCAGTAACAATGTAACTGCTATTCACACACTTGTGACAAGAAGTTACCAAGCAGTTAGGGTACTTTCACACTAGCGTTAATGTTTTCCGGTATTGAGTTCCATCACATGGGCTCAATACTGGAAAAAACGCTTCAGTTTTATCCTAATGCATTCTGAATGGAAAGCATTCGGTATCAAGTGTTCCGGAAAAATGGATCCGGTTTCCCGGTCTGCGCAGGCGCAGACCTTTAAATCAGTGAAAAAAAATAAATACCGGATCCAGTTTTCCGGATGACAACGGAGATAAGGATACGATATTGCAAAGCATTTGTTAGATGGATCCGGAAACAAATGCTATCGGAAGGCAACGGAATTGCCTGCCGCAAGTGTGAAAGTACCCTAAGACGGTTACAGTGTTCTAAGTGCACTGAACAGACCTAGAGCTGTGCGCAATTTTGTTAACACAGTTATCACAAGCATCATTAGTGGCTTTCAGGTTATCTGCTCCCTTCTTTCTGTTTACCCATTAGACCACCTTTTTAGGAATACGGTAATCCTCTTTGGTGCAATATCCCTTGTAAATGGCAGGATGCTGTACATTCACATCTTGAATAAATCCTAGTGTGTGTGTGACTGGTGATATGTTTAGGAGCATCATGATGGTCAGCATCCTGTTTTTTTTAAGAGGATGTCTCGTGATCACAATAGTTTGGCTTCTCTCCCTCCCGGAGATCAAATGAATGGCTGCCCATGTAATGGATAGATGTGCAGAAAAAAAATATCGTCGCTAGTATACCAGGTAGAGGGGTTCACAGGTCATAGAGATGAGTGAAATTGTGAAAAATCTGATTTGGATGGTTTGCCGAATTTCACAAAGAAATGTAATTTGTGATGGATTATTTTTTCACGAAGCGCATTCCTTTATATGTAGTGAGAGCAATTGTGGGAAACAGCGATCGCAATAGGTTGCCTTCTCTCCCTCCTAGAGATCAAATGAATGGCTGCCCATGTAGGGTTGGGCAATATACCGGTGTCTGCGATATACCGTGGTATAAAGAAACTGCGATAT
Source organism: Bufotes viridis (assembly GCA_033119425.1). NCBI lineage: Eukaryota > Metazoa > Chordata > Amphibia > Anura > Bufonidae > Bufotes > Bufotes viridis. The sequence goes on along the minus strand of CM065591.1, from coordinate 408,146,391 downwards.
GGCGATATCACAGTTTCCTAATAACCGCGGTATTTAATGACGTCATATGAGCGGTCGCACGTGTGCCGACCGCTCCTAAAACATCCATGATGATGTACTGCGCCTGCACAAAGTAAGTGTTGGTCCCCGCAGCCGCTGCCTCCTGGCTCCTAGCCCCACCCACCACCAAAGGCAGGAAGTGCCGGGACAGCAGCAAGTGAGGGAGGCCATGCAGGTCTCTCTCAGGGATTTCTCCAGATCCTGGCCTGCCACTGTCCAAGGAGGGAGAAGCAGGTAAAAGATAGTGGCCCTCTCCTCCTAAGCCCCAGCTGTAGCCCCTGCACAAGGCTTCTCTACACACTAGAAGGTGATGGGGAATATACCTGTCAGGAGGCTGACAGTATAACAGTATATACCTGACAGTATAACGTCTCCTTGTGGCTGCCCCATACAGTATAACGTCCCCTTGTGCCCCCATACAGTATAACGTCTCCTTGTGGCTGCCCCATACAGTATAACGTCTCCTTGCGGCTGCCCCCATACAGTATAACGTCTCCTTGTGGCCCCCATACAGTATAACGTCTCCTTGTGGCCCCCATACAGTATAACGTCTCCTTGTGGCCCCCATACAGTATAATGTCTCCTTGCGGCTGCCCCCATACAGTATAACGTCTCCTTGTGGCCTCTATACAGTATAACGTCTCCTTCTGGCCCCCATACAGTATAACGTCTCCTTGTGGCCCCCATACGGTATAATGTCTCCTTGCGGCTGCCCCCATACAGTATAACGTCTCCTTGTGGCCCCCATACAGTATAATTTCTCCAAGTGTTTTTTTCTTCTAAATGGGCATTTATCGTGATATATATCGTTATCGCGATAAATTTTTTAATATCGTTATCATGGCAATATTTTTGATATCGCCCAACCCTATGCCCATGTAATGCATAGATGTCCAGGAAGAAATATAGTCGGTGGCATACCAGGCAGAGGGGTTCACAGATCACAGAGATGAGCGAAGTTCAGAAAAATTTGATTTGGCTGCTATGACGAATTTCACAAAGGAATAAGATTTGTGACAGATTACTTTTTCACAAAACACATGTACAGTATGTAGCAGATGCAATGATGGGACACGATGATGGCCTTCATCAGATGCCACATTCATCGCTGAGGCTACAGTTTACACTTTTCAGGGGTTAAATAGGGTAAAAAATTAATAAATACTCAGCTTATCCATTTGCTCACATAGAGGCCGTCGCAGCCATCTTGATTGAAGACACCAGTTTTTGCAATCAAGATGGCCTCTTTGCGCGCAAACGGATGAGGTGAGTATGTTTTTTTTTTTTACGGCCATTTCAGGAAAAATGGATTCATTACCAAAAAGCGCGAAGAAATTCGGCTTCACGGCGAATCAAATGTTTCCTGAAATTCGGATCAAAGTCGATTTGTTTGGCTTTGATTCGCTCAACACTCATAATCTTCATCAACTGAATTGTTCACTGTTCAGCCCACAGCGGTGGGAAACAGTGGTGTCGGCTTCGTCACCAGTAAATCCAAAAAAGATAATCCCTCACCACTCGTCGATAAAAACAATTCTTTATTACATCTTCTTAAAACATGGAAGCCTATGCCAGAGACAATAGGTCTCATTGGTATGGGAAAAATATTTTGGAACAGCATGAAAAATGGGGACAAACGGTTTCAATGTATCAAAAACTTCACATCTTGCTTAGAAAATAAACTTATGTATACATTTAATGTATTTTTAATGATATAATGTGTTTGAGGTATCGCAGAATACTAATTGCTTTTGTTTAGATTCTGTTCTTCTGATAGGATGAGGTTTCTAGGTGTACTACATCAGCTTACCTTGTGCTTTTAGTGGATTGGTTTTTAAAGTGATGCAGAAGGAACTGACGTTATACTCACCTACGATTTTAACCTGTTGATTAAGTAACCAAGTATATGCCATGACTAAGGAAGATATGCTTCCTCCAAAATAAGTAGGACCTTGTCTACTGTTTTCTGTACATGTTTTAAGAAGATGAAATTACAAATTGTTTTTATCGACGAGTGCCGAGGAAGTTTCTTTTTTTTTATTTAATGCATAGATGTAACAGGTCTTACAGAGCAGCACCCCCTGGTGGTACATACAGGGAGTGGCTGTAATAGGGCATATGGGTGGGTCTTGTTATGGTGAGGCATCTAATATAATGATATTCTATTATATGGATGCTTAAGGCTACTTTCACACTTGCATTGTTAATTCCAGTTTTGAGATCCGGCAGAGGATCTCAAAACCGGAATTAAATGGATCCGATTTGATTTTGCTCATCAGGATGCATCTGTTCCGTTAGGACGCGGTTGTTTGAATTCAAAACGGAAAAAAACGGATCCAGTTTTTTAGCATCCGTCGCCATTGACTTACATTGTTTTTAGTGACAGATCCTGTTTGTTCCATTTCGATGACTGGACACAAAACCACAGCTTGCAGCACTTTTGTATCCGGTCACAAAACGAAATGCTGCCGGAACGGAAGACATCCTGATGCATCCTGAACGGATCTCTTTCCATTCAGAATGCATGAGGACTGAACTGAACAGTTTTTCCTGGTTTTTAAAACTTCTGCCAGATCTCAATACCGGAAAACAACAATGTAAGGCCTCATGCACACGACCGTTGTTTTGCTCCGCATCCGAGCCACATATTTTGCGGCTCGAGCGCGGACCCATTCACTTCAATGGGGCCGCAAAAGATGCTGTCCGCATCTGTTGCTCTGTTCCGTGGCCCCGCAAAAAAATAGAGCATATCCTATTCTTGTCCGTTTTGCGGCCTAATTTCCCCAAGAGCTGATTGCCAGAGTGATGGTGGTGATGGTGGAGGAGGGTGGTTTTTACCGTTCAGCCAGGAGGACAACCTCTTACTTATTATATGTAGCCTTGCACAGTGCTGTTCAAAGGTGGCCATTCACTTTAATGCGTTTACATGGGAAATATCACACTTAGCTACTGATCATTTTGTAAGTAGTTGTAACTTGGGAGCAGATTAGTCTATGCAGCTGTCATATAGACCACAGGTTTCTGTTTGTGCCTGCTGGGTTCACTATGGCACCAGTTTCTAGCACTCAACAAGTACCCCTTGTCATACCGATTGGTTTAGAAAATGTAATTAATTCAACTGCTTTAACGCATCTTTTGCCACATTAAACACTAGTACTATCCATGCATTCATCATGCCAACATGTGCATTTTATCACTCCATTAAATAGCTGTGTGAAAAGATTCTCCTAAATGAATAGGAAAAGCAATGTCCAGTTTAAAAAAACAGATCATAGAATACAGTTGATTATGATGGCAATGGTAGACACAGTGGAAGTTTTGGTCACCACTAATGTGTAGAGCCCTCGAGTCCATGGAGATAGAAGAGAAGCCCCTGCTATATCTAACTTTTATTTGGTCTTGAACCCAATTTTTGCTCTATGGAATTCAGAAACTGTACTAGTGAGCCACAGGCTCAACTGTTGTCAGTGGCTGGATTTCCTTTCAGTAAAAACCTTAATAGTATTCTTTACATGCATAATGCAATGGTATCTACAGATGTAGCGCTATATGCCAGTATATTGTATGTTTTTTTAATGCATTTTTGTAATACACTTTATGAAATGAATGTTGCAAAACCGCTGGTACTTTCATTGAAAGCAGGTCAGGATGGTGGGGGTGGTAGGCCTGTAATATATAGTGTTGGGCGCGAATATTCGCATTGCAAATTTTAATCGCGAATATGGCCACTTCGAGAATTTGCGAAGATTTAGAATATAGTGCTATATATTCGTATTCGCGAATATTCTAGATTTTTTTTTTCTCTGAACACACGATCCCTCTCCGCTTCTTGCTTGTGGACCAATGAGAAAGCTGCAATGTCTTTGTCTGAGCTTAGCCACATCCCTAGCAACCAATAGGAAAGTTGCCTACCCCTTACTATATAAGAACCTCTCCAGCAGCCATTTTCTGCAGTTTTTTTCAGTTCTGAAAGAGAGCAGTGTCATTGCTGTGCGCTGTGCTGTGTCACATTACTTTAGATGGTTAGTTAGTTAGCTTATATAGATATAATACAGATAGTTAGTGGGAGATAGTCAGTCAGTGTAGGTTAGATAGTGATATAGTGTAGCTGATAGGTTCCAGTGCAAGGTGTTAGGTAGTGTGATAGGTTCTGCTGTCCATACATACATACATACATACATAGTGCTGTGATATCACAAGTTCTCAGCAATACTTAGTGCACCAATCACTAATATGTAGTCAGACCTGCTAAAATGTGAAGTCGCACTTATTGCGCAAAAATATGCGCATCATTAATTGCTGATTTGCGCAATCGTGAATATATCGGCTTACTCTGTCTGCATATAAAGCTATTCTAATGTTCTGCCGTGCCAACCATTTTCTCCAGTCCCAGTAAACTTCTAGCAGCTTGAAAAATGTAGCAATAGTGACCCAGGCCTGTATTGAACTCACAATACGTGCATATTACATTGCCGATTTTCACAATCAAGAAAATAATTTATGATGAATATTCGCCCAAATATTCGCGAAATATTGTGAATTCGAATATTTCCCCTGCCGCTCATCGTAATATACTGCTGAAAACATTCCATTTCCAAACATTCCATTTCCTATGTAGTACATAATACATAGTTGAGTGCATAGAAGGGTGGTACTCCCAGCTGACACTGAAATAGTCTTTTCTTTTAAGGAGAGGTGGCACCATTATGAGCGGCTTAGTATGGTGGTAGTAATGAGGCTTCCAGCTGTATGCAGTCCATCTCCTATACAGTACACCATACATGGCCGAGTATGTTGTCCTCTATCGAAGGGTGGTACTCCCAGCAACCTTATGCTGTGTTGTCTCCAAGGATAGGTGATACTCCCATATAAAAGAAGCTCAAGCTGTCAAGCTAGAGAAGGTACTCCTACTGCACCCCGCTGCTTTTTCTTAAAGGATGCAACATATGTACCTATATTATATATCGCAAAGCAATCAAGCAAAGCATCTCCTCCAAAGAAAGGTATATTGGAGGTATACTTATCTGCCTCAGGAACAAGGGGTTGGGCATGTTGAATTGCAATTTCCTTGATTTATTATTGTATCTGTGCCAAAAACCGGTCTAAAAAAAGTTGCGCAAAATGGAGCAAATGTGTGCAGTGTGTTGCTTCTAGGGTTCCTACTTTTTTAGCGACATGCTTCAAAGGGGTGGGGCTTATCAGAAAGTGACAGTAGCTTCACAGGAAGGGGGGCTAAAATTTGTCTCAAAGTTAGCCAACTAATAGTTGGTAGAGAGTCAAAGAAAAGTGTCTGTCCCTACAACACATTTATCATCCAGTCTGAGCCCCTGTGATAAATCTGGTGCAAGTCTAGACAGCTGGTCTAAGCTTCCACCATCTATAGGCAGTGGCGGATTGGCCATAAACCCTACGGGGAAATTTCCTGGTGGGCCGATTGCCCAGGGGGCCACCTGAGCCCTACTCACAGCGGGTCAGTGGAAGTTTTTGGAGATGTATTTTGTGCTGCTGGCAGTATTTTATGATGCACTGTGGTATTTGGCTCTGTTGGAGTGGTATAGTGTGCCACAATATAGTATTGCTGGCCCTGACTACTTGTATTGGCCTTGCCTATCATCAGTTTGGACCTGAGTACAAAATGGGGCCACTTTCAGGATTTTTTTCCAGGGCCACTTTAAGTTTCCAGTCCGCCCCTGTCTATAGGATTAGTAAATATGGGCCAATGTGTTTGATCCCTCTTTCTCGGATGTCTGCCATACACCCGAAATAGTTGGCTGATCCCATCAAAATGGGAAGAGTCAAATGTCTTGTATAGCCAGCTTAAGGATTCTACTCATACCTTACTGATTAATTCAAAATTGCTTTCATATTGAATCTAGAGCCCCACCCATCCTTCATGATGACTTTCATGGTGGTTAAAGGGGTTGTGCAGGGGTTTTATAATGATGACCTATCCTCAATATAGGTCATCCATATCAGATCGGCAGGGGTCCCAGTTTAAAGAACTGCTTCCTCTTCCTTACACTGCCCATCATCTCCCTTGCAGCAGTGGCGGAGTGTAATTACAAGTGAATGGAGCGAGTACTTGTCATTACACTGCACTTCCGAGACAATGGACAGTGTAATAAACAGAAAGCAGAATTCGCATGGAGCGCCGCCTCCTCTTCATTCAGCTGATCAGTGTGGGGTGCTGGGTGTCGGACCCCCGCTGATCTGATATTGATGCCCCTGCTCAACCCCTTTAATAAACATGGTCATTTAGGGTAACTGCTTTGAAATTGCAATACAGAAAGATTAGTTAAAATAATCTGACATTTCTTAGTCACTGTCAGTGAACCTTATCCACCGCCAGTTTCTGGAATAAAGTGCTTGAACCTCAATAGGATCGCAGATGGATTTCAGTGACTGGAAATTCCTCATATGACATTGTAAAGGCCCCTATAGAAATTGGTGTATCGTTGACTGAACTAGCTAAGAATGGCGGGTTCGGTTGACAGGCTAATGTGTATGGAGAGCTCCCAACTCTCCCTTAACAGATGATGTTGGGGGAGAGAAGGCGAAATCAGGCGAAATGAATATTTTTGCTTGATCCTTTTGTTCTCTTGGGAGATAAGCCGCCGCTAGAAGTGTCTGGCAGAGGCTTTCTCATCTCTCCCCTTTGAATACACTTCAGCTGAATCAAATGTGGATGTGTATAGGGAGCTGGGAGGGAGACGGGAGAGATAGCTGTCAGCAGAACGATTGTTTATCCGACAGCTATTGAATGTGTATGGTCACCTTAAGTAAAGCCTCATTTCTTTATGAAAATAAGAATCTTTATATAGCGCCAACATATTCTGCAGCGCTTTACAATCAAGGGGTTTATATACAGTCATATTTAGCATTGCAACAGACAAGTCAATTTCTTTGAACCTCTATTGACATGCCTTCATGATCTGTCAGAAGATCACTTTTGGATTCATATCCAAGGTGCCTTAGCATAATAATAGATTGTATATTTATTTATATACATTTATATATTTATATTTTTAGGAAAAAGAAACAATGTTGCATGCTGCAACAACTTATGTCTCATGGCTTTGCTCCCAGAGAAAATAGAATGAAATGAAAACTCAGTACCAATGATTAAAGGGGTTATCCCATGATTATTGGAAAAAAATGAATAATTAGACATCATACAGTACATGCCAATCTCTTTCTAACAAAGCTAGAAACATTCCTCTACCTAGATCTCCCCACTCGTTGCTCCAATTACTCTGCTAGATTTATATTAAGCTGGCAGATGAGAGAGGTGTGTCCTTTGTGCTGGATAGGTTGTGAAGGATGGAACTGAGCATGTGCGTCCACCGCAGTGAGAAATAAGAAAAAAACTTTTTATTAAATAACTCATTGGATATATAACATTTTTAATTACATACATTTACAGAAGTATTCAGATCTAGGTGCTGGCTTGAAACCTGCAGAATATTTTTCAGGGGACAACCCATTTAAAGAGTTTTAATTAACAAAGTTCATGAACAACTGCAAATAAATAGTCATATATAGAAACTGAATAACATACTTTACAACTAGATGCCAAATAGACATAGCCCACTGAATCTCACTAGTGAATAATTTCATCATCATCGGAGCCACGGCCTTGTGAATTTAGTATAGGCATGCATCACTTATCACTCAAAGGGAGGAACAAAAATACCAAACTTCAAAAAAGCACAATTTAGCCAACTAAGCGAGGCCATATGCCTAACTAACTGGGACAAAATCCTCAAAAAAAAAATTAAAACCACAAAATGGGAGATTTTTAACCCCTTAAGGACATAGGACGTATGGGTACGCCCTAATGTCCGAGTCCTTAAGGACACAGGGCGTACCCATACGTCCTAAATTAAATCCTGTATAAAAAAAAATAAAAAATCGCTAGAAACATGGTTCCTGCTGCGATCGTGCAGCAGGAACCATGTTCATATGCCGAGGGGGGTCCTGTGACCCCCCCGTATCGGCGATCGCTGCAAACCGCAGGTCAATTCAGACCTGCGGTTTGCAGCGCTTTGCGATGTATCATAGACCGCGGGATCAGATACTTTGAAATGCCGGGAAATGTTTTTTTTTCATTCCTATAACCTCCCCCCCTGTGCCCTCAGTGTGATGGGCGGTGCGGGGAGGGGGGGAGGCTTGCGGGCAGTGCGGGAGGCGGTGCCAGGGGCGGGCGCGCGATCCTCTGCCCGCCCCTCCGCTCATTTTCAGGATGGCCGAGCGTGACAAGCAGAGTGTCAGCACATTGCTGACACTCTGCTTGTAACGGCTGACATCCGTGCAGGCACGAATGTCAGCCTATTAACCCCTTCCATGCCGTGGTCCGTAAGGACCGCTGTATGGAAGTGGTTAAGAGGAAGGGAGCTGCTGTGGGGGGCTGCTGTGCCTGGTGCAGCCCCCCTAGCTCCAATCCCCAGCTTCCCTCCCTCCCCATCCTCCGCTGCTCTGTTATAGCAGCGGAGGACGGTAACCATGGCAACCGGACGCCTTCAAAGGTGTCCTGCTTGCCATGGTAACAGAAGTCAGAAGGTAACAGAAGTCTGATCAGACTTGCTAAAGGCAAAAGTCTGATCAGACTAAGTGTCAAGTAAAAAATACAGTACAGTACATTATATAATGTACTGTACTGTATTATACAGACACCAGATCCACTGGATCTTCAAGAACCAAGTAGGTCTGGGTCCAAATTTTTTTTTTAAAAAGTGAAAAAAGGTAAAAACAAAAAAAACACATTTATCACTAATAAAAAAGAAAAAAAAATACACTACACATGTTATATATCACCGCGTCCGTAACAACTGATCTATAAAATGGGTTTGTTACTTTTCCCGTACGGTGAACGTCATAAAAAAACCCCCCAAAAAAACTATGATAGAATTGAAATTTTGCCCACCTCACTTCCCAAAAAAGTTAATAAAAGTGATCAAAAAAGTTGCATCTACAGCCAAATGGTACTAATCAAACCGTCACCTCGTCCCGCAAAAAATGATACCTTAACTAAGAAAATCGCCCAAAAAATAAATAAATTATGGCTCTCAGGCAATGCAGACACTAAAACATGATATTTTTTTGTTTAAAAAATATGATTGTGTAAAACCTAAATAAATAAAAAGTAGACATATTAGGTATCACCGCGTCCATAAGAACCTGAACTATAAAAATAACACATGACCTAAACCCTCATATGAACACCGCAAAAAAAACAAAAAAACTGTGTTAAAAGCCATTATTTGTCACCTTACATCACATAACATCTAATAACAAGCGATCAAAAAGTCATATACACTCCAAAATAGTGCCTTTAAAACTGTTATCTCATCCCGCAAAAAATAATACCCTACCTAAGAAAATTGCCCAAAAAATTATGGCTCTTAGGCTATGCAGCACTAAAACATGATTTTTTTTGTTTCAAAAATTATGATTGTGTAAAACCTAAATAAATAAAAAGTAGACATATTATGTATCGCTGCGTCAGTAAGAACCTTAACTATAAAAATAACACATGAACTAACCCCTCAGGTGGACACCGCAAAAAAAAAAATACTGTAAAAAGCAGTTTTTTGTCACCTAACATCACAAAAAGTGTGACAGCAAGCGATCAAAAAGTCATATGCATCCCGCAAAAAATAAGCCCCTACCTAAGACAATTGGACAAAAACGAAAAAAAAACTGACTCTCAGACTATGGAGATACTAAAATAGTTTTTTGTTTGTTTAACAAAGGATATTATAGTGTAAAACCTAAATAAATTAAAAAGAGTAGACATATTAGGTATTGCCACGTTCGTAAGAATCTGACCTATAAAAATAACACATGACCTAACCCCTCAGATGAACACAGTCACAAAAATAAAATAAATACAGTCCCAAAACAGCTATTTTTTCCAAATTTTCTTTTTTATAATTTTTTTCCAGTAACAAAGCAAGGGTTAACAGTCAAACAAAACTCTATATTTATTGCCCTGATTCTGTAGTTTACAGAAACACTGTATATGTGGTTGTAAACTGCTTTATGGACAAACGGCAGGGAGCAGAAGGAAAGGAACGCCATATGGTTTTTGGAAGGCAGATTTTGACGGACTGGATTTTTGACACTATGTCACATTTGAAGCTCCTCTGATGCACCCCTAGAGTAGAAACTCCATAAAAGTGACCCCATATAAGAAACTACACCCCTCAAGGTATTCAAAACTGATTTTACAAACTTTATTAACCCTTTGGCCTCTTTCACACGGGCGTTATGTTTGACGCCCGGATAAGAGGCGGGTGCGTTGCGGGAATATGCGCGATTTTTCCGCACGGGTGCAAACGTTTGTAATGCGTTTTGCACGCGCGTGTGAAAAATAGCCATGTTTGGTACCCAGACCCGAAGCCGGACTTCATCACTGAAGTCCGGTTTCGGGTAGAGTATTCTGGAGAATTTATTATTCTCCCTTATAACATGGTTATAAGGGGAAATAATAGCATTCTTAATAAAGAATGCATAGTAAAATGAAGAGGAAGGGGTTAAAAATAATAAAAGTTAACTTATCTTAGCCACTTGATCGCGTAGTTGCGATCTGTCTTCTCTTTTCCAGCATCAGCTAACAACTAAAGGACCTGTGATGACGTTACATCACATGGTCCAATCACATGGTCCATCACCATGGTAAGATGGACCATGTGATTGGACCATGTGATGTGACGTCATCACAGGTCCTTTAGTTGTTTTTAACCCCTTCCTCTTCATTTTACTAAGCATTCTTTATTAAGAATGCTATTATTTTCCCTTATAACCATGTTATAAGGGAAAATAATAAAGATCTGGACCCATTGCTAAGCAACCATGCGGATGCTTGCGATTTTCCCGCAGCCCCATTCACTTCTACAGGGCCTGCGTTGCTTGAAAAACGCACAATATAGAGCATGCTGCGATTTTTACGCAACGCAGAAGTGATGCGTGAAAATCACCGCTCATGTGCACAGCCCCATAGAAATGAATGGGTCCGGATTCAGTGCGGGTGCAATGCGTCCTCCTCACGCATTGCACCCGTGCGGAAAACCCATGTGAAAGAGGCCTTTAGGTGTTCCTCAAGAGTTTATGGCAAATGGAGATGAAATTTCAGAATTTCTATTTTTTATTACCTTGTCTCACAAAAATGTATTATAGAGCAACCAAAAATCATACGTACCCTAAAAATAATACCACCAAAACTGCCACCTTATCCAGTAGTTTCCAAAATGGGGTCACTTTTTTGGAGTTTCTACTCTAGGGGTGCATCGTGGGGGCTTCAAATGGGACATGGTGTAAATAAACCAGTCCATCAAAATTTGCCTTCCAAAAACCATACAGCAGTTTACCACCACATATGGGGTGTTTCTGCAAACTATAGAATCAGGGCTATAAATATTGGGTTATGTTTGGCTGTTAACCCTTGCTTTGTTTCTGGAAAAAATGGATTCAAATGGAAAATTTGCCAAAAAAAAACAACAAAATTCTGAAATTTTATGTCCAACCTGGCCCTACGGCGACGCACGCACCCGCAGCAGCACAGGAGGTATGGTAATCTATAGTGGGTGTGTGCGCACCGTGGCAGCCAGGAAGGGACTGGGAGGGATATCATTGGAATCTTTATCTTACAATGATGTGAGCGCAGATCTATTGTACTGTATTCACATGATGATGTAAGTACAGTATAATAGCCACGCTATCACATATGAACCGACTGCATTATAAAATACTATTATGCAGTCAGTTTAGGTTAGGGGAGCTGCGGTCTGCTCGAGTAATGTGGCCGTGGACTGTGTTTCCAGAGCCAACCTCAGTAGTGTAAATCAGCCCTTAGGCCTCTTGCACACGGGCGTCATGTTTGACTCCCGGATAAGAGGCGGGTGCGTTTCGGGAATATGCGAGTTTTTCCCGCGCGGGTGCAAACGTTTGCAACACGTTTTGCACGCGCGTGAGAAAAATCGCCATGTTTGGTACCCAACCCGAAGCCGGACTTCATCACTGAAGTCCGGTTTCGGGTCTACTGGAGAATTGATTATTTCCCCTTATAACATGGTTATAAGGGGAAATAATAGCATTCTTAATAAAGAATGCATTGTTAAATGAAGAGGAAGGGGTTAAAAATAATAAAAGTTAACTTACCTTAGCCACTTGATCGCGTAGTCGCGATCTGTCCTCTCTTTCCCAGCATCAGCTAAGATCTACAGGACCTGTGATGACGTCACATCACATGGTCCAATCACATGGTCCATCACCATGGTAAGATGGACCATGTGATTGGACCATGTGATGTGATGTCATCACAGGTCCTTAGATCATAGATGCTGCAGGAAAGAGAGGACAGATCGCAACTACGCGATCAAGTGGCTAAGGTAAGTTAACTTTTATTATTTTTAACCCCTTCCTCTTCATTTAACTATGCATTCTTTATTAAGAATGCTATTATTTCCCCTTATAACCATGTTATAAGGGGAAATAATAGAGATTGGGTCCCGTTGCTAAGCAACAATGCGGGAAAATCGCAACGCATCCGCACTTGCTTGCGGATGCTTGCGATTTTCCCGCAGCCCCATTCACTTCTATGGGGCCTGCGTTGCGCGAAAAACGCAGAATATAGAACGCAACGCAGAAGTCTGTTTTTTTCTTTGATGTATTCTAGATGTGAAAAGAGTAAGGCCCCTTTCACACGGGCGAGTTTTCCGTGCGGGTGCAATGCGTGAGGAGGACGCATTGCACCCGCACTGAATCCGGACACATTCATTTCTATGGGGCTGTGCACATGAGCGGTGATTTTCACGCATCACTTCTGCGTTGCGTGAAAATCGCAGCATGTTCTATATTCTGCGTTTTTCACGCAACGCAGGCCCCATAGAAGTGAATGGGGCTGCGGGAAAATCGCAAGCATCCGCAAGCAAGTGCGGATGCGTTGCGATTTTCCCGCATTGTTGCTTAGCAACGGGACCCAATCTCTATTATTTCCCCTTATAACATGGTTATAAGGGGAAATAATAGCATTCTTAATAAAGAATGCATTGTTAAATGAAGAGAAAGGGGTTACAAATAATAAAAGTTAACTTACCTTAGCCATTTGATCGCATAGTCGCGATCTCTCCTCTCTTTCCCTGCAGCATCTATGATCTGAAAGGACCTGTGATGATGTCACATCACATGGTCCAATCACATGGTCCATCTTACCATGGTAAGATGGACCATGTGATTGGACCATGTGATGTGATGTCATCACAGGTCCTTAGATCATAGATGCTGCAGGGAAAGAGAGGACAGATCGCAACTACGCGATCAAGTGGCTAAGGTAAGTTAACTTTTATTATTTTTAACCCTTCCTCTTCATTTAACTATGCATTCTTTATTAAGAATGCTATTATTTCCCCTTATAACCATGTTATAAGGGAAATAATAGAGATTGGGTCCCGTTGCTAAGCAACAATGCGGGAAAATCGCAACGCATCCGCACTCTGCTTGCGGATGCTTGCGATTTTCCCGCAGCCCCATTCACTTCTATGGGGCCTGCGTTGCGCAAAACGCAGAATATAGAACGCAACGCAGAAGTCTGTTTTTTCTTTGATGTATTCTAGATGTGAAAGAGTAAGGCCCCTTTCACACGGGCGAGTTTCCGTGCGGGTGCAATGCGTGAGGAGGACGCATTGCACCCGCACTGAATCGGACACATTCATTTCTATGGGGCTGTGCACATGAGCGGTGATTTTCACGCATCACTTCTGCGTTGCGTGAAAATCGCAGCATGTTCTATATTCTGCGTTTTCACGCAACGCAGGCCCCATAGAAGTGAATGGGGCTGCAGGAAAATCGCAAGCATCCGCAAGCAAGTGCGGATGCGTTGCGATTTTCCCGCATTGTTGCTTAGCAACGGGACCCAATCTCTATTATTTCCCCTTATAACATGGTTATAAGGGGAAATAATAGCATTCTTAATAAAGAATGCATTGTTAAATGAAGAGAAAGGGGTTACAAATAATAAAAGTTAACTTACCTTAGCCATTTGATCGCATAGTCGCGATCTCTCCTCTCTTTCCCTGCAGCATCTATGATCTGAAAGGACCTGTGATGATGTCACATCACATGGTCCAATCACATGGTCCATCTTACCATGTTATAAGGGGAAATAATCAATTCTCCAGTAGACCCGAAACCGGACTTCAGTGATGAAGTCCGGCTTCGGGTTGGGTACCAAACATGGCGTTTTTTCTCACGCGCGTGCAAAACGTGTTGCAAACGTTTGCACCCGCGCGGGAAAAACGCACATATTCCCGCAACGCACCCGCCTCTTATCCGGGCGTCAAACATGACGCCCGTGTGAAAGAGGCCTAAGGGTATGTTCACATGGCTAAAATCTGCCCCTGATTTAGCAGGGCTAAATCCACATTTAAAACTCCACTATTTCCCCCCATGTGCTTTAAAGAGGTTTTCCGAGATTTTTATACTGATGGCCTATCCTCAGGACAGGTCATCAGTATCTTATCGGCGGCGGCGCAGCTTATCAAGCACAGTGCCATAAATTGTATAGCAGCTGTGTTGGTAACGCGCTCAGCCCTGTTCTCTTCAATGGGGCTTAGCGCGATACCAAGCACATCCGCTATACAATGTGTGGTGCTGTGCTTCGTAAGCTTCGAGCTGGCTACATGCTCACAGGCGTGCTGGCGCCTTCTCAAACAGCTGATTGCCAGGGTCCCACCAATCATAGAAACATAGAAACATAGAATGTGTCGGCAGATAAGAACCATTTGGCCCATCTAGTCTGCCCAATATGCTGAATACTATGGATAGCCCCAGGCCCTATCTTATATGAAGGATAGCCTTATGCCTATCCCATGCATGCTTAAACTCCTTCACTGTATTTGCAGCTACCACTTCTGCAGGAAGGCTATTCAGATACTGATGATGATGACCTATCCTGAAGGTCAATAATATTTCTTCAAGATGAAGTTTACATTGAGAGATTATGGGTTGGGGAAGGAGGTACATGGCGGCTGTATCACTACTAATGTATGAAACTAAACCAATGGGTATTTTATAAGAAAACTTAAATATACAGAAATGATAATATTTATGGGTGCAGCAATAAGACGGGAGGACTGGAATGATTACCTCTTGGAGAATATGCTTCTATGATATATCTGTGACTCTGACCGGTCTGTTCCTCCCAGCCACTAGCTCCGAGTGTGTCACCATGGCCCGCCATAGGCACTGTCTGTGGCAGCATAGGGACTTCTGTGTTACAGGGGTCTGTCCTTGCTGCCAAAGAATCTCCCCCTGCCACTTGATTGACAGGGACGGATATCTTGCCGTACCAGGACACTTGCACGCAGGGACGTGCACACATAGGGCTCAAAGGGGGCTTGAGCCCCTGCCCCTTTCTGCCTCTGCCCCTTTAATTCGCTTTTTTCTTTTTCTGGGTCTGCGGCGCTAGGCAGAACAAGCAGCTGCCTTTTTTATTTCTATGTGCACAAGTGGCGGGCGGCGGGCACCCGCCCAGCCTGCGTGTGCCGGGCCGGGACCGCGCGGCGCATCCACGCAGCACTGCTCAGCGATGCAGTCAAGTGCCTCAGTAGTCACGTGGGGGCGCCGTGCGGGAGTCCGTAGCTGAGCTGACTTCAGAAGTTCAGAGACTGTAACTGCCTGCAACCTGCTTATCACCGGTGAGTCAGCTTGTGGGGGGCTGTCCACTGTCAGTCTGTCACTGTGCCACCATGGAGGGGGTTGCCCGGTCAGGGAGAAATGTAAAAAGGGGGGGAAGGGAATTCGAAATGTGCTGCAATGCTGCCAGTGCTAGGCCCAGAAATGTGTGGGGAAAATTACTATGGGGGCAAATTACTATGTGGGGGCAGTGTGGGGCAAATCTACTATGTGGGGGCAAATTACTTTGTGGCGCCAATGTGGGGGAAATTACTGTTTGGGCAGGGTGGGGACAAATCACTGTGTGGGGCAGTGTGGAGAAAAATTACTATGTGGGGCAGTGTGGGGGCAATTACTGTGTGGCGGCAGTGTGGGGACAAATTACTGTGTGGGGGAAATTACTTTGTGGCGGCAGTGTGGGGGAAATTACTGTGTGGGAGCAATTACTGTGTGGGGGCAGTGTGGGGACAAATTACTATGTGGGGGAAATTACTTTGTGGCGGCAGTGTGGGGGAAATTACTGCGTGGGAGCAATTACTGTGTGGGGGCAGTGTGGGGACAAATTACTATGTGGGGGAAATTACTTTGTGGTGGCAGTGTGGGGGAAATTACTGTGTGGGAGCAATTACAGTGTGGGGACAAATTACTATGTGGGGGAAATTACTGTGTGGGGGCAAATTACTATGGGCTGATTACTATGTGGGGCAGTGTGGGGGGAAATTACTATATGGGGGTGTTGCTATAGGGGAGGCACTGTAGGGGCAATTCAATTATTTATGTGGACACTATACAGGGAATACTACCTGGAGCACAATATAGGGTGTTATTACACTCTTGGAGACATTATAGCTGCTGTGGACACAGGGATATTTGGGGTAATATATCAAACTAGTGTAAAGAACTAGCTTAGTCGCTCATAGCAGCCAATCAGATTTCACCATTTATTTTTGACAGCTCTTTTGGAAATCCACTTCTCTTTTACACCAGCTTGATAAATGACCTCAATTATGTCTATTAGGGTCACTATTTTTTCAGCAGTATAGTACATGGGACATTGGGGAACACCACAGGCACAGTATTGGTAGTGGCAGCAGGATGACATTGTCGGGACACCAGGATGGGGAGGGTGATGCAAACATTGAGAAATCTGACTGTGTCTGTATTACAAACTCTGTAGAGGCGAGATGTGACTGAAATAATTTGCCATGGCGGTTTGGGTCAGACGAAGGAGAAGAGGAAAGTGAAGATCTACATGACAGGAGATGTCCCTGGATGTAAAAGGTATGTGGTCCATCCCACCGGCGGCAGCACAATTTATTCACCGATACAATTTATTTAACAGTCCGCCCACTCACCAGTGCAGGGTTAGAGGGACAGGCTAGCGCAGGGGCTGGACGTGCGTGACGCATGTCTGCTACGTCATGTGACAAGTGCCCTTTTTTTTTATTTAAGCCCCTGTCCTTTAAAATGTCTGTGCACGTCCCTGCTTGCACGCCTGCGTTGCTGCTCTGAGTAGTGGCGCATGTGCTCAGAGCCAGAGGCATTCACTGCAACCCAGAAGTAGCAGCATGTACTCTGCTCTTCTACCATTGGAGCAGCAGTGCAGGAGGGAGATTTTCAGGGCCCCATAACATATCCAGAGACTCCAGCCTCCAGCCCTATCGGTCAAGAGGCAGGGACAGATGAGATTCCTCATCTGCAGCAGCCAGCAGGGACAGTCACAGACTGGGGGGGGCAGTTTATCACACTGCCAGTGAACGCTATCACCGCTCTGGGTCAGCCTCCAGGCGGGTCAGGCAGGGACAGTCACTCACACACACTTGACCGGACCTGGAGGCTGGACCCCGGTCCAGTTTATCACGCCGCCGGCGCCTCACTGAGCGCGCTCACCTCAGTATCAACAGTGTGCAGCCAGCAGAGATCCTCAGTCCTCAATCCAGCAGGCAGCAGTCGCGTCGCACTCGTAGGAGTCACTCGCAAGACCCGGTCAGCACACAGCTGCTCACTCCTCTTCCTGACCTGAAGCCGCTCCCCATCCTCACGTCGCCTGCCTTGCACAGTGCACGCAGGGCTCGCCACTCAGCCTCTGCTCCGCCCCCTATGTGATTTTAGTTAGCAACCTAGCTGTGGGCTGCGCCACCCGCAGGTACGGCTTTACTGTGGCTCTTCTGGCTTGAGGGGGCCCCGTGGGCCCCCCTGACTTAGGCGCCCGGACTGCAACCCCTATAGCTACGCCAGTGACGCTTCCCATTTTCCATATTTTTGCATACTAAGACCCATTTGTAGAACTGTGGAGTAGACATGTGCCTACTCTTTATTTTGTAACTCCTTCCACAAACCACTTAACTTTTCCCTCAGCTTTTCAGGAGCTGCTATTTCTCTTTGTAAAAACATGAACATGATCAGAAGTCTACAAGAACAAGTGCAAATATCGGTGCACAGTGGTTTTAAAGATGTCATACCATGCCTCAGGCTTTCTGTAAATGAGGTGCTCGTATTTTACATCTTTGGACAGATGATGATTTCAATATGTTCCTGTGTTAAAATAACGGAAAAAGTAGGTTCGGTATGTTTTAATATACCACCGTTCAACTGGAAATGTCTGCAAATATGGTCAAGTTGGTTGTTACGCAGGTTTCTCAAATGTATCAGTAACAAATAACTTCATTGAAAAAGACTACTCTGTCTTATATCTGCTACATCTTCTAATCGCAAATTTATATATCAGCACTCAGCAACATCCCTAGCAACCAATAGGAAAGTTGCCTACCCCTTAGTGTTTATCGCGAATATTCTAATGGAAAATTTGTATTATCGCGAATATATTACATTGCCGATTTTTGCAATCAAGTAAATAATGACTGGAGATCACGAATTCTCGAATTTATGGCGAATATTCGGCCAAAAATTTGCGAAATATGGCGAATTCGAATTTTGCCTATGCCACTCATCACTAATCATTTACATTCATTTACCTTTTACAGTGTCCCAACTTTTTAGGAATAGGGGATATAATTGATTTAGTGAAACAAAATGAATGTCAGTTGGTAAAAGTAGGGTACAGAGTGGGTGTGGCCTACAGCTTTGCCAGAATATTGAAACACAGTGTGGAAAATGAGAACCACAGTTGCTCGTTGAAGGTCTGTGCTATCCCTGCAAGGACATTCCTGAACGTCCTTGAAGATATAGTAGCTACAGGCTTAGTGCAGCAGTGCCCATTGCCAGTGACAGCAGGGCTCTCCATAGAGAAGGCAGGGATTTTTTTTTTACTG
The DNA here is from genome assembly GCA_033119425.1 of Bufotes viridis. NCBI lineage: Eukaryota > Metazoa > Chordata > Amphibia > Anura > Bufonidae > Bufotes > Bufotes viridis. The sequence continues at coordinate 408,127,408 of CM065591.1, read as the reverse complement.
TCCCTGCCTTTTCCATCGCTGTATACACAGCGCTCAATGAGGACTATATATACAAATCAGAAAGCGTCAATGCAGCTGCTTTTGTTCTGGTCCTAGAGGTCATATGATTTTTGGGGCCTGGGAAACTGCACAAGCTGCTGGGTCTTAGTAGACCCACATAAGCTATGCAGTAAATCTTTACAGCAGTATAAAGCCTCTGTGGGCTGTAATCTCTCTGTAACCCGGACTAATATGTCAGTTACAGTAGAAATCAGCAATAAAAAAAAAATGTAAAGTATGGCCATAAGGGGGGCACAAAGTGTAAAATAAGAAAAGTGAAAGTTAAAAATAAGTTAAAAAAATGTTGCCACCACACACCACCCCACAATTTCTAATCCTGTCCCTGGTGACCATAATCCATACATCCCCTGTATCAAAATGACCATTATGAAAATGGGGCATAATTCCAAAAAGTATTTTAGTTGCACCTTGTGTTAGTAAAAAAAATTAGATTTTTTTTCCGGTTCTTTCAATTTCATAAAAATAAAAAATAACTAAAATCACAAAAATAAAGCTCCATATTATAAAAAAGGCACAGAAATTATTATACATAACTAAAAGGAAAAAAGTTGCAGTTTTAAAATGTTGCTGGTCAGGAAGTAAGGTAAGTGGTCTTGAACTAGTTAAAGGGTTAATGGCTGAGATTGGAATACCTGTTACTGTATACTAGTGTTGAGCGAACTTGTGTTTTAAGCTCTGCGTCCAAAGTTCGGGTTATAGAAGAATCCCGTTATGGATTCCGCTACCATATTAGGGTTGAGCGAACTTATGTTTTAAGTTCTGCGTTCAAAGTTCGGGTTATCGAAGAATCCCGTTATGGATTCCGCTACCATATTAGGGTTGAGCGAACTTATGTTTTAAGTTCTGCGTTCAAAGTTCGGGTTATCGAAGCATCCCGTTATGGATTCCGCTACCACGGACTATAATGGAATTTGGAACATCGAACTTTGAACGCAGAACTTAAAAAACAAGTTCGCTGAACACTACTGTATATGCCTTGGCAGGAAGTGGCTGAAAAAAAGTCAAGCAGTGCTACTCTGTATCCGTAACTCCCATAAAAGTCGATGGTAGTAAAAGAAACGACATACCAGAGACAATGCGGCTATTTCCATACCTCTGCCCAATTTCGGATGCCGCATACAACGGGTCCAACAATCTTAGTTGTGAACGGCTTTGGGTATGGATACCAACAGCACCCACCTTTTGGGGTAACATAGCAGTTTTGAATGCATTGATGACAAGTATAGCATTACATGCTACAGAGAGAAGCCCAAACTAAAACCTTGGAGTATTTGAACAGAGCCCTACATAGACATTGGCGAAAATGACATGATAGATGGGGACCAATGTGTGTTGGATAATGGATCCTATGACTCCAGAGAAAAGTGCTTAGTAGTTGTACTACATACATTTGACTTGTGTCTACTGAGAAATGTTTTCTATGCCTAAAGCCTCATTCAACACAGAACAGGTGCAGATCTCTCAATTATACCTTATGTCTGTGGAGGCCCCAATCCTGGTTTTGGCTCACAACCACTGATGGAAATCACTGACCAAAACATTGACGTGTGAATGAGGCCTAATCTTGAGACTGGGGTTCATTTCATCAGATTTCTATTACTCTTGGAACTATTGTAAAAAAAATATATATATATATCCTGCATTTCATAACATAATATGCCTTAATTGTAGTTAAATGCAGTCATTGTATTTGTTCTTCTGGTCAAATACGTCACTTTGGTAATGTGACTGTCCCTTTCACTATGTTCCTATATAGTAGAGCCCAGACAGAAGCCACCCAGCCTGAAAGCCATTTTTCACTTCTACAGTACTGTAAGTAAGTCTCTAAGCAACTTGAGAGTTTCCTCTGAGATGGGACGTTAAGCGACTTCTGACTGGTCATTTACACCTTTGTTTATTGCTAATATGTCCTCTTTGTGAACTTTTACCCCCATACGTTTCCTCCGCACCTCATGGCCATCATCTAAGTGAAGTGGTCAGTCTAATTCTCTATAACAATGAATTATTTACTGGGATGATCCTCCTGGTGTGTACTGGGAGGGCTACATGTTTGCCAATAACAAGCGTGGAATCTGTCTTAGCTCCCTATTGTCTGGCGGGATGGAAAGATTTTATGGTTCTGATGGGCGTCATGAGGTGGAATAGAAGTCCCAGTGTGTTTTTCTGCTGTGCTACTTCTGGCAAAGCTGCAGACACTGGATTCTATCACAGGCCCCCGTACAAAGGGAATGAAAAGTGTCTATGCAATGGGGACTCTGAAAGGCAGCAGTATGAAGCAAGTCCCTCTGTTCCCAGTGAATAAGGATTTCCTTAACCCACACAGTGAAAAACGGCCTGTATTCAGCTCTGGAAAAAACAGGCTGGGATTCCATTTCTGCTGTTACGTCAATTTCTCTTTGACCATTGTACAGTTTAAGAAATTAATGATCAATATGGAACAGAAAGCTCATTGTTTTCCAGCTGCTGTGATGCTGTCTACTGGTTTCTAAGCTCTCAAAGACACTGTTGTTCACACTGTTTCTACTATATTAATTGACTTTTTTCCCCGTGGATTTTCTATGCTTTTAAAAATACATCCATCCTTTTTTATGGCCTCTGTTTTCATCTTGGCGACACCATATCGTCAATCAGAACACATTATCTTATGCACCTTACTATGCAAGGAGTTGACTTTGCTCACTAAGAATTTCTTGTATATGTTCAGATGACTTATGAGTTATGATAAATGTATATGTGTAGGTGGCAATATAAGGAATGACATGTTTCGGCGGGATTAAATCCTAGTATTCCCATAAACTGACTTACCAACAGTGTTAAAAAAACAAGGGCATTGCATAACTGATGAAATTACTAGATACCAATGATGACCAGGCTCGTAAATGTTAGAATTAAATATATAAACGCCATAGTTTAGATTTTAAAACATACAATATGAATTAGTTCTGTCTTATAAGTTTTACATCTGTCCTAACCTGGGTGAAGCTTAAAGGGTTTATCCCATGAGTAACTAAAAAAATGAAAATCAGATTTAATATAGTACATGGCAATCTAAAAAAGTTACGACCAGTCCCGTACCTCACATGGATCCAGAGATCTCCCAATTGTTTGATCAGATTGTCCTGCTAGCTGGTAGCTCAGGGGGTGTGCCCTTGATCAGGGTGTGTCCTGTAACTGTCAAACAGAAGGTATGGGTGAGGACATTTGAAGGATAGAACTAAGCATGTGTGCTTCCGTGTTGTTTCTGTCCATGCCTCCGCACCGCAAAAAAATAGAACATGTTCTATTTCACGGTGCAGACGGATCACGGACCCATTCAAATTGCGGTCTCCAATGCACAGAACGGCCGCACAATGGCCATGTGCATGAGGCCTAACTCCCTGGATCAATGACATTTCTCCAGAATTCTACTAACTATAACCTGCAATAACTACTGAACTTCAGGTGCCTATTTTCCAAGAAAATAATAAAAAAATAATAATTAAAGTATATAAAAAAAAATCCATTTTAGAGAAAGTTGATTAGTTTTTAACTAAGTATATTCCAATGTTTAGGTACACTTTAACAGGCAGAACCATTTACATTGTCCTGTGTTTTATCAGCTATTCCATAATGATGATACAATCAGGATATCTGGTATTCCCAGCATGTTCGAATAGAGTGGATTTTGGTAGTTTAACACTAGGCAGGCATTTTTGGACTTTATGTTCATGTATTCTTAAGTGCAATCATATCCTTAACAGAGAGCAGCATTAGATATATAATATTATTTTATAGGATTTTTGAAAGGAAGAAGAATATTAGTTATTTAAACTATCATAGAGGAAACAATATTGCACATATAAGTATTTGTTTCACACCACTATTTTAAATATTAAATTAGCCTAGCCTCAATATTTCTATTGTGACACATAAAAACTACTTATAATATGTGGACATGTCCATTCTGCCAGAAAAACTTCAGAAAAATCGCAGCACTCCTAATCTTGAATGAAATTCTTGTGTTTATTTTTTCGGTGCAAATAAACACAAGGATTTGATTTAAGATTGGGAGTGCTGCAATTTTTCTGAAGTTTTTCTGGCATACAAGGGGCCCCTAAGGCTTGGGCCTGACATCGCGAGCACCGCCTCCAAAACTTGGACTTATAAAGAAACTCTGATAAGTGGTGCTGTCCTACCTCTATTTTGGCATATCCATTCTGCATCATCTACTTAGGTGTAAGTGACTTTTTATGTTATGCATGCAGCCTTCCTCCATAGAAGATTCGTACTTACCTGCTCTCCTGGTCACAAGCGGCACAACACCGCTGACACCAGTAATTGGCTGCAGTGGAGACCAGCGGTGGGAAGAATTCTCTCTTTATGGAGGCAGGCTGCGGGCATTAGATAAAAAGTCATTATGGAGAACCCCTTTAAGACTCTGCTCTGTTGCAATGACAGATGAGAAAGGAAGAGACCCACCCCCAAATGTTTTATGAATGGTTTATATAATAACTTTGCATTTCTATTTTCTGGCTCCTTGGTATGGTCCTCTAAGCCTTCTGATACCAAGTTCTGCATGAGCTGTGTCAAGATAATTGAAATGCTGACTTTTGTCTTGTGCAGCAGAGTGTTCTGCTCTCTCTGTGGGAAGTCAGAACCTCCCACTAACAGGCAAGGAATGTGTCAGGGTGATTCCTGTCACACGCAATGATTCTTTGACTTCATATAGGCATCTTTTTGCTGTTTCTCATCCTGGTGGTCATTGGCTGAGACCATCTAAACCTCTGTTACCTTATCTAAACACAACTGATCTGTATTTGGGAATTTTTACTGAAGCCGAACTTTGAATATAGTTTTGTAAGATGAAAATGTGTCGCTTTTGGGATCTTTGAGTCTTGCTTCTTCCTTGACACGTGATATACAGTCATTCTCTGTATTCCTTAACCCACCTACCTTTGTTCCAAATGTTACTTCTTGTTATATTTTATTGTATTCTACTATATTATCAAATACTATATGATGGCTGAAATTAACAGGAGTAATTATTTTGTAAAAAGTAGTGCATGCAGTGTATTTTGGAGTAACAAGTGGTACATACTGTAAATGCATGTACAGCTTTTAAAAGCAAGGAGTTCCGGAATCTGTCACTGACCGGGGACATCGAATTCTGTGTCTTCAGTTATCAGTAGTTGACTATAGATTCTTATGACTCCCTTGATGAAAATTCAACAAAATATAGCGAAGGATGGAAATGATAGAATTTCTCTTTGTAAGGATCTGTCAGGTCAGATAGAAGACAGAAGGTTCTTTAACCCGTTTAAGGAAAAAATGAATTTTGCCCTTAAAAAGCACCTGTCATCTTTCCTGACATGTCTGATTTAGGAACTAACTGCATTTCTCATGTAATAATTCGAAGAATCTTTTCATGTAAGTCTATGTTGCGCCACTCCTCTATCATTCCTATTAGAAATGTATAAATGAATTGCCAGAAGTTTGCAATAAAGGTCCAACTGGGTGTTGTCAGTTGGGGGTGTGTCCCTGCACAGTCTGACACTCTCCAATCAGTGCTGGCAGCGTCAAACTCTTCAGGGACACACCCCAACTGGTAACACCCAATTGGTCTGATTACAAATTGCTGGCAAGTCATTCATAAACTTCTAGCTCCAGTGAGCACTGCAACCTCTTTCTAGGCCAGTGACGTCACTTTCATCGGTCACATGACCTGTGTGCCATTAACATGAATGGCCCTGGGCTGCAATACCAAGAACAGCCCCTATACAATATGTGGTGCTATGCTTGGTATACTGTGAGCAGGCCACAACACTCTCCAGAGCTCTGCAGCCTCTTCAACGAACTGCTTGTTGGGGTGCTGGGAGTCGGACCCTCACTCATCAGAAAACCCTTTTAATTCAAGTAATGCAGCAGTGGGACCAGTGCACAGAGTATTTGAAATTGTCACATGCAGGGGGACTGAGAGCCCAATAGGGCCACTGGAGTAGAAAAGTAGTCACAAATGTTCAGACAACTGCTACCTCTCTGCAAGTTGTTTTTGTAAGGCTACTTTCACACTTGCATTGTTGATTCCGGTTTTGAGATCCGGCAGAGAATCTCAATACCGGAATTAAACGGATCAGTTTTGATTTTGCACATCAGGATGCATCCGTTCCGTTAGGATGCGGTTGTGTGAAATCAAAGTGAAAAACAAGTATCCGTCACCAAATACATTGAAAGTCAATGGTTGACAGATCAGGTTTTTTAGGCTCCATAATTGTTTTCAGTGCCGGATCTGTTTTTTTTCCCCGTTTTTTTGACATTCAATCAAAGATCTTTAATCAGTTTACCCAGAGACATTTTGGGCAGAAATAGGACCCACTGTAATAGTCTAATAATTGGTCTAATGACTTTTTATGAGCGTTCCAGTGTCATTCACCTTGAAAAGTTCAAGGCCCGTGACCTGCATAATGCAGTATGACTGATCTGACCATACTGTCAGTGATACCAGTCACGGAGTAAACTGGAGGCAGCTGCTTTACAAAGTCGCGCTCATTTTAGAAGAAGATGTCAGGATACACTACGCCTATAGTGTGACGAGGAATGCGGAGTGTCAGCAAGCCGAAAAGCAAGCCATCAAAAGAGACTGCACAGCACCTCCTGATTTATGAGTTCGGTGTTAGCTGCTTTTATATAGCTTTGTGGTAGTCAGGTTTCCACTTGCACTGTGTATAATTGATATGATATTCCTAAACAGTTATTACTTTCATTTCTTCAGAAGTGTTTGCACCTTCTGGTGACTTTGTACTAGCCTATTATATTTATATTTATTTATTATATTTTAATTTATAATTTATATTATAATTTTTCTGTGCTTTTATGCAATGTCTAAATACTAGAGATGAGTGAATGTCTTGAAAATTCGTTTCAGGTCCGATTCGCATGAATGGGTTGCCAGATTCGATTTGGGTCCGAATAAATTCATCCAGAAATCAAAAGTGTCCCAACTGGCCTGAAAAGTCATTTATGACACTCTGGGGTCTCCTAGGACTGTATACAACCCCTTTCAAGCTATTTGACGCCAAGACAGCATTAGTAATGTCAGAGTGACTGTGACATATACGGCAATGGGTAAACGACGCATGGGAGCCGGTGGTAACAAACTGCCTCTTTAATTACTCATTGCACTGTTGGATTTATTTTAAAATTAAAAACACAGTTTTTCTTCTGACCTGTAAAATGGTGGCTGAAACTTTGAGCAATTTGTCCAAAAAGGAAATGCAAAAAAACTTCAGATTTGTCGGAATTCAAATTATCTGGGAATTGGATTGATTTAGAATAGATTTGCTCCTCTCTACTAAATACTGACGTTAGAAAATATATGGCTACATCAAGTTCAGTGGTGGCATTGAATTACGTTATTAGAAAGTTCTTGAAAGTTTGTGAACCCTTCAGAATTTTCTATAGTTTTGCATAAATCTGACCTAAAACTACATCTGATTTTCATACAATTCCCAAAAGTAGATAAAGATAACCAAATCAAACAAATGAGTCAAAAAATATTAGACTTGTGTGAAAATGGGATGTATAGAAATGAGCGAAGCTTTGGAAAATTCGATTCGGCTGCTTCGCCGGATTTTACCATTAAATTAGCTTTGTGACGAATTACTTCATCATGAAGCACATTTTTTAGCGTATGCAATGACAGGGAGCTGCGATAGCGCCGCCCTCCATCATTGTACCCCTTAGATGCTGCATTCATACATGATAGTGGCATCTGAGAGGAAAAACTGTGTAAAATTAACAGAAAAAAAACAAAATCATACTTTTACCGACGAGCCGCCGCCATCTTGAAGATTTTGCGCAAAATCTCGCACGGCCGGAGATGACGTTGTCACGCAAGGCTGGTGATGTCATACTTTACCACGCATGGGATTTCGACCAAGATCTTCAATCAAGATGGCAGCAGCCAGCCCGTCACAAGGTAATGGAGGAGGTAAGTATGATTTTTTTGTCTTTTACACTATTTCAGGTTAAATCGTTTCACTACTACGAAGCACGGGCATTTCAGCTTCACAGCGAATCGAATTTATCCTGAAATTCGAATCGAATTCCACTTCATTGGATTTGATTCGCTCATCTCTAGTAATGTAGTTTTAGGTCAAATGTATGCACTGTACATTCAGATTCCCATAACCTTCTCTGTTCCAGTGCCGCCAATCTGTCCTCACTGCCATTCTTTGTCATCCTTACCACAGCAGTGACATGCTCATACACCGCACGTGACCGCTGCAGCCAGTCAATGCTGCACACCACTGAGACTAGTGATTGTCTGCAGTGGTCATGTGCGGTATATGACATGTCATTGCTGCAGCCCAAAAATTATGTCATAACTGCAGTGACAAGGAGGATGGGAGTAGTGATGCCTGAACAGTATGGGGCTTGGGATGGTAAATATACATTTCTTACCTTGGACAACCTTTAAGTATAAAGAAAAATTTATAAAAATGGAAGGACTGTCTATTCAGTTTGCTTGTCCCATCCAAACGCAAGATCAGGGACATAGCTACAACTGACTGAGCCCCACAGCAAAAACTTTTATACTCCCCCCCCCACTTACTTAAAATAAAACTTTTGTTTTTGTATCGCCAGGTCTGGGAGGGCATTCTTTGATATGAGGCAGGGGCCAGCACATACCTGCCGAATTTGAATGAAAGAAGCTGCAGCGTGCCTAAGGCCTCATGCACACGACCGTTGTTTGTTTCCGCGTCCGTCCTGGCCGCAAATTTTGCGTCCGCCCAAAAAAAGGATGACGGACCGTTTTTTTGGCGGATCCGATTTTATGGCAGATCCATTGTAATAATGCCTATCCTTGTCCGCAAACATAAAAAAAATAGGACATGCTCTATTTTTTTGATGGAATGTAAACACGGACCACGGATGTGGAACAAAAACAGTTGACCATCCGCATTTTTTGACGGACCCATTGAAATGGGGAAGCATCCTACCCGTGAAAAAAAACGGAACTGACGCTGAAACAAACAACGGTCGTGTGCATGAGGCCAAAGTTGTTTGGCACCCAGAGCGTTTTTTTCTTTGGTACCCTCACATTAGTTATGCCCACATTGTGCCCTTTCACAGTAGTTATCCCCACATTGTGCCTCTCACAGAAGTTATGCCCTCATTGCACCCCTTCACAGTAGTAATGCCCTCTCTGTGCCCCTTCATAGTATGATGATCAGATCCCCTCCAGCACTCCCCCTGCAGGCACAGATCGCACAGCAGTTGGAGGAGCACAGGCAGATTCCCGGGCTGCCAGCTCCTACAAAGTCTGGCAGCGTGATCTTTGCCTGCAGGGCTGAATGGTGAAGCAGCCGGCCTAGAGGAGGGAAAGAGGGTGGGGAGCTGAGTGGTCAGTGAGAGACAGGACCGCAGCTTCCCGGCGCTCTAGCAATGAGCGCTTCCATCTGCGATGATGGAAGCGCTCAATGCATCTGGCACCCCCCTGACAGCTGGCACCTAGAGCGGATGCCACCTTCCCTCCTTCTGGTGGGGCTGGTCTTGTAATTACACTACACCGCTGCAAAGGAAATGATGCGTTGTGTAATGACCAGGAAGCAGGGGATGCATGGAGCACTGCCTTCTCTTCAGCTGATTGTTGGAGGTGACAGCTCATCAATATATATAGCCTGCACATATATTCCTATCATAGAAGGAGAATATCATTAATAGGATTTAAGAGGCTTCCGTCACAGTTTTTGCATTTTTTTAAACACTTTACAAATCGCATCAATTTTTCCATGTTACATGTGTTTTTGTTACTTTTTTTTTTACATACTTTTTTTTCCCCTACAGAGGAGGTTATGGGACAACAAGTCTGCCCCCCCCCCTCACACACACACACCAAAACTAGAGCATACAGAAACATTTCATGAACCCCAATAAACCCTGCTACAAAAAATGTGTTTCATAATTCCCATAGACTTACATCTAACATCTGGAAGTAAAAAAAAAAAAACAACAAAAAAGCCGAGTGAAAAAATGTGGCAAAGACTTCAAAAGTTGTCAAAAACTCCAGAAAAAAACCTGTAGGAAGTCACCCTTCGGCTAGGTTCAGATGACGTTTGTGGGCCCACCAGAGTACCAGCGGATCCTCTGGTGGGCCCAGGCTCGGATACAGTAGTGGGCCCCAAAGGACCAGGAGAAAAAAAAACATTTAGAGCTGCTTTTGCAGCCGATAACTTGCCACTAGGGTTTATTTCTTTGAATCAAAAATAAAATGAGACTGTATTGATTGTATGAGGGTTGGGGTCCGAGAATAATTTCCTCTGGTGGCCCCAAGGAACCCCAGTCAAATCCTGGATAAAGCTCTAGTTGTACATGCTAAATGTGTCAATAAGATTACTCTAGCCCAGGCATCCTCAAACTGCGGCCCTCCAGCTGTTGCAAAACTACAACTCCCAGCATGCCCGACCAGCCTACAGGTATCAGCCTACAGCAGAGCATTGTGGGAGTTGTAGTTTTACAACAGCTGGAGGGCCGCAGTTTGAGGATGCCTGCTCTAGCCCTTTGAAGGCCTAAAGAGCTTTCTTCTGGCCAGTGTCCGGCTGATATATTCATATCCCTTGAACTTTTCCACATTTTTTCACATTCTATCGACAAACAAATGTATTTTATTGGGATTTTATGTGATAGACCAGCACAAAGTAGCAAATATGATACGAAACATATGAGAAAACAGATATGAAACAAGTATGAAAATTATACATGGTTTTCAAAAAATTTTATATGTAAAAATCTGGAAAGTGTGGCATACATTTGTATTCAGCCCATCTGAGAATACTTTGTAGGACCAGCACATCTAGAGGCTGAATTTTTTGCCCATTCTTCTTTGTAAAATAGCTCAAGCTCAGTCAGATTGGATGGAGAGCTCAGTCCATTTTCAAGTCTTGCCACAGATTCTCAATGGGATCTAGGTCTGGACTAGGGATGAGCGAATCGACGGTTGTAACATCTGAAGTCGATTTGCATAAAACTGTGTTCTAATACTGTATGGAGCAGGAGCTCCATACAGTATTAGAATGTATTGGCTCCGATAAGCCGAAGTTATTGCTTTGCAAAGTCTCACGAGACTTCAGGCAATAACTTCATAAATTCATTTGTACTGTAAAAAACCATTCCCCGAACTCGGGTTCGGTTCGAAGGTACAACTTGGAACCGAACCCAAGTTCGGGAAATGTTTTTTTACAGTACAAATTAATTTATGAAGTTATTGCGCGAAGTCTCACGAGCCTTCGCGAAGCAATAACTTTGGCTCATCGGAGCCAATACATTCTAATACTGTACGGAGCTCCTGCTCCGTACAGTATTAGAACAAAGTTTTATGCGAATTGACTGCGGCTGTTTTATCTGAAGTCGATTCGCTCATCCCTAGTCTGGAATTTGACTAGGCCATTCTAACACATGAATATGCTTTAATCTAAACCATTCCATTGTAGCTCTGGCTGTATGTTTAGGGTGGTAGTCGTGCTGGAAGGTAAACCTCCGCCCCAGTCTCAAGTAAGGTCATGTGTGCATCCATTTCCCAGTAAAGATTTATTTTCATCAAGTAAGGAATTGTCACGGACGTACCGAGACATACAGACATCCCGGCGTCAGTAAGCAGGAGATTTGTGAGACTGGCAACACGTGGTTTGATCTGACAGGTTTTCCTTGTGGATCAATAGGTGTCTGTGTTGTGTCTGGTAATGGCCACAAATCTTGCCTCCAGGTGTTGCTTAGGTGGTCATTTAACCTTCCTTATTTATAGTTGCTTCTCCCACTATACTGTGTAGTTTATAGCTTCTGTGCCTGTGGATTGTTTGCGGTTGGATGTCGGCTTAGTTCCTGGTGCTTCCATAGCCTCTTTGAAGTTAAGTCTTTCCTTTCCTTTTGTATTTTGTTTGGGTTTTCTGTGTTGCTTTTCCCTATTGTTTGTATTTGGCCTGAAATCCCTGTCATTAGTACCAGGGTCCTATAGGGCTAGATAGGATTCTAGGTATCGCTGCGTATGAACTTGCCTACCTTTGGGGTCTGTTCATACTGGTAGTCAGTCAGGATTTTGGTTAGGGTTTTTACTAGGTGGTGTCCATCTTCCTTCCCTAGTTCTCAGGCCTGATTCCCTATTTCCCCATTCCCTCCTATGCTTGGTGACAGGGATTGTTCATATATTTCTACCCTATACCCTATCCATTGTAATGAGCAATGTGGTTTGCTATGTTGGTATGCTAAACATTTATATTATCATACTTATCATGCATGAGTCTACTTTCTATGCATTTTCTTTCTATGACATGTGACCTGTCATCTTATGTTGCACCTAGTTTTGAAAGGCGAGAAAACGGAGAAAATAAAGGCCATTCACACTGGTACAATACTGCAAGACACGGCCAGGTCCCAGTGGTATACAGTATGATGGCAGTTGTACAGGTGGGTGTTTAGTATGCACAGAGATAAGGCCAGTCGTATAGTGATGTGTGGTGTCGGCTAACAGCCTGTTGGAATATTGTAATTTTGATGTTGCTTTCGGTGAATTACTTGTGATTGGTATGAGCATGAGAAGCAGACTCCAGCCATTATAGAAGCCTTAGGGTACTTTCACACTTGCGTTTTTGTTTTCCGGCATAGAGTTCCGTCGTCGGGGCTCTATGCTGGAAGAATACTGATCAGGATTATCCCCATGCATTCTAAATGGAGAGAAATCCGTTCAAGATGCATCAAGATGTCTTCCGTTCAGTATGTGAACATTTTTTGGATGGAGAAAATACCGCAGCATGCTGCGGTTTTCTTTTCATCTTGGAATGTGGAGCAAAATGGATCCGTCATGACCCCCAATGTAAGTCAATGGGGACAGATCCATTTTCTCTGGTTCAAAACTAATCCGTTTTGACAATGTTAAAAAATAGTTGAAGTTAATACAAGCGGATCCGTTCAAATGGATGCATGCGGTTGTATTATCTGTAATTGAAGTGTCTTTTTCCGGCATAGAGCCCCGACGACGGAACTCTAGTGATGTCGCGAACGGAAAATTTTATGTTCGCGACATCACTAGAGTGCGAACGCGAACTTCCGCAAATGTCCGCAAATGCGAATCGCCGTAGACTTCAATATGCCGGAAAACAAAAACGAAAGTGTGAAAGTACCCTTATCCGTTTACATGCGCTCTACTGAATATCTGTTCCCACACAGATAGGAGAGGTGCGCATATCTTGTATATGTGCAGCCTGCATCATGTACCGTTGGGGTCTTGCAGTGAACTATTGATTTGACCTTCTACTATTAAAGGGGTTCTCCGGGAATTAAGAAAATGAAAATACTTAAATATTACTTTATTATAAATATATCCCCAAATACCTTTTAGTTATAATGGCTCATTTTGTCTGGGGACCAATCAGTAGGAGAAACAAAATGTCCGCTGTCCTTTTAGAGCACACCAAACCTGTCCTAATCACACAGAAGGACAATTTACGTCACAACACTGAGCTAAAGAGCTGCCTCAGCCTCCTCTCTGATCTCCTCTCTACTAAAGCAGGGATGTCAGAGGAGCTGACGGGTCCATTTTAAAGATCAGCAAGCGGATTGTAGAGGATTTTAAAAGTCATCCTTTATTTTTTTGGTTGCCAGTCTGGCTGCAGCATTTGGTACTAACTGAAGGGTCTGTATTGCATAGTCTTGGGACAGTGTTCATGCAGGTTCAAGTCCATTCCAAAAGTACATTCTGTCTTACAATACAGAAAAAATGATAAGACCACTGGATTTGAAGACGGCACCACCAGTGCTCAGTACAAAGTTGTCAGTGTTCTCTTGTGACTTCAGCCAAGTTTCTTTCTCGATGATGTAAGACAGGTAACATAGCGTTGCGATGGCTTTGACACACTTGTTGTGGAAATGAATGTGGCCTTGATATGCACATCAGGATTAACTAGATGAGATAATGAATCTTGATAGGTCCATCAACTTATTTTGCTGGAACATCCTGAAAATGACCAGCAAGAGCTTCAAGTTCTGGATGTACCCAGTAAAATAATCTGAATGGATGTTACATCAAGGGTGTCTTGCAGATCATGTTCATAGGACTGTTTGTTATTGAGTCCAGGGTGTTTTACTTAGCATATTTTTGGACCAGAACATCTTGCTATAATTAGTATATACAGTAATTTGTTGAGTGACCTGGTGGTTCAACGGGTCAGCTCTGAACCCGGACAACCCCTTTAACTGCATGTGGTTTGGGTTATATTGTATCAGACACCAGCCACACTTCTGAGAAAAAATGGTGATCTATTGAAGGACTGCGCCCCTGCAGTTGGGTACTGCAGAGATATTGAGAGAGACTTTGCTTCTCTTTGGTTGAATCGAGTAGTTTGTTTGGATTACCTGAAAAGAGTCTCAGAGAGGTACTTATTGTACTGCCTCATTCTACAGCCTTGGGAAATCCGCATATGTAACCTGGAGAGACTGAATTTAATTATTCAAGTACCTGTGTGTATCATACGTCCAAAATGCAGTGGACTTGTTACCCTGAAAACTAGCCTCCTCCTTGTCTTGAATCACCTACTTGCACTGGCGCACCATTGCCCTCCTTGTTGGTGCCTTGAGGAAGCCCTGCCCTGCACCCCAAGATAACACAAAGGGCACCCCAGCCACCACCAGTTGCAGCATGTTCCATCTTCATCCGGTTTATTTGCAGGTCTACAGCATTCATGTCAGTGGGTCAGTGAAAAAAGCTGAAACACACTGAAGGACTGCTTATTTTTCACTGATAGTTGCTTGGAGATGTTGAATGTTATCCTTTAGTTTTTCTTTACGTGGATGAAAAAAAATGCAGAAAACACTGAAGGAAGCTGGAGGAAAACATATTAGTTCTTCATTGACAGAACTCCTAGCTCTGTATCGCTCTGTGAAATAAGCTTAAACCACTAAACCACCCTAGACCATTAAGTATATATCATTATAAAACCCTTCATCATACTAGACCACCAAAGGTACTGGGTATTAACCACTAAGCCACTCTACTCCAAAGGAATATTACTATAATACTGCAAAGTAACCCTTAACCACCCTATGTAAGAATGTTGGACTACACAGGGATTCGGCTGAAAGAAGCGAGCAGTACTTACCTAGTGGTTACACTCCTGTTCCGGTTGTCCTGGGCAGGCTTTGTTTGTCACATTACCGACACTTGATCACTGCAGCCAATCACTGTCCTCAGTGGTGCACCATGCTGCATATCTTAGGGTTAGGTGGGGGTAAATAATTTAATAGGAAATCCAATATTCACAAATCAGTCTCTTTCCCAAAATTTAGAGGGGCAGAGGGGCATTGCAGTTCCCATACAGGTTAGATCCCCTGACATCCTGACCAAATACATAACGACCATAAAATATAGAGCAAAACTGTATCAGTACCACAGTTGTCCATAGTTATATGGTCTAATCATCTACTTTAGTATGTGTTAAGTACCAGAGGCCATATTACCATTCCTTACTGAGTGATTGTGTGGTTTAGAAGGTTCTTCTCTGAAAGGTAATAAACATCTGTTAGGGTGCAAAGGAACGTCAGCTGTTTATGTGATCTGCAGCTGATTTAAGGCAGCATGGCTGATGATGAGAGCTGAAGAAAGGTTGAAGAAAATCTTGATGAAGCAAAAGTATTAATATGGCAGTTGTAGTAGCAGGCTGGGAAGTATTGGGTTGCATAATGTTGCAGGTAGTACGTGACTTAAGGTTTGATATCTTATAGTTCAGACTGACAGTTCAGCAGACAGCTGCAGGCGGTGATAGCACTTTGGCAGAACTTTTGGCTAGGTAATGATAAATGGAAATACATGTCAGCTTAAACTGCATCCAGCAATGTGTATATGATGGCAACGTCTGACTATTAGCTTAGATCCAATGTAGCAGTAGCAGCAATTTATTCATGCATAACATTTTGTACACAATAGCCTAAATTTATTATTCTGTTTATGTGTGAATTTGGTGGAAATTACACAGGTTACAAAAGTTGCATCTAAAATTTACCATATTTGTTTAAAAAACGGGATATTTGTATTCTCCATCCAAAAGAAGAAAACAGAAAATGGGGCATGGTCATATGTAGTGCCCTGGATCAAGGGTACCGTGGAATATGGATGTTTGTGGATATTTGCACCTATTGCTACTGCGCAAAGCCATCAACTCACTACTTTAGTGCACTTGGAAGAGTAAATTTGCACTATGATTTATACCATTATTTACACGTATACTGTTTTTTTTATTATTGAACTGCATTTGATATGTTTATTTTAATTTATCATGTTCATTTTCTCCTTTAGTGCACTATATCTCCACTGCACTGTGGAAAGGGTTAATGCACAGCCATGAGAGAATTTGGGACTTTCTAGCTATGCACTGAGAAGTTAGAAATCTTTTAGAGTTACTATAAGGCACTATGCTATTTTTGTTACTATTTTGGAAGGAAAGAAACAGTCTTGTTTAGCTATGTTGTTTACCCCTGCAGACTTGTTTATATCTGGAAAAGCATCTTAATCATTTTCATAGACTTGTATTGAAACTCTATAGAAGTCTATGACAGACTGAAATTGCAACATTCTTTCTGTTTAGGCTGTGGTTCTCCACTCCACTCCTCCCACTAGAAGGTTATAATTCAGTAAAAAAAAAAACTTTATATAAGGAGAGAAGTTACAGCCCCTAGTTGTCTGCAGACAGGGACTAGTTTTTAGTATAAGAGACTTTGCCAGACTGAAAGACTGACCAGAAGAAGATGCTGAGATGAAATACCAGAAAAAAATCAGTGGCTCATCTGGCGTTCAGTATGGTCTGGTGCGCACCCCTGGTACCACCCAAACCAGAAGGAATAATGGAAAATGTTTAAAAAAATGTTTTGAGATGGAAATACACCTCCACAAACCCTGGGTCACCAACCCTTTGACCAGAGGGCCAGCTGGATGATTGGGCCGCAGACCATAGGCCAGCCTTTGGCCAGGGTACCAGCCTTCTGAGCGAAAGAGAGAGAGAGAGTTGGACAGCTGGCTCAGGTCTCTCATTAGCACAGAACCTTCTTCTGCCCAGAAGACTGTAGAAGCCAGCTAAGTGTCTTGTCTGTATTGTTTTGTACTTTTGTTCCTACAGTAAAGTGGCATACTGGTTTACTCAAACCCTGACTCTGTGGACTTTTTTCCAGTTTGGATGCACTATTCCTTACCATCTCCTCTATACAGCAGCATGTGGTGACACCTCGATGGTGTCCGGGGCCAAACCAGGCCATTACACATACTTTTAGACAAAGACCACTTTCACATGGCTAGTATCTGGTGGTTATCAGCATTTGTAAGCCAAAACCAGGAGTGGAACCAAAACACAGAAGAGGTACAAATCTTTCCATTATATTTTTCTTTGCAGATTCCACTTCTGGTTTAGGATTAAAAATACTGATGCAAAATACTGACCGAATGCTCACCATGTGAAAGATGGCAAATGCAAATGCACATATTAGGGGCACAAACATGGCTAATTATAGGAGACTTAAAATAAACAGTCAGAAAATTCACCAGATTTTTTTAAAGAAAGTTTAAGTGCTTTGTAATAAATTAGGTTCAATTCTTGCCAACTACCCTCTTCAATTTCTGTAGTGCAAAATATGCCATTGTTAATAAATGTTGGCCAATGAGCCTCCCTCTAGTGTAGTCAATTCTAAACAAAATGTAGGACAGCTGCCCATGGACACAATTGCCCTACTGTCCCCTGTGGGTATGGACGCCTCGCTACTCACCATGCTGATCCCTCCATGCTTCTGCCTAGTACTCCAACCTCTGTCTCCTTAGGGCGTGTGCACGCTCACATCCTGCCTCTTAGGGCTCATTCAGACGGCTGTATGTGTTTGGCAGTCCGTAATTTGCGGATCTGCAAAACACGGATATTGGCCCGTGTGCGTTCCGCAATTTGCGGACCGCACATGGCTGCCGTTCTCATAGTAAATGCCTATTCTTGTCCGCAATTGCGGACAAGTATAGGACATGCTCTATTTGGAATGAAACAACAGATATGGACAGCACACGGTGTGCTGTCTGCATCTTTTGCAGCCCAATTGAAATTAATGCAAAATTGTGGAACAGGTATGGACCTGTTCATACGGCCGTGTGAATGGGCCCTTAAAGGGAGAGTGTTTATGCTTCCAAATCCTTCTTCAGCCAATGGCTAGGGGTCCCTGGGTATTTAAGATGCCATCTCCATGCAGAGGGTGCCTGAGCTTTAAGATTCCTAGTGACTGGCAAAGGTGTTGAAGTCTAGTGCTTCTGTGAATCTCTTGTGTTTTGCCTGTATTTATCTTGCATTTGTTCCTGTTTGTGCTCTAACCCTTGCTGTGTGCTCCTACAGTCCCAGTTTCAGTTCCATTCATGTTTAAGTTAACCCTGTCCATCTGCCTTGTTTATGTTCCTATCAAGCACCTGGCCTGTCTGCTCTGCCTCTGTCTTCACTACCACCCAGCCTGTGAAGTCCTGATCTAGTAACCTGCATTTAAGACTTTGTGACTGTTCAGACTGCTCCTGCGGTTTTGGTGTGTTTTTTATATCCTGGTGCCTGCAGTGGAGTCTCTGACCCCAGTGAGTCAGCTGCCAACTACACTGGGACTATTCTAAGAGGTAGCAGTCCGGTTGCCTCCCTGCAGCCAAAGCCAGATCCCAGTACATGGGTTAGAGAGTGAAAAACAGGGGAGCACCAGATTAACGTCTTTGGGGTTAGCCCTATCCCAAACCTGTTAGTTGGCAAAGTGGATCCACACTTGATGATCTGTAACACAGCTTGATACTCAGTATTGCTAGATTTAAAGTGGTTGACCCACCAGGACCACCTTTTCCAGGAGTCTTATTTGGGCATATGAACACTATAGAGGGATTCCATGCTTGGGAAGTCCCTTCATTAGCTAAAACTGATATCTGCTGCAAAGACCTCTTGAGTGCTCCCGCAGTCACTTGAAAGGGTACAGTGTAATTCCTCATTGTCCACAGCTTTCCCTGGCAATTACCGCTGAGGGGTTCAGCTGCCAGTTGATCGCAGATGAGTCTATATTTAGAAAAGTGAATGTCCTGATGGAACAAACTCTTTAAATTGCTCCAAAATCCAAGTAGTTATAATTAGACTCTACTGCAGAAAATTGAATTTTACCTTGAAAATAATCAATTAACAGACATATTGGTGAAGATGAACAGAGCAAAATAAATTTTACATATGTTCTTAACTCCTTGCCGACCGCCGAACGCAGGATTGCGTCCTGGCGGCGGTCGGTCTGTTCCTCTTGGACGCGCCGAGGCTGATCGTGCGCTGGCAGGCTGTAGAAGTGAAAAAATGTTACATATCAGACGCTGTTTTGTTAACAGCGTCTGATATGCTTGCTGTTCATTCCTTTGGTGGTCCCTTTTGCTTGGGACCACCAAAGGAATCTTTTGTAAGTGCACCAATCACCACACAGACCCCCCCCATCCACCCCCCGTCACTGATTAACCCCAGATTAACCCCCGATTAACCCCTGATCACCCCATGTCACCCCCTGATCACCCCCTGTCACTAATCACCCCCTGTAAGGCTCATTTAGACGTCCGTATGTGTTTTGCGGATCCACGGATCCGCAAAACACGGACACCAGCAATGTGCTTTCCGCATTTTGCGGATCCGCACATTGCCAGAACTATATAGAAAATGCCTTTTCTTGTCCGCAATTGCGGACAAGAATAGGACAAGCTCTATCTTTTGCAGAGCTGCGGCCGGATGTTTGGGGGCCGAAACCCGGAAGTTTGCGGCCGCAGCTCCGCAAATGTTGATGCGGCGAGCACATAGTGTGCTCTCTGCATCACCGCCGGCCCCATTCACACTGAATGGGTCCGCATCTATTCCGCATCTATTTTTTGCACATTTTTTGGCAGAGATTTTTTCATCCACATTGATTGATGCGAATGAGGAAATCTGTGCCGTTCATTTTTTTTTTTTGCACATTTTTTGGCAGAGATTTTTTCATCCACAATGATTGATGCGAATAAGGAAATCTGTGCCGTTCATTTATTTTTTTTTTTCAGCCTAGAGGCTGAACGGGAAAAAAAATCTCATTACCCGTATGCTCAATATAAGGAGAATCGCAGAAACTCCTAATTCTGGCCATACGTGTAATGATTGCGGAGACCCTCAAATGCCAGAGCAGTACAAACACCCAACATGTGACCCCATTTTAGAAAGAAGACACCCCAAGGTATTCCGTGAGGGGTATGGGGAGTTCATGTAAAATTTTATTTTTTGTCACAAGTTAGTGGAAATTTGAGACTTTGTAAAAAAAATATATATAAATTTGCACATCTTGGCTGCAAGAAAGTGTCACTCATGTGGTATCGCCGTACTCAGGAGAAGTAGGGCAATGTGGTTTGGGGTGTATTTTTACATATACCCATGCTGGGTGAGAGAAATATCTCTGTAAATAGACAACTTTGTATAAATTTTTTAAAAAGTTGTGATTTACAGAAATATTTCTCACACCCAGTATGGGTATATGTAAAAATACACCCCAAAACACATTGCCCTACTTCTCCTGAGTACGGCGATACCACATGTGTGCCACTTTTTTGCAGCCAAGATGCGCAAAGGGGCCCTAAAACCAATGAGTACCTTTAGGATTTCACAGGACATTTTTACGCATTTTGGATTCTCACGCTTTAGGGCCCCTAAAATGCCAGGGCAGTATAAATACCTTACATGTGACCCCATTTTGGAAAGAAGACACCCCAAGGTATTCCGTGAGGGGCATGGCGAGTTCACAGAATTTTTTTTTTTTGGCACAAGTTAGCGGAAATTGATATTTTTTTTTTTTTTTTTACAAAGTCTCATATTTCACTAACTTGTGACAAAAAATAAAATTTTACATGAACTCACCATACCCCTAACGGAATACCTTGGGGTGTCTTCTTTCTAAAATGAGGTCACTTGTGGGGTATTTTTACTGCCCTGGCATTTTAGGGGCCCCTAAAGCGTGCTTAGAAGTCTGGAATCCAAATGCATAAATATGCCCTGTGAAATCCTAAAGGTACTCATTGGAATTTGGGCCCCTTTGCGCACCCAGGCTGCAAAAAAGTGTCACACATGTGGTATCGCCATACTCAGGAGAAGTAGGGCAATGTGTTTTGGGGTGTATTTTTACATATAACCATGCTGGGTGTGAGAAATATCTCTGTAAACGACAACTTTTTAAATTTTTTTATACGAAGTTGTCAGTTTACAGAGATATTTCTCACACGCAGTATGGGTATATGTAAAAATATACCCCAAAACTCATTGCCCTACTTCTCCTGAGTACGGCGATACCACATGAGTGACACTTTTTTGCAGCCTGGGTGCGCAAAGGGGCCCAAATTCCAATGAGTACCTTTAGCTTTTACATGGCTGCTCACAATTTAGCCCCGCCCAAAATGCCAGAACAGTAAACACCCCACACATGACCCCATTTCCGAAAGTAGACACCCCAAGGTATTCGCTGAGGGGCATAGTGAGTCCGTGGGAGATTTTTTTTTTTTTTGCCAGAAGTTAGCAGAAATGGAAAGTTTATTATTTTTATTTTTTTCCTCAGAAAGTGTCATTTTCCGCTAACTTGTGAAAAAAAATGAAATGATACATGAACTCACCATGCCCCTACACGAATACTTTGGGGTGTCTTCTTTCTAAAATGGTGTCATTTGGGGGATATTTATACTTTCCTGGCATTCTAGCACCTGAAGAAACATGACAGGTGCTCAGAAAGTCAGAGCTGCTTCAAAATGCCGAAATTCACTTTTTTGCACCATAGTTTGTAAACGCTATAACTTTTACCCAAACCAATAAATATACACTTATTGGATTTTTTTTTTATCAAAGACATGTAGAACAATAAATTTTGCGAAAAATTTATATAGAAATTTAGTTTAAAAAAATAAAAAAAAATACAACAGAAAGTGAAAAATGTCATTTTTGATTAATAGCAAAAAAAGTAAAAATGTCAGTAGCAATGAAATACCACCAAATGAAAGCTTTATTAGTGAGAAGAAAAGGAGGTAAAATTCATTTGGGTGGTAAGTTGTATGACGGAGCAATAAACGGTGAAAGTAGTGTAGTGCAGAATTGTAAAAAGTGGCCTGGTCATTAAGGGTGTTTAAGCTAGGGGGGGGGGGGGGCTGAAGTGGTTAAATAAGTCGCTTCATTTAGTCCAAACAGTATCTGGAACAGTCAGTGGTGCATATCTGGTGTTCCTGCTATACAGAAGTAACTCTCCCTTTACAAGTATACATAAAGGGTGGGATTTGTCATTTGCAATGGTTTTGGTGTCAGTTTTAAGTCTTTGCTTTGTGAGGTTGCACTAAATTTATGATATAATACATTTGGTGCAAATGCAAGCGTCACACATCATAAATAAGACTTCATCACTTGTGATTTTTTTACACTACAAACCTTGCGTAGCAGATTTGATAAATGACCCTCTATGTTTGCAGGAAAAAACTTATCCCAACTGTGAAGTAACATAGTAACATAAGGATACGGAGGTATATGCCATCAGGTTCCGGTGATTTCTCTATTTGAATCTTTTTAAGACGCTGCTGCACTTCTTCCTGGGTCAGACAGGGCACTTTTAATGGGAAATTTACTTTAGCATTTCATCTGAGAGTTGATTTTCCTCAGTAAATACAGTAGAGAAAAAAAATTAATAGCTTCTCTTTCTCCTTATTGCTCTCTGCAACTCTCCCCTCATCACTCTGAAAAGGGTAAACACCTTCAGATTTATACTTTTCCCCATTTATATAATTGAAGAACATTTTAGGTTTAGTTTTACTCTCTTTGGCAATGAATCTCTCTGTCTCCAATTTGGCTCCTTTTATTTGTCTTTTACATATTCTATTTTTTTCCTTATAATTTTTCAATTTCTCTCCACAGTGACTCCACATGTTTATTTCCCTTATATCTTCCCGAAGTGTGGGCTTTAGACTGGAATTTTTTACATAAAGGCAAACCCCTCCCCCTCTATGTTTTTTAATACTGTAACCCTGTAAGTTCCTGTCATAGCGTCTGAATAGGGTTAATGTCAAGACTCTAATATGGCCATTCCAAAACAGATATCTTTTTTTCCCCAGACATTCTTAAGTTGATTTACTTGTGTGCTTTGGGCCATTGTCTTGTTGCTTCACCCAACATGGCCATTCAGCTGGAGGTCATATAATGCTTTCCTTACATTCTCCTGTAAACAGTTTTAATTTGCCATGCTCTGTGCAACATGGAGAGGTGTTTAAAATAGGGAGTGAGGAAGGAGGATAATTACATTATAGGAAGGGAAGATAGTGCAGATTAGAGACCTGGGGCGATGTAATGGAACTGGAGGTGGACAATAGACGGACATGGCCGTCACATGTGTTTTGTTCTTAACAGAGAAAAAAAATAGGCATACGTAGTAAGGTTCTGTTAAGTGAAAGCGGGCAATTATTGCACAGTACCTAAACCTTCACTTACTAACATTAATGCAATGAAACCACAAATTAATTAGCACTTTACTTTCAAAAAGAGGTGAAAGACAGACTGGAGTCAATTGAAACTCAAGACACTGAATTTTCGAATAATGATAACCTATAGCAGACCCATTAGTATATAATTTCATATTGTTGGAATTATAATCCTGGTTTCTGTAGTTAGAAAAATTGTACTGTAAATGGATCTGGTATAACAGAACACAAAGCCTGAAGTCAACGTTTATTTATTGGTTTAATATTCAAATATAAATTGTAAATGTTAAATGTGTCTGAGCAGACAGCGTCATCTCCTCATCAAAGTAATGTTATGTATCAGCTTCTCATGACCCACACCGGACAGCAGAGGAAGTCACAAACGCTTCAACATATGATATATTTCATTAATGTATTTACAGTCAGTGACTTTACTGAAAAATTGCACTTTGTGAGATTGTACAGGATCTAAGTGCAATGGCATAACTAGAGTGCTATGGACCACCTTTGGATCTGGGCACAACCCCCCCATGCCATGCCGGTCGCACCCTCTGTGACCGCGATCGTTACACCCCTGGTCCCTGATCCCCCAGTAATGCCCCCGGTAATGTCCCCCACTGCCCCCAGTAATGTTCCCCACTACCCCCAGTAGTGTCTCCCACTGCCCCAGTAATGTACCCCACTGCCCCTAGTAATGTCCCCCACTGACCCAGAAGGTAGTGCCCCCCCCCACAGCCCCAGTGATGTGCCCTTCTTTCCCCCGTAATGTCCCCCACTGACCCTGGTAATGTCCCGCACTGACCCAGCAGGTAGTGCCCCCGACTGCCTCTAGTGATGTCCCCTACTGCCCTCAGTAGTGTCCCCCGCTGCCCCCAATAGTGTCCCCCACTGCCTCTACTAATGTCCCCCCACTGCTCCCGGTAATGTCCCCCACTGCCCCTAGTAATGTCCCCCACTGCTCCCAGTATTGTCCTCCGCTGCCCCCGTAGAGTAGTGTCCCCCACTGCCCCCAGTCTTCACTCACATGTATTGGGGCTCGGCACCGTCACTGTACTTCATGCCGGGCCCCCGTCAGAGTGCTCAACTTACCTGCATCATATGCGCTCCAGGCCTCAAGCATCAGACCCCGACACTGCCCTACTAGAATTAGTCACAAATTAAATGGGCGGGCGGAGCCTGACTAACATTGGTTAGGCTCAACCCACACTGCACTTATCACCTGTACTTGTTCTGTTGGGAGTTTAGTGCAGGTGCAGTGTATTTGAATAGAGGAGGTTGAATTATGTATCTGGTCACATGACCCACCATCAGCGGTCATCTTATGGACAGGGCCTCTATGTATAGAGCACAGAAGATTTGAGAACAAGGGGACATGTTTTATGAAGTATAGCAAACAGTACAGAATATCAACAAAGGCTATATTTGAAGTGTCATATAGTGATCCTACATGCATATTGTCACAAATGGCCAAAAAGTGGCCAACCCCTTTAAGGAGTTAACAGAATAGAGTAAATTAAAACTCAAAGAACTAGAATAATTGTCTATAGCTAACACATAGGCATCCAAAGTATCCAAAAAGTGGAGATTAACCCTAAAAGGAATCTTAAAAAAACTCTTATATGACTGTAACATGAATGGTGCTTTTTCTATACAAAATGCAGGTATTTTTTTTTACCTCTTCAATGGGGTTATCCCATAAATCAAATTCATACCAAATTCAAAGCTGCAGGTTGCCATGTTTCTAACATATAAAATAACTTTACCCCCTTTTTTACTTCACCCTTGCTACTAATCTTTGCAGAATTAAAGGAAACCTTTCACCATAAAAATACAAAATAATCTACAGACAGCATATTATAGAGCAGGAGGAGCTGAGCAGATTGCTCTATAGTTTTATAAAAAAAGATTCGGTATAACTTGTAGTTTATTCATTTACATTCCTGCTTATTCTGGGCTTTGAAGCTAAGGAGCTGGTCCTATCAATGACTAATAGCCTTCCCTCTATGACTGTGTATACACATACAACTGTCAATCACTGATAGGACTGCCTCCTTGACTTCAAAGCCCAGAATGAGCAGGAATTTAAATCAATGAAATATAAGTAGAGATGAGCGAACACCTGGATGTTCGGGTTCGAGAAGTTCGGCCGAACTTCCCGAAAATGTTCGGGGGTCCGGATCCGAACTCGACCCGAACTTTATCCCGAACCCGAACCCCATTGAAGTCAATGGGGACCCAAACTTTTAGGCACTAAAAAGGCTGTAAAATAGTCCAGGAAAGGGCAACAAATGTGGATAGGGAAATGAATTAAAATAAAATAAATAAAAATTAACCAATATCAATTTGAGAGAGGTCCCATAGCAGAGAATCATGTGTCATATCACCCACCACTGGAGAAGGCCACTTTCAGTTATTTAGGCCCCAGCACCCAGACAGAGAATAGAGGTCCCACAGCAAGGAATAAGGCGTCATATCACCCACTACTGGAGAAGGCCACTTTCAGTTATTTAGGCCCCAGCACCCAGACAGAGGAGAGAGGGTCCACAGCAAGGAATCATGCGTCATATCACCCACCACTGGAGAAGGCCACTTTCAGTTATTTAGGCCCCAGCATCCAGACAGAGTAGAGAGGTCCCACAGCAAGGAATAAGGCGTCATATCACCCACCACTAGAGAAGGCCACTTTCAGTTATTTAGGCCCCAGCACCCAGACAGAGGAGAGAGGTCCCACAGCAAGGAATAAAGCGTCATATCACCCACCACTGGAGAAGGCCACTTTCAGTTATTTAGGCCCCAGCACCCAGACAGAGGAGAGAGGTCCCACAGCAAGGAATAAGGCGTCATATGACCCACCACTGGAGAAGGCCACTTTCAGTTATTTAGGCCCCAGCACCCAGACAGAGGAGAGAGGTCCCACAGCAAGGAATAAGGTGTCATATGACCCACCACTGGAGAAGGCCACTTTCAGTTATTTAGGCCCAGCACCCAGACAAAGGAGAGAGGTCCCACAGCAAGGAATAAGGCGTCATATCACCCACCACTGTAAAGGCCACTTTCAGTTATTTAGGCCCCAGCACCCAGACAGAGGAGAGAGGTCCCACAGCAAGGAATAAGGCGTTATATCACCCACCACTGGAGAAGGCCACTTTCAGTTATTTAGGCCCCGGCGCCCAGATTGAGGAGAGGTTCATTCAACTCTGGGTTGCACAGCAAGATCATGGTTAAGTTAAAAAAATGAGGATTCAATAAAGAAGTGCCCCGGAGTATAAGAATACATGGTTGAGGGGGAGGCAGTTATAAATCTCTATTTTGCACAAGGGAGGGACAGGTCCTGTGGGATCCATGCCTGGTTCATTTTTATGAACGTCAGCTTGTCCACGTTGGCTGTGGACAGGCGGCTGCATTTGTCAGTAATGACGCCCCCTGCCGTGCTGAATACACGTTCAGACAAAACGCTGGCTGCCGGGCAGGCCAGCACCTCCAAGGCATAAAATGCTAACTCTGGCCACGTGGACAATTTGGAGACCCAGAAGTTGAATGGGGCCGAACCATCAGTCAGTACGTGGAGGGTTGTGCAGACGTACTGTTCAACCATGTTAGTGAAATGCTGCCTCCTGCAAACACGTTCCGTATCAGGTGGTGGTGCAGTTAGCTTTGGCGTGGAGACAAAACTTTTCCACATTTCTGCCATGCTAACCCTGCCCTCAGAGGAGCTGGCCGTGACACAGCTGCATTGGCGACCTCTTGCTCCTCCTCTGCCTTCGCCTTGGGCTTCCGCCTGTTTCCCTGTGACATTTGGGAATGCTCTCAGGAGCGCGTCTACCAGCGTGAGCTTGTACTCGCGCATCTTCCTATCACGCTCCAGTGCAGGAAGTAAGGTGGGCACATTGTCTTTGTACCAGGGATCCAGCAGGGTGGCAACCCAGTAGTCCGCACACGTTAAAATGTGGGCAACTCTGCTGTCATTGCGCAGGCACTGCAGCATGTAGTCGCTCATGTGTGCCAGGCTCCCCAGAGGTAAGGACAAGCTGTCCTCTGTGGGAGGCGTATCGTCATCGTCCTCTGTATCCCCCCAGCCACGCACCAGTGATGGGCCTGAGCTGTGTTGGGTGTCACCCCGCTGTGAACCTGCTTCATCCTCATCCTCCTCCACCTCCTCCTCCTCGTCCTCCAGTAGTGGGCCCTGGCTGGCCACATTTGTACCTGGCCTCTGCTGCTGCAAAAAACCTCCCTCTGAGCCACTTCTAACTGGCCTGAAAGTGCTCAAAATGACCCCTCATCCTCCTCCTCCTCCTCCTGGGCCACCTCCTCTTCCATCATCGCCCTAAGCGTTTTCTCAAGGAGACATAGAAGTGGTATTGTAACGCTGATAACGGTGTCATCGCCACTGGCCATGTTGGTGGAGTACTTGACATAGCGCAACAGGGTACACAGGTCTCGCATGGAGGCCCAATCATTGGTGGTGAAGTGGTGCTGTTCCGCAGTGCGACTGATGCGTGCGTGCTGCAGCTGAAACACCACTATGGCCTGCTGCTGCTCGCACAGTCTCTCCAGCATGTGCAAGGTGGAGTTCCACCTGGTGGGCACGTCGCATATGAGGAGGTGAGAAGGAAGGCCGAAGTTACGCTGTAGCGCAGACGGCCCGCACTTTATGCAGCAGCTCTGACATGTCGGGGTAGTTGTGAATGAACTTCTGCACCACCAAATTCAGCACATGCGCCAGGCAAGGGATGTGCGTCAAACCAGCTAGTCCCAGAGCTGTGACGAGATTTCGCCCATTATCGCACACCACCAGGCCGGGCTTGAGGCCCACCGGCAGAAACCACTCGTCGGTCTTTTGTTCAATACCCCGCCACAACTCCTGCGCGGTGTGGGGCCTGTCCCCCAAACATATGAGTTTCAGAATGGCCTGCTGACGTTTACCCCGGGATGTGCTGAAGTTGGTGGTGAAGGTGTGTGGCTGACTGGATGAGCTGGTGGAAGCAGAGGAGGAGGAAGCCGAGTAGGAGGAGGAGGCTACAGGAGGCAAAGAATGATGCCCTGCGATCCTTGGCGGCTGAAGGACGTGCGCCAAGGAACTCTCCGCCTGGGGCCCAGCCGCCACTACATTTACCCAGTGTACAGTTAGGGAGATATAGCGTCCCTGGCCGTGCTTACTGGTCCACGTATCTGATTTTATTGGATACTTGGTTGTGCAGGGAAGGCACGGCTGTCTTGGAGAAGTAGTGGCAGCTGGGAACAACATACTGTGGGACAGCCATGGACATCAGCTGTTTTAAGCTGTCTGTGTCCACCAGCCTGAATGACAGCATTTCAAAGGCCAGTAGTTTAGAAATGCTGGCATTCAGGCCCAGGGCTCGAGGGTGGCTAGGTGGGAATTTACGCTTTCTCTCCAAGGTTTGTGAGATGGAGAGCTGAACGCTACCGTGTGACATAGTGGAGATGCTTGGTGACGCAGGTGGTGTTGTCGGTGGCACATCCTCTGTTTGGTGGGCGGCAGGTGCCAACATTCCTCCCGAGGTGGAGGAAGAGGCCGAGGCAGCAGCAGAAGAGGGAGCAGGGGGAGGCAGAGTGAGTTCCTTGCTTTTAAGGTGTTTACTCCACTGCAGTTCATGCTTTGCATGTAGATGCCTGGTCATGCAGGTTGTGCTAAGGTTCAGAACGTTAATTCCTCGCTTTAGGCTCTGATGGCACAGCGTGCAAACCACTCGGGTCTTGTCATCAGCACATTGTTTAAAGAAGTGCCATGCCAGGGAACTCCTTGAAGCTGCCTTTGGGGTGCTCGGTCCCGGGTAGCAGGCGAATTTTCTTGGCGGCGGCTGTTCTGCTTTTGCCCCCTGCTCCCTCTTTTTCTACGCTGTTGGTTCGGTCTCACCACTGCCTCTTCCTCTGAACTATGAAAGTCAGTGGCACGACCTTCATTCCATGTGGGGTCTAGGACCTCATCGTCCCCTGCATCGTCTTCCACACAGTCTTCCTCCCTGACCTCCTGTTCGGTCTGCACACTGCAGAAAGACGCAGCAGTCGGCACCTGTGTTTCGTCATCATCAGAGACATGTCCTCATCATCAGGAAACATCAGTGGTTGTGCATCAGTGCATTCTATGTCTTCCACCACTGGGGAAGGGCTAGGTAGATTCCCTTGGGAAACCCTGCCAGCAGAGTCTTCAAACAGCATAAGAGACTGCTGCATAACTTGAGGCTCAGACAGTTTCCCTGATATGCATGGGGGTAATGTGAGAGACTGATGGGCTTGGTTTTCAGGCGCCACCTGTGCGCTTTCTGCAGAAGACTGTCTGTCCACTGTCGGCCACCCAACTGACTAGCGCCTGTAACTGCTCAGGCCTTACCATCCTTAGAACGGCATTGGGCCCCACCAAATATCGCTGTAAATTCTGGCGGGTACTGGAATCTGAGGTAGTTGGTTCACTAGGACGTGTGGCTGTGGCAGAATGGCCACGTCCTCTCCCAGCACCAGAGAGTACACTAACACCACCACGACCGCGTCTGCGTCCCTTACTAGATGTTTTCCTCATTGTTACCGTTCACCAAGCACCACAATAAGAAAAAAAAAATTTGGCCCAATGTATTGATTTCAAATTCAGGCCTTTTTTTTTTACAGGCACCTAACACTATCTGCCTATTTATTTATGTAGCGTATTACACTAATCCAGGCACAGCAGTAACCACTGATTTAGGGGAATATCTCTTTTAGGGCTAGTATTTTGGCCCTGGATGAAAGGTATACTTTTATGGACAGATTTACACTTGGAGATGCACAGTAGCGTGAGAAAAAATATGTAGGATAATGCCTTCAGCAATTGTATTTTAACACTTTGTGTAATATACCCTTTAACGGACAGAAATACAATGGGAGATGCACGGTAGTGTGTGAAGTTCATGAGGATGACCCTCTCAGCACTTGTATATACACCTTGAGTGTAATATACCCTTTTACGGACAGATTAACACTTGGCCTGCAACAGCTGGGACACCAGATTCAGGGTATTGATATTTTGGCAATTGAATTTCACCCCAGAACAAAATATATGTTTTGGCGGACACTATTATACTTTGCCAGCCACTACTGGAACACCATATTCAGGGTATTGCTATTTTGGCAATTGAATTTCACCCCAGAACAAAATATATGTTTTGGCGGACACTATTATACTTTGCCAGCCACTACTGGAACACCAGATTCAGGGTATTGCTATTTTGGCAATTGAATTTCACCCCAGAACAAAATAGACCCTTTTACGGACAGATTAACACTTGACCTATAACAGCTGGGACACCAGATTCAGGGTATTGCTATTTTGGCAATTGAATATCACCCCAGAACAAAATATATGTTTTGGCGGACACTATTATACTTTGCCAGCCACTACTGGAACACCAGATTCAGGGTATTGCTATTTTGGCAACTGAATTTCACCCCAGAACAAAATATATGTTTTGGCGGACAATAATATACTTTGCCAGCCACAGCTGGGACACCAGATTCAGGGTATTGCTATTTTGGCAATTGAATTTCACCCCAGAACAAAATATATGTTTTGGCGGACACTATTATACTTTGCCAGCCACAGCTGTGACACCAGATTTATGGTATTGCTATTTTGGCAATTGAATTTCACCCCAGAACAAAATATATGTTTTGGCGGACACTATTATACTTTGCCAGCCACTACTGGAACACCAGATTCAGGGTATTGCTATTTTGGCAACTGAATTTCACCCCAGAACAAAATATATGTTTTGGCGGACAATAATATACTTTGCCAGCCACAGCTGTGACACCAGATTTATGGTATTGCTATTTTGGCAATTGAATTTCACCCCAGAACAAAATATATGTTTTGGTGGACACTATTATACTTTGCCAGCCACTACTGGAACACCATATTCAGGGTATTGATATTTTGGCAATTGAATTTCACCCCAGAACAAAATATATGTTTTGGCGGACACTATTATACTTTGCCAGCCACTACTGGAACACCATATTCAGGGTATTGCTATTTTGGCAATTGAATTTAACCCCAGAACAAAATATATGTTTTGGCGGACACTATTATACTTTGCCAGCCACTACTGGAACACCATATTCAGGGTATTGATATTTTGGCACTTGAATTTCACCCCAGAACAAAATATATGTTTTGGCGGACACTATTATACTTTGCCAGCCACAGCTGTGACTCCAGATTTATGGTATTGCTATTTTGGCAATTGAATTTCACCCCAGAACAAAATATCTGTTTTGGCAGACACTATTATACTTTGCCAGCCACTACTGGAACACCAGATTCAGGGTATTGCTATTTTGGCAATTGAATTTCACCCCAGAACAAAATATACCATTTTACGGACAGATTAACACTTGGCCTGCAACAACTGGAACACCAGATTCAGGGTATTGCTATTTTGGCAATTGAATTTCACCCCAGAACAAAATATATGTTTTGGCGGACACTATTATACTTTGCCAGCCACAGCTGTGACACCAGATTTATGGTATTGCTATTTTGGCAATTGAATTTCACCCCAGAACAAAATATATGTTTTGGCGGACACTATTATACTTTGCCAGCCACAGCTGTGACACCAGATTCAGGGTATTGCTATTTTGGCAATTGAATTTCACCCCAGAACAAAATATACCCTTTTACTGACAGATTAACACTTGGCCTGCAACAGCTGGGACACCAGATTCAGGGTATTGATATTTTGGCAATTGAATTTCACCCCAGAACAAAATATATCTTTTGGCGGACACTATTATACTTTGCCAGCCACAGCTGTGACTCCAGATTTATGGTATTGCTATTTTGGCAATTGAATTTCACCCCAGAACAAAATATATGTTTTGGCGGACACTATTATACTTTGCCAGCCACAGCTGTGACACCAGATTTATGTTATTGCTATTTTGGCAATTGAATTTCACCCCAGAACAAAATATCTGTTTTGGCGGACACTATTATACTTTGCCAGCCACTACTGGAACACCAGATTCAGGGTATTGCTATTTTGGCAATTGAATTTCACCCCAGAACAAAATATATGTTTTGTCGGACACCATTATACTTTGCCAGCCACAGCTGTGACACCAGATTTATGTTATTGCTATTTTGGCAATTGAATTTTACCCCAGAACAAAATATCTGTTTTGGCGGACACTATTATACTTTGCCAGCCACTACTGGAACACCATAATAAGGGTATTGCTATTTTGGCAATTGAATTTCACCCCAGAACAAAATATATGTTTTGGCGGACACTATTATACTTTGCCAGCCACTACTGGAACACCAGATTCAGGGTATTGCTATTTTGGCAATTGAATTTCACCCCAGAACAAAATATACCCTTTTATTGACAGATTAACACTTGGCCTGCAACAGCTGGTACACCAGATTCAGGGTATTGATATTTTGGCAATTGAATTTCACCCCAGAACAAAATATATGTTTTGGCGGACACTATTATACTTTGCCAGCCACAGCTGTGACTCCAGATTTATGGTATTGCTATTTTGGCAATTGAATTTCACCCCAGAACAAAATATATGATTTTGCGGACAGATTAACACTTGGCCTGCAACAGCTGGGATGCCAGATTCAGGGTATTGCTATTTTGGCAATTGAATTTT